>OZ005737.1:114625064-115292204 GCA_963930755.1 Eudasyphora cyanicolor | reverse complement strand
CACGAGTTGCGAAGAAAGACCATGCGATACAGTAAAAAAAATTGTGAAATCTATTTATAAAACATCAATTTTCTAAATTCTATTGTTTACACTCTTTTTACAAATATTAAAACAAATTTTCTTTTTTTTCTTCTTCCCGTTAATTCACAATAATTGACAAAAATCTCTTCAAGAATGAAATGCCATTCTTCGAAATATAGGATGTTGGATTATAAGCCTACAACACCTTTTGTAAATCATTGTTAAATGTGTGAATTTCAATATTGGTTCGACCCTATTTAGGCGTTTGTTAAAGTGACATATACCTTTTATACGTGTACATTTATTTGCAGAACATTTTTATAGAATTTTTTAATTAAAGCAAAAAAATATTGAAGACTGAATTTGAACATTTTTTCAAGCAATGGTTTAGGTTAAAATAAAATAAAAACAGAATAAAATACGTCACTGTGCTATCGTGGTTATGTTAAAACTGAATGTATCACTAAATGAGAGATATATCAAAACGTGGAACGATTTGTCGCATTTTTTCAGGAAGGTTTAAAGGCATTGTACAAAATAAGCTGCTCCTTATACCAAAAATTGCGTAAGGATCGGTTCCATTTTTCGAGCAGCACTGTGATTGTCACAGGCGGACGGACATGGGTAAATTGACTCAGAGCGCAAGTCTGCGTCAATCGGTATAATAAATGCATTTTTGCGTTCTTTCGTTTTCCATATTGTTTCACAAAAATCCGTATAATAAAAACATTTTTGCTTCTTTTTATCGATATTGTTTCATAAAAAAACTTTACCGCCTGACGCACGATGTCAAACTTTAACGTCCGCATGATTTTTATGCGAAAAACAGCTGATTTGCGGCCTACAAAAACATACTGCCTGATGCCAGTTGGTTGCAAAACAGCTTCGCACAAAAGTCATGCGAACGTTAACGTTCGACATCGTGGGGTTATTGTTGCAAAACTACAACAAAACAAATGCAAATTGTGTAAAATTCAATAGTGTTCAAATGTGTTAAATTGTCATGTGCGCGTTTTAGGGTCAAGAAAACTAAAATTTTATAATGGAAATATTTCTAAATTAATGAGGATAGTGGTTGGCAACACTCGATCTATCAAACAGGTGACAGCTGACAGTTCAGGAGGTTAAGGAGAGACAGAGGAATATGACAGGAAGAAGAGAATGAAAAGGAGAAGTTTCTTCTTGGGAAAAACGAAAGAAACTTCTTCCTTTTTTGATTTGGATTGGATTTCGATCGGAATTGGATTGGATTTGGCTCGGTGACATACTTATCCTCCAAAAACCGAATAAAGAAAATAAGTCGGATATGTACATTGATTTCAAATCGTTTATTTGGTTAAATAATAAGTTAAATAAGTTTGTGAACATGCAAAATCTTACGAACTAAAAATAATTAAACAGTTTACAAGTAAAACAAAAACTTACGAACTAAAAGGCACAACTAAATCAAAGAAAAATCATAAACTCAACCAAAGTAAACATACAAATTGAACTATACTCACATACAAATCGGTACAAATAAATAAGAATTAAAATGCAACACGCTGAAGAAACCACCGCCACAGCTCCATACGCATTGCCAAGCCTGGCACTGCGGGGTATACCCAAAACTTTATATTTTTGAACCATAACTTTTACCTCGGAGAGACAGACAGACATCAACTATAATACCTATATTTGGAAAGGGATTAGAAAAAACCGAAATATGTCATTAGTGATGTTCAATAGGGTTGAAACAATTAGCTTTTTGCTCTTACTTTTTGGTGAATTCAGGTCAGCCCTAGCCCAATTGTTCGTCTCTCCTACAAAATAAAAGAAACCTCAAACATTACCTTTTTTGACAACAAAAAAAAAAAAACGAAGAAAAATCCAAAACAAATATACGTATACAATCAAGACTGTGTCACTTACACTATTCAATAAATTTCAATACATTTTTCGCTGTTGACATGAAAAGCACATTTTAATATAAATTATGATAGTAAAATATAAAATTCTTGCCGGTTTGTATTTAGTATTTCCAGCAAATTCAACATTTAATAGTTCCAAAATAAATTAAATGCCGATGACAATATGTTTGTGTTTTGTTTTCTTTCGTTGTTTTAAACGCTCTGTCAAGTTCGGATTTTTTTGAAATTATCCGGCGTATCCGTGCGTATTTGGGTAGCTGTAGTACATTTCCATACATTTGAAATCGAGTTCGACAGACGCTGGACGCATTCACAGGTATTTAAGAGATACCCTAAAAGACTAGTCGCCTAGGTATGTATGTCCCCATTTACATGGTACTTTTTTTTTAAGTAACTTATCGGCTTATTCTCTTTTGAAAAAGTATTTACGTTCACACGCGTACTTTTTTTTCAATACTTAACTTATTTTCATTTGTTTTGTTTCGGCTTTTCCTGTGTGAATTGTTGTTGTTTCCAAGTGCGAACGAAAAACACAAAACGATGAGTACGATAAGTACGAGTACGGCATACTTGTTTTCCCCCCGTTTCCGACTGCCTCTCTCGCCCACAAAACGCCGATAAGTATGCTTAATACTTAAAAAAAAAAATTTTAACTAAATGCAGACTATTTTTAACAGATCGCACGACGAAATCTCTTGATGTAAACAGGCCCTAATATCTGGTAACAGGGATGATAATTGGGAGTGACCAAATGGTATATAAAACGTTCTGAAAAGGTAATTTTTCGACCAAATGTACCAATTTGAAAATTTGTTTAGATATACATACATACAACCAAAATTTATCAAAGATATTTAAGGTATTTATTTAAAAAAGAGGAAACAATTTTATGTGAATTAAATTAAAAGGATATTCGTACAAAAATACAGTCTTGAAATATTAAGTTTCAAATGGTTGAGATCGAGTAATACTCGTACATTAACAATTTCTTGATAACAAACTTCTAGAAAGTTGTAGCAGCATCAAACCTTTGGATAGTACCGGGTTTACATAACAATTTTATATATTTATAAAATAAAGAATAGTTCAAATTTATTCCAGGTGTAGTGCAAATGTTACATTTTAAGAATGAAATTCGATTTCGGTCATATGCAGTGTTACCATACGTCCTCCTTTCTCCTCCCGTCCTCCCTCATTTTCCAAAAATGTTGGATTTGTCCTCCTTTTGTTACAAATTCAAATTTTTCACAAGCAGTAAATCTCCACATGAATTATACTCGCAACTAATTTAGTACTACAATAATTGAGCTAGATGACTGAAATTTGGTACAGATACTTTTTATATTGGGTGGTTAAATTTTAAGAGCCGATGTTGATTTTGAATAAAACCCAAATTATTTAGGAAATTATTGTCATTTTTTTTTTATTATGATAATATTGGTACGGTTCGCGACCTCGGCGGCACACCTCCATCCGATGGTCCAATTTTCGATGACACTGAGGCATAATTGAGGTTCTGTGCCGAATTATTTCATCCTTTAGCTCTTGAATTATAAAATAAAAACAGAATAAAATACGTCACTGTGCTATCGTGGTTATGTTAAAACTGAATGTATCACTAAATGAGAGATATATCAAAACGTGGAACGATTTGTCGCATTTTTTCAGGAAGGTTTAAAGGCATTGTACAAAATAAGCTGCTCCTTATACCAAAAATTGCGTAAGGATCGGTTCCATTTTTCGAGCAGCACTGTGATTGTCACAGGCGGACGGACATGGGTAAATTGACTCAGAGCGCAAGTCTGCGTCAATCGGTATAATAAATGCATTTTTGCGTTCTTTCGTTTTCCATATTGTTTCACAAAAATCCGTATAATAAAAACATTTTTGCTTCTTTTTATCGATATTGTTTCATAAAAAAACTTTACCGCCTGACGCACGATGTCAAACTTTAACGTCCGCATGATTTTTATGCGAAAAACAGCTGATTTGCGGCCTACAAAAACATACTGCCTGATGCCAGTTGGTTGCAAAACAGCTTCGCACAAAAGTCATGCGAACGTTAACGTTCGACATCGTGGGGTTATTGTTGCAAAACTACAACAAAACAAATGCAAATTGTGTAAAATTCAATAGTGTTCAAATGTGTTAAATTGTCATGTGCGCGTTTTAGGGTCAAGAAAACTAAAATTTTATAATGGAAATATTTCTAAATTAATGAGGATAGTGGTTGGCAACACTCGATCTATCAAACAGGTGACAGCTGACAGTTCAGGAGGTTAAGGAGAGACAGAGGAATATGACAGGAAGAAGAGAATGAAAAGGAGAAGTTTCTTCTTGGGAAAAACGAAAGAAACTTCTTCCTTTTTTGATTTGGATTGGATTTCGATCGGAATTGGATTGGATTTGGCTCGGTGACATACTTATCCTCCAAAAACCGAATAAAGAAAATAAGTCGGATATGTACATTGATTTCAAATCGTTTATTTGGTTAAATAATAAGTTAAATAAGTTTGTGAACATGCAAAATCTTACGAACTAAAAATAATTAAACAGTTTACAAGTAAAACAAAAACTTACGAACTAAAAGGCACAACTAAATCAAAGAAAAATCATAAACTCAACCAAAGTAAACATACAAATTGAACTATACTCACATACAAATCGGTACAAATAAATAAGAATTAAAATGCAACACGCTGAAGAAACCACCGCCACAGCTCCATACGCATTGCCAAGCCTGGCACTGCGGGGTATACCCAAAACTTTATATTTTTGAACCATAACTTTTACCTCGGAGAGACAGACAGACATCAACTATAATACCTATATTTGGAAAGGGATTAGAAAAAACCGAAATATGTCATTAGTGATGTTCAATAGGGTTGAAACAATTAGCTTTTTGCTCTTACTTTTTGGTGAATTCAGGTCAGCCCTAGCCCAATTGTTCGTGTCTCCTACAAAATAAAAGAAACCTCAAACATTACCTTTTTTGACAACAAAAAAAAAAACGAAGAAAAATCCAAAACAAATATACGTATACAATCTAGACTGTGTCACTTACATTACATACTCTCGGCCCTTTGGCGAAATGGAGAAGAGCCCTGATGCCCCAAATACTTCATCCAATCTCCAGAACTGAAAATGAAGTAAAGTTAGATGCCATTACCAAACATCCCATGTAATTTTGTTTGAGGTTATCTTACCAAAACGAAGCCAATACCAATCAATGAAGTCCTTCAACCTTAAAAAAAATAAGAAAAACAATGAGTTAAATAATTTAATAGAAATGTTTACTTTTTTAATTAATTTAACAAATATTTATAAAATTATTAGAATCCTGAAATTTAACATGACAATCCAGACAATGTCTTAGTTCCGAAGAATGTACGTAAGAGTTTTGTAAGAGTCTGTCCTTTTCTTTTGCTTCCTTTTTCTTTTTTTTTTGGCTTATTCCGGGCACCCTTCTCTTTGTTTTTTTTTATTTTTTCTCAGTCCGTTGTGAATATAGTTTCCCCCCGCAGAATTGCATTGTTTTTGGGAGAGGGACCCAGTCGGTTACCCCCTTACCGACTGCGTCCCTCACACACAAACACTGCAATTCTGAGGGGGGGGAAATTGCAAGTGTGAATATGGACATTGCAAAGTTGAAGTATGTGTGTCAAAGTGACACTTTTATATGTATATATGTGTGTATATGCATGTTCTTTTTTTATTTTTCTAATATTCTTGGAAACAAACACAAGTAGAAATTCTAATCAATAAATAATTAATTGGAGTAATGCCGACTTAGAAAACAGTTAATTTAAATTTTAGAAATAAACTATTGTTGAGATCATTGTGCTAATGTTATATATAAATTATTTATTTTGTGGTTGATACGATGGCGATGCTTGTGAGGCATAAGAAGTCAGGGTAGTACAATGTTACAAAACAATTTCCTACTGTTGTACGAATATAAATGAATAAAATAATGTTTTTATAAACCGAAAAAGATGTTATATTATAAATTTTAAGGATTTACATTATATTTTGACACTTCTATCCATAAACGGAATATCTTCTTCCAACTCCTATGGCTGGCAAGAACTCACTATGTTCTTTACAACCATTTCAAAATCGAGATCACAGACACTGCCCAATTCCATTGTCCACCTGCTTCGGTAGCGTTAGCCGTCCACAAAGTTTCTCCAGGATTTACGACACAATTGTTTACAAGGCAAATTCCACATTATAACATATAGCTACATGTCCTTCTAGTGTTTTGCACACTTTTTGCTTTTGTATTGCAATGTATTTGGAATATCGCTCTTCTCGTTTATTCCATATACATAATTATTTTCCGATTCACAGCTTTGCACTCCTTTACTTTATTTCTCATAATCTAATTTAGTATTCTTTATTAGGAAATTTATTGCTAATTTTTACAACAGTTGAATTTCTCGCGCACAAACATAAATATAAATAAATAGGAGTGCAATGCTGGCGGCATTCAATTTGTAGCGGCGCAAACTGTAAATTTTTCACGTTGAAAAAACATAGTACCACAATTGAAAAAATTTCACTAATTTCTTCACAACTTTGTTTTTCGTATGGGATTTCAGCGTGAAACCGGAACATAGTACCGTGCTTTAGAGAAAAAATAGTTCAAAATAGAAATTATTTTATATCATAAGAAATTTCTTAAACAATTAGAAATAGGAACAATGAATGACAACTTCAAACAAGTCCGAAATCTTCAAGGCGGAAGTGACGATGTCAGACGCCTCTTCAACTACTTCGAAGAGCTCTGTACGAAATGCACGTAGACTGGGTAAAAAAGATAATCTAACGGAGAACGAAAACAAAAGATTAAACACTGCAAGAAAGATCGTAGAGGAACATGAAAGGGCCAAAAATGCAACTGGCAGTGACAGTGCCTCCCTGGTAGACGCCATGAGAGACGTAGGGGTGTCAGGGGAGACGACGTCCGCGGGTCTGTCCTCAACGGACATTTTCTTCTGTTTGAAAGTGAAGGAAGCATTTAAAATGTTGCAGAGACTATCGGCGAAAGGTTAAGAAAGTCTGACGGTGGATGAACAGCGTAGGCTCCAGAAGGCCAAAGAAACCATTGAGAAATGGCAGGCATACAGGTATGTCTAATATTCAATATAAAATGAACTTCAACCCTACTGTGCTCAATTAGCCACAGCTGATACAGCCCAGTCAACAAGAGATGTATCGGATAAGCCATGCTCGTCCATACACCTCAAGGATAGGGAGAAGATAGGCTGAAATAAGATATTGAGTGCATCCAGCCCGTCGGCAGCCTCAAAAAGACCGAGCCTTATAGCTTAAACACCTGCCGAGAAAACCGATTTTATTTCTTAAGCTCACATAGACCAGTTTAGGTCCCTAGTGGTACCACGGGCTAAAATGGCCTTCATCGAAACCAACCTGTTTGATATACAAATGTATCGATATCACGAATATTGGTACTGGAAAGATCTGTTAGGCTGCCTAGAAAGGCCGACCTGTAGTGTGCGCCCTTAAAAGACTAATGATTTGAAAAAAGAAGAAGAATAAAATCAGGTGAATGAATGGTACGCGAGGGAAGAAGAAGCATGAAATAGGAACAGCTGTTTTGCTATAAAAATGCATTGTTGATGGCAGGCATAAAGCAGGAACAAAAAGAAAAAGACGAAAGCAAAGGTTTGGTCGGTCGAAAATTGGGAAATGTCGGTCCTTTTTTTCTGCGGTCATAGAAGAAGACGGTCAAGTGGCTCTGCACCGATACTCACCATTATAAACCAAATAATTCGAAGACAAAATTTAAGTCATTTTGGAATTTTTATTTAAAACTCGAAGTTTAACTTAAACATAACAAAGAAACACAAGTAAATAAAGTTGAAATAAACACACATACATACATACATATTTTTCACATCGCAATACAACACCACGATAGAGCCACCGCTGACCAGTCCAACGTTGGAGGCGCAGATGTGCATCACCAAGCCTGGGATGCCTGGTATTCCACAAGTGTACACAAATAACATACGTTGACTGCGTACGACCAGACGGACAGGACTGTGAATAAAAGAAAAGAAACAAATAAGTGTGATTAGTGCCGGGGATATCATAAGTAAGGACAAAATCGTGTTACTTACATAAATTCAGACCCTTTGTACAGAGAAAGGTGCGCGGATAGGGTTCTCAGGGTTGAGCTCAGGCCTAGGGACTTTCGCTTTTTGTTAGAGGGGTTGAGTGGCCCAGATTTTCACGGTTTCGTCTTTGCTAGGTAGGAGAAATAAACGGCAAGTGTAAATAAACTGTTTGTATTTTTCTTAGCACAAAAAAAACGAACATCGGACTTACGGTACAAAGAACTCGGACGCAGACGGACGACACACTCCTAAGAATACCCTTGTCAGATCCGACAGATGCCACCAGTCATCAGCTCCAGCTTATCCTCAACTACAGCATCATACGTTCCTTGCCTGCTGAAGACGTCCTCTGGAATCAAACTCAGCTAAAAGGAAATACCCTAGAAGGCGCATTATAAAAACAAAATTAAATAGATTATTAATTTTTTTTGTTTGCTCCAGAATTAGCAAATTAAATTAAACAAGGAAAAGATAAGAAACATTAGAAACGAAATTTAATCGATTCATTATTTTTGTTGTTTATTTTTCCAATCAATAACTATTTGGGTTTTCATCCTTTTTTTTGTAATTAATTGATTTTTTTTGAGTAACTTTTTTTGAATTGTATCAAATAATTACTTTTTGCATTATCGCCATGAATGGTGAACATTGAGACAATCAAACACATAGCGAACGAGGTTTCGCTCAAAAATAAAACGAACAAATTGTATCTCCTGAAACGAAAATTCTGAAGATGTTTTTTATGGGCTAGATAGCTTAGTCCGTGGTAGCTAGAGAGGTTAAAGGCACGTAAGTAGAGATGCAGATTTGGGATACCAAAAAATAATATATTGTAGGTATCATGGTGAGGTCGGTTCGATCTCAAGAGGGTGGGCCTAGTCCTGGCAGGTCATCAGCCAGGCAAGATTTTCTGAGTATTTCTGAATAGTTCCTCCCTTTCTTTTCATTTATGGTTACTTTTCTCTTTCTTTCCTTTCATTTTCCATTATTTTTCCTCTCCTTTATCTTGCTTCGGGTTCCCTTTCTCTTTTTCTCTTTTATGGATGTAAACGACCGGTATGATCTTCTTTTTTTGTTTTGCTGTTGTCCACACGTCAGAATGGTTGGCAAGAACCACCCCATCCGTCGAGCTTAGCCGCGCGAAACGCCAGCATACCGGCAAAGCCAATCTTCTGGCAACAATGGTCATTCACCAAGTGGCCATCTAGTGGATTTTTGTCTTAGGACAAAAGTGTAGCAGCTACAAAATGGCGCCCAAGCGTGGGGCCCGAAGCAAGTCCTTTGTCCTTTCTTCTTCTAATCTTCGTTAGGTAGATAGGTCCTCGTTTTCTTACGAACGCGTAGTCCCGTTCGAGTTTTTGAAGAGTCCTCGACGCGCTGTTACGCAGGAGTTAGAAAGCGAGCCGTCTAGGGTACACCTTTCTAGGAGAGCTTAAACGTACGGCAAGCCTTTCGGTTAATTGTCTCATGGAAAGGAGTCCCTGATACCTTTTCCTTCCAATATTTTTCTGTTTCCTGGAGTCTGCGGTCGGAGTCCTTTTCCAGGAGTATCAGTCCCGCTTTCCACAGGTAGATATACCGCTAAGCGCGAAGCTGATATGTATGGAGGAGGGTGACGATACGTAGGTCTCAGGAGCACAGATACTACTTTTAGCCACACAATAGCCCAAAGGTTAGTTGTTTCTTTGATGATGAGCGAACTTGTCCTTTTTCCGACTCGATCGATAGACAAGGCCATATTGGAGAAATTTCGTGCGTCTTGTAGCGGAAAGGCTTTGTCCAGAGACTACAATTGTGCCGGAGTTCTCTGATATGACTACGCCCACAACTAATCTCCATTTTATTCCCAAAAATTAATGAATTACTCTCTGAAATTGATAAGAAGGAATTAGTTAAAGATTTATACTCAGAATATGTTTTGTGTTCTACTTACGTTGTTTTTTTTCTCGAAGCTACCACGACAGTGCCATTATATCATTTTTTTTGAGGTACAATTTCTTTTAGTGGAATTTTAAGAAGTTTAGATTTTTATTTCTCTGCATATCGCTTAACTTAGTTTCATCACCATGGTCAATACGCGTTCCACAGATAGGGAATTAAGTAGTCGTCCCATTCTTGGACAGGGTAGTGCGGTCGATCCAGCTGTTCTAGCTACAGTTCAACCAGCTGTGACCATGACCACACAAACAATTCCAACCACAGCCACCAACACCGTTCCAGCCAGCTCGTCTGCAGCTCCTTCTGTTCCATCTTGTTTCCGGGATGGCTCCCAATCTCTCAATGCATCGTTTTGGTCACACGGTTCTATCTCATCTCCGGATTACAGCAACTTGACAGCTCTGAATCAGCCACAAAACAGACCTGATGATCCGAATATACCGGCAGGGGTTAGTACTGGTGTACGGGAAATAATTAATTCAGCAGTGGGTTTAGCCCGCCAACAGTTTATGAGGGAGGAAGAGGAGCGACTTCGAGAGTTAATACCCCGAATTGTCGAAGCCACAAGGCGTTCGTTGGGGGTATATTTGCCATCAACTAGTACCAATCAAGTGCCATCATTTCCAGCTCTAGATACCCTCGCAAACCATACAAGGCCACCAGTCACAACCAGCAACTTACCACAAACTCAAACACAGCAAGGTGCTTTGCCGTCACACTACAGTTTTCCTCCGAATACTGTGTATGCACCATACCAGCCAGTGCAGGCTTCAACAGCACCATACCAGCCAGTGCAGGCTTCAACAGCACCATACCAGCCAGTGCAGGCTTCAACAGCACCATACCAGCCAGTGCAGGCTTCAACAGCACCATACCAGCCAGTGCAGGCTTCAACAGCACCATACCAGCCAGTGCAGGCTCCAACAGCATTTACTCGAGCTGTTTCCTTACCATCGCAGACTCCTAATATTTATTCAGGTGTGTCTTACACACAGCCGCCACCACCAATACCACGAGCTCCAGTGCCAGACCTGTTTTTACCACCGCCGGAAGTACCTCGTCCATGGAATACACCGCAAATTCCAAACCAAATCCCACAATACACGCAGCCGTTATATGGCCAACCACAGCAACCTTATGCTGGTACGCATTCCGCTCCAGCTAGCTTATCACGGCCAAGGGCCGGCACGAACTCTGAATCTGCAGGACGATTTAACTTGGCCAAGTGGGGAGTGAAATTCGATGGCACTGACAAGACAATGCACGTTCAGGAGTTTATTTTCCGCGTGAGCCAGCTGAAACAAGACTATGATTGCCCAGAGGAGGAGTTTTTAACTAAATTTCACCAGCTCCTGGAGAATCCAGCCCTCGACTGGTATTGGAATCACAGAAAGTTTGTGCAGTTTCGTACGTGGGGAGAAATCGAGAAAGCACTGTTAAGCCAATATCAGCGATACGAGAACGAATTTCAGATTCAAACACAAATTCTCAATCGTCGGCAGCTCCCTCAAGAAACATTTGAAGAATTTTACAATGCGGTAATTAAATTGCGAACACAACAGAAGACGCCTTACCAGGAGCATGAGATGGTTGAAATCATGAGGGGCAATCTTAAGCCATCGCTCGCCCAAATGATATTTTCGGCCAATATGCGAAACCTGGGGGAGTTTTACCGGCAGGTGAAGAAGGCCGAGAATTTGATTGCTACGCAGAGGCAGCAGTATCAACGCCAGAGTTTCCCACCGAGAGTGCACGAAATTGCCTTGGAGGGAGATGATTTCCGGGATGACATTGTGGTGGATGCAATTACAGGGAGAACGAGATACAAGTGTTGGAATTGTGGAGTGGAAGGGCATTGCTGGGTGGACTGCAAGGCGCCTCGCAAGTACTTTTGCTACAAGTGTGGGCATGATGGGGTGACCGTACTAGACTGTCCGAAGTGTCGGGGAAACCGACAGAGGAGCCCATCTCGAACTGGGGAGGTGAGGTCCACGGCTGTTTAAACCCAGTGAATAGTGAATTAGATCGTAGTGTAGGAATTAGCGTTAAACAAGTGAAGATTTTGAAGAATTGTGAAAGAACTGAAATAGAAAAAGAACTTAGACTTAGAGAATTGAAGCCTCTCCACGTCCGCGTTAGGGAGTATAAAGAGGCTAAAGAAAGAATTTTCGGAACCGTGACGAATCGGATTAGGAAAGCTAGGGAAAGATACCAGCGTAGGAAGCGTCTCAGACAGGAAATCGCATCGACAGCATTATATGAGGGCGATGACAACCGTTTTTACACTAAACTCTCTATTAATGGTCAGGTAATTGAAGGGTTGCTTGATAGCGGAGCTACGGTGTCATGTCTAGGTAAGGACTGCCTCAGTTTTGTCAAGCGCGCAGGCTTGGAAATTCATAGTTTCCATTCCTTCATCAAGACGGCGGATGGCAGTCCGCATAAGATAGTTGGTAGGGTACGTCCTAAAATTTCTTTTAATAAGCAAGAGTTCGACTTAACTCTCTATCTGGTGCCGACTCTGAGTCGTGAATTGTTTTTAGGAGTGGATTTCGTGCGGATGTTCAACATTTTCGCTCATGTTGACGGTTTGTCCTCCAACCACATAAGTCTCTGTGAAGAAGCCGAGAGGAACGATGATGTTAAAACCCACGAGTTGTCAGAGGCACAATGTCATCGTTTACAATTGGCGATAGACAAATTTCCGTGCTACACGAAGAATGGCCTGGGTAAAACAAAAGCTGAGGTCCATACAATCGACACTCGTGATGCAGTCCCAGTGAAGGATCGACACTATCCGGTGTCACCGGCCGTCCAGAAACTTATATATGCGGAATTGGATAGGATGCTTGACATGGGAGTGATTGAGGAAAGCGAGAGTCCATGGAGTCACCCGGTTACTTTGGTTAGAAGAGGAGAGAAGAACCGGTTGTGTCTGGACGCTCGTAAACTCAACGCACTCACTGTCAAGGATGCCTATCCGTTGCCGCATATTGAGGGTCTACTCAGCCGGTTGGGTGACACATATTTCATTTCTAGTGTCGATCTTAAAGACGCATTCTGGCAGATACCCCTGGATCCGTCTAGTAGAGAGAAAACTGCATTTACTGTGCCCGGGCGACCACTTTACCATTTCACGGTCATGCCTTTTGGTCTGTGTAACGCAGCCCAAAGGTTATGCCGTTTAATGGATAAGGTGATCCCCGGGGCACTACGTGATAGAGTTTTCGTCTATCTAGACGATCTGTTGGTGGTGTCGCCAGACTTCGACACGCATCTGGGGTTGTTAGAGCGAGTGGCAGGTTGTTTGGCGGAAGCAGGACTTACTATCAATGTGGCGAAATCCAAATTTTGCTTCAAGGAGCTCCGCTATTTGGGGTATATTGTGGGAGGAGGCAAACTAAAACCCGATCCTGAGAAAGTTGAGACCATCACACGATTTTCATATCCTAAAACCATAAAACAGGTGAGAAGTTTTATGGGAACCGCGGGGTGGTATCGGAGGTTTATTGCCGACTTTGCCACCATCGCGGCCCCAATCTTCGAGACCCTCAAAAAATCTAAACAATTTCACTTCTCGGAGGAGGCCAAGGTAGCTTTTGAGAAGTTGAAAAACGCTCTAGTCAGCAGTCCAGTACTAACGCATCCTGATTTTTCAAGACACTTTTACGTGCAGTGTGATGCCTCGGACTTAGGTATAGGCGCGGTTCTATTTCAAAGGGATGATTCTGACGGAGAACATCCAATAGCCTATTTCTCCCAAAAGCTGACCTCCGCTCAGAAGAACTATTCGGTGACTGAGAGGGAGTGCTTAGCTGTAGTAATGGCCATAAAGAAGTTCAGGCCATACATCGAATTGATGCCTTTCTCAGTCATTACCGATCACAGCAGCCTTAAATGGTTGATGTCTCACCGTGATCTGAGCGGAAGGTTAGCCAGGTGGAGTTTGCATCTCCAGGCATATTCGTTTGAAATAGAACACCGCAAGGGAAGTCAGAATGTGGTCCCGGATGCGTTATCCCGGTACGACATGGAAGAAATCGCCCTAGACATGACCTCGCTAATTGATCTAGAATCTTCGGCTTTCAAATCGGAAGACTATTTAGACCTTGTAGCTAAGATTGAGGAGAATTCCGTACATTTACCAGATCTGAAAGTAGTGGAGGGTTTGGTGTATAAGCGGACTCGTCATTACGATGGAGTGCCGCTCCATGAAGATTTCGCCTGGAAGCTGTGGGTACCCGTGGAATTAACCCAACAGATCATAGAAAATGCCCACTGTCCACCGCAAGTTTCCCATGGAGGCTTCCACAAAACCTTGCGAAGAATAAAAGAATAGTTTTATTGGCCGAATCTAAATATTAATGTGAGAACTTTTGTTAAAAATTGCGTTGTCTGCAAGGAGACGAAACCGGCCAATAGTACACTTCGCCCACCAATGGGAAGCGAGACGGTAGTAGACAGACCCTTCCAGCGAATTTACATAGACTTTCTAGGTCCCTATCCGAGATCGCGAATGGGGAATTCTTATATTTTGATCGTTTTAGACCACCTCTCTAAATTTGTTTTGTTAAAAGCTATGGCTAAAGCAAACTCGAAGAATGTTGTGAAGTTTTTAATCACGGAAGTTTTCCATAAATTTGGTACGCCCGAGACGATAGTGTCTGACAATGGGAAACAATTTGTTAGTAAGCAGTTTACGGACGTGATTAAGAATTTCGGCATAAACCACCTTAAAACAGCTGTTCACTCTCCTCAGGCGAACGCGTCTGAGAGAGTGAATCAGTCAATTTTATCCGCCATAAGGGCATACTTAGGAGAAGACCACCGTGATTGGGACAAACAATTATCTGAAATTGAATGTTCACTGAGATCTTCAGTGCACGGGTCGATCGGAGTTACGCCATATTTCGCGCTTTTTGGTGTAAATATGATAACTCATGGCAGTGCATATAAATTGGCCAGAAAGCTTAAACTTCTTTCCGATCCGGAACTAGAAGTAGTTCCAAGTGCCGTGAAGCTAGACTTAGTCAGAGATCAAGTGAGGAAAAATCTTCATCAGGCTTATGAGAAAGGAGAAAAGACCTACAATACCCGGTGTAGGCCAGTGAAATTTATTCCAGGGCAAGAAGTCTTTCGTAGGAGCTTTAGGCAAAGTGACTTCAAGAATAATTATAATGCCAAGCTGGATAAGAAATTCTTTAAGTGCCGTATTTTACGACCAGTAGGGAATTGTCTGTATGAAGTTGAAGATCTGAAAGGCAAATCAATTGGTATCTTCCACGCGAAAGATTTAAAGCAGTAGGTGAAATTCAATGGAATAGCAATCATACCCTTCCTGATCGCAATAATCAAATCGTATTTTCCGTTCTGGTTTATATCCACCAACAAGAAAGTTCAAGGGGCAGAAGCATTTGGAAACCTGAGTTCGCATCAATGTGTCCAAAAGCCTGTTTACAACTGGAAGTTTTTGGTCTAACTTGCTCTAAAACTGCAAATAGTGAGAGGACAATTTATGTCCATCATGAACTCTCAACGATGTGCCACCTTGCTCTAATGGACGCTATGTCACTAAGCCGCGCCAGTGTTGACATCAGAGCCATGAACTTAACAATTATTCATATAGTGAGAGCAGTTAGAATAAAAAAAAAATACATAACGAAATCCGAACTGGATCTCCGTTGAAACATTGCATCAGGCATTGGGGACTTTGGTGCGGACTGGGGACGCAAATGTCGGTCTACCTCTCTCCTGACCTTGTTGGAGGAAGAGGGAAAAAATAATGAAAATACGTTGCGCAAAGTCAGAGGTCGCCAAGAATTAGGATTCCCTGAGTGATATTTGATGGGCAACTTTCATCTTGTCACAGCAATTACGGATTAGGAATGTAAAATACCAGTGACAAGGAGCATAGTAATAATAAAAGCTTGTCAATAAATTCAAGAGTATCACCGCAAATCGATCATGAAAATCTGTTTCGAAAAACTTAGAGTTTTCTTAGCCATATCTTTCTGTCAATGGGGCTATAAAATAGCTTTTCAGCTTTGCCTTCTCACAAGATTGTGATACTATTTACGTGTGAAATTTTGTTTCCTTGAAGCGGGATGTCTAATAAGAGGAAAAAATATAAACGCCAGGTATACCATTCTCATTTTATTCATTTATCTGGTATTAATAATCATGTAAATAAGTAACCTCAGAATCGATAATATACAATAAACGTACTTATGTTGCTCCCACTTTCTGTAGGAAGTCAAGATCCTTGCTTTGATAGGAGCTCTCCAGAACAGTATTCTCGCATTGATTATTTCCAAGTATCCTAGACTGGAAGCGACCGGTTCCAAAAAGTACCGGTAATTCATCCGCACTGGAACTCCTGTCCTCAGAGTCGCCATAATATAATTTCCACCAAGTTTCCTGAAGAACTTTCCGGAAACCCAATCCAGGGTTAACTCCAAGTATGTATCCCCATCTATCACTTCGAATTGGCGTGCGACCTTTCTCCATGGCTGTCTGTTTCCAAGTTTCGTTTTGGGTACCATCCTCTGAGTTGCCAAGGCTAGCTTCAGATAATTCCATTTCATTTTCGTGTATGCAGCAAAATTCTGATCGTTTGGAATACCAAACGAAGTCATTTCGTTTTTTTTAAATCTTTCAACGCTTTATTTTTTTTTATTTAAATCATTAAAGCTTTATTTATGTTTTTTTAAAACAAAATCTTTAATGCTTTTTTTTAATCTTTATCGATATGATGATTTCAGATTACACAAACAAAACCGAAAGAAAACTTGGTGTAAAGTTTACCCGATCACTGGTCATTTGGAGCGACTGCCGGACCGAATCATCCTGGAGTACAACAAAAAGATTTCTGAGTGTGCGGTACTTGCAGGTCACCTATACAAGGACTGAACCCGAGTTCACATTTTGAGCCAAATGCCAATGGTAGAAGGAAGTGTTGTATCCAGCTTTATTCAATCTAGTAGTCGCGCCAAATAGGACGGGGTAAGAAACAATTTTTTTTGTGACTTATTTCATCCGATTAAAGGACAGACAAGTTTCTTTTCTATGTCCACACAAGTATTTCATACCGAAGGATATGCTAACCAGCCAGACATAAACATAATTGAACGATTGTTCGGGCTGAATACATTTATATCCATAGCCACGAGAATTTCTCTCATCTTAATATGCTAGGGTTTGTCTCGATTCGTCGCTGTAGACGATGTCAATAATCTCATTAAAAACCCCCACTAGAATCAAAGCAGATAAACCAAGAAAAAAAGGAATACGAAAACACAGACTCAAGTTTTCCTTTTATTACAATGAGGTCATTAAACCTTCGTAAGGAACTGTCTATTGTTTTTAGGAGTACCAAAGTAAAACGCAAAACTAATGGTAGTAAACAAATTCACTTACCTGGATGAATCCACATGTCTGATTCCTAGCTGGCATCTCCTTTTCTTCCGATTCTCCGGTTCCAGTAGGTCTAAGTAGAGTCTAAGGAAAAGAAACAATTAAAGTTTGAATTAGTATAAGTTGAATTTTGATTAGTTTCTAAGTTTATTAAGTATGAGTTAGATTAAGATTTAAATGGATTTTAAAATTTGAATTGAATTATTGAATTTGTATCTTACCTCTTATAGTGTAGGGAATATTGAATTCCGCAGCACTTTGTTGTTTTTAGTTTCCTCCTTAGGGCTGGAATTCACATCAGTTCTGAAAAAAAAAAGAAGGAAAAAACCATTAGCGCTTACATTTTTTATTGAAATCTGAATTATTATTTTGTAGAAACAGTAAAAAAAAAAGCAAAAAAAAACAAAAAAAAAATCACTTAAATTCACTTAAAGAAATAAAAAGGTCACCAAGCTCGATTTTTCTTCTTAAATGTGGGCTTAAGTAAGAAAAAAACGTAAATTTTTAGTTAAAGCACTTATTTATTTTACTTAGGTATTTCATCTCACATCTTCACTTTAATTTTTCAAAATATTTTCACTTCACATCACCACTTAAATTTTCCAAAATTTGTTTTATTTTCTCGAGGAAAAATATTAAAAAATTATATTTTTTGAAAAATCATTTTATTTTTCCATTTCACTTTTTGCTTTCTCAATTAAATTTTATTTTGCAGTCCAATCATTTTTTATTTCTTATTCCCATGGGGTACTCACACATTAAATTCATTTAAAACACTTTATTTTTCAACTTCGCTTTTTGTTTTCCTAATTAAAGTTAATTTTCCGGTCCAAACAGTTTTTATTGCACATTTCTTCGTATTAAGCACACATTAAATTCACTTAAATCACTTACTTTCGCTTTACGTTAAGTTGATTGAACTTTCCGTCCGTCCGTTTTTGTTTTGATTTCGATTTTCATCTCAACTTTTTTTTTTTCTTTTATTCACTCTTCCATCAATTCTATTTTCACATTTAATTTCGCAATAGATTGGATTTCCACTTTTCTTTTATCTTCATTTTCTTTTCAATTCTCCAAATCGGCCATATTTCGAACTTTAATTCAGATTTGTTGCTTTTGTTTTTTCGTACTTGGCATATTTCCGCCAAAACCACGAGTCAATGAGTGCATTTCTTTGTTCAACTCATTCAGCAATTGAATGCACTACTCACACACACACACACACCAACAAGTTTGGAAGCCACGTTTTTTTTTCCATTTTATCTTTGTTATTTTAGCCGAATTATTTAATCTTTGTTTCCAAAATTTCACTCTTGTTTTTTTATTAAATTCTTTGATTTTTAATTAATTAATTCTTTTTCACAGTGCACTTTCACACACACATCCATAGAATTGCATTCCATTCATTTCTCACTTAACACTTTTATAATTAGCCCGACGACCTTTCACTCCTGAATCACTCACACTTTAGTTTTTTATTTTTTTTAATTATCTCTATTTTTAATTTTCAATTACACTTATTTAATTTTAATTTCACTTATAAAATACTTACCATTTATTTCTGCCAGCCGCTCCGTGTCCGTCCGCGTTCCATTGATATTTGTAAGGTTTGACATAAACGTCATTGACAGCCACAGCGGGTTGTCATAGGACCAGGGTACCAGTTAACAAAGGTAGTGTAGACTAGTTAATGATTAGTTAGTCGCGCTACGTAGCGGTCATACGTCGACCATACGTTTTTCGTGAAACCAGTACTGAGTACATATTTTCGCGCGGAAATTGTTTTTAATAGGTGCAAAATTAAAAATCGTGCAACTTATCGTCCGATTAGGGATTGCCGCGCTGTACATTTATAGGGAAGTCAGTTCAGATTCCGCCAGATTAGTCTAGGGATGATTCACACGACGACAATTAACAAAAGAAACGCACTTTTTCCCTCCCATCCTTTGGCTTGAAGCCTACAGGATGGTTGGGTTTGTAGTGTGCGCCCTTAAAAGACTAATGATTTGAAAAAAGAAGAAGAATAAAATCAGGTGAATGAATGGTACGCGAGGGAAGAAGAAGCATGAAATAGGAACAGCTGTTTTGCTATAAAAATGCATTGTTGATGGCAGGCATAAAGCAGGAACAAAAAGAAAAAGACGAAAGCAAAGGTTTGGTCGGTCGAAAATTGGGAAATGTCGGTCCTTTTTTTCTGCGGTCATAGAAGAAGACGGTCAAGTGGCTCTGCACCGATACTCACCATTATAAACCAAATAATTCGAAGACAAAATTTAAGTCATTTTGGAATTTTTATTTAAAACTCGAAGTTTAACTTAAACATAACAAAGAAACACAAGTAAATAAAGTTGAAATAAACACACATACATACATACATATTTTTCACATCGCAATACAACACCACGATAGAGCCACCGCTGACCAGTCCAACGTTGGAGGCGCAGATGTGCATCACCAAGCCTGGGATGCCTGGTATTCCACAAGTGTACACAAATAACATACGTTGACTGCGTACGACCAGACGGACAGGACTGTGAATAAAAGAAAAGAAACAAATAAGTGTGATTAGTGCCGGGGATATCATAAGTAAGGACAAAATCGTGTTACTTACATAAATTCAGACCCTTTGTACAGAGAAAGGTGCGCGGATAGGGTTCTCAGGGTTGAGCTCAGGCCTAGGGACTTTCGCTTTTTGTTAGAGGGGTTGAGTGGCCCAGATTTTCACGGTTTCGTCTTTGCTAGGTAGGAGAAATAAACGGCAAGTGTAAATAAACTGTTTGTATTTTTCTTAGCACAAAAAAAACGAACATCGGACTTACGGTACAAAGAACTCGGACGCAGACGGACGACACACTCCTAAGAATACCCTTGTCAGATCCGACAGATGCCACCAGTCATCAGCTCCAGCTTATCCTCAACTACAGCATCATACGTTCCTTGCCTGCTGAAGACGTCCTCTGGAATCAAACTCAGCTAAAAGGAAATACCCTAGAAGGCGCATTATAAAAACAAAATTAAATAGATTATTAATTTTTTTTGTTTGCTCCAGAATTAGCAAATTAAATTAAACAAGGAAAAGATAAGAAACATTAGAAACGAAATTTAATCGATTCATTATTTTTGTTGTTTATTTTTCCAATCAATAACTATTTGGGTTTTCATCCTTTTTTTTGTAATTAATTGATTTTTTTTGAGTAACTTTTTTTGAATTGTATCAAATAATTACTTTTTGCATTATCGCCATGAATGGTGAACATTGAGACAATCAAACACATAGCGAACGAGGTTTCGCTCAAAAATAAAACGAACAAATTGTATCTCCTGAAACGAAAATTCTGAAGATGTTTTTTATGGGCTAGATAGCTTAGTCCGTGGTAGCTAGAGAGGTTAAAGGCACGTAAGTAGAGATGCAGATTTGGGATACCAAAAAATAATATATTGTAGGTATCATGGTGAGGTCGGTTCGATCTCAAGAAGGTGGGCCTAGTCCTGGCAGGTCATCAGCCAGGCAAGATTTTCTGAGTATTTCTGAATAGTTCCTCCCTTTCTTTTCATTTATGGTTACTTTTCTCTTTCTTTCCTTTCATTTTCCATTATTTTTCCTCTCCTTTATCTTGCTTCGGGTTCCCTTTCTCTTTTTCTCTTTTATGGATGTAAACGACCGGTATGATCTTCTTTTTTTGTTTTGCTGTTGTCCACACGTCAGAATGGTTGGCAAGAACCACCCCATCCGTCGAGCTTAGCCGCGCGAAACGCCAGCATACCGGCAAAGCCAATCTTCTGGCAACAATGGTCATTCACCAAGTGGCCATCTAGTGGATTTTTGTCTTAGGACAAAAGTGTAGCAGCTACAGACCCCAGTAGGTCCAGTCGTCGTTTACTCAAAGCGGGACAGTCGCATAGCAAGTGCTCAATGCTCTCCACTTCTTCCTCATCTCCACAGCTTCAGCAGAAGTCATTGGAGTTAATACCCAATCTTTTGGCGTGTTCGCCGATTAGGCAGTGTCCCGTCAGAACTGATACTAACGTAGATAATCTTTACCTTCCCAGTGCGAGGAGATATTTTGACCTTCTCAGGTCATACCTTGGCCAGATTTGTCTAGCTACCCTACAGGTGCCGATTTGTGTCCATCTGTCGTTGGACTGCCTGATTGCCTCTTGCCTAAGCCAAAGCTTGCACGTGGATAGTGGCGCACCAATATATGCAAATTCTTCGAGAATTTGTAATGTCGTCCCTTTCCTAGCAAGTTCATCGGCTTTGAAGTTCCCCGGGATATCCTTATGCCCAGCCACCCATATGAGGTGTATATTAAACTGCTCAGCCATCTCGTTAAGAGATCTGCGGCAGTCGAGAACTATTTGTAAATTTAGGGATGTGGCCTCCAGAGAATTTATAGCAGCCTGGCTGTCCGAGTAAATGACAACGTCAGTGTTGGTTACTATGTTCCGACTCAGCCACTTGGCGACTTCCCATATTGCCATTATTTCGCCCTGATAGACGCTGCAGGTATCTGGTAGTCTGTGAGCTATATCCAAATTACGTTCTTCACAGTGTACTTGGAACCATCGGTATAGAAGTGGAGATGGTTTCTATTTCCGGGTATTCTGCCATCCCATTCATCCCTGGCTGGTATCATAGTGATGTAGTTCCTCTCAAAGGTGCACACCGTTGATATATAGTCCACTCGGTCGGTTACCATAGCACTACACTTTGATATCCTCATGTGACCAAAGTTCTTGTACCTCCACATTGATAAGCAGTTTAATCTTAGTGCCTCTGTGGTTGCAACTTCTCTCGCCACAACATTAATCGGCAGTATATTAACGCTCCGCTTATGCACAGGCAGGCAATTCTCTGAACCCTTGATAGCAGGTTTGTGATGGTTAGTTTGTCAGTTGAAGTCCACCATACCAGTTGAAGTCCACATTACCGCATCTGGGTGTAAAAGCCCCTTCTATGTCAAGAAACGCCACCATGGTGAATTCTTTGAAATGTAGGGACGATTCGATAGTGCTTACAAGTTCATGCAGGGCTGATTACAGGAGTTTTGTATACAGGTTTTGCCTAATGTACTGGACGAACCACTGCTATATATATCCAATGGACAATTTTAGGAGAGAGGCCCCACCGCGACCCTACAGCCTTCCGGAAGGAATATAGGGCGATGTTGGCCTTCTTTACACGTTCCAGTACGTTTAGTCTGAATTTTTAGGAACAAAATTGTTCCTAAAAATTTTACACTTTCAGAAAAGACTAGATCTGTTCCATTTATACGAGGAGGAGGGTCCACATGGGGGACGTTATTCATCCTAGTAAAGAGAACCAATTCTGTCTTGTTTGGGTTAACACCCAAACCGCTGCTTCTGGCCCATTTAGCCAACTTGTTCAGAGCCACCTGTAGAATATCTCGGAGGATGTTTTCGAATTTGCCACTCACTGCGATTGCCAGGTCGTCCGCATATGCCACGACCTTGCAGGCACAACGTTCTATGTCAAGAAATGCCACCATGGTGAATTCTGTAGGGACGATTCGATAGTGCTCACAAGTTCGTGCAGGGCTGATTCTGTAGACTTTCCCTTATTGTATCCAGGTTTTGCCTAATGAAATAATCTAAAAGTCTTTCCAGACTTTTCAATAGGAAAGAGGATATGCTAATTGGTCTGAAGTCTTTTGGCCTAGTGTGTGATATCTTCCCCGCTTTGGGTATGAATACCACTTTGGTATCCCTCCATCGATTCGGGATGTATGAAAGCCTAATACAACCTACATAAATTGTCTGCAGCCAGGGGATAATGTACTTTAACATTTTCTGCATTTCTACTGGGGTGATGCCGTCTGTTCCAGGTGACTTGAAGCGCTCAAAGCTGTTTATAGCCCAGCTTATTCTAGATCTCTCAGCTAGCGATGCTCGCAGTCCACTCGCACTCTTGTTGGTCCTGTTGATCCTCGGGCTCTGTTGATGAGTTCCCCGGGAAATGTGTGTCGAGCAGTACACTTAGCGATTGCTCGCTGTTTTGGTCCAGTTGTTTGCCTCATCCTGCAAATACCCCACTGTACAAGGAGAAGCGGCTAGTACCTTCCTCAGCCTTGCGGCGTCGGAGACCTTTTCCACTTCGCCACAGAAGGAATACCAAGAGCGTCTTTTCGCCTTCCTAAGCTCCTTCTTTCAGATCTTGAGTTGCACTTTATATGCATCCCAATCATTAAAGGCTCCAGTATATTTCGCCTTGTTGAATAGCTTGTTGCAGGTCTTTTTCCTTGCCGTTAGCTCAGAAGTCCACCATTGAGGTTTAGTTTTACCCTTGTACCTTGTTTTTGGACAGGCTTCTTCAAGGGAACTATTGAATGATGTGGTGATATGCTCGACCAGATTATACAGACCGGCTTTGTCATTCGGTTCATAAAGAAGTTTAGAGTTGAGGACCTTTATAAAATTTTCTCATACAGGTGCCACATTTCTGTGTACAGCAGGTTTAGGCGCTTTTTCTTCGAGTTTGAACTCTATGTTGGACGACCACTCTGAGAATGAGTGGTCGTCCAGTACATTCCACCCAATAATTTTGTCTGACACCCGGTCAGTAGCAAACGTTACGTCTAGTACTTTGCCTGTCTTTAACGGTAAAGGTAGTTAGAATTTTGTAAATATCCCACCGTACATGGTGAAGCAGATAATATCTTCCTCAGCCTAGCGGCGTCGGAGACCTTTTCCACTTCACCACAGAAGGTATACCAAGAGCGCCTTTGCGCCTTTCTAAGCTCCTTCTTATAGATCTTGAGTTGCTCTTTATAGGCATCCCAATCATTAGCGACCCCAGTAGATTTAGCCTTATTGAATAGCTTGTTGCAGGTATTTTTTATAGCCGTTAGCTCAGAAGTCCACCATTGGGGTTTAGTTTTACCCTTGTACCTTGTTTTTGGACAGGCTTCTTCAAGGGATCTATTGAATGATATGGTAATATGATCGACCAGATTATCCAGACCGGCTTTGTCATTCGGTTCGTACGAAGTTGAGGACTTTCTTGAAATTCTTCTCATACAGATGCCACTTTGTCTTCCTTACATTTCTGTGGACGGCGGGTTTAGGCGCTTTTTCTGCGAGTTTGAACTCAATATAATGGTGATCTGAGAATGAGTGGTCGTCCAGTACATTCCACCCAATAATTTTGTCTGACAGCCGGTCAGTAGCAAACGTTACGTCGAGTACTTCTTGTCTTTAATTGTGAAGGTCGGTTTATTACCTATGTTACAAATACTAAGAGCTCTGTTCCTTTACCTACTACAAGTTACTACTTTTTACCATTTTTACAACAACAACACAGAAAAAATTGTAAAAATGTTTGAAATAGTAAAATGTAGTAGGTAAAGGAACAGACATAAGGTTGGTAGTTAGAATAAAGTCAAGAAGCGAGTCACCCCTATTGTTTATATCCGTACTACCCCAGATAGTATGATGAGCGTTCGTGTCTGCGCCAATAATCAGCTCGAGCTCGTCAGACTTTGCTTCTTCTACTACTTCCCTGAAGAGAGCTATCGGTATTGCAGCTTCATAAGGAAAGTAACTGGAGACCACCCAGTATATGCGATTACCAATCTCCAGACTAGCAGCTGTTTGGTCTTTACCACTTAAATTAGTCAGGAGAAAAATACTTAGATCTTTTCTGGCCAAAAATGCAAGTTCTTGGAGTTCCTTCACAGTTGGCCACAAGCAGTTTAAAGTTTGCGGTCTTGATACCGCACATCCGTCCTCCTACTACATAGGGCTCCTGGATCAGGACGATGTCTACTGCACCTGTGGACAGGCGCAGCAATAGGCTGCTTTAGCGTGATGGAGGTTAATCTGTAGAATTCTTACCATCATTGGTAATCGAAAGATTGACAGCCACCCTGACAAGGGTGTCATCGAACTCTTCGTCCGTATCAACGGGGAGCATGTCCCCGCCAGATGCGTCAAAGATTCAGGAGACTTCCCTCAGCCCCTCAGTATCCGAAGTAGTGCTTTCATCCTCAGAGAATGACTTTACAGATCTTCTGTTAGAGTTAGAGTCACCAGAAATAATGGTCGTGTGGACCTCCGCACTTCCAGAAAGCCTTGTATCAACCACGGTCGACGACTCGCCTTCCGCAGTGGGAGCTATATCCTGCTTGTATACCTTCAAGAATATAGTCTCGAAACCATATTTCAGAGTTGCACTTGCACTTTGTATATGGGAGGTGGATTCAGCGTTAAGGATCAAATTGACCTGTCGCTTTTTACCATCCGCCTCACCCACCTTGCTAATTCTCCAATTATGGGTCGGCAGACCAGGATTGGAATATTTTATTATCTCTAATATGTCAGCCGGGTTGGAGGGCTCTTCTGTAACCCAGGTGATGGCTCTAGGGTGACTAGGGATGTTGTTTTTTCGACAACATCCAACTGGGCACCCGGCCACACCTCACCCGCTCGACTCAGAGCAGCCTTATACAGGTTTACTGATCTGGAATCACCGAAATATAAGAGTTTTTCGCTCCCCTGATGCCATCCTGCATCGTTGCAGACTGGTGGTTTGCCCGGCATTTCTCTTCTGACATCGAGGTAATGAGCAATTATGGCGGATTGCACATGGCTCCATTTGTCCTTGAGGATGGATCCATCCTCACTACTTCTGTCTATAACAGCCATCACTAGACTCTCCTTCGCCACTTCATTGAAGGGCTTGGTTTTCGGGGCAGTGTAGTATTAACAAGTGTGACAGCTAGACCTATTCCTGATATGGAGAACGGATTAAAAGCCAATTCAGTAAGTAATCAATGATGAAGTTCGTCCAGATAAACCTCCATCACTGTGAAATGGCACCTACTAATCTCATCCTCCATTTACATAGAACCGAATTAATGGCCTGGAGGATCCAGAATATAATATAGAACTTGCATATTAATCAAAAGTTTATTAAGAGTTTTATTCTACAACAGTTTTCTAAAAATGATATTACGACAAAGATTATAAATATTAACTCAAGGCAGTATATAATGGCTTCGGGATACTTTCCGCATGGGGACATTGTGGAAACACCCCCTCTAATTGTTAGAGACCTGATAAATTGTCATGAAAAGAAAAGACTTTTTGGTAGGATGTGATGCAAACTTTCATAATACCCTATGGGGGAGCTCGGATACTAACTTTAGAGGAGAATGTCTGATGGAGTTTTTTCTTGAAAAGCAGCTGATAACCTACAATAGAGGTACAGATGCCACTTTCAAAACTAGGAACCGGAAATAAGTTATCCACCTAACTTTTGGCAATCAGACCAAAAATCTGACAATCAAGGACTGGAAGGTTTCCAACGAAATGAGTTTCTCTGATCACAAAGATTTAGAAATTAAACTACTGCCTAAAGAAGATAACACTAAATTTTTAAAAACCAAAGAAAAACAAACTGTAATGCGTTTATAACATATATTATGGTGTTTTCTTTTATGCCAAAAAATGCTAAATTTTTTCTGCCTTTCGCCCCAAAAATGCCTTTTCGTTTTCTTTTGTACAAAATTTAATGGTGTTTTCTTTTGTGCCAAAAAATGCTATATTTTTTATGCCTTTCGCCCCAAAAATGCCTTTTTGTCTTCGATTGTAAAATAAATGCTGCACTGTGAAAGGGTTTCGTTTTCTTTTGTGAAAAATGTCCCACTTGCACGGGGCAAAAATTCAACATTTCAGCCCTGTATTTAATCGAAGGGGTGGACGCTGCCCTACAAAACAGATGTTTTTTCGGCGTCGAGCGAATAGCCTAAATAACCGCGTGTGTCCGTGCGTGCTTTTTTATAATGAAGTTTGGACAGATGCTTTATTTAGGCGGCGCCGTGGAGTATTCATTGTTTTTATTTTACTTTTAGTGAGTTAAAAGGCTAGTTTTTTGCATTTTTGTTATCGATTCTGACCATAAAAAATGCAGCAGTACAAGAGGGTGTAGGCGACGTTATTAAAATGCTGCTCTCTGACAGGGCAACATCTTTTTTTAGAAAAGAAAACACCATAACTCTTGCACGGTGCAAAAATGCAACATTTCAGCCCTGTATTTAATCGAAGAGGTGGACGATGCCCTATAAAACAGATGTTTTTCAGCGCGGAGCGAATAGCCTAAATACCCGCGTGAGTACGTGCGTGTGTTTTTCTAATGAAGTTTTGACAGATGCTTTATTTAGGTGACGCCGTGGTGTATTCTTTGTTTTTACTTTTTTTTAGTACGTGGCTAGCTTTTTGCATTTTTGTTTTCGATTCTGGCCATAAAAAATGCAGCACTACAAGAGGGTGTAGGCGACATTATTAAAATGTCGCTCTCTGACAGTGCAACATATTTATTTAGAAAAGAAAACACCATCAGTATCACGGTACCCACACTTAAGACTTGTCAAAATATAATGGAAATCGACACTGCTGTCGAAGAACTAGAAATATATCTAAGGTCGTCATAGATCGTTGCTGATCAGTCGTACTGAATGGACGTGTTTATCACAGAGCGGATAGCTAAAACCTATTACGCAATCGCAAAAAAAAATCTGTACAAAGTCTGGAAGGCCTACATCGTAGTACCTATTACGGGCTAATACAGAAAAAAAATAAATAAATTCCTTGACGGGGATGCCTTTGTGTTCCTATGAAGCGGGGTTCGCCAATCACCCTACTGATTGAGGGGAGAGTCAAGTGTATGCTTCGGAGAGACTGGGGCCTTAGCAGGCATGGTGTCCGCACCATATACCATGGACTATTTGCGTAACATATGGTGCATCTGTATGGTGCGAGACAGTTTTGGCTGCTCATGGCCTTCGCAAGGTCTTATCGTGCCAGAGGCTAGCGATGTTGGCTTGTATGCCAGTATGTCGTACGGTGTCCACAGACGCGTTGCAAGTGTTGCTGGGTGCACCCCCACTTGACCTGGAGGTGATGCGGTATCACTTTCCGGATGAAGATGGGCCTGCCAATTCCAAGTTTAGATGGTCTTCTGCTGATTAGCTGGTAGAAGGGGATGTTAGGAGGAACAAGCAACTCTTGGATGAGTGCCTTGTGACTAGGTGGCGGACAAGATAGACAGAAAGCGATAATGGGCGGGCGACGTACGCTTTTATTCGTGACGCGACGTTTGCTAGGGAGCGGCCAGACTTTGGCTTCTGTCTGAGTCTCGGCTTTTTACTGACGGGAAATGGCTCTCTCAGTGCATTTTTGCATACGAGATGCCTGTACGATAGTCCGGACTGTGGTTGTGGGAATGCTCGCACTACGATGATGTTAGGAATTTAGCTAGTACGGGAATCTTCCACTCCCAGGGGGTGTGGGATTTCAGTAGGGTTGTAGAGGACTGTCGAACGTTAAGGGCAATGGGCAATTTTGCTCGTATTGTCTTTAATAGGAGAAGACTCAGAGACATTTAGTGGAGGTGACTAATTGCACTACTGTCGGCATAGCCTGCCTGGTCGGCTGTACTGTTTTGTCGACTGCGAAGCGCGGCACAGATTCCTTCATCTGCGCCCTGACGATAGTGTTGCTGATGCCTGCCGATGTTCCTGGTGTTGCTGTGGTGAGCGAGGTAATTGTTATTGACTGCCTCAGTGACTAAGTGTATGTCCGGAGCGGGGTCACGACGGTGACCGGTGAGTCATCCGTGAGGATGACTGTGTTAATTTTTGTCCTTGTATGTTGTTCATGATTTGTTTAGTTGTTGTTTGCAAAACAAATTTTTGAATATAGGCCACCAGTCCGGACCTTTTTTGGACCTGGTAGTAGTTTCGGTACCACGGGAGCCAGGAGCCCCTGGAACTTCGGTTCCAGCCTGGCTGTTGGTGTGGCCCCTTGGGGAGCATTTCGTGGTGGCTGTGGTTTGGACCCAAATCGCGTGGTGAGCTTAAGCTCGGTATGGAGTTGCATTTCTGCCGGGTGCCATGACCCATAGAATGGAAGGAGTTTTAGGTAGAGTCCGCCCTTAATCAAAGGGGACGACATGTCAAAAACATGAAGTCGAATTGGTACTCATGCACTTGTGTGTGGGGGTGTTGGTAGACGCATTGTATTCACCCTGTGTTAAGAGCACAGTGTGGTAAGGCCATTGCGGCGGGTACGCACTTTAAACACTCGACTCCTATGTCCGTCCGTTGGTCTTGGCCAAAGCCGACCGCACCAAAAATGGCGAAAATGTCCAGTACTCTACTCACAATGCCAAAAGAGTGTTGAGAACGTCAAGTTCGCGGAGGCAGGTATGGTGGTGTCGCCCAACGATTAGCCGGGCCCGAAGTTGTTGGTGAAGGATGTCGACAAGGCAATCAGTCCGGAGAAGTTCATGGAGGAGCTGTACCGACAGAACTTCGGTCCTGACATGGAGTTTGCCGCGTTTGAGAAGAGCGTCCGCCTCGTCTCTAAAGCGTGGCAGGTAAGCCCGACCGGTGACGTTGGAGTGCACACCACGTGTGGCAGAGAAGCTGGTGGAGTCTGGGGGTGCCTACATTTTGTGGTATAGATTTTTTTGTCCGGCTTCAGGAGGAGGTGCCAGCGTGTCACCGGTGTTATGGCTTTGACCATATGGTCCGAGGTTGCAGGCAGACGCAAAACGTATGCAGGAGGTGCGGATCGGTGGGACACACTGTCTATCAGTGTCCCAATGAGGCGATATGCAGGAATTGTGAGCTCCGCGGTTATGCGGCCGACCACAGCATGCTGCCGCTGCTGTGTCCGGTATACGCAGGGCCAATATGGGGTTTGTGTTTCGGTGGAAGGTTGGGAGGATGCTTTTGGCTATCATATATTGTAGGTTTGGAGCTCCATTGGAGCCGTAGCTAGGGTATATGGATACCGCGCTACTACTAGCGTGTAGCATTCCGGTTATCCTCGGTTTGGATGCAAATGCGTCCTCTCGTATGTGGTTCTCTAAGATGACCCGGCACTCTGCTGGTCATCAGAATCACATACAAGGAGAAACGCTAACCGAGTGGATGGTGACACGCGGAATAGGGGTGCTGAATGAGCCCAGCGATCTATATACCTTCGTTGGGACCAATGGGAGAAGTGACATTGACGTGACGGCTGCGAATGGGGCGGCGATGACAGTGTACGGTTTTAGGTGGAGGGTGTGTGACAGATGGGGCGTGAGTGATCACCGACCCATCGAAATTGTGGTCTCTCATAGGGGACGGACTAGGGTGACTGAACGGTCTCGCAGGTGGCGACACTATTCGGATTGTGTTAGGGAGGCGGTCTTAGAGACGCCTATAGCTGAGTTTAGGTCATTGACGGTAGATGACCAGGTCAGTCGATTGGATGGATGTCTGTGCGCGGTGAATGATGTGCAACTTGGTCGACGTCGCGAGACTCGATCGAGCAGAATAAAGTGGTGGACCTGGGAGCTTAAGATGATGCGGCGGAATGTCCGATGCCTTTGGAAGAGTTTCCCGAGGGTCAGGCATTCCAATGTTGAGTTGATGGCTACGCAGAAAGCTGAATATCGTGCTGGCCTTCGGACGTACAAGGAAGAGGGACATCTTAGCAGTATTCTACAGGACAATAGGGATGACCCATGGGGGATGGCTTACAAGATATGTCGAGGGCGTGACAAACCGAGCGACATCGCGTCTTTTAGTTGATGAGAGCACTCTCTATGAGCGACTGCAGTTTGGATTTAAGTCTAACCGGTCGAAGGCCAGTCTCGTGTTGAGCTGGAGGAAAATGATGCGGCGGCCATGCATACGGTCGATGAGTGGAGTGCACGTGTTGGCATCGAGGTGTCGGTGGAGAAGTCCTCGACAATGGAGAGTATCCGGTATAGGAGTGAGGTGAAATACATGGGTATTACCATGGGTGATGCGTAACATATGCTGCATCTATGTGGTGCGAGACAGTTTTGACTACTCATGGGCTTCGCAAGGTCTTATCGTGTCAGAGGGTAGCGATGTTGGCTTGTATGCCATTATGTCGTACGGTGTCCACAGTCGCGTTGCAAGTCGTGCTGGGTGCACCCCCACTTGATCTGGAGGTGATGCGTTGCGGTATCACTTTCCGGATGAAAAGGGGCCTGCCACTTCCATGTTTAGATTGGTTTTCTGCTGATCAGCTGGTAGAAGGGGATGTTAGGAGGAACAGAGAACTCTTGGATGAGTGCCTTGTGTCTAGGTGGCGGAAAAGATGGACAGAAAGCGATAAGGGGAGGGCGACGTACGCTTTTATTCGTGACGCGACGTTTGTTAGGGGGCGGCCAGACTTTGGCTTCGGTCTGAGTCTCGGCTTTTTACTGAGGGGACATCATCCATCCTCCATCCTCAAGGACAAATGGAGCCATGTGCAAACAGCCATTATGGCTCATTACCTCGATGTCCGTAGAGAAATGCCGGGCAAACCACCAATCTGCAACTATGCAGGATGGCATCAGGGGAGAGTAAAGCTATTATAATTCGGTGATGCCAGATCAGTAGACCTGTATAAGGCTGCTCTGAGTCGAGCGGGTGAGGTGTGGCCGGGTGCCCAGTTGGATGTTGTGGAAAAAAACAACATCCGTAGTCACCCTAGAGCCATCACCCTAGAGCTATCACAGAAGAGCCCTCCAACCCGGCAGACATATTAGAAATAATAAAAGATTCCAATCCTGGTCTGCCGGCCCATAATTGGAGAATCGGCAAGGTGGGTGAGGCGGATGGTAAAAAGCGACAGGTCAATTTGATCCTTAACGCTGAATCCACCTCCCAAATACAACGTGCAAGTGCAACCCTACAATATACAAGCAGGATATAGCTCCCACTGCGGAAGGTGAGTCGTCCAACGTGGTTGATACGCGGCTTTCTGGAAGTGCGGAGGTACCCACGCCCATTATTTCTGGTGACTCCAACTCTAACAGAAGATCTGTAACGTCCTTCTCTGAAGACGAAAGCTCTACTTCTGGCACAGAGGGGCTGAGGGGAGTCTCCTGACTCTTTGACGCATCTGGCGGGACATGCTTCTCGATGATACGGACGAAGAGTTCGATAACACCCTTGTCGGGGTGGATGTTAATCTGTCAATTACCAATGATGGTAAGAATTCTACAGATTAACCTCCATCACGCCAAAGCAGCCTCAGCGGCTCTATTGCTGCGCCTGTCCACAGGTGCAGTAGACATCGTCCTGATACAGGAGCCCTACGAAGTGGGAGGAATGGTGTGCGGTATCAGGACAACCAACTTTAAACTGCTTGTGGCCAACTGTAAAGGCACTCCAAGAACCTGCATTTTGGCCAGGAAAGATCTAAGTATCTTTCTCCTGGCTAATTTAAGTGGTAAAGACCAAACATCTGCTAGTCTGGAGATCGGTAATCACATATATTAGGTGGTCTCCAGGTAGTTGTCTTATGAAGCTGTAGTGCCGACTGCTCTATTCAGGGAAAAAGTGGAAGAAGCAACGTCTGACGAGGTCGAGCTGATTATTGGCGCAGACACGAACGCTCATCATACTATCTTGGGTAGTACGGACAATAGGGGTGATTCGCTTCTTGACATTATTCTAACTACCAACCTAAGTATTTGTGACATGGGTAATAAACCGACCTTTACAATTAAAGACAGACAAGAAGTACTCGACGTAACGTTTCCCAGCAAAAAATAAAAGAAGTACTCCCAAAAGAATAACATTATAAGTACTTCCAAATCATAAGTATGAACATTTTTTCGGAATTTAATGAAGTTCTTCTAAATAACTAACCAAAATGTAATTTTGGAGTATAAATTATTAACCCTGCAATGGATAATTTCAAAAGGATTGGATATAAAATAAAGCTTCTGAAGTGAGAAAAGCCTAGATCGGAATCATATATATGGGGGCTATGAAATATATGTGAAATACTGCTTCTATAGTGCTAAAGGTCAAAATCGGAAGAAATATATATTTATATGGCGGGTTTGTCAGAATTGGTGAATGGTTCTGGAAGTTGAAAGTCTACTTTCGACTTTTTCATCATTTAAATTTCCTTTTAGTCGACTAGGTCGATTAATCGGGCCTAAAAGTAGATTTTTTAATATTCGATTAAAATAAAATTAAGTCATTTTAAAGTATGCTGATTTTCTTCGAAATATGTTAAATTGTAGTACATTGGATTGCGATAAAAACGGAATTTATTAATAACACTTTATCCTTTCCAAAAATTTGGTATATGAGAACATACGTGCTTCTTAAGTTCATATTTTGTGACCTATGGAAAAACGTGGCGAAACTGAAATGAAAATACTGACCAAGTAAAGCGAAATGGGTTCTAGTTAGTGACCGTGTACATTTAAATCTACCTTAAAATTAATTTTAAAAAATACTCTTTTTTGGTTGAGCTACAAATAAAATCCTCATAGCAAACGTGATAATTATAAGTTTGTATAGTAAGATAAAATAAAAATGTGCTTTATTTTAAAGGTTCCATCTTTATCTATTTTAGATCTAGAGAACAATATATTTGTTTTTATTCTCCGCCCAACTTTTGGTTTTCCTTACTTGTTTTCGAATACATTTTTGGAAGATGTTGACAAATACTTGAATTATTCTCTGAACCGGAGCTACGGAAAAACGTAGCGACGCACCAATGTGCTATGTATTACAGTGTAGAAAAAATTACTTTTTCATAACTGAGAATGTTGACCATTTGCGAAAATGGTACTAGAAGTTACACTATGGAGTCATTCGGCCACACTTTTCAAGAGCCAGCCATACCATACGGATTACAAACATCTTAAAATGTCCTGAACATACATACATATATATGATCACTTTGGCCAATAGTAAATTATTTATACTTTGCCTTCCCTATGTTAGGAGGGCTCAACATTTGTATTCCTTTAAAAGAAGAGAATTATCACTGGACCCAAAGATGTTAATAAGAATGACATACATTCATTAAATAAATACAACACCAAAAAAGCAAAACTTAGAGTGCTTTAAAAGAAGTGGTTCAAAAGTGGTGACAAATAAGAACTTCCCCGGCGCGACAAGCCCTTGTTAAATTCATTGGTGAAAATCCAAATTAGAACAACTTCCGGATCATAAGTTGAGGATTTTTATTGCTTCTTTGGATGCTCTTTTTGCTGGGTTGCTACTGACCGCCTGTCAGACATAATTATTGGGTGGAATGTTCTGGACAACCACTCATTCTCAGATCACCATTATATTGAGTTCAAACTCGCTGAAAAAGCGCCGAAACCTGCCGTCCACAGAAATGTGAGGAAGACAAAGTGGCACCTGTATGAGAATAATTTCAAGAAACTCAACTCAACTCCAAACTTCTGTACGAACCGAATGACAAAGCCGGTCTGGATAATCTGGTCGAGCATATCACCATATCATTCAATAGTTCCCTTGAAGAAGCCTGTCCAAAAACAAGGTACAAGGATAAAACTAAACCCCAATGGTTGACTTCTGAGCTAACGGCTTTGAAAAAGACCTGCAACAAGCTATTCAACAAGGCTAAATCTGCTGGGGTCGCTAATGTTTGGGATGCCTATAACGAGCAACTCAAGATCTATAAGAAGTAGCTTAGGAAGGCGCAAAGACGCTCTTGGTATACCTTCTGTGGCGAAGTGGAAAAGATCTCCGACGCCGCAAGGCTGAGGAAAATACTATCAGCTTCACCATGTATAGTGGGTTACTTGCAGGATGAGGCAAATAACTGGACAAAAAAGAGCGAGCAGTCGCTGAATGTACTGCTCGACACACATTTCCCGGGGAATTCACCAACAGAACCCGAAGATCAGCAAGACCAACAAGAATGCGAATGGACTGCGAGCGTTACTAGCTTGTTGACTGAGAGGTCCAGAATAAGCTGGGCTATTAATAGCTTTGAGCCCTTCAAGTCACCTGGACCAGATGACATCACTCCAGCAGAAATGCAGAAAATGTTAAAGTACATTATCCCCTGGCTGGAGAAAATTTATGTAGGCTGTATCAGGCTTTCATACGTCCCGAATCGATGGATGGATACCAGAGTGGTATTCATACCTAAAGCACACACACACTAGGCCAAAAGGTTTCAGACCAATTAGCCTATCCTCCTTCCTATTGAAAGGTCTGGAAAGACTTTTAGATTATTTCATTAGGGAAAACCTGGATACAAAACTCCTGTCGGTGAACCAACATGCTTACAATAAGGGGAAGTCTACAGAATCAGCCCTGCAGAAATCAGCCTGTGAGCACTATCGAATCGTCCCTGCACTTCAAGGAATTCATCATGGTGGCATTTCTTGACATAGAAGGGGCTTTTAACAACATTCACTCAGATGCAGTAATTGCGGCACTGTTACATCTAAAAGTTAACTCTAGTTTGATTAGACTAATTCAAAGCCTGCTCAACAGAAGACGCATAACATCATGTCTTGGGTCCACAACTCTAACAAGGTTTGTAAACAGAGGGACCCCACAAGGAGGAGTACTGTCTCCACTAATTTGGAACATTGCGGTGAATGAAATCCTGCTAGTGATAGGTTGACAAATCTGTAGGGTAGCTAGACAAGGTATGACCTGAGAAGATCAAAATATCTCCTCCCACAAGAGAGGCAAATATTGTCCACGTTAGTATCAGTTCTGACGGGACACTGCTTGATCGGCGAACACGCCAAAAGATTGGGTATTGACTCCAATGACTTCTTCAGAAGCTGTGCAGATAAGGAAGAGCATTGAGCACTTGCTATGCGACTGCCCCGGTCTGAGCATACGACGAATGGGCATACTGGGGTCGGCCTTCCTGGCAGCCTAACAGATCTTTCCAGTACCGATATTAGTACTATCGGTAAATTTGCATATCAAACAGGTTGGTTTCGATGAGGGGCATTTCAGCCCGTGGTAACACTAGGGACCTCAACTGGTCTATGTGAGCTTGTAAAAAAATACGGCTGCCACCCTAACCTCAACCTTGCGTTCACACAACGCAATTCTGTTTTGTCTATTCATGTGTGAATTGTTGTTGTTTCAATGTGTGAATGAAAATAACAAAACGTTCAGTCGTGTACGAGAAAGTTTTTCCCCTCCCTTTCCAACTGCCTCTCTCTCCAAGAAGAAGTTTATTGTACTCGCAATTCGTTTTTTGTTTTTCATTCGCACTTTCCTGCCTTAAGGTCAGATTCACACTAGACATCTTTTTCCAAGCAAGTTTGTAAGAGACAGATGCAGCGAGCTCATGCCGCCTGCACCACTCTCCTACAAACGGTGACACTTGCGTGAAAAAAATTGTTTCGTGTGAATCTGCACTTATCTTCTAAAAACACCGAATAGCCTTGAAAATAGCCTCGTGTGAAGCGGCACCATGCTTTATTTGTGCAAAAGAAGCGGTGGTTAACTTATATTCCTTACTACTGAAACCAATTTTTTCATTAAAATGTGCTTGTTATAAGTTGATATGTTATACATATATTCATATTTGTGCAGATTTCAAAATCTCATAGTAAATGTTTATTAAGGTAAGTACACACGATTTGCAGATCGTGAGCGCTATGCCTGAAAAATGCAACCCTGTGAATTTACAACCGTGTGAACACACAATTTTTGATTTGCAACGTTAGCAGAAAAGTCATTGCGAGATAATTTGCAGATTGTTATATGTGTGAAGTTTTTGCATGTGACAACGGCGCCATTACCAGAAAAACATTTTATTTACAACACTGTCTATAATGTATTTTTATTGGCAATCCTGCATATAAATATTTACAACATATATTGTAAATATATAAAATTGTCATGTTTTCTTGCAATCGTCTGAACTGTCAATTTACCTTTGCCTAACAATCTGTCATTGTCCGTATATTTGCAGCACTTTAGCAGGGTTGATAACGTTTGCCGATCTGGCAATCGTCTATACTCCCCAGCAAAATTTCTCATTACCAAATAATCCGACGAGTAAGCAAAGTTCGATAATGGTAAGTACTTATTATTTAGCCACTTTTCTCATTATTTTAACATGGGGATGTCATTGGAGGAAAGTACTTCCCAAAAGCATACAATAAAGTAGCATAATAAGTACTTATTTGTAGCTCGATTTTATGTACTTGAATAATGCATTCCCAATAAGTTATAAAATAAGTAGTAGATATGTAGAAATTTAAAATGATTTTTTGCATATTGTCGCGCATATTTCTCGAAACAAACAATTTCCTCATGCCAGATTCGAATTTTTTGTATTTTCATTCAAAACTGCACGTAATGTTTGAAAACATGTTGAAATATAAATAAATCTTGTACAATAACCCACATATAGCCAAAATTGCATTATATATGGTCAATAAGAGCGCTACAAAAGTTTTTTTTTAAATAAAACAAAAACGGTTTTGGATATCAATGAAATTCTTTATATTGTGAAAGTACTTTCGATGCGAAGTTCATCAATCGTCGCTGGCTTGTTGGCATAGACCATAGACTTGACTTAGCCCCACAGGAAATAATCTAACAGCGTCAAATCGCACGACCGAGGCGGCCAATCGACTGCACCATTGATCATCACGGAAGAAGTACGGCCCAATGACGCCGCCGGCCCATGAACCGCACCAAACCGTAATTTTTCGGGATGCAATGATGACTCGTGGAGTACGTGTGGATTGCTGTCTGACCAATAACGCATATTTTGTTTATTGACGAAGGCATTCTGCCAGAAATGAGAGTCATCGCTGAAGATGATTTTTCGCGCTCTTAACGTTGAGACCACTGACTCCGAATTTCGATAGTAAATTTTAATAATTTCGACTCGTTGTTGGCTCGTATACTTTCCATCATGAAATGGCAAACCTTACTGAAGAGAAATGTCAAAAGAGCGGCAAAAAATATGGCGTCGGTTGCTGTCCCTGTGTTCTGTCCTCTTTGTAAATAAAATCCGATTTCTATTTTGGGAGTAGTTGTCGACGTCGCTGGTATGGTGGCGTTTAGCTCGGCTAAGCTCGCCGGATGGGTGGGGTTCTTGTCGACATCTACCTTTTTAGACAAAGACAGAAAAAATTCATACCAGACTAAGAAAGAATATAATAAGGGGACCGAAAAGGAAATGGATAAACAAGGAATACAGACTTGCACTAAACACTACGATTACCTGTAGACGTGTTTCCGGCGGTTGTTATGCCGGATGTTTCCCACCCTCAGGAACAAATGTCCCTCCGTGACAGCTTGACGTAGTTTGAAACTGTCCCATACCTACCTCATTACCCTATAGTCACCCTCCTATCACCTTCCTTTGACTAAAGTTAGTCCATTCAAAAGATTATACTTCTATTCAAAACAAAATGTTAAACATAATTTTTATTGTGGTTTTTAAAAAAAGATAAGTAACAGTGAAAATAGACTTGAATTCCACGTTGAAAATATTATAGTTTTGTTTACTAAGGAATTTACAATTACTGCAGAAACTAAATTTATTTTAAAAAAATTCATTAATCCGCTGTTTCCTAGGTCTTTGTAGTCTTCAGGGCGTAAGTGGACCATATCATCATCAGCTTCTTGGTGGCTGAGGTATTGTCCGTCCGATTGTTCGTTTGCGTATTAGTATTGTGTGAGTTATTTAAAATCGTAAATTTTTTATTTTTATAAATAAAATACTAAAATTTGTTTATTCTATTGTAATTAAATCCTTGTATTTATAAACTTTTTCGTTTAACCCAGGGACAACATCTTTGGACGGGCAAAACTCCCTTCTGATACCACAACCTTCAAGAGCCCTAGGCCTGCGCGCAACCCTGCTCTCCTGACTCGTCCTCTTCGGAATTGGAAAAGGAAAGTATTCTACTTAAACTTTCAAATGCCTACCCTGGTAACATACTAATTCTCTTTCTCTTATTTCAGTATTTTATTTAAATAATTATCCTGTGGGGTCGCGTAAGTATGTGCTAAGTGAAAGTTACGTCTGTCGGAAAGTTCGTTTCTCTGTCCTGGAAATACCTCAGCACCCCAGGATTGGAAGTGCTACGTTTCTTGGCTGAGAGTCCCGCGTTGTGGCCGAGGTTTTCTTCTTGGGAGCGTTTTTTTTTTGTTGAATTTGTTTAGCTTTTAGTTTTGTTTAACGTTTAGTTTTGTTTAACTTTTAATTTCAGTTTCTTCTATTTAATATTTCAATTCGTAATTAAGTATTTCTGTAATTTATGTTTATTTATTTTGCCGAGAAATTATGGCTTTCTTTTTCAATAAAATGTTGAATCAAAAAAACTTTTGTGGTGTTTCATTCACTTTTGAATATGGTGTTTAGTTCAGGTTTAAATGTAATGTTTCATTTGTAATTCATGTATCTTTTGTATAATTCAGACTTTCTTTTTTTTTTGTGTGTAATTTGGTCTTATTCTTTTGACAACAAATTAAGTTAATTTTTTTTTTGATTTTTGGGCTCCTTAAAACCTCTTCTTGATGCTGGCCAATCTCCAAAGGAAAAGGCCATTTTCCTGCCTTTTGCCAACCATTTCTCCTCGGATTGTCAATTTGACAGCTGATCCAGCCATTTTACTGACTTCTATGTCAACAAAAACATATGGTAGTGTGGCCACATTGTTCCGCACATACGTCCGTTCAGGCCTTAACTACCACCCAAAAGATGTCGCTACTGTTTTAAAACACGCACATGACAAACCCAACCATCCTTTGTACATGACTGTAAAAGGATGGGAGGGAAAAAGTGCATTATTTTAAATATATGTATGGAATTTATAGTACAACTTATCGGATTATCAACCTTTCGGTCGCCTGATTCGAAATATGTAGTAAAATTGGGCGAATATAATCATATTTACACTACGTGTGGGTTTACACTAGGCAAGTTTTTCTTCAGCATTCTCTTTTAAACTTGCACGAATAACTCAAAACGTTCAAGAGAGTTTTTTTTCCTCTTACCGACTGTCTCTCTCCTACAAAACGCCGATAATCTGCTGAACATACAGCCAGTGTGAATTGGAACTAACTATACTTAATTTGGCAGTTAACGAGACCTTTTTGTCAAAAAAAAATCAAAATGCCATTCCTTTCGAGCAACGCAAAAAAAATTGGTAGGGGGTCGTGAGCAACTCTGTTATGGGGTACACCGGAACGCATTTCAATTCGGTTGCCTGTAATGAACAGCCGGTCGCACCAGGGATGATAATTGAGAGTAACCAAATGGTACGTTCTAAAAAGGTACTTTATTTGTTAAAATCTTTCTTGAAATGCTGAGATACAAATCATATATTATATATATATACTTCTTGATAACAAGCTACTAAAAGATTATAGCAGCATAAAACCTTTGGTTTGTACTACCCTATACCAAATTATTGGCACACATATAATGTTTAACTATCTGAAATGCTTCATATTAAAATTGTACAGGTCGAATATAAACCGATATTTTCTGAAATTTATACAAAATAATTTAGACTCTAAATGTATACATAGAGATACCTTTTGATTATAATTCTTGACTCTCTAGAGAACGAATTTTTTAGCTGATTACGAGTATATTGCATGAAAGCATCTATAGGAAAAAAGTGATTCATGTCGGTGCAGTTTCAATATAAAATTAATTGACTTTACATTTTATTTTATCCAATATCGCTCATTGTTAGAATTGCTGCACGTTTTGATATACGACTATACCCCACGTGATGGTTCCAGACAAATTTGAGTTTTTTGGTGTAGCGGCCACGATTTACAACCTACGTACCTTTAATCTTTCCTTACGAGTATAGGGTTTTAATTGCGTTAAAAATGCAAAATTTATCAAATCGCATGTTTTTTTTTCACTTTCGAAACTTGAAAGGCACGATTTCATACGCCATAAAAACAATCTGAATTTTGACGTAATATAAAGAGCCGAAAATATTTCTTTGGTTGCATACCTATGTCGAAAGAGACATCTATTATTTTTTTGAAAAAGTGTATATTATTTTCATGCAAATTATTCGATTAAAAGATGCAAAGAGATGTTTGAAAAAAAAAAGTATCAAATGTGTCGCGGGAGTATCGCGGTACTGTGAGAGTCTGAAAAGTACCTAAAAAAGTACTAAAGTATCAAATTTACCATCCCTGGGTCGCACCATATGCAAATGAAAAGTGGATTAATGGACAAAGAAGAAGAGCTGTAGTTTCATTGTACGGACGGACGGATCAAGCGATGCAGTGAGAAATGGTATGGTAAGAAAAGTGTAAAATAAAAGTGAAAAAACTAAAAATTATTAAATATTTATGAATTAATTATTAAATCCAAGAGCGTTAAATTTATTAAGTGGTTACTTAAGAGTGGATCGGTAATTTTAAATCTACGGAAAATTCAATTCTATCGGTGTGAGAGTGTGTATTGTGTATGTTTTGAGCGTATGTTTTAAGTAACCTAGTTAACAAACCAAGAACATATATTACCAGTCATCGAAAACCATAAAAAATTTGATCAAATGAAAACATAAAATAATTTTGAAATTAATTACGAATTCTACTGAAGGTTATATAGGGGTTATACCCCTTAGAAAAAGTGATAACTTGTGTTGGTGTTAGAGTGCTTACGTTACTTCTATAGCTGAATGAGAGTAATCTGCAAATTTACGCAGCTACACCAAAACACTCATTCACTGACGCTCTAAATTTTGCGGGAAAAAACCAGTAATGAGACTTTTTGAAGGTCAATGGAAGAGGATAGCGAGAATAGTGTGCCAAAGAAACGAATAAGAAAACTAGGAATGGCAATGGAAGATAATGATAATGATAATTTGATAATGTGAAGTGGTAGTGGTATGCGGAACTAAGAAAATATTTTGGTAAAAGTGAATGGGAAAAATGTGATTTTGGAGAGGAGAGAGATAATGAAAAGTGAAAAATCCAAGATCAAAATATGTAAATGTGCGGACGGACGGAAAGTGCAACCAAATAAATGGAGAAAGAGTAAAAACAACTTGACAATAACTTAAGAAAAAAAAATGTGAATTAATAAATATTGAGGAAACAAAGTGTCATCTGGGCAAAATAAAAGAATAAATGTGTGTAAGAAAAAAGTTTGTTAAAGTGATCAATGAAAAGTTTTTCTGGAGACGTTATTATTTTGTTGTTTTTGTGTTATATTCATATATAGAATGTCAAGAAAGGGTTTTTTACATCGCAAAAAAAAAAAGGTTCCCTCTGATAAAAATTTTTGGTAAAACAATTTTTTTATCATTATTATTTTTAAAAAGTGTGTTTTTTTTTTTCTTGATATTTAAAAAAAAATTTAATTATTTTTCTAACGACAAGCTCGCCAGAAATACAAATAAAAATGTGTTTCCCTCACAAAAGTTGATGTCGGCAACGTATTTCTACACTTTTTCGGCGGCCCATACTCCGATCAGGAGTACATTTATGGAAACAAAATGTTGATACTATTCTGCTACCTAACTTGCCGGCTACATTCGTATTCCATTAATTTTTTTAAGACAAAAAAACGTGAAAATGAGTGGACAATAATTAACTAAGCGACTTTCCGTACCGTGAAATAAAAAGAAAAGTGACTTTAAAAATAGCTAAAAAAAATAAAATAAATTAGAAGAACTTCTACCGACACATAGTAATAACAAATTCGTACCATTTCTATCTTTCTTTTCTCCTATCAGTTATAAAATTTTCTGAAGGTTTTTTGTTTCTTTTCTTTCAGTGGATGACTGTTTGAAGAGGTAGTTTACCCAATAAAGGCGAGATTCTTTCGTGGCTATAATGGAAATGGATTTGCCTATACACACTGGATCTCAGGTATAGTATTTTCTCAAGGGTTCCCCACTCACAATAAAATACTAATTCTTATATTATCCTTAGGTAAAATGATGTGTGAAATGTTACGTTGGTTTTACGGGCTTAAAGAAACCATGTTTTAAATCTAGTAATTCACTCTACTTTATTTAATTTTTCTTATGACTAATTCTATTTATCTTTTATATGTCTAGGGTATCTTCACGCCTTGGAAAAGGAGTTCGAATCCCAGCCAGACGTTTCAATGGTAACTCAGGTGAGTCCTTTGCCCCCTTTTTTTTCAAACGACAAAAATGTCGCCACTCTAAGCCACTCATCTGCTAAAAAAATATAGTTGACATATATCACCGAAATATATATATATATTCCTGAGAATTTTGCCTAAATTTTGAAATCACGCTTCTTTACCCAAATCAATTCTAATGTTTAGAAATTAAAATTATTGTTCTAACACAAGAGTGAAGGCATTACCTACTCTAAGAAATATATCGAAATCAAGAGAAATGTATGTAGATTTGAAAACGTTACAGAGGTTCTTGAATATTTTTCCTAGAATAAAAATTTATATATACCAATTTACATTTCCATGTATTGATGTTAAGTAGCCAAATTGCCTTGGTGGAGTTCTTAAAATAAAGTAGTATACTTTTAATGTATATACACAGTTCCGTCCTTTCCCCAACTTGGTTAGAAGGGAGGTAGGCAGACCTTTGAGCCCTGAGTATACCCCCAAGTCTACGATGCCTGATACGATGGATTCTACGACCACACTGTAGTGTTTTCGTACCTTGCCTTCCCTATTTTCAGACTCAACCACTGTAATCCGAATTGTGATAGCTCCGCGGCCTTCTTTATTACATGCCTCTCTCCTGTGACATAGTATCGTATGGAATACGGGGGGCATGAAGCGTGCGCCAAGGACAGACATAATTGACTTCTCACGACATTCGATGGTTTTGTTGGTGTCTGACAACAAGGGAAGCTTTACTCGTATTCGGCCTCGGAAACTTCGGTGCGTACCCCGGTCGTCAATAGTATCTGACCCTTGACACGCCTCGTTGATAGGGGGTTGGATGCCATAGCTAAATATGATTGAAACCTGCTTAGAGTAGGATGGATATTATTGTTTCAAATCTTTACCGTGGAAGATTCCTAACGATTTGCCTCTCAAATCTTCCACTTCGTAGAGACAATTTCCTACCGGTCGTACTATGCGACATTTGAGGAATTTAGGGCTAAGCTTTGCATTAAAATTGTTTTTGAATTCACTTTGCTGGAAACTTCGACGATATACTTCCTGTCCTGGAATAAAATTAACTTTACGACTTCTCATATTGTATTTCTTTTCACTTTTCAAGTAGGCCTTGTGCAAATTTGCCCTTATCTCCTCTCGAATCAAATCTAGTTTTACCGATCGAGGAACCACATTACATTCAGGGTCATTTAGCAACTGCAATTTCCTAGCAAGGCCGTAGAAACTTCCATGGTTAACCATATTGACTCCAAACAAGGCGAAATATGGAGTAACTCCTATCGACGAGTGCACAGAAGATCGTAGGGAACATTCAATTTCTGATAAATATTTATCCCAATCCCGATGATCTTCTTGCAGGTAGGAACGTATAGCCGCCAAAATAGACTGATTCACCCTTTCAGAGGCGTTGGCCTGGGGTGAATGAGTCGCAGTCCGAACATGGTTAACCCCAAAGTTCTTTACTACCTCGGCGAACTCTTTGCTGACAAATTGTTGTCCATTGTCAGATACTAACGTTTCCGGGGTACCAAATTTGTGAAAAACCTCTGAAATGAGGAACTTCACCACATTTTTTGAATTGGCCTTGCTCATTGCTTTCAATAGTACATACTTCGATAGGTGATCTAACACAATGAAAATATAGGAATTCCCTGATTTCGAACGTGGATAAGGGCCAAGAAAATCGACATAAATCCGCTGGAAAGGACGCTCTACATTGCTCTCCTTTCCCATTGGTGGTCTCAGAGTGGAATTAGCAGGTTTGGATTCCTTACAAACTTGGCATTGCTGCACATAACTTCGCACTTGTGTGCTTAAATTTGGCCAAAAAAAATATTCCCTCACTCTTCTCAGTGTCTTGTGAAAACCACCATGGGCTACCTGTGGTGGACAATGAGCCTTTTCTATTATGTCCTTGGTAAGGTCCAAGGGAACCCACAGTTTCCACGCGAAATCTTCCCCCAATGGTGTACCATCATAATATAGCGTTCTCTTATATACAAACCCATCTACTACACGCAAGTCTGGTAAGCTTTCTGAGTTTTCTTCAACTTTTTTAATCAACTCCCGGTAATCATCTGATTTGAATGCTGATGAATTGAGGTCAATCATACTCTCTAATATCGCGGATACTTCTTCCATGTCATACCTGGACAGGGTGTCAGGCACTATGTTCTCTTTACCCTTCCTATGTTCCACCGTAAAAGAGAAAGACTGGAGATGAAGACTCCAACGAGCTAATCGACCGCTTAAGTCCTTGTGGGACATTAGCCATTTAAGACTGCTATGGTCTGTAATTATAGTGAACGACATGAGTTCGATATAGGGACGGAATTTTTTTATCGCCATGACCACTGCCAGACACTCTCTCTCCGTAACCGAATAGTTTTTCTGTGCGGATGTCAGTTTCTGTGAAAAGTATGCAATGGGATGCTCTCCACCTTCGTCATCTTTTTGGAATAAGACAGCGCCAATTCCCAGGTCGGAGGCATCACACTGTACATAAAAATGTTTCTCAAAATTCGGATGAGTGAGGACTGGGCTGGTGGTCAAGGCGTTCTTTAGTTTGTCAAAAGCGACTTTTGCCTGCTCGGTAAATAGAAAAGACTTTCCCTTTTTTAAGGTCTCAAAGATAGGAGCAGCTATGGTGGCATAATCGGCTATAAACCGACGGTACCACCCAGTAGCGCCGGTAAAGCTCCTCACCTGCTTTGCCGTTTTGGGGTATTGGTACCGAATAATGGTCTCTATTTTTGCTGGATCAGGCTTCAGCTCACCTCCGCCAACCATGTAACCTAGGTATCGTAGTTCTTTAAAACAAAACTTCGATTTTGCTACATTTATCGTTAACCCTGCCTCAGCTAAATGATTCGCCACACGTTCTAACAACTCCAAGTGGGTGTCGAAGTCTGGCGATACGACCAAAAGATCGTCCAGATAGACAAAGACACGCTCACGCAATGCTGAGGGGATCACTTTATCCATCAGCCTGCATAACCTTTGGGCTGCATTGCACAACCCGAAAGGCATGACGGTGAAGTGATAAAGTGGTCTCCCCGGCACAGTGAATGCGGTCTTTTCTCTACTGGACGGATCTAATGGGATCTGCCAGAACGCGTCCTTCAGGTCGACACTAGATATGTAGTAGGTATCACCCAACCGACTAAGCAATCCTTCAATGTGCGGGAGCGGATAGGCATCCTTGACCGTGAGTGCATTAAGTTTGCGCGCATCCAGACACAATCGGTTCTTCTCGCCCTTCCGAACGAGCGTTACCGGATGGCTCCAAGGGCTGTCGCTTTCTTCAATGACACCCAGGTCAATCATCCTATCCAACTCAGCGTACATTAACTTTTGCACGGCGGGTGATACAGGGTAATGCCTACTCTTCACTGGTGTTGCGTCCCGTGTGTCTATCGTGTGTACCTCAGACTTAGTTCGACCAAGCCCCTTCTTAGCATAACACGGGAACTTCGCTACTATCATTTCCAAACGTTGCCGTTGTGGATCTGACAAATGGTGCATTTTTCTGTCATCACTGGCACTATTAGCTTCACTGGCCAGGGGAACATGGTTGGCAGAGAGATCATCTATCTGAGCAAACAATTGAAACGCTCGCATAAAATCCACACCAAGGAAAAGTTGACGGCTCAGAGTAGGGACCAAATAAAAGGTTATGGGCTGTGATTTACCATTAAAGAATATTGTAGTCTGGACTCTACCAACGATTTTGTGCGGGCTCCCGTCGGCCGTCTTAATAAAAGAAAAAAAATTCTGTGGGATCAGACCGACTTTATCGACAAACGCTTCACAACCCTTACCTAGACAAGTAACAGTAGCCCCACTATCCAGTAGCCCTTCGAGTTCCTCGCCATTTATACGGATGCGAGTATAGAACCGCGAATCTTCTCCTTCGTATAAGGTGGCTGCTGCTATTTCCTTTCTGATTCTTTTTCTCTTCTTGAATCTCTCTCTCGCTCGCCTGACTCTATTTGATACTTCTCCGAAAATTCTCTTCCTTGCCTCATCATATTCCCTAATCCTGACATGCCATGGCTTCAGTTCTCTAACTTTCCTCTCTACGACTTCTGAAAGTTTCTTGTCCGGATTAGTCAAAATTGCAACCGTTTTATCTTCTGGAGAAATGGTCTTGTTTCGCCCTGCCAATGAATTTGTCTCTACTGGGGATCGGTTTGTGTGGAGCGCGCCTCCCCAGATTGTGGTGCGCTCCTCCTTAAGTTTTCCTGACACTTAGGACATTTTGGGGTAACCACACCTTCACGGCCACACTTGAAACAAAATACTCTACTGACCGGTAAGTGACATTCAATATAGCTGTGACCCACCTTACGGCAATTCCAGCAAGTGTATCGGCTTGTAGGATTGAGGGCGTCCACTTCAAGCAAAGGTTCAGGTGTTTCCGCTTCGTATTCGATTTCATGTACTCGGGGCGCTTGATATGATCTTTGCTGATACGTCTGACGCTGATTCGCCAACAAATTTTCGGCTTTCCTAACCTCTTGCCGAAAATGGTTAAGTCCATATATCCTTAACGGAAAGATTAAGGCCGCTAGAGAAGTCTTCAAGTTTCCTTTCATTATCTCTACCAAATCTTGTTCTGAGTAGGGTGTCCGCTGTTGATTCCTCAACTTCACAATTGCGTTGAAGAAATCCTCAAAAGATTCATGTGGTTGTTGCCGGCGGTCCATAATTCTCTTCTGTATCTGAAACTCATTCTCAAAGCGCCTAAACTGAGACAGGAATGCTTCTCGGAGTTCGGGCCAAGACCGAAAAGGGGACAGCCGACGGTGCTGCCAGTACCAGTCATGGGCTGCGCCTTCTAGCAGCTGCTGGAAATCTTTCACTAAATCTCCGAAATGGATATTGTGGTCTTCTCTAAGAGCTTCCACGCGGAAGATAAAGTCCTCCGCATCCATTGTCTTTTCAGACCCATCAAACTTGATGCCCCAGTTCTTCAGGCTGAATTTTGGCGATGTTGGCTGCATAGAACAACCACCATATGGACCAGTATTCGGTTGCAGGGGAAAAAATCGAATTGATGGATTCGGGTCATTCTGTTGCCCAGCCTGGGTACCTGAAGCTGCCGCAAAATAATTTGGTTCTGCGGGCGGCACCATCCCTCTACTAGTCGTCGAACCAAATGCTTGCGGTGGGGGAACTCCCTGTAACGGCTCCTCCAAAATCCCTTGTGTATTACTGGGCCTCGAAACTGGAGGTGGCACATACAAATTGGTCGGCGGTGGATTTGGTGGTACACTGCCCAGGCTCCGTGGCGGCCATTCTTGGCTCATTATTTGCCTAATCTCCTCACAACTCCGCATCAGCTGCGCCTGAGCCAGACCAATAGTAGCTACCATTTGTTCTAAATTCCTACTTGGTTCAACTTCTTCATGGAATCTGGAAGGTGCGTTATCCTGGCGGAAGTCGCGTCGAATCTGTTGTGCCGTAATGCTGGCGAAATCCGGCGACATGATTGTATTGTTCAGACCCTCCGAACTAAGTGATATGTCTCCCGAAACTGACTGAGCCGTGGAAGACATAGTCGACGTGGTTGTGACCACTGTGGTCGTAAATGCCGAAGAGGCGGTAACGGTAGTAGTACCCGCGGCAGCAAAATTGTCCATAATCGGAGTAGTGGTCGCGGTCGTTGACATAATAAAAACGTTAGGGCCGTTGGTCAAAAACTTGCTCCCTTGCCTAGTCAATACCATTCCCGTCTAAACAAGGAAAAAACTTTCGTATTCCCCAAGATATTTCTTCTCCCTGACGAGAGAGTATCTGTGTAAGCCAAATTTTGCCGGTAGACTTTTCCGTGAACTAATTGCTCTATAGGTAGAAAAGAGAAGCAAAAATATTTTTAGCTTACGCCTCAGCAATCAAAACAATGTGACATTTGCTTTAAAAATGACGATATTTAATGTATTCAATCGTCGATCACTCAACACAACACACTAAAAAAATCGACGAAGTTAAAGCAAGCAAAATTTTAACCAAAAATCATAAATAATGAGAAAATTTTATACAAATTATAAAACCAATATGGTAAACAGAAATTTGGTGAAGCAAAATGAAATAATCCTCTTAGATTTATTAGTTTGAAGGAAATTGTAATTCAAAATAAAATGTGGAAATCAAGTGGTGACAGGGTTTTCAGGTGACTACACAGCTAAGAGTGTAGGTTTACATAAGTTTTATATCTACAGGTGTCGTGGGTTGTCTAGTGGTCTGAATGGGGGTAAATGGTAGATAGCTCCGCCCGATATAATACCGGACAAACGTTTCTGCCCTTAAGGGGGCGTAGAATGGAATCACTGACATCCCTAGAGCGAAACCAGTTCACAAGGTTTGTAGCTTCAGGAGCCTTATCTTTGGGTTATTACAAGGCAATTAAACTACAGGATAAATCTTGAAGATGTCCTACAAATTTCAAACAGTTAGGCGTTGGTCATACCACTGACTCTACCCTAAGTCTTTAAAAATGCCGAACAACTCCAAGTAACTCCGCCTTCTGAACTCAAACTGATTTATCCTCTAATGTTCGGAGTGGCATCTCAACTTTGACTTTAAAGACGTACTTGTAAGGACCTACCCCGACCCAAGAAAATAAAAAACTTAAAGTCGAAGACGTCTATGAGGGATTAAATGTAAAAACTCCAGATTAAACTTAAATATTCCCGGGAAATCTATCTCACATCAACGTAAGCTTCTGACACATCTATTCTTATTGAAACGTCGAGACTCAGCTGCTGCTCAACGATTTCCTTTTTCCAGAACTCCTATCTATTCCATGCGGCAACCGCTGAGGACTCTTGAGTATTTCTCAAACAGGACCTACACTTCCTAAATAGGATAATTCCCGATCAGACTGGGATCTAACACCTTTTCGGGCCCCACGTTTTGGGCGCCATTCTGTTCTGTCCTCTTTGTAAATAAAATCCGATTTCTATTTTGGGAGTAGTTGTCGACGTCGCTGGTATGGTGGCGTTTAGCTCGGCTAAGCTCGCCGGATGGGTGGGGTTCTTGTCGACATCTACCTTTTTAGACAAAGACAGAAAAAATTCATACCAGACTAAGAAAGAATATAATAAGGGGACCGAAAAGGAAATGGATAAACAAGGAATACAGACTTGCACTAAACACTACGATTACCTGTAGACGTGTTTCCGGCGGTTGTTATGCCGGATGTTTCCCACCCTCAGGAACAAATGTCCCTCCGTGACAGCTTGACGTAGCTTGAAACTGTCCCATACCTACCTCATTACCCTATAGTCACCCTCCTATCACCTTCCTTTGACTAAAGTTAGTCCATTCAAAAGATTATACTTCTATTCAAAACAAAATGTTAAACATAATTTTTATTGTGGTTTTTAAAAAAAGATAAGTAACAGTGAAAATAGACTTGAATTCCACGTTGAAAATATTATAGTTTTGTTTACTAAGGAATTTACAATTACTGCAGAAACTAAATTTATTTTAAAAAAATTCATTAATCCGCTGTTTCCTAGGTCTTTGTAGTCTTCAGGGCGTAAGTGGACCATATCATCATCAGCTTCTTGGTGGCTGAGGTATTGTCCGTCCGATTGTTCGTTTGCGTATTAGTATTGTGTGAGTTATTTAAAATCGTAAATTTTTTATTTTTATAAATAAAATACTAAAATTTGTTTATTCTATTGTAATTAAATCCTTGTATTTATAAACTTTTTCGTTTAACCCAGGGACAACATCTTTGGACGGGCAAAACTCCCTTCTGATACCACAACCTTCAAGAGCCCTAGGCCTGCGCGCAACCCTGCTCTCCTGACTCGTCCTCTTCGGAATTGGAAAAGGAAAGTATTCTACTTAAACTTTCAAATGCCTACCCTGGTAACATACTAATTCTCTTTCTCTTATTTCAGTATTTTATTTAAATAATTATCCTGTGGGGTCGCGTAAGTATGTGCTAAGTGAAAGTTACGTCTGTCGGAAAGTTCGTTTCTCTGTCCTGGAAATACCTCAGCACCCCAGGATTGGAAGTGCTACGTTTCTTGGCTGAGAGTCCCGCGTTGTGGCCGAGGTTTTCTTCTTGGGAGCGTTTTTTTTTTGTTGAATTTGTTTAGCTTTTAGTTTTGTTTAACGTTTAGTTTTGTTTAACTTTTAATTTCAGTTTCTTCTATTTAATATTTCAATTCGTAATTAAGTATTTCTGTAATTTATGTTTATTTATTTTGCCGAGAAATTATGGCTTTCTTTTTCAATAAAATGTTGAATCAAAAAAACTTTTGTGGTGTTTCATTCACTTTTGAATATGGTGTTTAGTTCAGGTTTAAATGTAATGTTTCATTTGTAATTCATGTATCTTTTGTATAATTCAGACTTTCTTTTTTTTTTGTGTGTAATTTGGTCTTATTCTTTTGACAACAAATTAAGTTAATTTTTTTTTTGATTTTTGGGCTCCTTAAAACCTCTTCTTGATGCTGGCCAATCTCCAAAGGAAAAGGCCATTTTCCTGCCTTTTGCCAACCATTTCTCCTCGGATTGTCAATTTGACAGCTGATCCAGCCATTTTACTGACTTCTATGTCAACAAAAACATATGGTAGTGTGGCCACATTGTTCCGCACATACGTCCGTTCAGGCCTTAACTACCACCCAAAAGATGTCGCTACTGTTTTAAAACACGCACATGACACCTGTCGGTCTACTTTTGTAGCGTCCCTGTTGAAAACCCCTTTATTAAAATTTGCCAAAATGATTTTGATAAAAAAAATCACTTATTTCCTTTATTGTTGGTAAGTCATTATTAATAAGCCGAAAGTAATGCAGCGAATAATGAGATGTCATTATTTGGTAATGCAGGGAATAATGACAGGTACTTACCAAGATTTTGCTGGTAAGTACCTGTTATTATGCACAATAAAAAATATTGACACAAGTGATATCCTTTCACTAGCATTCAAGAGTAGCCCTCTTTGCCAGGCTATGTAAAGCAAGCCATACACTTTACAACCGTTGGTACAACTAAAGGCCTGGTTAGGCAAACTTAACCGTAATTTAACATTAGCGCCGCCGTAACGTTGCCCGCTGGAGCAATTGCAACAAAATAGCAACAAATTAATTTTATTTTACACAAACAACACAAAAATGAAAGACTCAGCTGAAATCCGTGATTTTATACAATTTTATAAAAGTATGTCGACTTCCGATGTCATCTTAACTCAAAATGAATTGTTTTAAAATGAAATTGTACAAAGAGGTTGTAATAGTCTGTGGACAAAACACACAACTTGATTACCAACAGAGTTGTACTAACGGTTGGAACTTGTATGACTTGCATAATTAGCACAATTTAAAAGTAAAATATTTTACGACGAAAAAATTTAAACTTCCATTCTGTTAATTAATTTGCGTTGCGGAGGCATTCCGCTGGCGGAGAAAAGAAATCTTTGGCAAAGAGACCACATCCTACAAAGAAGAGAATGCAGATGATTTTGATGAGTAAAACTATTCCGAGGGACAGCTTCGACCACTCTTACAATGTTTTGTCTTCCAATTCGATGTTCATGCCCACGTCGAGATTAGGGTAAAATATTTACGGCAAAATTTCGACTCTTGAAACAATCAATAAGTTTACTTTTAGGCTTTCTAGTATAAAATTAATGAAAATGCGTATATTTTCTTCATTACTTTTGTAGTAAAATACAAGGAAAAGATAAAAAACTGATAATGATCAGGTAATCGGAAATTCGCAGAAGTCGGTTAAAAGTCCCAAAAAACTTAAACAGAAAAAACAAAATAATAAAAAATCGTTTTTTTAAGTCCAATTGCATTTAATATGTCATAAAAAAATAATTGAAATTAAATAATTAAAAAATAAGCTTATTTAACCCTAGAATGGTAAACATAGCCTGTGAGGCGAAGCAATTTTTTCCGATATATCCTGATCGCTCACTCGTATCAAAGCGCGCTCTCGTGCCAACTCAGTTGAGTGTTGTACAGCGTTGCCGTTTTGGTCATTTCCGACTAAATTTGGTCGGATGGATTTGAAATTTTTATATTTGGTCGGATAGTCGGACCAATTCCATTTTGGTCTGTTGTATTCTAGAAAATTTAATTCGTATTATAATACATTAATTCGTAGTTGACAAGTAACATTCAAGCAAGTCGAACCGTTTAAAAGCGAAATTTAAAATTGTATGTTAAAAATATTATTGTTTAAATAATTGTGTTTTTTGAATCTGTTTTTCGTTTTTTTTGTATTAGATTAAAACTAACTGATGATGACTAACGAAGTTAGTCGAAATATAGGAAAATAAAAATAAATAATTAAAAAAAAATCAAATCGCTTTTTTAATTACAAAAAAGGACCTCAAGCCGAACTATAATCAAAACTGAATACTCAACAGGTCAACGATCAAAAACACCAATAAATTACACGGAAGGCACACCGCAACATAGATTATCAACAAGATGATTTATACAACGATCAAACAAAAATCAAAACTGAATACAGAATAATTTTATGTTTAACATCAAAGTAAATTACTGAAAGTTAAAGCCATTCACCGTTTGGAATACCCTCAAATGACGATTGTGAATTCCAATATTTATGTTGATCGCTGAAAGTAGTATCGGTCGAAATTGTAGATGAATATATTGTAATAAAAATTAGTTTGAAAGTACTTATTTCAGGTTCGACAAATGTAGTGGTCTAAAATATCGGCCCTGGGGAAAGAATTTTTGCTGTCACTCCTGTTCTGTATCCCGAGAGCGGATTTAAACCGATATTTTGGTTGACAAATCTCACCATAATTGCGAAATTTTATTTATTTACATTAAGCCTTTAGTAAATATAAGATTAATAAGGAAGAAAGTGTTGATGTATGGCAAAAGTATGTCCCATCTGAATTCGGGAAATGTTCTTATCTTACTTTTATTAATATTAGTGGGATATATCGGAGCAATGATCTTGGGGTTTATATAATTGTAGTGTTGGTGTTGAATGAATTTATTGTTGTCCGAATAAATATAAATAATAATTACAATATTTACGGAAGTAAGCACAATTGAAATTTCTTTTTAATCCTGTTTTTAAATAATTGCATCAATAATTAAGGACGAGGACAAGCTTGTTTAGCTGCGAAGTCCGCATAATTGTTACCAGTTAGACCGATGTATCCATGTACCCAGCAAATAATAATTTTGTTGGCTATTACTAAATCTCTAATTTTATTTAGAGTATTCCAACTGTTGGTAGCTAGATTTAAGATAGTTTTTAGTGCCGATAGACTACGGTAAAAATTATAGTTTATTGTTTAGTATTCTTGACTATTTGTATAGCATGTCACTTACCGGTAGATTCAGCGGTGAAAATTTAATTTTGATTTCTGGTATTATGCAGAAATTTTGTAAATTTCGAAACTTCACTAATTTTGTTTAGCTTTTAAAATCCTACAATTTACGAAATATCGTACTATAGTATTATATAACATATAGGCATTCGTCATAAATTACGTTTTAACGTTGAAGCCTGCTCAAGATATCGTAACTTGTTATGCCTTTTTATGTAAAATTGTTCATCGTCTAACTGAACAAGTCCTTTTATCAAACTAGGTCATACCATTTCAGCGTTTTCTTTGTTTTCAGGCGTCTAAGTTAAATTAAAGAAAAACACAATTTTCGAAAGACATGTTCAAATTTTATTATAAGTTGTACAAAAAAAAATATAAATAGACTTCTATCAGTTTTATTGCACACTCTATATTTATATAGGAATGCATTGATAAAAAAAATGTGGAAACAATCACAACGAAAATGTATTTAACATTTAAATGCAGAATTCCTTTTTATTTATACACATTTTTTTGCTATTTATAAATTGACTTTTTACTACATTCGGACGAAAAAGACTATCTTGGGAATTTGGCGAAGATATTTATGCTTAAAATACAAATAATATCAAAAAGCAACGGTTTTACTGGAGGAGGATATATTAAGATTTAGCCACGTTCCCCTCATTTCAATAGATATTTTTTATATTACATAATTTATTGCGATCCATAATTTTGGCTATATACGATTCTGACGGGCCACATTTTTACTTGTTTTTAAATACATTCAATACTAGCATTTTTTTATGTTAATTAATGTTTCAAAACATTCCAAGTTTCATAAAAATCTGAAAAAGTTGTCACCAAACTTTCAAAGATACCAACAACTATAATTTTATAAATTTGGTCGGCTACAAGGGATTTTGGTCGGTTTTAGGGAAAATTTTGGTCGGAAATTTTTTTCCAGTGGCAACACTGGTGTTGTACGAGCTTGGGCACAGACGTGTTTTTATTTGCTCCGTTTTATGTTTTCGTTTTTGTTTTAGTACATTTTTGTTTTTTCAAAGATGAAATGTGTGTTTTTTTTTTATAAAAAATATGTTCACTATCCTAGGGTTAAACCTTTTAGAGAGATTTGGATCCGAATATGTGTGGCGATAAGCCGAATGTAACCCCTAATCCAATACTTTAAATATCCTCGTGACTATTTTGTTTCATTCTCATCAATATTACATGTGCAATATTTCATTGTTTGGATCCGGTCAAAACTAATTTTTTTTATCTCAGATTTATGCCAAACTATTTTTTAACCCACAACTCGTTGTTATTAATTTTAGCCAAGTTTAATTCAAATTTTCGTACATAATAAAAGTCGACATGGAAAAGTCGACTTTTAAACTTTTTCACAATCAAAAAGTCGACTTACGTTTTCGACTTTTTTGTACCCAAAAAGTCGATTAATCGATTAGTAGAAAATCGACTTATAGAACCCTAGTCGAGATGATCTTTCAACACCTGAAGAAAAAACTCGCGTGCAAAAATTCAAGGAGGTTATTCTTTTTTATGTTTTCTACTTTCAATCGACATGTGATGCAGTTAGTTCCAATCGCGACAAATGGCTAAAGAAATAAATCGGTTTAATATTTCTCGAAGAGGCGAAATTTTTTATGGTTGCCTTGGAGGATAGAAGGCACAGAAATGCCATTTTTGAACAAGTGTTTAGGATTTCATAATGAAATGCATAAGGGATGTGGCACAAAAGGAACCACGGCATCAACACGCAACAGGCAAGTGTACACAAATTGCAAATTAAATACTCTATGATTATAAAAGATTTATTTCTGGTTGTTTTCAAGATTCTCACCAAGCAGTGTCCTCTTAAAACCCTCGACTTAAATACGCCTACAAAAGATGATCTGAAATTTAGTAGCAAATACATATATGCTGCCTATGCAGATAACTGGTGACATGGAAATATCTGCAACAAAGTCATTTTTGTTTCTTTTATGTGTTTTTTTTACTTATTTTATTAATTACATCTGTCTACCACCCGAAAGGGGAACATTGATTTTTACACCATATGTTCCATCCATGGTCGCTAATATCAACGTCATGAAGCTACCTTTTGGCTCCAAAAAATCTCGGGATAATTTGGTCTAATTAGTATTTAACCCATCGATACAAAGTATTTAACCCATCGATACAAATTTTGCCCAATTCCGTGGCTCTGGACATGTAGAATTCCCGTGTTTATGGGGCCAATTGACCAACACGGACCTGGACAACATCAAATATAACCAAAGTCGTACGATTTATGTTCTTTTTATTTATCATTCGGGCAAAATAAGATAGTTGTAAATGCCTGTGAGCGGTAAGTATTGTTTTTTTGATACTCCTATTGTTATTTAATTTTACTAAATAATTTATTTTTCATTTATATTTTTAGATCACGCATATATACAGATTTCACAGTTCGGAACTCTTAGCAATACATACTGTATTTCTTTTATTAAAATAAAAAACAACTCTAAAAACAAACATTTCTGCTGGAGCAACTTATGTAAGCACTGAGTTGTAAGCACATGCGTTTCTCTAGGTCGAAAACTATCCCATTTAAATTTTGTCTTCATGGTTCCAATTTAGATACTGTTGAATCATTTGTGGATCTTGGTATATTGATGGATCCTTAACTCAAATTCAATAATCTCATAATTACAATGGTTAACAAAGCTTATGGTGTTCTAGGATTAACAAAGCAGATTTATACTTCGCTTGTTAGACCTATTCCAGAATACGGGTCTGTTGTATGGGACCCTCAATAAGTGATATAAATCAATAAGATCGAATCTATTCAGATTTATTATTTGCTTTGATAACCCTTCACTGGAATAGAGATTTTTTTCTTCACCATACACTAGTAGGTTGAGTTTAATAAGGCTTCCTACTCTTAGGAGCAGACGTATTATGCTGAAGTCTACAATAATTCTAAAGGTGATGTATCTTTTTATTACATTCTTTCTAGGTTAGGTTAGGAAGGGTGGTGCATTTCCGCACCTCCACCCGGAGAACCTTTTGGATCCATTGTGACTCCCTTCTGTCCGGTCTATTGTTGTTGTGTGGTCTATGGATAGGGGGAAATGAAAGAAGGATGATAAAAGTCAAATAGGAAATGTGAAGTAAGAGAGGTTAAAAAAGAAGAGAATAGAAAAGAGGTCGTAACACTGGAAGGAGCATCGAATGCTCATACACACAGACTGACTACGATCCTGACTATCGTTTCTCGAAAGTCACGTTCACCCTGTGTTTGCACCGATGCACGCACGCATTCGTAAGCATCCATGCGAGTCCTGATGCATTTATAATAATGCAAAAGGAAACTCGGATGGCTACCCACGTACGCATGCTTGTATCCAGGTTTCTTTGATCGGAGAGATTGTGTATTTGTGGGGTGAAAGTGAAATGAAAAAAAGAAGAGTAGAATGGTAGACGTTTTTTATAGATATATGTAAATCAAACGTATATGCACTTGGGTCACCTGCGATCTTGACTACCTGGGTTCTTGGTAGCCACGCTGACCCCGTTTGCACATACGCCGATGACAAGTTGTTTCTTTTCGTTGCAATAGCTGTTTACTTGTTAGCCATAACATATTAATACATTGAAGTAAATTTCAAGGACCATTCTCCATGGTTTTGGAAATGTGATTATCTTATTTTTAAGAATATATGTTCTTTGATATCCACAATATTTTTCATTTAGCCAGTTAATTTTTTTTATAAAGCGTATGATGTTGTCGATGGTTGCTTTCGAAACATCCTCTAGCTCGTCCAGAAAATGGTCGCCAAGCCCTTTTCCGCTGGCTTTGTAAACATGGACATTTGTTCGACTTCGTCTTCCTTGTCGCACATACGACAATAGTCTGGCGCAGTGTTGTCCCAGCGACTGTCATTGCTCGAATTAAGCAGTGATCAGATATAGCTCCTATGATGAGTTTCAGACTCCGCATATTCAGTCCTAGCAGTAGTTCGGAGTTTGTTGCACTCAACTTCCTAAAAGGATTAGGTAAATATATATGAGAATCCTAATTTTAGTTTGTAAGAATTATTATATTTTAGTATGTTTTATTTCAGTTTGGTTCGTTATACTTTTAAAGCTTTTACTTATTTTAGTTTGTAAGAATTATCATATATTAGAGTGTTTTATTTTGCAAGCTTTAATTTATTTGAGTTCTGTAGCTGTAATTTATTTTATCGCGACCTAAGAGTGTAAAGGCGCTAAGTCCAATATTTAAAATTTTACTGCACTGAGGGAAAAAAGACGTTGCAAAATAAACACCGTTTGGTACCAATTTATAAACGTAAAGTGCATGAAAAATCGCCACCGATTCGTTCATTAATTATCAACGAAACGGGGGTGATTTTTTGACCGGCGTTGCGTTATGTGTTGTCGCCGTTAGGTTGATGATTATTTGTTCGGCTTTGTGTTGTTCATTGGATTTGTTATTGTCTGTTCTTAGAAGAAGAAACCACGAGGATTTATAAAGACGTGAAAAATGAAAATTAATGACGAAGAAATAGAATTTAATGACCTGTTTGATATTGTGGATGATTCTCTGGGCTATGGAATGAGAAGGATAAGGTGATTGCAAAATCCAGTGACATCTTCCTATTGCAGAAATTTCTAGAAACAATAGAAATGGTGTCGGCCTACGAATATTTAACAACCTAAGCTTATAAAAATTTCAATTTTAAAAGTTAATGATGAGTGTGTATGTTTTTTATAGAGCACAGGAATTAAATTTTGCAGTACATAAAGGCGAATGATACGAAGGAGACTGCCACCATTAGGGTTACGAGCTGAATTCCGAGAAAAAACAGAGGTAATACTGTGTTGCTGCACATTCGAATGTGTTTTGTTTAGACGTGATTTGCTTAGTGATAAATATTCAAATTTGCAATTATATGTTTGTTGTGTTCACGTTTTATTTACTTATAACATTAATAAATGTATTGAAACGCTAATGCTGTTTAAATAGTTTTAAAAAAGGAAGGGGGAGGTGGTCGGTTTTACAATGAAAGGTTATTCCAGCGCGTGCTTTATTCGTCCTCAGCAAGTGCTTTAGTCGTCCCCCGCACGTTCTATAGTTGTCCCCAACACTTGATTTAAATTATCCCCAGTTGGTATTCATTTTGCAACGAAGCGTTGTTGATTTTTGATGCTTTATTCATGCACCGCTTTGCTTGAATTCGTAACATACGGGGTTGGTTCATTATCATAAACGAATTTGCAAAGATTAAGCACGTATGTGCTTCGTTTTTCGCTGGGTGTGGAGAGGCAAAATACTTACAGTATATTTATGATTTTACAACTGGTATATGGACTTAGCGCTTTTACGATTCAGATATTAAAGATGACAGAGCATGATTTTTTAGACTTTTTGTTTCCAAATCGATGAAAAGTCCAAATAAAAAAAGTGCCGGCTTTTTTCGAATTTTCCACGACCAACTTCATTTTCTCTGTCTTCTTCCTATTTTCCCCTCTCCCTAATTTTCCTGTTTGTCTGCTGTCACGTGTCAATTGTTTTTGAAAAATCAGCTGATAAGAATTTCCCTAACCTTTCTTTCCCCAAATGACCGTATACTTCCTATAAAATTCCAATTTTCAACGCGCACATGACAAACCCAACCTTCCTGTAGGCCTCAACCAAAGGATGGGAGGGACAAAAGTGCGTGTTTTGCTAATTTACCCAAAAATGTCTTTCAGTGCATCTTGGGATTTGTTGTACGATATGACGTCGTTCAACTTCAGAAACGTTCGAGCCTTAACGTATGGGCAACATATGACAGCTACGTAGCGCGACTAATTGAGCGTTATGGTCATGTTTAGTGTACAGTACTGTCTGAGATCAGGGAGTTGAGCTTCGAAAATAAAACACTCTGGGGAATTTTAGGTAAAAGGCTTATCAGCTGGGGTATGTCAGCAGCTTTGGCTACGTTTTATTTCTACTAATAAATAAACATTACAATTCATTTGCATAAAAAGGAATGAACTTAAAACTCACGGCGGTTGCAACTCAACCTCTCTCTGGCTGTTAACGCAACTCCCAAAATTACCATGATGTTATCTGGCAACTCCGAAACATCTTATTTTGATATTAAAAATACTGTACAAAGCGATTACTTTAGCTGTCAATTATTAATTTTAACGAATCTTTTTGTTAACGAAATCATTTTAATTGTCAAGAAGCGTCTCAAGCTTTCGCCATTTTCACATTAGAATTGTTACTGAAAGCTGGCTTACTTATACGCGGTGACTTGGAGTTAAATATTCGTAAAGTTTTTTTTAAATATATAGTTTTAGTGGTTTCCATACCAAAAAGTATGTAATATTTTATATTTATTTCTATACATTTAAAGTTCATATATTGTCTTTTTACATGTGTAGGAATTTTAATACAAATACATTTGCAAAATAATCAAGTCTTTATTAAGCTTGTGTATTTTATTCAAAGTCCAGTGGAAATTGCTAACTCGGCCGATTGCCTTCTCAACATTTTTAAAATTCTTTTTGCTGATTTACTTCGCCTCCACCTGTGTCACCTAAAGCGTAAACATAATTGCCAATCTCGCAGTAAGTACAATGGATAAAGACATTACACAGGGTCAACAACAAAATGATAACCAATGCTCGCTATGTCACAAGCCCCCTGACAACAATATGGCGACTTGTACAAAATGCAATAAACAATTTCATAGAAGTTGTGTTGATGTAGCAGACAACATAACCTTTCGGTGTGCACAATGTAAGACACCACCTGCCTCATCTGCTAACAGTATCATAAGTCACCATTCTGTTCGGTCTCAATCGCGTAACATTCAATTGCAACTGCAACGACTTGAAGAAGAACGATTATTTAATGAAGCTCAAGCCCGATTACATCGCGAATATTTAAACGAAAAATATAAACTTCTAGAAGAAGCTGATGACTTAAATGAAGTCTCTTCTAATAGGTCCCAATCCGTCCGTAACTGGGTAAATGACATACCCTCACAAACACAACCATTAGAACGTCGTACCGACAACACCCAACAAACAACCACTATGCCTCAGCAAGCAACATGCTTGCCTAATGAGACTTCATATTTTGATATACCCACTAGGTTATCAGAACAAAGTACAAATAACACCAACATTGTGTTCAATAACCCCGCTGTCGCAAATGCTCCATGTACGGCCTTCACAACTATTGCAGCAACGTATGCACCACCCACCACCACCAATAGTGGTTATCAAAGACGAGCTCAGCCTCTTGGTTCACATCCCGCTACGCACCCGCCTGCTGCTGTGACATTTTCAAACTTACCAGCATTTGGTTATTATAACACCTCAATCCCACCCCCACCTTTTGATTCAAACACAACACTTGCCAGTAATTCGCCAATACAACAAACATTTATTAATAACGCACCAATTTCGTCTACAATGCGACCACATACAACTAATCCTACATACAACACACATTTTAACAATACACTTCAGCAAAGTAGCATACATGCCAGGCAATCTGTGCCAAAAGAATTGCCCATATTCGTTGGTAACCCCGAAGAGTGGCCTTTATTTATTTCCACCTTCGAATGGTCCACCAATACTTGCTGCTTCACAGATGCCGAAAACCTCATCCGTCTCCAAAGATCATTGAGAGGCGAAGCGCTTCATAATGTGCAGCATATGCTCGTACATCCCTCAAACGTCCCTGGAGTAATCGATGTCCTCCGCGTACTTTATGGCCAACCTGAAAAGATATTAATTTCAATAAAAAATAGAATTAATTCATCTCCAAAAGTGGATGAAAATAATTTACATACACTTACCTCCTTTGCTATAAATGTCCGCAGTTTAATTGCAACAATTAACGCGGTCAACTTACCAGATGAAATCAATAATAGGCATGTTCTCGTTACAAGCTAGCACTTTTAGTTTAGCACTTTGCAACGAAAACAACTGACTTCCACTATCTGGCACATAAGCAATAAGTGGCGGATTTTCACTATCTGGTAGCAATTGTGTCATGAGTTGCGAAGAAAGAACAGTGCGAAACAGACAAAAAATTCGTGAAAAGTATTTATAAAACAAATATTTACTATTCTATGTTCAATTGTTTACACTCTGTTTGCAAATATTAAAATAATTTCCCATTTTTGTTCTTCTTCTTCCCGTTAATTCACAATAATTGATAAAATCTCTCCAAAATGGGATGCCATATTGCTAAATATAGGGTGCCCAATCTGGCAACATCATACTCGATTAAGACATGAACACAAGCACCAAACTTCATCGGGAACTAATAGTGCTTAAAAGTGCTTAGCTCCCCATACAAATTAAGCACTTATGGTGTAACGAAAACACGCCTAATTCCTCCTTACTCCATGAACTATTACAAAAACTCCCACCTTCATATGAAATGCAATGGGCAACTCTTAAAATGAAGCTCACTAATCAAAACAAAAAACCAAATTTGTCTGCCTTTGACAATTGGTTATTTGACGTTGGATTAACTGCCAGTTCTATATCTACAGTGTCTACCACTAACAAGCACAACAACAGTAAATACATCAACAAGCATATCCCCACTAACAACGATAAACCAACAACAAGCAAGAGAGCTTATATCCACACTCACAGTGATGACCGTCAGTGCTGTGTATGCAACAACAACAACAACAACTGCAAAGCTGTTGCCGATTGTCCAACATATCAATCGTTGGATCGCAGTGAGAAATGGAATGTGGTGAGAATGAAGAAATTATGCAAATACTGTTTGTATTTGCATAGTGGGGAATGCAAGAGAAAGAAGAGGTGTGGTAAAGAGGGCTGTGAGTATTATCATCACCCTTCATTACATCGCTATTCGTTGCTGATCATTCGCAGTGAACGGACGTGTTTATCACATAGCGGATAGTTACCAGTACCTATTACGCAATAGCAAAAATCTGTACAAAGTCTGTAAGGCCTACATCGTAATACCTATTACGGTCTAATACAGACAAAATTAAAATAAATTCTCTTGACGGGGATGCCTTCGTGTTCCGATGGAGCGCGGTTCCCCAATCGTCCGACTGTCCGTCCGTTGGTCTTGGCCAAAGCCGACCACACCAAAAATGGTGAAAATCTCCCCCAAGTACTCACAACAGGTGGTGCGGTGAGGGGAAAACGTCATGTCCGACCGTCAAAACTGAAGCACAATGAGCATCGTGTAGCGCTCAGAGTTTTGACGAAGTTGGAGGCTGTTGAGGTTTCGGCTCTTACCGAAAAACAAAAAGAGTCACTTACCTGGGCTAAAGGCGTCATAGATGCTTCTAAGGCCAATGAGTCGGCTGAAAGAGCCACAAATTCAGCTGTGTTAACGGCTAATAAAGTAAAACGAATCAGATCACCTGATGAACCCCTGCCTTCGAAAAAGGCAAGAGGCCTTAATGTCACCATCAACAGGACACTCACCAAGCCCTTCAATGAAGTGGCGAAGGAGAGTCTAGTGATGGCTGTTATAGACAGAAGTAGTGAGGATGGATCCATCCTCAAGGACAAATGGAGTCATGTACAATCAGCCATTATGGCTCATTACCTCGATGTCCGTAGAGAAATGCCGGGCAAACCACCAATCTGCAACGATGCAGGATGGCATCAGGGGAGAGTAAAGCTCTTATATTTCGGTGATGCCAGATCAGTAGACCTTTATAAGGCTGCTCTGAGTCGAGCGGGTGAGGTGTGGCCGGGTGCCCAGTTGGATGTTGTCGAAAAAAACAACATCCCTAGTCACCCTAGAGCCATCACCTGGGTTACAGAAGAGCCCTCCAACCCGGCTGACATCTTAGAAATAATAAAAGATTCCAATCCTGGTCTGCCGGCCCATAATTGGAGAATCAGCAAGGTGGGTGAGGCGGCAGGTCAATCTTATCCTAAACGCTGAATCCACCTCCCATATACAAAGTGCGACCCTACAATATGGCTTCGAGACTATAGTCTTGAAGATATACAAGCAGGATATAGCTCCCACTGCAGAAGGTGAGTCGTCCACCGTGGCACTTTCTGTAAGTGCGGAGGTAGCCACGCCTATTATTTCTGGTGACTCCAACTCCAGCAGAAGATCTGTAACGTCCTACTCTGAGGACGAAAGCTCTACTTCTGACACAGAGGGGCTGAGGGGAGTCTCCGGACTCTTTGGCGCATCTGGCGGGGACATGCTTCTCGACGATACGGACGAAGAGTTCGATAACACCCTTGTCGGGGTGGATGTTAATCTGTCAATTACCAATGATGGTAAGAATTCTACAGATTAACCTCCATCACGCTAAAGCAGCCTCAGCGGCTCTATTGCTGCGCCTGTCCACTGGCGCAGTAGACATCGTCCTGATACAGGAGCCCTACGTAGTGGGAGGAAGGGTGTGCGGTATTAGGACACCCAACTTTAAACTGCTTGTGGCCAACTGTGAAGGCACTCCAAGAACCTGCATTTTGGCCAGGAAAGATCTAAGTATCTTTCTCCTGACTAATATAAGTGGTAAAGACCAAACAGCTGCTAGCCTGGAGATCGGTAATCGCATATATTGGGTGGTCTCCAGCTACTTGCCTTATGAATCTGTAGTACCGACTGCTCTATTCAGGGAAGTAGTAGAAGAAGCAACGTCTGACGAGCTCGAGCTGATTATTGGCGCAGACACGAACGCTCATCATACTATCTGGGGTAGTACGGATATAAACAACAGGGGTGATTCGCTTCTTGACTTTATTCTAACTACCAATCTTAGTATTTGTAACATAGGTAATAAACCGACCTTCACAATTAAAGACAGACAAGAAGTACTCGACGTAACGTTTGCTACTGACCGGCTGTCAGACAAAATTATTGGGTGGAATGTACTGGACGACCACTCATTCTCAGATCACCATTATATTGAGTTCAAACTCGCGGAAAAAGCGCCTAAACCCGCCGTCCACAGAAATGTAAGGACGACAAAGTGGCATCTGTATGAGAAGAATTTCAAGAAAGTCCTCAACTCTAAACTTCCGTACGAACCGAATGACAAAGCCGGTCTGGATAATCTGGTCGATCATATCACCATATCATTCAATAGATCCCTTGAAGAAGCCTGTCCAAAAACAAGGTACAAGGGTAAAACTAAACCCCAATGGTGGACTTCTGAGCTAACGGCTATGAAAAAGACCTGCAACAAGCTATTCAATAAGGCTAAATCTACTGGGGTCGCTAATGATTGGGATGCCTATAAAGAGCAACTCAAGATCTATAAGAAGGAGCTTAGAAAGGCGCAAAGGCGCTCTTGGTATACCTTCTGTGGTGAAGTGGAAAAGGTCTCCGACGCCGCTAGGCTGAGGAAGATATTATCTGCTTCACCCTGTACAGTGGGATATTTACAGGATGAGGCAAATAACTGGACCAAAAACAGCGAGCAGTCGCTCAATGTACTGCTAGACACACATTTCCCGGGGAACACTGTAACAGAACCCGAGGATCAGCAGGACCAACAAGAGTGCGAGTGGACTGCGAGCGTCGCTAGCTTCTTGACTGAGAGATCCAGAATAAGCTGGGCTATTAACAGCTTTGAGCCCTTCAAGTCACCTGGACCAGATGGCATCACTCCAGCAGAAATGCAGAAAATGTTAAAGTACATTATCCCCTGGCTGGAGAAAATTTATGTAGGCTGTATCAGGCTTTCATACGTCCCGAATCGATGGAGGGATACCAAAGTGGTATTCATACCTAAAGCGGGAAAGATATCACACACTAGGCCAAAAGACTTCAGACCAATTAGCCTATCCTCGTTCCTATTGAAAGGTCTGGAAAGACTTTTAGATCATTTCATTAGGGAAAACCTGGATACAAAACTCCTGTCGGGGAACCAACATGCTTACAACAAGGGCAAGTCTACTGAATCAGCCCTGCACGAACTTGTGAGCACTATCGAATCGTCCCTGCATTTCAAGGAATTCACCATGGTGGCATTTCTTGACATAGAAGGGGCTTTTAACAATATTCACTCCGATGCGGTAATTGCGGCACTCTCACATCTAAAAGTTAACACTAGTTTGATTAGACTAATTCAAAGTCTGCTCACCAGAAGACGCATAACAGCATGTCTAGGGTCCACAACTCTAACAAGGTATGTAAACAGAGGGACCCCGCAAGGAGGAGTACTGTCTCCACTAATTTGGAACCTAGCGGTGAATGAAATCCTGCTAGATCTAGAACGTTGTGGCTGCAAGGTCGTGGCATATGCGGACGACGTGGCAATCGCAGTGAGTGGCAAATTCGTAAACGTCCTCAGAGACATCCTACAGGTGGCTCTGAACAAGTTGGCTAGATGGGCCAGAAGCAGCGGTTTGGGCGTTAACCCCAACAAGACAGAATTGGTTCTCTTTACTAGGATGAATAATGTCCCACATGTGGACCCTCCACCTCGGATAAATGGAACAGATCTAGTCTTTTCTGAAAGTGCAAAATTTTTAGGAATAATTCTAGATAGGAAAATGTTATTTAGACTTAACGTATTGGAACGTGTAAGGAAGGCCAACGTCGCCTTATATTCCTGCAAAAAGGCTGTAGGGTCGCGGTGGGGACTCTCTCCTAAAATCGTCCACTGGATATATATAGCAGTAGTTCGTCCAATACTGTTATACGGTATTGTGGTATGGTGGACGGCAACTGACAAACTAACCATTACCAACCTACTAACAAAGGTTCAGAGAACTGCCTGCCTGAGCATAAGCGGAGCCTTAAGGACTACAGCGACCGAGTCTCTACAAGCCCTACTCCATATACTGCCGATTAATATTGTGGCGAGAGAAGTTGCAACCAAAGCGGCAATAAGATTAAACTGCCTATCAATGTGGAGGTACAAGAACTATGGTCACATGAGGATATCAAAGTGTAGTGCTATGGTAACCGACCGAGTGGACTATATACCAACAGTGTACACCTTCGAGAGAAATTACATCACTATGATTCCCGCCAGAGATGAATGGGTCGGCAGAATACCAGGTAATATAAACCATCTCCACTTTTACACGGATGGTTCGAAGCTTGATGAAAAGGTTGGCTTCGGAGTACACTGTGAAGAACTTAGTCTGGATATAGCTCACAGACTACCAGATACCTGCAGTGTCTATCAAGCCGAAATAATGGCAATATGGGAAGTCGCCAAGTGGCTGAGTCGCAACATAGTAACCAACAATGGCGTTGTCATTTACTCGGACAGCCAGGCTGCCATCAATTCTCTGGAGGCAACATCCCTAAATTCACAAACAGCCCTCGACTGCCGCAGATCTCTTAACGAGATGGCTGAGCAGTTTAATATACACCTCATATGGGTGCCTGGGCATAGGGATATCCCGGGGAACTGCAAAGCCGATGAACTTGCTAGGAAAGGGACGACATTACAAATTCTCGAAGAATTTGCATATATTGGTGCGCCACTATCCACGTGCAAGCTTTGGCTTAGGCAAGAGGCAATCAGGCAGTCCAACGATAGATGGACAGAAATCGGCACCTGCAGGGTAGCTAGACAAATCTGGCCAAGGTATGACCTGAGAAGGTCAAAATATCTCCTCGCACTAGAGAGGAAACGATTGTCTACGTTAGTACAGGTTCTGACGGGACACTGCTTGATCGGCGAACACGCCAAAAGATTGGGTATTGAGTCCAATGACTTCTGCCGAAGCTGTGGAGATGAGGAAGAAGTGGAGAGCATTGAGCACTTGCTTTGCGACTGTCCCGCTTTGAGTAAACGACGACTGGATATACTGGGGTCGGCCTTTTTAGGCAGCCTAACAGATCTTTCCAGTACTGATATTCGTACTATCGATAAATTTATATATCAAACAGGTTGGTTTCGATGAGGGGCATTTCAGCCCGTGGTAACACTAGGGACCTAAACTGGTCTATGTGAGCTTGTAAAAAAATACGGCTGCCACCCTAACCTAAACCTAAACCTAAACCTTACATCGCTATTCAGCAAATATAAATGCTGAAAATAATGAAACGTCAAACCGAGATAGAACAACCGTAAACAAAACAAACGTGAATAACACGCATATTATAAACGAAGAAGAAGTGATACATAATTCACATAGTGCTAGAGTACAAGATATTTTATTTAAAATAATTCCGATTAAAGTGTACGGAAATAATAAAATAATTGATACGTTCGCATTTATTGACGAGGGATCGTCCATCAGCCTAATGGATCAGTCAATAGCCAGTGATTTGAAAATAAATGGTGTTCCTAATCCATTGTGTTTAAGGTGTTGGGAGGTATGGAAAGAAGTGAGAAGAATTCAAAGAAATTAATAATAGAAATTTCAGGGGAAAACAAACGGCGTGTAACCTTAAATGTGTGTACAGTGCAATCATTAAATTTGCCTACACAGTCATTGGACTACGATGTGATGTCCCAACGTTATCGCCACCTGTTAAGATTGCCAATAAAGAGTTACGTAGATGCAGTGCCAAAACTATTAATTGGATTAAACCATTTTAATTTCGGAATTTCAAGTAAGACCCGTGAAGGTGCTCAACATGAACCTGTTGCTGTACGGACAAAGCTAGGTTGGCTTATTTATGGCGCAATGGCTGAACCAGAAAATACAAGTAAGCATTTCAATTTTCATATTTGTTGTTGTTCTGCTGGTGATGAGGGGTTAGATGAATTGGTAAGGAGTTTTTATGCACTTGAAAGTATCGGCGTTTGCACAAAAGATCCCCTTATAGCTGAAAATGAAATGCGTGCAATAAATTTGCTAAATAATTTTACAAAACATAAGGAAAACGGACATTATGAGGTTCCACTGTTATGGAAATTTGACAGTTTTAAATTGCCAGAGAGTTACGATATGGCATTAAAACGGTTGATATGTCTGGAAAGAAAGTTGGGTCAAAATATTGACCTTAATAACATATTCCACAATACAATATCAAATTACCTATCTAAAGACTATATACGCAAGATAAGTGAATCTGAAATCAAGCGTGCCGATGGGAAAGTTTGGTATCTTCCGATTTTCGCTGTTTTTAATAAAAATAAGCCCGGTAAATCGCGTGTCGTTTGGGACGCAGCGGCAAAATCCTGTGGGTTCTCTTTAAATTCGTTTTTATTGAAAGGGCCTGACATGTTGGCCTCCCTTCCAGCAATCATTTTTAAATTTCGTCAAGACTCTGTAGCTGTTTGAGGCGATATTGAGGAAATGTTCCATCAGGTACATATAAGGCCAGAAGATCGCGACGTTCAACGATTTCTTTGGCGTAATTGTGACCAAAGTAGAGCGCCCGATATATATGTCATGGATGTGATGATATTTGGAGCTACGTGTGCTCCCAGTACATTAAAAATATAACTGCTGATAAATTCCAAAGTAAATTTCCAGCGGCTGTAAAATCAATTAAACAAAATCATTATGTTGATGATCTACTAGATTCTGTTGATACACCAGAAGATGCCATAAAGTTAATTTCCGACGTATCATACGTACATCGTCAAGCTGGCTTCAATATAAGGAACTGGATATCTAACAGCATATTAGTAAGGCAAGCATTTCCTACAACTGTTTCTAACGGTGTTAAGTGCATCAATTTCAAAGACGAAACACAAGTTGAGAAAGTTTTGGGCATTTTCTGGGAACATCAGGAGGATGTTATAACTTTCAAAATTGCATCGTGGCTTTTGGAGAGCGAGCTATTTACTTTCGTAAAAACACCTACAAAGCGTGAAATGTTAAGATTAGTTATGTCAATCTACGACTCACTTGGTCTGATCGGACATATTATAATGTACGTCAAAGTACTTATGCAAGATGTGTGGCGCTCCAAAATAGATTGGGATGAAACAATTCCCCCTGAATTGAAAACAAAATGGACCCAGTGGGTCAAAATTGTACCAGATATCCAGAAAATAAAAATAGAGAGATGTTATTTAAAATCGTTCAGCACTTATGATGGTATTGATACACAATTGCATACATTTGTGGATGCAAGTAAAGACGGGTATGCGGCAGTGTCTTACTTTAGATTGAAGAAAGATGACACTATTATTTGTTCAATAGTGGGAGCAAAAACTAGGGTGGCTCCTATGAAAATTACATCTGTTCCAAGACTTGAACTTATGGCTGCCTTAATAGGAGCCCGGTTTGCAAAATATATAGTCGAAAACCACGAAATAAAAATTTCAAAAAAATATTTTTGGTGTGATTCAAAGACAGTATTGAGCTGGATTAATTCCGATCACCGAAAATACCATCAATTCGTGGCTTTTAGAATAACCGAAATTTTGGAATTATCATCAAAAAAAGAATGGAATTGGGTCCCAAGTAAACTAAATGTGGCTGATGATGCAACTAAATGGTCCAGAATTCCTATAATTTCTAATTCCAGTCGATGGTTTAGTGGGCCGGAATTTCTCTTACATCCTGAAGAGCAGTGGCCACAAACTGAGACACATTCAAAAAACACTGAGGAGGAGCGCGTACAACACATACACCAAATAGCTAAATATGAAGTGCTTTTCAATACATTTCGATTTTCAAAATGGACTCGTCTTGTAAGGGCGGCAGCGTATGTTGCACGATTTATTAACATCTGCCACAAAAGTAAGAAGCAAAATGGAGAACTGACTCGCGAGGAGTTAATGGATGCTGAACGTTTGTTATATAGACAAGCCCAACATGAGAAATATAGCACAGAAATTTCATCGCTCAAATCAAATAATTCAATATCGAAATGTAGCGATATTTATTCTAAATCACCCTATTTAGACAACGACATTTTACGCGTGGATGGTAGAATTGACCTGGCAAACGTTTCAGTAGAACAACAGCGCCATATTATATTGCCAAGGAAAAGTGATATTACCAAACATATTTTTCTACATTATCATGAGAAATTTTATCACATTAATCACGAAACGGCTGTTAATGAATTGAGACAAAAATATTCAATTTCACGTCTGCGTGCTACATATAAATCCGTAATTCGATGTTGTCAGATGTGTAAAATTAACAAGGCCGTTCCTCAGAATCCACAAATGGCAAAGTTACCCCGTGCTCGTGTCGCATCATATGCTGCTCCATTCACATATACCGGAGTAGACTTTTTTGGACCCATCTTTGTGATTGTAAACCGACATAAAGAAAAACGATATGGGTGTCTGTTTACGTGTTTAACGATAAGGGCAGTTCACATTGAGGCCGCACATTCTCTGACGACAAGTTCCTACATCTTGGTTATCCGCAACTTTATGGCGCGTAGAGGAATTCCTCTTGAATTCTACAGCGACAATGGGACGAATTTCGTCGGAGCTGAAAGAGAGCTACGGGAAGCATTAGTTGAGGTTGGTGGAGATGAATTGGTGAAAACTTTTACTACTGCTACTACGAAATGGATTTTCAATCCTCCAGCTTCACCCCACATGGGAGGCGCATGGGAGCGTTTAGTTCGTTCGGTTAAAACGATTTTATATAAAATCGTGCCATCTAGACACCCTACTGATGAACTTCTTTTAAGCATGTTAATTGAAGTCGAAAATATTATTAATTCGAGACCGCTCGCTTATGTTCCTATTGAAGAAGATAATGCAGAAGCTATAACTCCGAACCATTTTCTGGTAGGAAGTTCCAGTGGGCTAAAACCCTTGACTACATGCGACGATAGTGGGACCGTACTGAGACAAAACTGGCTAATTTCACAACAATATGGAAACATATTTTGGAGGAAGTGGCTGTCTGAATACTTACCGTCGTTAACGTGTAGATCGAAGTGGCACGAGAAATCGAAACCTTTAAATCGGGGGGATTTGGTTATCATTAGGCGTGTTTTCGTTACACCATAAGTGCTTCATTTGTATGAGGGGCTAAGCACTTTTAAGCATTATTAGTTCCCGATGAAGTTTGGTGCTTGTGTTCCTGTCTTAATCGAGTGTGGTGTTGCCAGATTGGGTTTCCTATATTTCGCAGTATGGCATCTCATTTTTGGAGAGATTGTTGTCAATTATTGTGAATTAACGGGAAGAAGAAGAACAAAAATGGAAAATTATTTTAATATTTGCAAAATGAGTGCAAACTATTGAACATAGAATAGTAAATTTATGTTTTATAAATACATTTCACGGATTTTTTGTTTGTTTCGCACTGTTCTCTCTTCGCAACTCATGACACATTGCTACTAGATAGTGTAAATCCGCCACTAGTCCGTATTCACACTTGGAATTTTTCCCCGCTGAATTGCAGTGTTTGTGGGAGAGGGACGCAGTCGGTAAGGGGGAGAAAAAAGTATTGCGTACTTGAAATTTTTTTTGCAATGCGTTTTGTGTTTTCTTTCGCTGTGAAGTGGTGATTTTTTTTTTACATTTCCGCATTCCTTTTTATTTAATATTCGTAGTTTTGTGCTCGGTTCAACATATGTAAATTTTTGCGACATACATTTTAATGAATTTAATAAATTTGAATGAACGACGAAAATAAAATTGTCGAAACATAATACGTTGTCTGAACGCAAATGCAACTTCAAAAGAGAATTGCATAAAAAATTGCAGGTGTGAATCTGGCCTTACTGCTTATGCGCCAGTTAGTGGAAGTCAGTTGTTTTCGTTGCAAAGTGCTAAACTAAAATCGCTAGCTTGTAACGAAAACATGCCTATTGTTGACCCTTCATTCCCTAGAAATGTCTGGCTGCGAGGTAGAGTACTAGAAACGAGATTGGCAGGTGACGGACAGGTTCGTAGTGCGAAGTTACTGACCCAACGTGGTATAATGGAAAGGCCCGTAACCAAGCTGGCAATTTTGGATGTAGCTTCTCAACAGAAGTCTGACAGCGGAGAAGCTCCTTGCCATACTGCGGGGGGAATGTTAACGCAACTCCCAAAATTACCATGATGTTATCTGGCAACTCCGAAACATCTTATTTTGATATTAAAAATACTGTATAAAGCCATTACTTTAGCTGTCAATTATTAATTTTAACGAATCTTTTTGTTAACGAAATCATTTTAATTGTCAAAAAGCGTCTCAAGCTTTCGCCATTTTCACATTAGAATTGTTACTGAAAGCTAGCTTACTTATACGCGGTGACTTGGAGTTAAATATTCGTAAATTTTTTTTTAATATATAGTTTTAGTGGTTTCCATACCAAAAAGTATGTAATATTTTATATTTATTTCTATACATTTAAAGTTCATATATTGTCTTTTTACATGTGTAGGAATTTTAATACAAATACATTTGCAAAATAATCAAGTCTTTATTAAGCTTGTGTATTTTATTCAAAGTCCAGTGGAAATTGCTAACTCGGCCGATTGCCTTCTCAACACTGGCCTTACTCAAAAAACAATGATGAAATTATGCAAAGATGTGACAGAAGTAAAAGAAAATAAGATAGAAAGAAATAGCGTTGCCACAGCGTTAAGAAATACAAGTCGACAGTTGAAATTCAAATATAAAAATACATATGGGAGCATTTCACGACATCCCCTCCCCCGTGAATCAATTGGATTCACCAGATATGACGTCCAAGATAGCCAACTTAGACACTGGGCGGCAGAATACCCCACGAATAGTACGAACCTCAGCTCTACGTATCGTTCCATCAGAACCTGGGATGACCTTCTGTATTCGACCTTGTCTGCGGCCGACGGTTATATTAATAGGGCCAAAATAGCCAAGGCCGGTGTATGTGAATGGCCTCACATACGGCGTGAATCGATCAGCGGGCAATTGTCCCATCAGTGGTGGCTTGGCTCCATCAATTTTACACTTCATACAGCTGCCGACAACACCTCTCAAAACTTGGCGTACTCTACGGATCCAAAATCGTTGTCTAATGTGGCCTCGTGGTTCTGGTGTATTATTTTCTCGTGATATTCTCGTACAATCAATATAGTCATGTCAAGATCAGGGAGTAATATAATTGGATGCTTGATTTCGTACGGCGTCCATCTACGCGTATTATAGAATTCATGTCTCTGTATGGCATGAGACTTCGTAATGTTGACTCTTTCATCGACGTATTCCCTTTATCGGTTTGCTGAATTTCTTCGGCGTAAGATTGATCCTGAGCTTGACCAATTATTATGGTTTCAGCTCGTTGTAGTTTAGACAGCAGCAAACATTTAGTCCTAGGTGGGTTTCCCCTGCAGGAGTCCAGGAAGCACAAAACCCAAGCTGTTACCCTCTTAAGCTTAAAGGTGGGTACTATGTTTTTTCAGCTTGAAAAATTCCACAATTCAAGTTGAAAAATGGAACGCTTTTTACTTAAGTCGCATTGCATTTTTGAAGTGTGTGTGTCGAGATGTCACTTTTATATGAATGTGTGTGTGTATAAGCATGTAATTTTTTTTCCTTTTCGCTTTTCTTGAAAACAAACACCAGTTAAAATTCTATACAATAAACAATTAAATGTAATAATGCCGACTTAGGAAATAGTTAATTTAAATTGCAGAGAGGAAATATTGTTGAAGATCATTATGCTAATATTATACATAAATTATTCATTTTGTGTTGATACGATTTCGATGCTTGTGAGGCATCAGAAGCCGGGGTAATACAATGTTACAAATACAAAATAATTTCCTGCTGTTGTACGAATATAAATAAATAAAATGATGTTTTGATGAACCCAAAATGATGTTTTATTATTATTTTTAAGGATGTACATTATATTTGTTGACATATTTAAATTATACTACAATCTATAAATGGTATACCTTCTTCCAACTCCTATGGCTGGCAAGAACTCACCATTTTCTTTACAACCACTTCCAAATCGGGACCACATGCACTGTCCAATTCCATTGTCCTACTGCATTGGTATCGTTAGCCGTCCACAATGTTTCTCGAGGCTTTTCGGCACAGTTGTTCTAAATATACAAACGTAAATGTACATATGTATCCAATCGGAATGTCGCTCTTCTCGTTTATTCCATATACATAATTTGTTTGCATTAGTTTGCATTAGGAAATGTTATTGCTAATATTTACAACAGTTTACTTTCTCGCGGACAAACATGAATATAAATAAATAGGTGTACAATACTGGCGGCATTCAATTTGTTGCGGCGTTCAATTAATTTGTATCGGCGAAAAGTGTCAATTTCTTACGTTGAAAAAAATGAAAAAATTGCACTCATTTTTTCACAACTTTGTTTTTTGTATGGGATTTCAGCGTGAAACCGGAACATAGTACCGTGATTAATATACGACGAAGCTTAATATAAACTCTTGATGTCAATTGCTGAGTGATTTAATAGAAACGTAAATCCTTTTACTACCTCCATGTCATCTGATTCATCACTATGGTCAATCGAATTAACAGGCCAATTTCGGGGGTCACCTTCAAAAATTCAGGGCCGGTAAACCATCTGGAGTTCGAGCTAATATCGATATCGTGGCGTAATCTAGTGGCATCATCGGCTACATTACACTGAGTCGGGACCCATCTCCAGTCATTTTCGCTTGTCGCATTCAAAATTTCGTTTAGTCTGTGGGCAACAAATTGTTTATAACATCGGTTTGTTGATCGAATCCATTTTATGACAGTGGTTTAATCTGTCCACAAAATACAACTTTCAACTCGAATCTGGTGCGCATGCTTTATCGTTTGAACCAATCGTACGCCCAAAACTGCAGCTTGTAGTTCCATACGAGTCACTGATAATTTTTTCATGGGTGCACACCGACTTTCCGAACATATAAAGGACACACTGGCGTCACCATCATCATCAAAATACATCCAATAAGCCACTGCGGTGTACGCAGATTCGCTGGCATCGACAAAAACGTGTATTTCAATATGCTTATGCGTCACGGAGCGAAAGTAGTGTCTCGGTACTTCAACGTCAGTCATCTTGTCGATGTCACTTTTCCAGTTAAGCTAGGCAGCGTAGATATAATTTCTCTCATAATCAATTTAGCGACAATCATTAAATGACCAAGACAACCCAGTGGATCAAACACTGACATTATGATACTGAGGAGTTCCCTTTTCGTTGGTACTCGTTCACCGGATACTACAGCGTTATCGACTCTGTTAAATTGTAGCTTAAATCGAAATGTGTCGCTTTCGGGGGACCAGAACATGCCCAATACTTTCTCCGTTGAAATTTGTGTCTATCTGGTTACCATTTAAAGCATTCACAACCTCTTTTGAATTCGAAACGAACCCTCGCAGTTCGAACCCGGCATCGCTGTGGATTTCCCTTACTTGTCTCGAAACTCAAATAGCGTCCGTAGCAGAACCAAAACTATCTACGAAATCGTCAACGTGATGATTATCTATTATGGCATCTATAGCGCGTGGATCATGATGTATATGGCTCTTCGCATTCGTAACTTTAACATATTGCGCTGAACATGGCGAGCAGGCTGCCCCAAACGTCATGACCATCATCTCATATACCTCCGGCGGTCGATCTAGGCATCTATCATGCCACAGAAATCTTTGAGCGCATCTATCCTCTGGTCGAATATAGAATCGATGAAACATCTCCTTCATGTCGGCGCACATTGCCAAGTGTACATTTAAAAACTACAGATGGTAAAGGCTTTCCGTGCAGAAATAATCGGACATCATTTCATCCATATACTGTTCTGTATCTGTATGTATGTGAAGGCATGTAGGTGACGAACCATTCTGACACGTCCTATCAAAAACAGTCCACCCAAGCTTCGTATTCGTAACGAATGGTCCATCACCATGGAGTAGGATAGTCTCATTAGCGAGGCTATCCAGACCTATAAGTAGTGTAGGTCTAGCATTCCTGTATTCTCCTACTGGCAGTGTACTTATAATTGACGAAAATTCCTCTAAGTCTGATTGATTCAAACTTTGTACGGGCAAATTCAATTTATTAATGGCGTATACGTCTTTCAATAAATGCCTCTCTTTCTTATCGTTGCCACTAAACAAAACGTTAGCAATATTTGTGGCGCTATCGGCAGAATTACCATTTATTAGCTGTAATGCAAGGCTGCACGACTTCCCTACGAGACCCAATTCGCTCATCAAAGACTTATCGATTAGAATCCTCTGGTTTGGGACCATACAATGTCACGGGCGCCACTCTAAATAATAATTTGCAAACATTAGAATCAGATGTACAGGTCAATACGGGCTGATTATTAGCGGCGGTGTCCCTTGACGTCGGCAAAAGTGTGACATTCTCATGCAATAACCAATTGTGTGTCCTTTTGCATTCCGGATACGAACATTCGCGGCTTGAATGGCCCTTTCGAAGACAAGCAAAGCACAATTTTAATCGCTTTACCTCTGCCCATCTGTCATTCACGTTCTTCTCAATAAATTTTACGCATTTATAGATTCTGTGATCTTCGCCACAAAGAAGACAGCCATCCTGTTTTCTATCGGAGGAAACATTCGTACACATAACAGTTCTCTTCTTCACAACCGATTGTTCGGGCTTGTGGTCACATTCATCCAGTCACTGAAGTTCTCCACAGTCGGATATGGTTTAGTATTGGCAGAATATCTAGCCTACTCAGTTTTCCTACTCATAGGCAGTTTCGAAACTAGTTCCTCAATTAAGGTTGGATTGGCCAAGTGCTGGTTAGCTCCAGCAGACTTCAAGAAGACTGACAAGTTCTTTGAATTTGTGGCAAAAAAATATAAATTTATCAATTGCTGTCTCGGATATGGGCCACCAATAGCTCTGGTCGTCTAAAATGGACCTCTAGCTGTTCCATGACGAGGGTACATTTTCCGGGTGTATCAGTAACGACTTCACGGTGTCAAAGGCACTTCCTCTCAACGACTTCTATAACCGTCGACAATTCTCAAAATTTTGCTTCTCAATCAAAGTGAAGCAAATCCAATATTTTCTGTGGGAATGAATAATTTTGAGGAGTAATGGCAAAATTCGTCTTTCCGCCAATCACATTCGGGGCAATAGAATTACCAACGGCGTTGAAATGCAAATTTGAAGAACTCTGAACCGTGAAAACAGGGCTGTTATTCGATTCAAACTGAACAGTCTTTTCAAGACATCTTCCTGAGAAGCGGGCGTAACCACTAATTTCTGTCCATTAGTGGCTGTACTTACAGTGCCGCTGGCTGAAGCTGTTGTATACGTATGCATTTCAGTCGTTGATTGATATGTTTTCACATAACTCTTCTCGGTGTTGGAGAGGCTGGCTTTCAATGGATCGTTGGCAGTATCCATATAATATTCAGGAGTTCCTGGCGGTGTTGTGAAATTATCTTCATTCTCTGTGTTAAATCTTGGGCTTCTACGTCTATTATCTTTTGACATTCCTTAGAACTACAGCGCAATTGGCAGAAGCAAAGTAAATTTGCAGACGCGAAATAAAAGATTTTGTCTGAGATCAGGGGGTTGAGCTTCGAAATTAAAACACTCTGGGTAATTTTAGGTAAAAGGCTGGGCTGTGTCAGCGGCTATGGCTGCGTTTTATATCTAATAATAAATAAACATTGCAATTCATTTGAATAAAAAGAGGAATGAACTTAATACTCACCGCGGTTGCAACTTAACCCCTCTCCGGCCTTAAGGTGGGTACTATGTTTTTTCAGCTTGAAAAATTCCACAAAATGTTATTTAAAGTTGAAAAAAAGGTACGCTTTTTGACTAAAGTCGGATTGCATTTTTGAAGTGTGTGTGTCGAAAAGTCACTTTTATATGAAGCATGTGCATTTTTTCCTTTTTCCTGTTCTCGAAAACAAACACGAGTTTAAATTCTAATCAATAAACAATTAAATGAAATAATGCCGACTTATAAAAACCTAATTTAAATTGCAGAAAGGAAATATTGTTGAAGATCATTGTGCTGTTATATATAAATTATTTATTTTGTGTTGATACGATGGTGATGCTTTTGCGGCATCAGAAGCCAGGTTACAAATAACAAAATAATTTCCTACTGTTGTACGAATATAAATAAATAAAATGATGTTTTGATGAACCGAAAAGATGTTTTATTATTATTTTTAAGCATTTACATTATATTTGTTGACATATATAAATTAAAGTTCCATCCATAAACTGAATATCTTCTGCCAACTCCTATGACTGGCAAGAACTCACTATTTTCTTTATAAGCATTTAAAAACAAGATCACAGGCACTGCCCAATTCCATTGTCCTACTGTTTCGGTAGCGTTAGCCGTCCACAAAGTTTTTCAAGGCTTTTCGTCACGACTGTTCTAAACATACAAACGTAAATGTACATATGTAATTAGAAGAGAAATTCCACATTATTACATATAGTTACATGTCCTTCCTGTGTTTTGCACATTTTTTGCTTTGCTATCCAATCGGAATGTCACTCTTCTCGTTTACTCTATGTACATAATTATTTTCTGTCCTTTGCATTAGTTTTCTTTATTTCAGATAATTTAATTTAGTATTCTTAATTAGGAAATTTTATTGCTAATATTTGCATCAGTTGAATTTCTCGCGGACAAATATGAATATAAATAAATAGGAGTACAATGCTGGCGGCTTCAATTTGTTGCGGCCTTCAATTAATTTTTGGCGGCGCAAAATGTCAATTTTTCACGTTGAAAAAACATAGTACCACAGATAGAAAAATTTCACTCATATTTTCACAACTTTGTTTTTTTGTATGGGATTTCAGCGTGAAACCCGAACATAGTACCGTGCTTTAACAAAAAAACAATGATGAAATTATGAAAAGATGTGACAGAAGTAAACGAAAACAAGACAGAAAGAAATAGCGTTGCCACAGCGTTAAGAAATACAAGTCGACAGTTGAAATTCAAATATAAAAATACATATGGCAGAATTTCACGACAAGTACATTTGGTAATTGGTACTCTGGTCCCCTGACAACCAATTGGGGCTGTCAATGACTGACAGTGACGTTTACGCTAAATCATTCATTGTGATATTCGTACTGACAAGGAGGCGGATTGGCAGAGTAAGGAAGAAATGGTAAGTATTAAATAAATTAAAATGAAAAAAAGTGAATTATAATGGAAAGAAAATAATGAAATGGAGAAAAGTATTCCTATAATCTCTTGTGTTTCGTTTACCGGGATATTTTAATAAAAACGATAAGTGGAAAAAATTTAAATTAGTGTGAAGAGTGTGTGAATGGGGCCATAGAAGTTATTGGCAAACCTAAATGTACAAAGCCATATAAATATTGCCAACAAAAAATAAAAAATTTAAATGTGTGCTACAAATGTTAAAAATAATTTGACCAAATTGCCAAAAATGATGAATCTGGAAATGGACCAGCAAACGTGGCTTGGAACCTGAGTTATTTTGCTGAATGAGCACTACGTATGAATGTATGTGAGAAAAACTGCAATCATTGAGGTGACTCGTGTTTGGGCGGAAATATGTCAAGTCCGAAAAAGAAACTACTACAAAAACAGCAGTGAATAAACTTCGAAATGGTAGTGTTCCCCCTTGTTTATGGTTGCCTGAAAAGGCGCTCAAACACAAACAAAATGGTTCAACTTTGGCGGACCAAGATGGTATTGTCCCGGCTACGACAGGGTCGTTAACTCCACGCCGTTGAACCAACCAATGAACAACTAACAAGTATTTTTTTCTTCTTTTTTCCTTTGGGGTAAGTAGCCAAATTAGAATAGCACATACCTGACAGAAAACTTTTCATCTCTTTATTTTCAGAAGGAAAAAGACGAATGTTTAGATGTGCAGCTGGTTTGCACTAACCTACCCTTCTCCCATGATGACTCGGAGGCGTGTACGGAAGAGCCATCCCTGACTTCCACTACCCTCAACTACTGAAAAAGGTAGGCTCACTTACCTGTCATAATTGCGCTTTAATCCATTTCTCGAACCGAACTAATCCTTTTTTTTTTCATTTAGAGTTTATTTCGTCACGTCAAGTCCGTCTGGCTCAACAGCATGGAACCCAGTCACTGTCCTAGTGGTCGTGGAGAGGGAAACCACCTTCAGCACGAGGTTCCTCTTATCTCTGGGAAGAATTCCCCTTTTAAAACTACTTGGACGAGTCAAAAGTCGGTAGTATCGCTGTCAGTCGACGTCTCCGTGAACAGAAGTGTTTGGTGTTATTTGGTTTTGTTCTGTTAGATATGCTTAATTTTGTTTGATTTGTTTTGTTTTATTTTCCTTTACTTGGTTCATGTGTTTATCGTTTAAAAAAACTTTAAAATTTAAATAAAAAACTTGTGCGCACTGAACTTTAAATGGCTTTTCGTTATATCTCATGATGCGTTTTCTTTTCATGTACAACCATCTGACCGTTCATTCCTGACAGATATATCGTACGATCTGTCGTATGACAGAACCCTCTATGTTTGTGCGATATATGGGGCACATACAAACCCAACCATCCTTTCGAACACACTGTAAAGGATGGGAGGGAAAAGGTGCGAAATACTCCCTATAATAATATTGTGTTTTGTTTTGAACCGGTTGGTTATCTTACGAACTGACATCCCTATATTTATTCTGACCTAAAATCCCCAACGGCGCGACCTCACGCGCTCCTGTTTAGGTACCGATACGCGCATGCTGAACGGCGTTCAAAGTGATTGGTACGGCGGGTAAATCTGAATTAAATAAAGTGTGTAATTACAGGGCACGGAGCGGAACAATTATTTATTAATGATAAAAATGGTAAGTAAGAAAAACTTCGAAGATCTGTGATAAAAGAAGTTGATGTATGAAGGTAGTATAAAGAGCAAAAAACGAAAAGGAAAATATTCGGCGGTAAAAAGAAAAGTAAAGCAGAATTCTATACAAAACAAAAGCGGACGGTCAAAAAATTAAAGTGCATTGAATATGAATATATGTTGAAAATAAAAGAAGATACAAAGAAAATTAAAGCGGACTTCGAACCAAAATAAAAGCGGACGTACAAATAATAAAAGTGCAGTCAATACTAAAGCACGGTACTATGTTCCCGTTTCACGGTGAAATCCCATACAAAACCAAAGTTGTGAAAAAATGAGTGAAATTTTTTCATTTGTGGTACTGTGTTTATTTCAACGTGAGAAATTGACATTTTGCGCCGCTATAAATTGAGCGATTGCACACAGTCACCGTCGCCAGCGACAATGTATACGTTTCGTATAGAAGAAAAAAATCGTCGTCGCCCGACTCGCACACCAGTTTTTCGTCGTTTTGTAACTTTGTCCCCATTTACATGGTACTTTTTTTTAAGTAACTTATCGACTTATTCCCTTTTGAAAAAGTATTTACGTTCACACACGTACTTTTTTTCATTTGTTTTGTTTCGGCGTTTCCTGTGTGAATTGTTGTTGTTTCCAAGTGCTAACGAAAAACACAAAACGATGAGTACGATAAGTACGAGTACAGCATACTTTTTCCCCCGTTTCCGACTGCCTCTCTCGCCCACAAAACGCCGATAAGTATACTTAATACTTAAAAAAAAGTATCGTGTAAATGGAGACTTTGTTACTATAATTTTTTTGGCCGCGAGAAATTCTGCAGTTTGATGTAGGTAAATATTACTCGTACTTTTTTCAATTTTCTCATGTGAATTCATAAGTATTTACAACAAAAACCCTTAGAAGAACTGACAAGAGCCACACCACAACAGCATTCACAACCACAGCAAGGCTTTTTTCCAGCAAAAATGGCATTTCGTTCGCGACAACAAAGCAGTAGTGGTTGAACTTCAATTGAGCAACTGGAGATAGAAATGTGTCCACCGTTTTCATCGCCTCCCGCCTGTACAACGATTTTGCCCAGAAAGTTGTGATTTGCTTCGCCCAATCGTGATGGCGACGATGAAACAAGTGGCAGTCCTAGCCCACTATCAAAATGAAGCACAGCACCCAGTGAAAAAAAATGACAGTGATAAGACACCAACGACGATGTCAATTTCGCCACCATATCGTAAGGTGCGTGCTCTGAGATTGTTCGATACGTCAGCAACACCAAAAACCATTTTGGAAAGGTAATCGGGAAAGTGTTTGCACCACCTGTCTGCCGTTGCAGCATCGGATATAACAAAAACACAGGAATCGCTATTTCTTAAAACGACTAAAAGGCCGCGATCATTATCTTTACACAAGAGAGCTCTTGACAATGTCATGCAACAGCAGATAGCTAATGTAAATCCCTTTACACCAGGGGTAAGTTGGCGAGTGAGAAAGACCGAGAAGAGATTCAATTAATTAGATGAATTTTTTGCAGGTCTTATGGCTCACAATAAGAAACGTTGTCCCACCCAATTCGGTCTTGAGAATCTCAGTAAACGTTCACTACAGTTGTTTCTTAGCGGCGACTAAGATATAAACAACGATAGCGAACACACAGCGGAGATAATAATATGCCAGAAATACCCACGCTTAGTCGAGAATTTAATGATCTAAAAAAATCATGATACATCCTGATCCACATAAGAAGCCTTCTTCTACATCCATATTCAATCATTCGTAAGTAAACATATATGTACAGACATGTATGTTTTCAAAGCAATTAATAAAATTATATACTCCTTTTCACTTTCATACGCAGCTATAGAGTTTTAAATTCGTTGGAATCGAAGAGCAAAGCTCAACATAGCCTGGAATTGACAATTGAGAAGCGTAAAAATGAAATATTACTGCGAAAATTAAGAGAAGTTCAAAAAAACATAAAGGCTTATGAGCACAATGCTAAAGGTAGTTTGAACAATTGCACGATTCCTTAAAACTAAAACATTGAACGTAATTTATGTGCATGTCTTCTTTCAGGTCATCATTCTCATTTCAATAGTCCACAAATATTTTCGAAACAACGATGTCTGCGTTCGCTTACACGCAAAAAACACAGTACTCCTTGTTTAAATAGCAAGTTGGAAAGTGTGACAAACCTTTGCAGAGGAGGAGTTGGTACGCTGGTGTTTGCTGCGGCTTAGCTCGCCGGATGGGGAGGTTCTTTTCCTCTGGTTTGCTACAATTTATCTGTTTGTTCGTACCGAAAACTGGAATAATTATTCTAAAGAAAAAAAAATACAAAAAAAGCAGATGGAAACGGATGAACTTTCAGACACCTCTCACTTTAGGTGTAATAGGGCCATATTCTAATTCAAGTTGGTCCAACTTTGGGACCAGTGAGGCACAGTTGTAATTGCCCCAATAGGCTGCCCACTCCATATGACTTTAATGTCATCCATGGCATTTTCATTGCCTAATATGAAATCCTGAAAATGCCCCAAAAAGTTTAAGAATTCCTATTCAAGGACGACCGTTACATTTCAGCATACTTAAATAAATTTAGCACATTATAAACTTCTTTTCAAAATCTCACATTGTAATACAAATATATTTTTATAAAATATTATTATATAAATATAATATTTAAGCTTAAATATATATGTATTTTTTCTAAATTGATAATATTGTAAATAAATCTTATATTTATAATTAAATATTGTATTTTATTTATATAATAAGGCCTTTTGTATATACATAGTTACCAGATATTATTTTTTTTTAATTTTCTTTTATTTTACTATTTGATTTTTAAATTTTAATTTTTTTATAATTTATTTTTTAATAATTTTTAATAAATTTATTTTTTTTAATTAGAATTGGTAAAACAATTAATTTTAGTAGTAACTAATTTAAAATTTTATCAAATTTTTATAAAATATTAAATTCTTAATTAATAAATAAATTATTTCTAAATTCAAAGAGAATTATTTCAAATGTTATTCATTTTATTAAAACAAATTTTTAATAAATTTTGAAATAATTGTTTAAGAAAAACAATTTTTTTATCAATCTATTTCAAATTTTAATTTTTTTGTAAACCAATTCTTAACTTTTTGCGACAAAATTAAAATTTTATTTTATTACTAAACATTTTAAATAATTACTTTAATAAGAATTAATTGTTTAATGGAACCAATTTTTAATTCTATTAAGAAATGAATATGAAATATAATTATATTTTTTTTATAACATTTATATATTTTTACTTTTACATTTTTTATAACTTTCTCAGATGTAAGTAATTTTTTTTCTAAATTATATATTTGTATGCATATATTTATAATTGTTTTAACGATTATTGTAATAATTGATTTTTAATTGATTTTTAATTTTTTTTTAATAATTAAAATATTAATAATTACCATTTTTATTACTTTCTGTATTTTAAATTTCTATATTTTTACTTTTAATTTTGCTTAATTAATGTTTAACGAAAACTCAAGCATTTTTTTAATATTTATTAAATTAAGAAAATCAATTATTAATAGTTTTTTTAAATAACAAAATTTTCAGTGATAATACTTTTTGCAACTATTTCTTTTGTAATTTTAACATTAAGTTCTTTTAATCGATTTCTCTCTGCTTTTTTTGAATATATATATATATTTTTTGGAATTTGAGATTATTAACATACATATGTTTATTTATTATACAATAAAAGTTATAATGTTTGGAACAAAAAATGTTTGAGTACCTTCGACGCATACAAGTCAGCAACGTCATTAAGAGAATTGCTGAATTGGCATGGATTATGCTCGAAGGTACGACGTAGACTATATATTTATGACAAACACACAAGGACAACACAAGAACGTAATTTTTCTAATTTTTCTTTCTTTCAAATTTCACTCACTCTCTGTTTGCTAACGACTCAAAAACGCTATGTCGATTATTTTCGCCTTCGCTGTATAGAAAAAAACTCTCCATTAGTGTGTATCACAACCAGATTTACTTTGGAGGTTATGTCCTAACTATTGTGGACTGTACATCGTTCCCCGCTTCTTTAGTAGTTTTAATGGAGGTTAGTAGATGGCTCTGAAAGTCGTATATGTCCGATCTACCGATTTAAACAAAAGTACACAATTTTTTTTAAAAGAAATGTTGATTGAAATGTAATTATTCAAAAAAAGGAAACTATGGTTCTGGAAATGTTCATTGTTAGCGAATTTTTCATATATTTTAGTTGTGCAACTGTCCATAGGTCATGAGGTTTTGCACAACTAACCGTCAACGATGGTTGTTTTATAACCTTTATTTTTCGGATTTTCTGAATGAAAAGTATTACAAAAATAGTGGTAAATCTGAATTAAATAAAGTGTGTAATTACAGGGCACGGAGCGGAACAATTATTTATTAATGATAAAAATGGTAAGTAAGAAAAACTTCGAAGATCTGTGATAAAAGAAGTTGATGTATGAAGGTAGTATAAAGAGCAAAAAACGAAAAGGAAAATATTCGGCGGTAAAAAGAAAAGTAAAGCAGAATTCTATACAAAACAAAAGCGGACGGACAAAAAATTAAAGTGCATTGAATATGAATATATGTTGAAAATAAAAGAAGATACAAAGAAAATTAAAGCGGACTTCGAACCAAAATAAAAGCGGACGTACAAATAATAAAAGTGCAGTCAATACTAAAGCACGGTACTATGTTCCCGTTTCACGGTGAAATCCCATACAAAAACCAAAGTTGTGAAAAAATGAGTGAAATTTTTTCATTTGTGGTACTGTGTTTATTTCAACGTGAGAAATTGACATTTTGCGCCGCTATAAATTGAGCGATTGCACACAGTCACCGTCGCCAGCGACAATGTATACGTTTCGTATAGAAGAAAAAAATCGTCGTCGCCCGACTCGCACACCAGTTTTTCGTCGTTTTGTAACTTTGTCCCCATTTACATGGTACTTTTTTTTAAGTAACTTATCGACTTATTCCCTTTTGAAAAAGTATTTACGTTCACACACGTACTTTTTTTCATTTGTTTTGTTTCGGCGTTTCCTGTGTGAATTGTTGTTGTTTCCAAGTGCTAACGAAAAACACAAAACGATGAGTACGATAAGTACGAGTACGGCATACTTTTTCCCCCGTTTCCGACTGCCTCTCTCGCCCACAAAACGCCGATAAGTATACTTAATACTTAAAAAAAAGTATCGTGTAAATGGAGACTTTGTTACTATAATTTTTTTGGCCGCGAGAAATTCTGCAGTTTGATGTAGGTAAATATTACTCGTACTTTTTTCAATTTTCTCATGTGAATTCATAAGTATTTACAACAAAAACCCTTAGAAGAACTGACAAGAGCCACACCACAACAGCATTCACAACCACAGCAAGGCTTTTTTCCAGCAAAAATGGCATTTCGTTCGCGACAACAACTTTGAACTTCAATTGAGCAACTGGAGATAGAAATGTGTCCACCGTTTTCATCGCCTCCCGCCTGTACAACGATTTTGCCCAGAAAGTTGTGATTTGCTTCGCCCAATCGTGATGGCGACGATGAAACAAGTGGCAGTCCTAGCCCACTATCAAAATGAAGCACAGCACCCAGTGAAAAAAAATGACAGTGATAAGACACCAACGACGATGTCAATTTCGCCACCATATCGTAAGGTGCGTGCTCTGAGATTGTTCGATACGTCAGCAACACCAAAAACCATTTTGGAAAGGTAATCGGGAAAGTGTTTGCACCACCTGTCTGCCGTTGCAGCATCGGATATAACAAAAACACAGGAATCGCTATTTCTTAAAACGACTAAAAGGCCGCGATCATTATCTTTACACAAGAGAGCTCTTGACAATGTCATGCAACAGCAGATAGCTAATGTAAATCCCTTTACACCAGGGGTAAGTTGGCGAGTGAGAAAGACCGAGAAGAGATTCAATTAATTAGATGAATTTTTTGCAGGTCTTATGGCTCACAATAAGAAACGTTGTCCCACCCAATTCGGTCTTGAGAATCTCAGTAAACGTTCACTACAGTTGTTTCTTAGCGGCGACTAAGATATAAACAACGATAGCGAACACACAGCGGAGATAATAATATGCCAGAAATACCCACGCTTAGTCGAGAATTTAATGATCTAAAAAAATCATGATACATCCTGATCCACATAAGAAGCCTTCTTCTACATCCATATTCAATCATTCGTAAGTAAACATATATGTACAGACATGTATGTTTTCAAAGCAATTAATAAAATTATATACTCCTTTTCACTTTCATACGCAGCTATAGAGTTTTAAATTCGTTGGAATCGAAGAGCAAAGCTCAACATAGCCTGGAATTGACAATTGAGAAGCGTAAAAATGAAATATTACTGCGAAAATTAAGAGAAGTTCAAAAAAACATAAAGGCTTATGAGCACAATGCTAAAGGTAGTTTGAACAATTGCACGATTCCTTAAAACTAAAACATTGAACGTAATTTATGTGCATGTCTTCTTTCAGGTCATAATTCTCATTTCAATAGTCCACAAATATTTTCGAAACAACGATGTCTGCGTTCGCTTACACGCAAAAAACACAGTACTCCTTGTTTAAATAGCAAGTTGGAAAGTGTGACAAACCTTTGCAGAGGAGGAGTTGGTACGCTGGTGTTTGCTGCGGCTTAGCTCGCCGGATGGGGAGGTTCTTTTCCTCTGGTTTGCTACAATTTATCTGTTTGTTCGTACCGAAAACTGGAATAATTATTCTAAAGAAAAAAAAAATACAAAAAAAGCAGATGGAAACGGATGAACTTTCAGACACCTCTCACTTTATTGTAATAGGGCCATATTCTAATTCAAGTTGGTCCAACTTTGGGACCAGTGAGGCACAGTTGTAATTGCCCCAATAGGCTGCCCACTCCATATGACTTTAATGTCATCCATGGCATTTTCATTGCCTAATATGAAATCCTGAAAATGCCCCAAAAAGTTTAAGAATTCCTATTCAAGGACGACCGTTACATTTCAGCCTACTTAAATAAATTTAGCACATTATAAACTTCTTTTCAAAATCTCACATTGTAATACAAATTTATTTTTATAAAATATTATTATATAAATATAATATTTAAGCTTAAATATATATGTATTTTTTCTAAATTGATAATATTGTAAATAAATCTTATATTTATAATTAAATATTGTATTTTATTTATATAATAAGGCCTTTTGTATATACACAGTTACCAGATATTATTTTTTTTTAATTTTCTTTTATTTTACTATTTGATTTTTAAATTTTAATTTTTTTATAATTTATTTTCTAGTTTTTGTTAAATCATTGTTTTTAATTAGAATTGGTAAAACAATTAATTTTAAATCGTAGTAACTAATTTAAAATTTTATCAAATTTTTATAAAATATTAAATTCTTAATTAATAAATAAATTATTTCTAAATTCAAAGAGAATTATTTCAAATGTTATTCATTTTATTAAAACAAATTTTTAATAAATTTTGAAATAATTGTTTAAGAAAAACAATTTTTTTATCAATCTATTTCAAATTTTAATTTTTTTGTAAACCAATTCTTAACTTTTTGCGACAAAATTAAAATTTTATTTTATTACTAAACATTTTAAATAATTACTTTAATAAGAATTAATTGTTTAATGGAACCAATTTTTAATTCTATTAAGAAATGAATATGAAATATAATTATATTTTTTTTATAACATTTATATATTTTTACTTTTACATTTTTTATAACTATCTCAGATGTAAGTAATTTTTTTTCTAAATTATATATTTGTATGCATATATTTATAATTGTTTTAACGATTATTGTAATAATTGATTTTTAATTTTTTTTTAATAATTAAAATATTAATAATTACCATTTTTATTACTTTCTGTATTTTAAATTTCTATATTTTTACTTTTAATTTTGCTTAATTAATGTTTAACGAAAACTCAAGCATTTTTTTAATATTTATTAAATTAAGAAAATCAATTATTAATAGTTTTTTTAAATAACAAAATTTTCAGTGATAATACTTTTTGCAACTATTTCTTTTGTAATTTTAACATTAAGTTCTTTTAATCGATTTCTCTCTGCTTTTTTTGAATATATATATATATTTTTTGGAATTTGAGATTATTAACATACATATGTTTATTTATTATGCAATAAAAGTTATAATGTTTGGAACAAAAAATGTTTGAGTACCTTCGACGCATACAAGTCAGCAACGTCATTAAGAGAATTGCTGAATTGGCATGGATTATGCTCGAAGGTACGACGTAGACTATATATTTATGACAAACACACAAGGACAACACAAGAACGTAATTTTTCTAATTTTTCTTTCTTTCAAATTTCACTCACTCTCTGTTTGCTAACGACTCAAAAACGCTATGTCGATTATTTTCGCCTTCGCTGTATAGAAAAAAACTCTCCATTAGTGTGTATCACAACCAGATTTACTTTGGAGGTTATGTCCTAACTATTGTGGACTGTACATCGTTCCCCGCTTCTTTAGTAGTTTTAATGGAGGTTAGTAGATGGCTCTGAAAGTCGTATATGTCCGATCTACCGATTTAAACAAAAGTACACAATTTTTTTTAAAAGAAATGTTGATTGAAATGTAATTATTCAAAAAAAAGGAAACTATGGTTCTGGAAATGTTCATTGTTAGCGAATTTTTCATATATTTTAGTTGTGCAACTGTCCATAGGTCATGAGGTTTTGCACAACTAACCGTCAACGATGGTTGTTTTATAACCTTTATTTTTCGGATTTTCTGAATGAAAAGTATTACAAAAATAGTGTAAAAATACAAGAAAACTATACTCTTTTTTGTTTTTTTTTTCTATCGGCTTTCATAGTACATATTTTGAATTACTGAATTGTCCTTTTTTTGAAGATATGCGCTTTTAGCAAACAGTTCTCGTTTAATGATACTTGGCTGTGCGTATATATTTAATAATTCCGACTGAAGTAATCGTTGTAATAAGGATATTATCCGATTATCAAAATTCTAAATTTTAAAAACAAAATAATTAATTACTTTAACACACACAAATATTATACCACTGTTAACCTTTTATTATATCATCAGTATTGCATGATGATGTGACTGTCACGTGAGTTGAAATATGAAAGACCAACTCAAACTCACACTACTAAAAAGGTTGACTTACGTTGAAGACCAAGCAAGGTCAGCTTAAATTTGCCCTTACCTCAAAATCCCTTCATATTTCTTCGCTCTATGCTTGACACTCATTTTCTCATCGTACAATAATTCAATAGATGGCGTGCCTTTGGGATATTCACATCCGCTGAATATTTGTACGACATATTGAATTGCTTTTCTTAATGTTCGCCTGTTACTGTAATATGAGATTATTTAGTTCGTCACAAAAACACATTGTAATAACTCTTCCTAGCTTCTTAATAATATATCTGTCTGAAATCCACATGTGATTCTACACATCGTACGTCGGCGTAGTACGCTATGCCTCGACGTGTTATTTAGGCCTGTGCAATCGGTATCGGTACAGTACAGACAACATGGCAAAAGAATTTTTTCATTCTGGCCTTGGCACGCCAGAATCAAGCATCGATTTTCTTAAAAACAAGAAAAATTATTATACAGAAACAATTGAAGACAACTCAATATATCTTAAATTGCGACCACTGGACTCTGGAGTAGCTTACATGTCATAACCAAACAAAACATACTTGCCCGGACTTCACATAATTATTCTGGGGCAGTAGATGTATGTTTGTCTCTGTATGTTAGTTGCAGAACAAATGGTAAAAATAAATAGAATAAAAAAAACAACCAACACACTACCAAAACAAATGGTCAATTCTGGTTGAGACTAATTGGTAAAAACATCTGCTATAAAGCTCAAGATTAATATCAGTGAAATGTTTCTACAGCTACTATATATATATAAACAAAAAGGACATGCAGATATTGAAATCCAGTATTGGCTCGACTGCCAAATACACTCAATCATTAGGAGAAACCAAATACGACAGGAAACTTTCTCGGTTATAATTTAGACTCTTTCATATGTCTACATTTGCATGAGTCGACGTTAATAACATCGTTGGATCCCATAACAAATTGGAAATCGTGTCTGAAGACTATGTATCGCTAACATATGTGAAATGTCGGCAATTGGATATGTAAAACGATCTTTGCCGGCGTTTATATCTGAAATCGGGTGAAGATGTTCGATCTTTACAAATCATAGATTTTGTCCTTTATAGAAAAAACTCTGTTTTATAAGGTAGGGCTACACTCCAGTAGCATAGTGTTATATATGGTATGGGGTGTAATTGGCTCTCGTTGGACTGACGTCAAGTTGGTCTTGAGATGTCTGTCGTCACAAAGCCAGCTCTTTTCGCGGAGCATGTAGAGCGCAAAAGAGTTGGGGGAATATATTTTAAATGTTCTTTCTCTATTTGTTTATTGTTCCTTATTTCTTTTAGGCCAGAGAGTGTATGTTGGTCTTGGATAAAAAAAGTGGACATTTATAGGCAGCTAAATATGCCTCTGTCTTTCATTGTTTTCACTCAGCTAATCAACTAGCATGTAAGGATACAGGTAAGGCTGCACTCCTAGTGAATTTAGTTGAATGTAATTCATATATTTATATATTGCAGATCATTGGTACCATGTGGTCAACAGATCTGAGGGACAATGTATAGGTGTCTATAGTACTAGTTAAGTAGAAACATAAATTGTATAAACATATATCTCCTCTTTTCCAACCCTTATTTTTTCAAGTCTTTTTCTGTGTTAGGAATGTTAGGAATTCAATCTACTTGAACATAAAATGACAACATAAGGAAGGTCAAGAAGCATTAACAGTCAAAGAAGTTCCAAGATGATCAAGAAGGGATCATGTTCCAATGTTATAAAATGGTGAGATCCACATCATATACATTAGAGTTTGTGCTGTCGTTTTAGTTTGTCTTAGATGTTTATTTATTTTTTAGGGTATGTGTATTCTAGTAAAAACAATATCTTTGATGTTGTTTAGGATCATTATCTTCATGTTTCAGTAGCTTACTGCCTCAAATGTTGGGCATGATAGATCCCAATTAAGTCTCCTTTAAGATTTTCGATTTCATACTGCGTTTTTCCAATAGCTCTTCTGATTCTGCATTTCAACGAGGGTCTACAGAATTTGGAATTGATACCTTTTGCGAAGTTACTCTGTATGAAGTTTTTTCGAAAAGCTTCCTGACCAGGTTTGAAGGTAGTCAAGCGACTTCTCTTATTGTAGGATCTAGTGTTCCTCTCGTATGCTGCGTGCATTTTTTCGTTTATTTTTTTATGCATTATCCGTATTTTGTCAGATTATGGCAAAATTAGAGTCTCACCATCTTCCAGGGCATTTAGCTTTCTTAGGATTTTGTAAGCATCAGCATGAGTGATCATTTGGTGTCCGGTTAAGGCAAAGTATGGGGAAGTACCTGTCGATGAATGAATCGTTGATCTCAACGAACATTCAATCTTTGACAGATTCTCATCCCATCTTGCCTGATCCGTTTGTAGGTAACTTCGTATCCCACTTAGGACAGTTTGATTCACTCGCTCGCTTGCATTTGCCTGTGGCGAATGTATAGCTGTGCGGATGTGACGTATTCCAAAGGCTTTCAATAGCTCCTGAAAGGATTCAGAAACAAATTGTTTACTGTTATCCGAATTGATGAACTCAGGTACACCAAACTTGTGAAAGACTTCTTCAATTAAGAACTTATTCACAAGTTTAGTGGTAGCCTTTGCCATTGCCTTGAGGATGGCAAATTTGGTTTTATGATCCAGAACAATAAAAATAAAGGGCCTTATTCATAAAAACTTAATGAAGGTTTGAGGAACGTTTTAGCAGTGTTAAAACGTTCTTCAAACCTTCATTAAATTTGTATGAATAAGGGCTAAAACTGACGTATGTTGTGGACTGTCTTGGCTATTCCACCATGAGAGGTATTGACTTCATGGGATTTACGAATAATCTCCGGAGTCAGTTCCTCTGGAAGCCATATCCTCCAACAATCTCCTTCGTTTTCGACGTCTCCCTGATAGAACTGAACCTTTTTATATACAATACCTTCTTCGACTTTCAAATCAGGTAACCGTTCTTTATTTTGCTCTATGGTATCGATCAGACCTAAATATTTGGGATTTTTAAACTCGTCGGAATCAAAATCTAACAATAGTGAACTAGGGATATCTATTTCCTCCATGTCTAGCCTGGACAGCATGTCAGGGACGACATTTTTACTTCCTTTCCTGTGCTCTATATCAAATTTATAACCTTGCAGTTTCAGGCTCCACCTAGCCAGCCGGCCATTGAGGTCTTTCTGCCTCATTAACCTTTGCAGGCTAGAGTGGTCTGTAATAACTGTAAAGTCGAGCAGTTCTATGTATTGCCTGAATCGTTCGACTGCTAAAATGACCGCTAAACATTCCTTTTCAGTGGTGGAGTAATTCTTCTGGGCAGAGTTCAGCTTTTTCGAGAAGTATTCGATGGGATGTTCGCCGTCATCATCGTCCTTCTGAAAAAGTACTGCGCCTACTCCGACGTTTGAAGCGTCGCACTGAATGAAAAAGGGTCGTTCGAAATCAGGGCTTGTTAGAACTGGACTCGAGATAAGGCACAGCTTCAGCTTATCAAATGCTTGTAGAGCTTCAGGAGTCATCAGAAATTTGGACGATTTCTTTAAGGTGTCAGTGATAGGGGCTGTCAAGGTGGAAAAATCGTGGATGAACCTACGATACCATCCCACTGTGCCTAGAAATCTTCTGACATCTTTGGGATTCTTTGGGGGATTTATGTCTGTTATTGCCTCGATCTTTGCTGGATCAGGCTTTAACTTTTCCGCACCTACGATATAACCTAGATACCTGAGTTCCTTATAACAAAATTTAGAGTTGGTCATATTGATGGTCAGTCCAGCCGAAGTTAGTCTGTCCCCTACTACTTTCAGCATTTGCATGTGTACATCAAAGCTTGAAGATACAACCAAGAGATCATCAAGGTACACAAATACCCGGTCTTTCAACTCTGAAGGAATCACTTTGTCCATGAGTCGACACATTCGTTGAGCTGCGTTGCACAGTCCAAAGGGCATTACCTTAAATTGGTAATGTGGCCTGCCTTGGACTGTGATCGCTGTCAACGGTCGACTTGATTCCTCCAGAGGAATCTGCCAAAATGCGTCCTTGACATATATTGCTGATATGTAGTAGGTTTCTCCTAACCTGGCTAGTAGACCATCAATGTTGGGCAAGGGGTAAGCATCTTTCCGCGTTACCTTGTTTAACTCTCTTGCATCCAAACATAGCCTATTTTTGTTAGCTTTTATAACCAAGGTGACTCTGTTGTTCCATTCCGCGCTCTCAGCAGGCTCGATAACATCTAGATCGATCATTCTATCGAGTTCATCGTACATCAGCTTCTGTACGGCGGGGCTGACGGGAAAATATCTCATCTTTTTGGGAGGAGAATTGCCGATGTCGATAGAATGTCTTTCTAGATTAGTTCTACCGAGGCCATATTTCGAGTAGCATCGGAATGACAACTTTGTATTTTCTAAGATAGTTTTCTCTTCATCTGTCAGTTCGTGAACCTTCGTATCTTCCTGGGGTATATCGATTTCATCAATTGAACCATTGTCAATGCAAATTCTAATCTCAAACTGTTTCCAGAAGTCGTAGCCTAGGATCAATTCTTGTTTTAGGCTAGGTACTAGATAGAAAATAATCATCTGCTCTTTTTTACCGCATTGAACGCATAATTTGACCTTGCCTACGATTTGCTGTTGTTTGCCATCAGCAGTTCTAATAAAGGATTTGAAGTCTAGGATAGGAACTTTCATTTTCTCAATCTGTTATAAGCAGTTTTTGCCTAGACAACTGATGGAAGCGCCACTATCCATTAGTCCTTTGAACTGTAATCCGTTTAACCTAAGGTTCATATAAGGTCTAATGTCATTCTCGGCGTTCAAAAGAGCTGATGCTATTTCCTTTCTTTCTTAACTTTCTTACTGACCTTCGGTTCAAAATCCTTAAAGATGTTTGCCCTAATTTTATTGTAATTATCCAGTCTTTCCTGGTATGGTATAATCGTTTTAAGTTTCATGTTGCGCTTCTGTACCTTCAAGTTATTGGTCAATATAATGTTATCATAGCTTGTATCAGTTTCTAAATCATTCTTATCCTTGTTCATTTCCTGTCCATTTTCTATATTCGAGTCCTTTTCTCCGCCGGACTTCACCTGTGTTGCCGTATATGTATCAATGATTTTGTTTTGTGGGTTGTCGGTTACTGGACCTGATCCATGGACATGGACATGTGGGTCCAGGTTTCACATTGTTCCGATTGGGGTTTCCCGAACACCTAGGGCATTTAGGAGATGTGACCCCATCGAACCCAAATTTGTAGCAAAATACATTTCTTTGTTCTTCTGGACAGTCTATGAAGGAGTGTCCACCTTTTTTACAGTTCCAGCAGACTAGTTGTCTAGTTGGAATTGTATTATATTGTAGTGCCTCGACTTCATTATATTGTAGAGGTAAAGTTCCATCATACTCCAACTCATTAATCCTCCGAACATTATTTTGGTAGCGGTAAGACAATCGTTTAGATATGTTTTTCTCCGCTCTTTTGCTCTCTTCTATGAGTTCCTCGATTGTCTCCATGTTCTTCGGGAAAATAAGTTGGACCAGACCATATTTTAAGTTGGCTTTTAGAACCCTTATGATTTCATACTCGGGAATCTGAACTCTCATCTGATTTTTAAGTCTCAGGATTTCGAAAATGAATTCATCAGCGCTTTCGGATGACAATTGACGCCTCTCCATGATGCGTCGCTGAATCTCAAAATCACTTTCAAAATTCCTAAACTTCTTCATCAGATGGTACTTTAGATGATCCCATTGGCAAGTCGGATTTTGTTGCCTGAAAGTCCAAATCCAGTCGTAGGCACGACCAGACAGTAAATGATGGAATCCCTTAACAAAGATGTCCCAGGGACAGTTATAGTCAGATCTTAGAGCTTCTGCCCTAAATATGAATTCCTCAATACTGGTGGACTTCGAAGAACCATCAAATTTCAGGGATTCTGGATTCTGTTGTTGGAAATATTGGTGTGACTGTTGTGGAATCTGTTGGCTAAAGTTCCTATTGGTTTGTTGCTGGAAAGGTTGAGGTTGGGTATTTTCTGGTCTATTGTTGACGTTATTGGGCACTTGATTCTGAGGAGTACTTCTTAGCGAATCTAGGGAATTTTTGATTGCCTGTGGAATCATTACCGCTAAGTTTTGCTCTATCGTCCTCATTATGTTGGCTTGGGCAGCGCCCACGGATGCACTCACATAATCTCTGAGGCTTAGCCCATCAGAGTTTATAGCCATATCAGGATTTGCATCCTCAAGTAACGTTGGTAATGTTGGTCTCGACATCCTATTATACTCTCTCCTTATCTCATGTGCAGTAGGACTGCTATCATTTGGAGTTGGAATGGAACCAATGGACTCTGGTGAAGAGGTCGTACGTGGTCCCACGTTTCCAGGTAAACTAATAGACATCAGAGGTATAACATTAGGTGGTTCTGTGACCGTTCTGTCGGCACTTGATGCTGGGGAATTTGAGTTCCGGGTATTATTTTGACTCACAATAGGGGTGTGGTTTGGATTCGCTGGAGATAAGTTCTGGTTCCTAACGAGAATATTGTTTAATTCATTTGCAATCTGATTATTTAGAGAGGCATTTCTATTTCTGGCCGAAGATCTTGTGGAAGGCTTTTTGTTTTATTAATATTGACAGTCAATTTAAGGAGAATTGAACAGACAAAAATTCTAAATGATACAATAAGGAAACTTGGTCTATTCAAATAGGAAAAGTTCTCGTATATATTTTCTATTATCTATTTTCTTAAATTGATTTTGATACAAAAATAACTTTTGTTTTTGAACTTAATTGGAATAATAAATATTAGATTTGAAGTTCATAAATTTGGAAATAAATTTAATAATATTTGAAATATTCACATGAAACATATAACTACTATTGGTATTATTAGTACTACACACGTCTACAAATATATTAATATTATTATTTTTCTAATATTAGTTTTCTTTTGTATATTTTCAGATACAGAAATTAGTTGGCTGAAATGTTTTAACTGGTCATCGTTGGAGGATTCAGAAATCGTAAACAATCTTATTTGATATTTCCTTTGTATTAAATTATTTTAAAGAAAAAATTTAAAAAAATCAATAATTTAGAAATTAAGATTGTTAAAATAATATTCTTTTTTGTTGTTGACAATAAACAAAAAGAAAATTCTTTTGAATTTGAATTTAAGGCATTTTTATATATTTTCCTTTTTTTGATATATCGAAAATATTAATTAAACAAAAATTAAATAAAATGTAGGTCACCTTCCAAAATCGTCTTTGTTGCTTTCGAAATAGAAACAAATAATCATTAAACATTCTAGATTATGCTTTCTATTCGATCGCGACTCAGATCGAATTTTTTTAGTCGGATACTCTAAAATTGAATGAATCTGAATATCGTTGCTGCACAGCCTGGTACATGGGTACCTTCCGGGACACCGGTATAGAAAAACAATTCTCTTGAAGAGTTTGGGCTATGGAATTTTTTTAAAAGCTTGAAAGTTGGGCGCCAAAAATTGTGACAAACCTTTGCAGAGGAGGAGTTGGTACGCTGGTGTTTGCTGCGGCTTAGCTCGCCGGATGGGTAGGTTATTTTCCTCTAGTTTGCTACAATTTATCTGTTTGTTCGTACCAAAAACTGGAATAATTATTCTAAAGAATTGAAATGAAGGAAATAAAAATACAAAAAAAAGCAAATGGAAATGGATGAACTTTCAGACACCTCTCACTTTAGGTGTAATAGGGCCATATTCAAATTAAAGTTTGTCCAACTTTGGGACCAGTGAGGCACAGTTGTAATTGCCCCAATAGGCTGCCTACCTCATATGACTTTAATGTCATCCATGGCATTTTCATTGCCTAAAATAAAATAAGAATTCCTATTCAATGACGACCGTTACATTTCAGCCTACTTAAATAAATTTAGCACATTATAAACTTCTTTTCAAAATCTCACATTGTAATACAAATTTATTTTTATAAAATATTATTATATAAATATAATATTTGAGTTTAAATATATATGTATTTTTTTCTAAATTGATAATATTGTATTTTATATATATAATAAGACCTTTTTTATATACATAATTACCAGATATTTTTTTTTAATTTTCTTTTATTTTACTATTTGGTTTTTAAATTTTAATTTTTTTATAATTTATTTTCTAGTTTTTGTTAAATCATTGTTTTTAATTAGAATTGGTTAAACAATTAATTTTAAATCGTAGTAACTAATTTTAAATTTTATCAAATTTTTAATTTTTATAAAATATTAAATTTTTAATTAATAAATAAATTATTTCTAAATTCAAAGGGAATTATTCCAAATGTTATTCATTTTATTAAAACAAATTTTTAATAAATTTTGAAATAATTGTTTAAAAAAAACAATTTTTTTATCAATCTATTTCAAATTTTAATTTTTTTGTAAACCAATTCTTAACTATTTGCGACAAAATTTAAATTTGATTTTATTACTAAACATTTTAAATAATTACTTTAATAAGAATTAATTGTTTAATGGAACCAATTTTTAATTCTATTAAGAAATTAATATGAAATATAATTATTTTTTTTTATAACATTTATATATTTTTATTTTTACATTTTTTATAACTATCTCAGATATAAGTAAATTTTTTTCTAAATTGTATATTTGTATGCATATATAAAATAAGAATTCCTATTCAATGACGACCGTTACATTTCAGCCTACTTAAATAAATTTAGCACATTATAAACTTCTTTTCAAAATCTCACATTGTAATACAAATTTATTTTTATAAAATATTATTATATAAATATAATATTTGAGTTTAAATATATATGTATTTTTTTCTAAATTGATAATATTGTATTTTATATATATAATAAGACCTTTTTTATATACATAATTACCAGATATTTTTTTTAATTTTCTTTTATTTTACTATTTGGTTTTTAAATTTTAATTTTTTTATAATTTATTTTCTAGTTTTTGTTAAATCATTGTTTTTAATTAGAATTGGTTAAACAATTAATTTTAAATCGTAGTAACTAATTTTAAATTTTATCAAATTTTTAATTTTTATAAAATATTAAATTTTTAATTAATAAATAAATTATTTCTAAATTCAAAGGGAATTATTCCAAATGTTATTCATTTTATTAAAACAAATTTTTAATAAATTTTGAAATAATTGTTTAAAAAAAACAATTTTTTTATCAATCTATTTCAAATTTTAATTTTTTTGTAAACCAATTCTTAACTATTTGCGACAAAATTTAAATTTGATTTTATTACTAAACATTTTAAATAATTACTTTAATAAGAATTAATTGTTTAATGGAACCAATTTTTAATTCTATTAAGAAATTAATATGAAATATAATTATTTTTTTTATAACATTTATATATTTTTATTTTTACATTTTTTATAACTATCTCAGATATAAGTAAATTTTTTTCTAAATTGTATATTTGTATGCATATATTTATATTTGTTTTAACGATTATTGTAATAATTGATTTTTAATTTTTTTTTTAATAATTAAAATATTAATAATTACCATTTTTATTACTTTCTGTATTTTAAATTTCTATATTTTTACTTTTAATTTTGCTTAATTAATGTTTAACGAAAATTCAAGCAATTTTTTTAATATTTATTAAATTAAGAAAATCAATTATTAATAGTTTTTTTAAATAGCAAAATTTTCAGTGATAATACTTTTTGCAACTATTTTTTTTTGTAATTTTAACATTAAGTTCTTTTAATCGATTTCTCTCTGCTTTTTTTTGAATATATATATATATATATATTTTGGAATTTGAGATTATTAGCATACATATGTTTATTTATTATACAATAAAAGTAATAATGTTTGGAACACAAAATGTTTGAGTACCTTCGACGCATACAAGTCAGCAACGTCATTAAGAGAATTGCTGAATTGGCTTGGATTATGCTCGAAGGTACGACGTAGACTATATATTTATGACAAACACACAAGGACAACACAAGAACCTATTTTTTCTTTCTTTCAAATTTCACTCACTCTCTGTTTGCTAACGTCTCAAAAACGCTATGTCGATTATTTTCGCCTTCACTGTACAGAAAAAAACTCTCCATTAGTGTGTATCACAACCAGATTTACTGTGGAGGTTATGTCCTAACTATTGTGAACTGTACATCGTTCCCCGCTTCTTTAGTAGTTTTAATGGAGGATAGTAGATTGGTCTGAAAGTCGTATATGTCCGATCTACCGATTTAAACAAAAGTACATAATTTTTTTAAAAAGAAATGTTGAGTGAAAAGTTGTTCAACTGTCCATAGGTCAAGTGGTTTTGCACAACTAACCGTCAACGATGGTTGTTTTATAACCTTTATTTTTCGGATTTTCTGAATGAAAAGTATTACAAAAATAGTGTAAAAATACAGGAAAACTACACTTCATACATAAATTTCGGAATTAAAAATGTTCCTTTCCAAAATTCTAATTTTCCACTTCATTCTTACCTCTTTTATTATTTTGAATGACACTATTTTATTGATTCATAGTTAAACTTATCCGATTATCAAAATTCTAAATTTTAAAAACGAAATAATTAATTACTTTAACACACAAAAATATTATACCACTGTTAACCTTTTACTATATCATCAGTATTGCATGATGATGTGACTGTCACGTGAGTTGAAATATGAAAAACCAACTCAAACTCACACTACTAAAAAGGTTGACTTACGTTGAAGACCAAGGTCAGCTTAAATTTGCCCTTACCTCAAAATCCCTTCATTTTTCTTCGCTCTATGCTTGACACTCATTTTCTCATCGTACAATAATTCAATAGATGGCGTGCCTTTGGGATATTCACATCCGCTGATTATTTGTACGACATATTTAGTTGCTTTTCTTTATGTTCGCCTGTTACTGCAATATGAGATTATTTAGGTTAGGTTAGGTTAGGTTGAAGAGAGGAGACGTTTAAACGTCTCATGTCCATGGACATACACTTAAGCCAGTGGTTCGGCCTGTTGTGCGCTCCTTATTTATGATCTTGTTATACCTCACGAGTTACAGAAAATCGGTACTAGACACGAATTTTCTCAGTATCTTCCAGTCATATTCTCTGAGATGAGTCAAGTCTGGTAATATGTCGGACCCGAAATGTTGGGATCTTGCATGTGTGAAAGCCGGGCAGTGACACTGAAAATGTTCCATCGTTTCGATGTTTTCTCTGCATGCCCTGCATTCGTCGTTTCCTGCTAGTCCTATGCGATGAAGATGTGCTTGTAAGCTAGAGTGTCCCGTTAGAACACTCATCATCTTACTAATATCGATCTTGTTTAGTTTCAGAAGACTTCTTGTTTTCTTTTCATTTGGGTCACCCCACAGTATCTTTGCAGTAGCTCCTACTGTTGCGCTATTCCACACAGTTTTATGAGCCATCACTGCCCAGTGCTTCAACTCATTTTTCGTGGCTTCGAAAGGTTTCCAATTTTTCAAGTTTATTACTCGAAGTTCTCTGCCCTTTGAAGCCAAGTTGTTTGCCCGTTCATTTCCAATCACTCCGTTGTGTCCTGGTACCCAGTAAATACGCAATTTACCATGGGCTGAGTAATCATTTATCGTTCTTTTACAGTCCAAGACAGTTCTGGATTTGACCTTTTCCGATGTTATTGCTTGAATCGCCATTTGGCTATCTGTGAAGATGTTGGCATATTTAGACTTTGTCGTGTTACTGAGCCAGTTCACACACTCCGTGATTGCTCGAACTTCTGCTTGAAATACCGTGTTATGGTCAGGGAGGCGGAAGTGAAGTTCGACTTCTGGTTCATCAATAAAAAGTCCCAGACCCGTCCTTCCTCCTCGCTTGGACCCATCCGTGTAGCAGCTGGTTCCCACTGGCACATGGACCAAAGTTCAATTTTCCCAGGAGCGTCTGTCTGGAACAAACGTATCACAGGTAGCTGTAAGCCGCACTTCAGGAATGCGGTCCGAGATTTCTGGCGTTTGAATGTGACCAACTAGATATTCTAAAATCTTCTGATGGTACGACTTGTGGTCTCGATTTATCCATTCACCCATGACTTGTAGACGTCTTGCTGTGAGGGCTGCCTCATACTTTATACGGATGTCTATTGGTTGGATGTGCAGTATAGTCTCCAACGCTTTTGTTGGTACAGTTCTAAATGCCCTGCTTATGCCTAGACAGCACATACGTTGAATTTTTTGCAAAGGTATTACGTTGCACTTCTTGTCCATTGATGTCCACCACACTACAGAGGCGTAGGTGATTATTGGTCTAATCACGCTCATGTAAAGCCAGTGAGTCATATTTGGACGTAGTCCCCATTTTAAACCTATAGCTCTTCTGCACAACGACCAACATCTGTGTGCCTTTGTAACTCTTTCTTCAAGATGATCTTTCCAGTACAGTTTCTGATCCAAGATTACTCCCAAGTATTTTACCTTTTTAGTTATAGCAATTGTCTTATTCAGGAATCGAGGCGGGGTAAAACGTGGGATCTTCGTTTTCCTTGTAAATAGACATATTTCTGTTTTGTCTGGGTTAACATTTAATCCCCTTGGTTGTGCCCAGTTATATGCTATGTTAAGTGCCTCTTCAGCTCTTCTGCATAATAGATTTGGATGAAAGCCCCTTAGAAGTATTACAACGTCGTCTGCATAACAGACTGGTTTAAGTCCTTCATTGGTGAGGGCTTTTAGGAGACTGTGTATCGTCGTAACCCATAGAAGAGGCGATAAAATGCCCCCCTGAGGTATACCACGATTTACCTTGTCTCTAATTTTTACGTCATATGACCCACAAATAATCCACCTATTCCTTAGCATATTGTTGATCCAGTTTTTCAGCGCCCGGTCAACCTGAAACTCGTCTAAGGACTGGATAAGTGTATCGGTCTGTACATTGTTAAATGCGCCCTCAATGTCTATGCAAACAGCAAGTGTATACATTTCTTTACTGAAGGACTCTTCTATGTGGTGCACTACCTCATGCAGAGCTGTTTCCACTGATCTTCCTTTGACATAGGCGTGTTGTTTGAATTTTAGCATGTCATCCGCTATTTTACCTTTGACCATGTCATCAATTATTCGCTCCAATGTTTTTAACAGGAAAGAAGTAAGGCTAATGGGTCGATAAGCCTTTGGGGTCATGTAACTCGCCTTGCCAGGCTTTGGTATGAAGACCACCCTTGATTCCTGCCAGTTTTTTGGGGTATACGAATGGGTTAGGCATGCAGTGAACACTCCAGCCAGATGAGTTGATACCAGATCCGCCTCATTCTGCAGAAGTGCTGGAAATATTCCATCCGGTCCCGCAGCCTTAAAGGGAGAGAAACTTTTTATCGCTTCTTTAACCATACCATCTGTTATATCCGTAATAGGTACTTGATGCAATACATTTTCATTCTGTAACTGTTCCTCTGTTGGTCCAGCATTACCAGTCGGAAAATGAGTTTTCATCAAGAGCCTTACGGTATCCTCTATAGTTTCCATCCTTTTACCCGTTTCATCCACCAGTGTTTCGGTTTGGACATGAGTTTTTGAGGGGAACTTTTTCATTTTAGACATGCTGTTAACGCTGTCTACCTGTTCACAGAAAAGCCTCCAGGAGTTACGTTTCGCCGATCTAACGATTTTATTGTATTCTTTGAGTCTTCTGTGGTAGTCGTCCCAATATACTGATTGTTTTTTACGTCGAGCTCTATTGTAAAGTCTGCGGACATCTTTGCCAATCGAGCGAATTTGTCCTGTCATCCAAGGTTTCTCAAAGGCAGATTTCCTTTCTCGAAGTGGGCAACTATCTTCGAATGATTTTACAAGAGCCTCGGTAATCTTCTTAACATTGATATCAATGTCTTCTGCACATAGATAATCGCGTGTAGGCTGCCCCAATCGATTTCTAAGTAGATTTCCGATTTTAGTCCAGTCGGTCTTAGCCTTATTACGGAAACTTATGGGGTTTGGCGGTGGCCGTGCAATTTTAAACCTTATATAACGGTGGTCTGAATAGGAGTGTTCATCTGAAACCCTCCACTCATGAATCTCATCAATAAGATTTTCTGAACATATCGTTATATCTAATACTTCTTCCCTAATTTTGTTAACAAAGGTTGCAGTGTTTCCTATGTTAAGAGTTATGAGGTCATTTGTATTCAAAAATTCGATAAGGGCGTGTCCCCTTTTATTGGTGTTAGTACTTCCCCAAGCGATATGATGAGAGTTGGCGTCACATCCAGCTAATAACTCATTACTTTTGTGTTTGGATTCCCTCACCAGGCGTTGTAATTCCGACGTAGGTGGCAATGTCGGCGCATCGAATGGCAGATATATTGACGCCAGGTACATATTTCCATTACCTTGCCTCAGCACCGTTGCGTCCGATGTTGACAACTCTGGAGAGAAAATAAAACATAAGTTTTTATGGCACAGTTGTCCATGGTTCCTGGATCAAAGCAATATGAACCCTGCCTTTATTTATGATGTCCATCAGAGCGTTGGATGCTGTCTCGCTCCGGTGGAGGTTTATCTGGATGACCTCAATCATTGTCCTTCCAGTAAAAGTTTCTTTTGGGAGTCTATCCTATCTGGTGGCACCCCCTCTTTATTTGGTAGTGGGTCATTCTCCTCCTTTCGTTCACTACCTATTACACCATCTTCCAGTCGACAATTTTGGGAGGCGGTGTTATTTTTTGTCGCTCCCTCATTGGTTTGAATCGTTTTGTGGCTCTTTTTATTTTGATCACCACCTTTGCTGGGAACTTCCTGCAAAAGTGGCGGTACTATTGGTGAACTGGTGGTGTTATTGACTACTTCCACATCAGGTTTTGGCAGTGTCTCACTTGTCTCCATCCGTTCAATACCAGTGTTTGCCTCTTCAGACAGTATATTTGGACTCGATTCATTTGTCCTGCCAATCGGGACCTTTCCAATTTTGAAAAAGAGTGTCCAGACCAAGAAGTACGCCATGCCCTTTGCCATGACAAGATTGTTCTTGGATTCTGGGTCTATGCCTAACACGAGGAGAGTACCCTCGGTATCATCATTCCTATAGAAGACTTCCCACTTTCTCACGGAAAGTTTTGAATTCTGTTTGCCAATGATGTCGAGTATGTACTCTGATGAGAACTTACTGGGACATCCCTTAACATATAGGGTCGTTTTTATGAGTTCAGGAATGTCGCTTTTCCTTACCAATTTTAGCTTTGCGCCGTCCCAAGGTGAGGGGAAGCTATCCACAAGTTTTACGAGGACACCAGCGCAGCGTTGTGATGCCAGCCTTAGCATCAAAACACCCCTCTCAAACTTGCAACTCATTACTTCGATTGGTGGTTCATCCTTAGATTCGAGGACGTATTCCGCTACCCTCGTATAAACCAAATCTTCGAAGTTACTCTTTTGGTCTTCGGGGATTCTGCCAGATGCACTACTGCTATCAATTATGGCGTAGCATAGATCGTCTCGAAAATTTTGTTTAGCTATATTAGAATAAGACGGTGGCTTCATACCCTTCTTTATGGCCAATTGATTTTTCCGTGTCTGTAGAGTCTTTTTGGTTAAAGCCTCATCCTTAACGGATGATTTGGTTGACTTGAACTGCGTTATTGGGTCAACTTTACCGCCCACAATCGAAGGACCCAGACTAGAGACCTCCTTTTGTGTGGTTACGTTAGGCTTATCCGAATTACTGGAAGACGGCGAGCCCTTTTTCTTCTTAGTCACTTTCACAGCGCTATGTTCTTCGGGAGACCTGACTCTTTTAGCGGCCTCCATGTTTGTATTGGAGGTAGAATTGTCAGGTTCATCCCGTAATAGGTTCTGTCGGTTCAACTTATTCAGTTTCCTTCTTTGTGCCCCTGACAGTCTCTTTGAGTTAGCAACAATAGTGATATTGTTTTCATTTGATGATTCAGAGTCAGAGTCCCCAATGGCTTTTAAAGGCTGGGGTTGCTTAAAGCCCCGGCTGGGTTCTGCTTCATCTGTCTTATCATTTGTTTTGCCTGCGGCTGGATGTGCTCTTGTTTCATTTTCGACTACGGAATCCAAGGCACCAAAGCTCGTAGAAGTTGCTTGCTCACGATTGTTCGATAACGACGACACATGACTCGTGAGTGAATCAACGCTTGTCGCCGGCACTGGGTTTTCCCTCCCCTGCGCCGTAATCTCCTTCGTCTTTTTTGGTTTAATCATAAATTGGTTGGGGGAGACACCCCCATAGCCAGTATTAGCCCGTAATAGGTACGTCGGTATAGGCCTTCCAGACTGAGCTCAGAAATATCTGTCCAGAGACCGATGCATCCAATTCAACCTACGCTTTATAAACAACAAACCTCCTGGTTGCGTAGTAGGTAGGTGAATAGGTATTGCGTAATAGGTTAAAACTATCCGCTCTGCGATAACACGTCCGTACGTCGGCGTAGTACGCTATGCCTCGACGTGTTATTTAGGCCTGTGCAATCGGTATCGGTACCCAGTACAGACAACATGACAAAAGAATTTTTCATTCTGGCCTTGGCACGCCAGAATCAAGCATCGATTTTCTTAAAAACAAGAAAAAATATTATACAGAAACAATTGAAGACAACTCAATATATCTTATATTGCGACCACTGGACTCTGGAGTAGCTTACATGTCATAACCAAACAAAACATACATGCCCGGACTTCACATAATTATTCTGGGGCAGTAGATGTATGTTTGTCTCTGTATGTTAGTTTCAGAACAAATGGTAAAAATAAATAGAATAAAAAAAAGGTTTGCATTTTGGCCAACACACTACCAAAACAAATGGTCAATTCTGGTTGAGACTAATTGGTAAAAACATCTGCTATAATGCTCAAGATTAATATCAGTGAAATGTTTCTACAACTACTATATATATATAAACAAAAAGGTCATGCAGATATTGAAATCCAGTATTGGCTCGACTGCCAAATACATTCAATCATTAGGAGAAACTAAATACGACAGGAAACTATCTCGGTTATAATTTAGACTCTTTCATATGACTACATTTGCATGAGTCGACGTTAATAACATCGTTGGATCCCATAACAAATTGGAAATCTTGTCTGAAGACTATGTATCGCTAACATATGTGAAATGTCGGTAATTGGATATGTAAAACGATTTTTGCCGGCGTTTATATCTGAAATCGGGTGAAGATGTTCGATCTTTACAAATCATAGATTTTGCCCTTTAAAGAAAAAACTCTGTTTTATAAGGTAGGGCAACACTCCAGTAGCATAGTGTTATATAGGGTATGGGGTGTAATTGCCTCTCGTTGGACTGACGTCAAGTTGGTCTTGAGATGTCTGTCGTCACAAGAGTTTGCGAGATAGCAACAAATATGTTATCAATAATTTTAAATTAATTTGTTATTATTTTCGTTCCTACACTTAGCTATTTATTAACAAACACGTTCACTTTAATATCATTTTCTTCTTCACTTTTTATGAAATGTGAAATTTTGTCAAACAATTGTTATTATATCCCATACCCATACAAAAATTAGCCCACCTATTCGTCTATTCAAATTTTTATTGTGTTTTTTATAGTAATTTTAAATATACACTAACGTTTAGCTAAATTAAATAACAAGTATTGCCTCACTTTTTAATGACGTCCATTAAAACGACAAACAACATATTAGAGACAAAACCCCCATCCAAAGTTTCTGTAAATAAGAAATAAGAATTAATATTATAAAAATTAGTTCATATTTATATTTATTTTGTTCTTTATTTGTTCATATAATAACAAAATATATCCATATTATGTACTTTATTCGTAACGAATCATCTTGTCATCTCTTCATTTATCCACCCTATGCTATGACTGTGTATGTTATATTTGAATTTTGATTGTTTTTGAATTTAATCTACTTTAATATTACATATTTGTTAAACATTTTTTATGATAAAATAAAATTTAAGAATAAATCAAATTCCTTTTAATATTACTTTTCTAATTTAGAGAGATCTACGAGATGAACATAAACTCTAATAATGATGTCCGGCGGCACAAATCCAAGGGGTCATTCAGGAAATTCAATCTTTCCGCAAAGGTTTCCTGCATATGTCTCCTGTACTCCTTTTGAGGGTCTATAATGGGGGAGATAGTTGACATTTGAGTAAAATAAAGCTGGTGCTAGACACGTTCGTATGGAAAATATGATATGTTTTTTGTTCTTAAAGACAGTGTGTTCCATAGGAAATGCTTTTTGCGAGATAGCGGCATCATCGTCGTTCAACGCTCAATAAAAATATTTTTTACTCAATATTTTTAGTATGATAACTTACTACACATAACAATATTCGGAAAATAGTGAATACATATGCGTACAAAGATCGCAATAGGGCATGTTACAAAGATGCATCAAAACTTTTTTATAACAGATGCTGAAAAGCATTGTCGCGTAGGGAACTCGGCCTTTATTTTAGGGGAGATTATTGTCACAAAGTTATTGTGGCGCATGCCGCTCCCTTATACTCTGTCTATTGTTGAAAACTTACCACTATTTTTCGTGGATGATGATTGGATTGCATCATTTCCATATTTCGGTTTTTTATTTGATGTACTGGATTTAGGGGTTTGAGAACTTGATTTATCGCCTCCACCTTCTCCCTTGTCTCCATCGTCGTCATTCGAATCTGTGGATTTACGTCGATGTGGTTTAGGTTTAGCCTCTTGATGGTCGTCCTTATGTTCATTACGTTTTGTTGATGACGTATTTGACGACGACAATGAGTGATCCATATCCATGTGTTACACTTTTGGCTCGTAGCAAATGATATATACCCTCCTCTCTAAGGTGAGGGGATAAATAGTAATTCTACAACGAATCCAATTCCCTATAATAATACTAACAACTAAAACTATCAAAACTAGAAAAAATAAAAGGAAATAAAGATAAAGGGACATTGGATCCACTTCATTGGATGAATTTAGGAATTCTGTAGGACCTTTTTTCACGCCGTGTTTACGACGCCAAAATAGAATATTTTACGAATACCTCGTTCAGGTTTTCGTTACTTGTTTTCGCTTCGTATCATAGCTTCTCTCGTTATAAAGATATTTATGCACGATACAAATATGTGAATTTCCAGTTTTGGAGCGGACGTAGGGTTCAAGAAAACCTATATAAATTTTCTGGAATGGCAGTTCCACCCTCCATTCATTTCCCATGGGCTGTTTCATGACTTTACCGGGGCTTGCTCTCCTAACAGTCCTCACAGCTCTGAACATAACTTTTACTCTGAGCTACCATGTTGGACCAATAGAAATAATCGCGGATCCTTCTCAAGGTTTTCTGGAAACCGCCATTAGCCATGGGACATGTGCATTTGCGATAAGCTGTGCTGTCAGCGAATCTGGTACCCACAGTTTCCAAGAAAAGTCATCTGTCAGATCGTCCCCTGTCGCATGCCTCGTCCTTTTATAAATAAGACCATCTTCTATTTTTAGATCTGGCAGTCTATCTGAATTCTCTTCTATTGCTTCTAACTTCTCAGTGTACTCAGCGGATTTAAAATCGGGTGAAGACAGATCTATTAGGATTCCTACTTCCGCGGTAATCTCATCCATATTGTACCGGGATAGAGTATCCGGAACAATATTTTGGCTACCCTTTCTGTGTTCGATATTAAACGAATGTCCTTGCAAATGAAGACTCCATCGAGCTAGCCTGCCGCTTAACTCCTTGTTCGTCATCAGCCACTTCAAGCTGGTAAGGCCTACATTTTTTAATATGCATTGAGCTTCCTTGCGTCCAGGCATAGTAGATTTTTTTGCTCCTTTTCGGACCAGGGTTACGTGATTGTTCCACGGGCGTTGGCTTTACTTAATCACTTCCATTTCTAGCAATCTATCTAGTTCTGCAAACATTAGGCCCTGCACAGCCGGTGATACGTGCCGCATCTCCAGTGTTAATCCATAAAATCGATACCCAAAAATAGCTTTCGTTTGAGGGTTGGGTCTACGTAAAAATCTACGTCGCGTTCCAAATTGTTACATTTTATAGGGTCCCGAATCCTTCCTATCATCCGGTTCTTAGTTCCATCGGCCGTTCTAATTTCCGAGCGAGAATTGTATATGTATAGGAATTTTAATTTCTTCCACGAGCTCGATACAACCCTCTCCCAGACACGTTGCCCCACTATCTAATAGACCTTCCACCACTTTACCGGTAATCGAGATCCTAGTATACATACGCGTATCGTCCCCTTCGAATAACTTTGCCGAGGCTATTTCTTTACGTATCGCCTTTCTCTTTTTACAACGTTCTCGGGCCCCCTGTATTCTCCTCCCCACACCAAAAATTCTAAATCTAGCTTCTTCATACTCCTTAATTCTAACATGGAGAGGTTTTAATTCCTTAAGCCTAGGTAATCTGGTCGAGCATATCACCACATCATTCAATAGTTCCCTTGAAGAAGCCTGTCCAAAAACAAGGTACAAGGGTAAAACTAAACCCCAATGGTGGACTTCTGAGCTAACGGCTATGAAAAAGACCTGCAACAAGCTATTCAACAAGGCTAAATCTACTGGGGTCGCTAATGTTTGGGATGCCTATAAAGAGCAACTCAAGATCTATAAGAAGGAGCTTAGAAAGTCGCAAAGACGCTCTTGGTATACCTTCTGTGGCGAAGTGGAAAAGGTCTCCGACGCCGCAAGGCTGAGGAAAATATTATCAGCTTCACCCTGTACAGTGGGTTACTTGCAGGATGAGGCAAATAATTGGACCAAAAACAGCGTGCAGTCGCTCAATGTACTGCTCGACACACATTTCCCGGGGAACTCTCTAACAGAACCAGAGGATCAGCAGGACCAACAAGAGTGCGAGTGGATTGCGAGCGTCGCTAGCTTGTTGACTGAGAGATCCAGAATAAGCTGGGCTATTAATAGTTTTGAGCCCTTCAAGTCACCTGGACCAGACGGCATCACTCCAGCAGAAATTCGGAAAATGTTGAAATACATTATCCCCTGGCTGGAGAAAATTTATGTAGGCTGTATCAGGCTTTCATACATCCCGAATCGATGGAGGGATACCAAAGTGGTATTCATACCAAAAGCGGGGAAGATATCACACACTACGCCAAAAGACTTCAGACCAATTAGCCTATCCTCCTTCCTAGTGAAAGGTCTGGAAAGACTTTTAGATTATTTCATTAGGGAAAACCTGGATACAAAACTCCTGTCTGTGAACCAACATGCTTACAATAAGGGGAAGTCTACAGAATCAGCCCTGCACGAACTTGTGAGCACTATCGAATCGTCCCTGCATTTCAAGGAATTCACCATGGTGGCATTTCTTGACATAGAAGGGGCTTTTAACAACATTCACTCAGATGCAGTAATTGCGACACTGTTACATCTAAAAGTTAACTCTAGTTTGATTAGACTAATTCAAAGCCTGCTCAACAGAAGACGCATAACATCATGTCTTGGGTCCACAACTCTAACAAGGTTTGTAAACAGAGGGACCCCACAAGGAGGAGTACTGTCTCCACTAATTTGGAACATTGCGGTGAATGAAATCCTGCTAGATCTAAGTAGGTTCACAAATCTGTAGGGTAGCTAGACAAGGTATGACCTGAGAAGATCAAACTATCTACTCCCACAAGAGAGGCAAAGATTGTCGAACACGCCAAAAGATTGGGTATTGACTCCAATGACTTCTTCAGAAGCTGTGCAGATAAGGAAGAGCATTGAGCACTTGCTATGCGACTGCCCCGCTCTGAGTATACGACGAATGGGCATACTGGGGTCGACCTTTCTAGGCAGCCTAACAGATCTTTCCAGTACCGATATTAGTACTATCGGTAAATTTGTATATCAAACAGGTTGGTTTCGATGAGGGGCATTTCAGCCCGTGGTAACACTAGGGACCTAAACTGGTCTATGTGAGCTTGTAAAAAAATACGGCTGCCACCCTAACCTCAACCTTGCGTTCACACAAAGCAATTCTGTTTTGTCTATTCATGTGTGAATTGTTGTTGTTTCAAAGTGTGAATGAAAAAAACAAACCGTTCAGTCGTGTACGAGAAAGTTTTTCCCCTCCCTTTCCAACTGCCTCTCTCTCCAAGAAGAAGTTTATTGCACTCGCAATTCGTTTTTGTTTTTCATTCGCACTTTCCTGCCTTAAGGTCAGCTTCACACTAGACATCTTTTTCCAAGCAAGTGTCAAAGTTTGTAAGAGACAGAGGCAGCGAGCTCATGCCGCCTGCACCACTCTCCTACAAACGTTGACACTTGCTTGGAAAAAGATGTCTAGTGTGAATCTGCACTTATCTTCTAAAAACACCGAATAGCCTTGAAAATAGCCTCGTGTGAAGCGGCACCATGCTTTATTTGTGCAAAAGAAGCGGCGGTTAACTTATATTCCTTACTACTGAAACCAATTTTTTCATTAAAATGTGCTTGTTATAAGTTGATATGTTATACATATATTCATATTTGTGCAGATTTCAAAATCTCATAGTAAATGTTTATTAAGGTAAGTACACACGATTTGCAGATCGTGAGCGCTATGCCTGAAAAATGCAACCCTGTGAATTTACAACCGTGTGAACACACAATTTTTGTTTTGCAACGTTAGCAGAAAAGTCATTGCGAGATAATTTGCAGATTGTTATATGTGTGAAGTTTTTGCATGTGACAACGGCGCCATTGCCAGAAAAACATTTTATTTGCAATACTGTCTATAATGTATTTTTATTGGCAATCCTGCATATAAATATTTACAACATATATTGTAAATATATAAAATTGTCATGTTTTCTTGCAATCGTCTGAACTGTCAATTTACCTTTGCCTAACAATCTGTCATTGTCCGTATATTTGCAGCACTTTAGCAGGGTTGATAACGTTTGCCGATCTGGCAATCGTCTATACTCCCCAGCAAAATTTCTCATTACCAAATAATCCGACGAGTAAGCAAAGTTCGATAATGATAAGTACTTATTATTTAGCCACTTTTCTCATTATTTTAACATGGGGATGTCATTGGAGGAAAGTACTTCCCAAAAGCATACAATAAAGTAGCATAATAAGTACTTATTTGTAGCTCGATTTTATGTACTTGAATAATGCATTCCCAATAAGTTATAAGTAGTAGATATGTAGAAATTTAAAATGATTTTTTGCATATTGTCGCGCATATTTCTCGAAACAAACAATTTCCTCATGCCAGATTCGAATTTTTTGTATTTCCATTCAAAACTGCACGTATTGTTTGAAAACATCTTGTACAATAACCCACATATAGCAAAATTGCATTATATAGGGTCCGTCAATAAGAGCGCTACAAAAGTTTTTTTTAAATAAAACAAAAACGGTTTTGGATATCAATGAAATTCTTTATATTGTGAAAGTACTTTCGATGCGAAGTTCATCAATCGTCGCTGGCTTGTTGGCATAGACCATAGACTTGACTTAGCCCCACAGGAAATAGTCTAACGGCGTCAAATCGCACGACCGAGGCGGCCAATCGACTGCACCATTGATCATCACGGAAGGAGACGCCGCCGGCCCAAAAACCGCACCAAACCGTAATTTTTTCGGGATGCAATGATGACTCGTGGAGTACGCGTGGATTGCTGTCTGACCAATAACGCATATTTTGTTTATTGACGAAGGCATTCTGCCAGAAATGAGAGTCATCGCTGAAGATGATTTTTCGCGCTCTTAACGTTGAGGCCACTGACTCCGAATTTCGATAGTAAATTTTAATAATTTCGACTCGTTGTTGGCTCGTATACTTTCCATCATGAAATGGCAAACCTTACTGAAGAGAAATGTCAAAAGAGCGGCAAAAAATATGGCGTCGTTTGCTGTCCCTGTCGGTCTACTTTTGTAGCGTCCCTGTTGAAAAACCCTTTATTAAAATTTGCTAAAATGATTTTGATAAAAAAAAATCACTTATTTCTGTTATTGTTGGTAAGTCATTATTAATAAGCCGAAAGTAATGCAGCGAATAATGAGATGTCATTATTTGGTAATGCAGGGAATAATGACAGGTACTTACCAAGATTTTGCTGGTAAGTACCTGTTATTATGCACAATAAAAAATATTGACACAAGTGATATCCTTTCACTAGCATTCAAGAGTAGCCCTCTTTGCCAGGCTATGTAAAGCAAGCCATACACTTTACAACCGTTGGTACAACTAAAGGCCTGGTTAGGCAAACTTAACCGTAATTTAACATTAGCGCCGCCGTAACGTTGCCCGCTGGAGCAATTACCCAAAACTTGAACGACGTGCTGTATCACTCAGACATTCACAACAAAAATAGCAACAAATTAATTTTACTTTATATTTATTTGCTGCTAATTTATCATTAAATGGCGGATCACAAAAAGGACTGAGAGATAAAAATTATGCCAAGTTTACAATATAATTTGTCAGGGTTATTACAATAAATTAATTTGTTCAACGAGATTGAACAATTACTTATTTATCATTACTTTTCAAAATTTCACATAAATTTATTATTTTTTAATTATTTTACTAATTTTGTTTGCAAATGCACGTAAACGTACCGTCCAAATCAAATTTCAGCAGATTCAGCCGTCCGTTTACGTTTCGTTTCCGTTGGCTAATCGTTTACACTGATTTCCATATGTCAGATTGAATCAGCTGACTCGTTACGCTGCGGGGGCGTTACGGTTATGTTTGCCTAACTGGGCAGGTTGTACACAAGATTGTAACGTTTGTGGGCTTGTTGTTTGAAGTTGTGTCTCGGTTGTACTAAAAATCAAAAGTTTTGGATTTTTTGGCAAGTTGTACAAATCCGTTGTAACGTTTGTGGGCTAGTCATGGGAGTTCGTACATCATTTTCATTTTGACTCTGCGGGAGAATCACGTCTGTGGGCAAGTCGCATAACTTTAGTCTCTTTTGTGTTTATTTTTGTAGTGGCAACATTATTGCCGAGTAAACAACACAAAAATGGAAGACTCAGCTGAAATCCGTGATTTTATACAATTTTATAAAAGTATGTCGACTTCCGATGTCATCTTAACTCAAAATGAATTGTTTTAAAAATGAAATTGTACAAAGAGGCTGTAATAGTCTGTGGACAAAACACACAACTTGATTACCAACAGAGTTGTACTAACGGTTGGAACTTGTATGACTTGCATAATTAGCACCATTTAAAAGTAAAATATTTTAAGACGAAAAAATTTAAACTTCCATTCTGTTAATTAATTTGCGTTGCGAAGGCATTCCGCTGGCGGAGAAAAGAAATCTTTGGCAAAGAGACCACATCCTACAAAGAAGAGAATGCAGATGATTTTGATGAGTACAACTATTCCGAGGGACAGCTTCGACCACTCTTACAATGTTTTGTCTTCCAATTCGATGTTCATGCCCACGTCGAGATTAGGGTAAAATATTTACGGCAAAATTTCGACTCTTGAAAAAATCAATAAGTTTACTTTTAGACTTTCTAGTATAAAATTTATGAAAAAGCGTATATTTTCTTCATTACTTTTGTAGTAAAATACAAGGAAAAGATAAAAAACTGATAATGATCAGGTAATCGGAAATTCGCAGAAGTCGGTTCAAAAGTCCCAAAAAACTTAAACAGAAAAAACAAAATAATAAAAAATCGTTTTTTTAAGTCCAATTGCATTTAATATGTCATAAAAAAATAATTGAAATTAAATAATTAAAAAATAAGCTTATTTAACCCTAGAATGGTAAACATAGCCTGTGAGGCGAAGCAATTTTTTTTCCGATATATCCTGATCGCTCACTCGTATCAAAGCGCGCTCTCGTGCCAACTCAGTTGAGTGTTGTACAGCGTTGCCGTTTTGGTCATTTCCGACTAAATTTGGTCGGATGGATTTGAAATTTTTATATTTGGTCGGATAGTCGGACCAATTCCATTTTGGTCTGTTGTATTCTAGAAAATTTAATTCGTATTATAATACATTAATTCGTAGTTGACAAGTAACATTCAAGCAAGTCGAACCGTTTAAAAGCGAAATTTAAAATTGTATGTTAAAAATATTATTGTTTAAATAATTGTCTTTTTTGAATCTGTTTTTCGTTTTTTTTTTGTATTAGATTAAAACTCCCTGATGATGACTAACGAAGTTAGTCGAAATATAGGAAAATAAAAATAAATAATTAAAAAAAGATCAAATCGCTTTTTTAATTACAAAAAAGGACCTCAAGCCGAACAATAATCAAAACTGAATACTCAACAGGTCAACGATCAAAAACACCAATAAATTACACGGAAGGCACACCGCAACATAGATTATCAACAAGATGATTTATACAACGATCAAACAAAAATCAAAACTGAATACAGAATAATTTTATGTTTAACATCAAAGTAAATTACTGAAAGTTAAAGCCATTCACCGTTTGGAATACCCTCAAATGACGATTGTGAATTCCAATATTTATGTTGATCGCTGAAAGTAGTATCGGTCGAAATTGTAGATGAATATATTGTAATAAAAATTAGTTTGAAAGTACTTATTTCAGGTTCGACAAATGTAGTGGTCTAAAATATCGGCCCTGGGGAAAGAATTTTTGCTGTCACTCCTGTTCTGTATCCCGAGAGCGGATTTAAACCGACATTTTGGTTGACAAATCTCACCATAATTGCGAAATTTTATTTATTTACATTAAGCCTTTAGTAAATATAAGATTAATAAGGAAGAAAGTGTTGATGTATGGCAAAAGTATGTCCCATCTGAATTCGGGAAATGTTCTTATCTTACTTTTATTAATATTAGTGGGATATATCGGAGCAATGATCTTGGGGTTTATATAATTGTAGTGTTGGTGTTGAATGAATTTATTGTTGTCCGAATAAATATAAATAATAATTATAATACTTACGGAAGTAAGCACAATTGAAATTTCTTTTTAATCCTGTTTTTAAATAATTGCATCAATAATTAAGGACGAGGACAAGCTTGTTTAGCTGCGGAGTCCGCATAATTGTTACCAGTTAGACCGATGTATCCATGTACCCAGCAAATAATAATTTTTTTGGCTATTACTAAATCTCTAATTTTATTTAGAGTATTCCAACTGTTGGTAGCTAGATTTAAGATAGTTTTTAGTGCCGATAGACTACGGTAAAAATTATAGTTTATTGTTTAGTATTCTTGACTATTTGTATAGCATGTCACTTACCGGTAGATTCAGCGGTGAAAATTTAATTTTGATTTCTGGTATTATGCAGAAATTTTGTAAATTTCGAAACTTCACTAATTTTGTTTAGCTTTTAAAATCCTACAATTTACGAAATATCGTACTATAGTATTATATAACATATAGGCATTCGTCATAAATTACGTTTTAACGTTGAAGCCTGCTCAAGATATCGTAACTTGTTATGCCTTTTTATGTAAAATTGTTCATCGTCTAACTGAACAAGTCCTTTTATCAAACTAGGTCATACCATTTCAGCGTTTTCTTTGTTTTCAGGCGTCTAAGTTAAATTAAAGAAAAACACAATTTTCGAAAGACATGTTCAAATTTTATTATAAGTTGTACAAAAAAAAATATAAATAGACTTCTATCAGTTTTATTGCACACTCTATATTTATATAGGAATGCATTGATAAAAAAAATGTGGAAACAATCACAACGAAAATGTATTTAACATTTAAATGCAGAATTCCTTTTTATTTATACACATTTTTTTGCTATTTATAAATTGACTTTTTACTACATTCGGACGAAAAAGACTATCTTGGGAATTTGGCGAAGATATTTATGCTTAAAATACAAATAATATCAAAAATCAACGATTTTACTGGAGGAGGATATATTAAGATTTAGCCACGTTCCCCTCATTTCAATAGATATTTTTTATATTACATAATTTATTGCGATCCATAATTTTGGCTATATACGATTCTGACGGGCCACATTTTTACTTGTTTTTAAATACATTCAATACTAGCATTTTTTTATGTTAATTAATGTTTCAAAACATTCCAAGTTTCATAAAAATCTGAAAAAGTTGTCACCAAACTTTCAAAGATACCAACAACTATAATTTTATAAATTTGGTCGGCTACAAGGGATTTTGGTCGGTTTTAGGAAAAATTGTGGTCGGAAATTTTTTTCCAGTGGCAACACTGGTGTTGTACGAGCTTGGGCACAGACGTGTTTTTATTTGCTTCGTTTTATGTTTTCGTTTTTGTTTTTTTCAAAGATGAAATGTCTTTTTTTTTATAAAAGTCTCCTCACAGGCGAAGTTTACCATTAAAGAGCTAAAAAATATGTTCACTATCCTAGGGTTAAACCTTTTAGAGAGATTTGGATCCGAATATGTGTGGCGATAAGCCGAATGTAACCCCTAATCCAATACTTTAAATATTCTCGTGACTATTTTGTTTCATTCTCATCAATATTACATGTGCAATATTTCATTGTTTGGATCCGGTCAAAACTATTTTTTTTATCTCACAGATTTATGCCAAACTATTTTTTAACCCACAACTCGTTGTTATTAATTTTAGCCAAGTGTAATTCAAATTTTCGTACATAATAAAAGTCGACATGGAAAAGTCAACTTTTAGACTTTTTCACAATCAAAAAGTCGACTTACGTTTTCGACTTTTTTGTACCCAAAAAGTCGATTAATCGATTAGTAGAAAATCGACTTATAGAACCCTAGTCGAGATGATCTTTCAACACCTGAAGAAAAAACTCGCGTGCAAAAATTCAAGGAGGTTATTCTTTTTTCTTTTTTCTACTTTCAGTCGACATGTGATGCAGTTAGTTAGGTTAGGTTAGGTTGAAGAGAGGAGACGTTTAAACGTCTCATGTCCATGGACATACACTTAAGCCAGTGGTTCGGCCTGTTGTGCGCTCCTTATTTATGATCTTTTTATATCTCACGAGTTACAGAAAATCGGTACTAGACACGAATTTTCTCAGTATCTTCCAGTCATATTCTCTGAGATGAGTCAAGTCTGGTAATATGTCGGACCCGAAATGTTGGGATCTTGCATGTGTGAAAGCCGGGCAGTGACACAGAAAATGTTCCATCGTTTCGATGTTTTCTCTGCATGCCCTGCATTAGTCGTTTCCTGCTAGTCCTATGCGATGAAGATGTGCTTGTAAGCTTGAGTGTCCCGTTAGAGCACTCATCATCTTACTAATATCGATCTTGGTTAGTTTCAGAAGACTTCTTGTTTTCTTTTCATTTGGGTCACCCCACAGTATCTTTGCAGTTGCTCCTACTGTTGCGCTATTCCACACAGTTTTATGAGCCATCACTGCCCAGTGCTTCAACTCATTTTTATGGCTTCGAAAGGTTTCCAATTTTTCAAGTTTACTACTCGAAGTTCTCTGCCCTTTGAAGCCAAGTTGTTTGCCCGTTCATTTCCAATCACTCCGTTGTGTCCTGGTACCCAGCAAATACGCAATTGACCATGGGCTGAGTAATCATTTATCGTTCTTTTACAGTCCAACACAGTTCTGGATTTGACCCTTTTCGATGTTATTGCTTGAATCGCCATTTGGCTATCTGTGAAGTTGTTGGCATATTTAGGCTTTGTCGTGTTACTGAGCCAGTTCACACACTCCGTAATTGCTCGAACTTCTGCTTGAAATACCGTGTTATGGTCAGGGAGGCGGAAGTGAAGTCCGACTTCTGGTTCATCAATAAAAAGTCCCAGACCCGTCCTTCCTCCTCGCTTGCAACCATCCGTGTAGCAGCTGGTTCCCACTGGCACATGGGCCAAAGTTCCATTTTCCCAGGAGCGTCTGTCTGGCACAAACGTATCACAGGTAGCTGTAAGCCGCACTTCAGGAATGCGGTCCGAGATTTCTGGCGTTTGAATGTGACCAACTAGACATTCTAAAATCTTCTGATGGTACGACTTGTGGTCTCGATTTATCCATTCACCCATCACTTGTAGACGTCTTGCTGTGAGGGCTGCCTCATACTTTTTACGGATGTCTATTGGTTGGATGTGCAGTATAGTCTCCAACGCTTTTGTTGGTGCAGTTCTAAATGCCCCGCTTATGCCTAGACAGCACATACGTTGAATATTTTGCAAAGGTATTACGTTGCACTTCTTGTCCATTGATGTCCACCACACTACAGAGGCGTAGGTGATTATTGGTCTAATCACGCTCATGTAAAGCCAGTGAGTCATATTTGGACGTAGTTCCCATTTTAAACCTATAGCTCTTCTGCACAACGACCAACATCTGTGTGCCTTTGTAACTCTTTCTTCAAGATGATCTTTCCAGTACAGTTTCTGATCCAAGATTACTCCCAAGTATTTTACCTTTTTAGTTATAGCAATTGTCTTATTCAGGAATCGATGCGGGGTAAAACGTGGGATCTTCGTTTTCCTTGTAAATAGACATATTTCTGGTTTGTCTGGGTTAACATTTAATCCCCTTGGTTGTGCCCAGTTATATGCCCAGTTATATGCTATGTTAAGTGCCTCTTCAGCTCTTCTGCATAATAGATTTGGATGAAAGCCCCTTAGAAGTATTACAACGTCGTCTGCATAACAGACTGGTTTAAGTCCTTCATTGGTGAGGGCTTTTAGGAGACTGTGTATCGTCGTAACCCATAGAAGAGGCGATAAAATGCCCCCCTGAGGTATACCACGATTTACCTTGTCTCTAATTTTTACGTCATATGACCCACAAATAATCCACCTATTCCTTAGCATATTGTTGATCCAGTTTTTCAGCGCCCGGTCAACCTGAAACTCGTCTAAGGACTGGATAAGTGTATCGGTCTGTACATTGTTAAATGCGCCCTCAATGTCTATGCAAACAGCAAGTGTATACATTTCTTTACTGAAGGACTCTTCTATGTGGTGCACTACCTCATGCAGAGCTGTTTCCACTGATCTTCCTTTGACATAGGCGTGTTGTTTGAATTTTAGCCTGTCATCCGCTATTTTACCTTTGACCATGTCATCAATTATTCGCTCCATTGTTTTTAACAGGAAAGAAGTAAGGCTAATGGGTCGATAAGCCTTTGGGGTCGTGTAACTCGCCTTGCCAGGCTTTGGTATGAAGACCACCCTTGATTCCTGCCAGTTTTTTGGGGTATACGAATGGGTTAGGCATGCAGTGAACACTCCAGCCAGATGAGTTGATACCAGATCCACCTCATTCTGCAGAAGTGCTGGAAATATTCCATCCGGTCCCGCACCCTTAAAGGGAGAGAAACTTTTTATCGCTTCTTTAACCATACCATCTGTTATATCCGTAATAGGTCCTCGGTTGGTCCAGCATTACCAGTCGGAAAATGAGTTTTCATCAAGAGCCTTACGGTATCCTCTATAGTTTCCATCCTTTTACCCGTTTCATCCACCAGTGTTTCGGTTTGGACATGAGTTTTTGAGAGGAACTTTTTCATTTTAGACATGCTGTTAACGCTGTCTACCTGTTCACAGAAAAGCCTCCAGGAGTTACGTTTCGCCGATCTAACGATTTTATTGTATTCTTTGAGTCTTCTGTGTTAGTCGTCCCAATATACTGATTGTTTTTTACGTCGAGCTCTATTGTAAAGTCTGCGGACATCTTTGCCAATAGAGCGAATTTGTCCTGTCATCCAGGGTTTCTCAAAGACAGATTTCCTTTCTCGAAGTGGGCAACTATCTTCGAATGATTTTACAAGAGCCTCGGTAATCTTCTTAACATTGATATCAATGTCTTCTGCACATAGATAATCGCGTGTAGGCTGCCCCAATCGATTTCTAAGTAGATTACCGAATTTAGTCCAGTCGGTCTTAGCCTTATTACGGAAACTTATGGGGTTTGGCGGTGGCCGTGAAATTTTAAACCTTATATAACGGTGGTCTGAATAGGAGTGTTCATCCGAAACCCTCCACTCATTAATCTCATCAATAAGATTTTCTGAACATATCGTTATATCTAATACTTCTTCCCTAATTTTGTTAACAAAGGTTGCAGTGTTCCCTATGTTAAGAGTTATGAGGTCATTTGTATTCAAAAATTCGATAAGGGCGTGTCCCCTTTTATTGGTGTTAGTACTACCCCAAGCGATATGATGGGAGTTGGCGTCACATCCAGCTAATAACTCATTACTTGTGTGTTTGGATTCCCTCACCAGACGTTGTAATTCCGACGTAGGTGGCAATGTCGGCGCATCGAATGGCAGATGTATTGACGCCAGGTACATATTTCCATTACCTTGCCTCAGCACCGTTGCGTCCGATGTTGACAACTCTGGAGAGAAAATAAAACATAAGTTTTTATGGCACAGAATACAAGTCCTTGGACGAGTACCTGTGTTAGCGTAGAAAAGGTTATAGTTCACATGGTTTAATCCAGTAACGTTGTTGCTAGTTGTCCATGGTTCCTGGATCAAAGCAATATGAACCCTGCCTTTATTTATGATGTCCATCAGAGCGTTGGATGCAGTCCGGTGGAGGTTTATCTGGATGACCTCAATCATTGTCCTTCCAGTAAAAGTTTCTTTTGGGAGTCTATCCTATCTGGTGGCACCCCCTCTTTATTTGGTAGTGGGTCATTCTCCTCCTTTCGTTCACTACCTATTACACCATCTTCCAGTCGACAATTTTGGGAGGCGGTGTTATTTTTTGTCGCTCCCTCATTGGTTTGAATCGTTTTGTGGCTCTTTTTATTTTGATCACCACCTTTGCTGGGAACTTCCTGCAAAAGTGGCGGTACTATTGGTGAACTGGTGGTGTTATTGACTACTTCCACATCAGTTTTTGGCTCATGAATCTCATCAATAAGATTTTCTGAACATATCGTTATATCTAATACTTCTTCCCTAATTTTGTTAACAAAGGTTGCAGTGTTTCCTATGTTAAGAGTTATGAGGTCATTTGTATTCAAAAATTCGATAAGGGCGTGTCCCCTTTTATTGGTGTTAGTACTACCCCAAGCGATATGATGGGAGTTGGCGTCACATCCAGCTAATAACTCATTACTTGTGTGTTTGGATTCCCTCACCAGACGTTGTAATTCCGACGTAGGTGGCAATGTCGGCGCATCGAATGGCAGATATATTGACGCCAGGTACATATTTCCATTACCTTGCCTCAGCACCGTTGCGTCCGATGTTGACAACTCTGGAGAGAAAATAAAATATAAGTTTTTATGGCACAGAATACAAGTCCTTGGACGAGTACCTGTGTTAGCGTAGAAAAGGTTATAGTTCACATGGTTTAATCCAGTAACCTTGTTGCTAGTTGTCCATGGTTCCTGGATCAAAGCAATATGAACCCTGCCTTTATTTATGATGTCCATCAGAGCGTTGGATGCAGTCCGGTGGAGGTTTATCTGGATGACCTCAATCATTGTCCTTCCAGTAAAAGTTTCTTTTGGGAGTCTATCCTATCTGGTGGCACCCCCTCTTTATTTGGTAGTGGGTCATTCTCCTCCTTTCGTTCACTACCTATTACACCATCTTCCAGTCGACAATTTTGGGAGGCGGTGTTATTTTTTGTCGCTCCCTCATTGGTTTGAATCGTTTTGTGGCTCTTTTTATTTTGATCACCACCTTTGCTGGGAACTTCCTGCAAAAGTGGCGGTACTATTGGTGAACTGGTGGTGTTATTGACTACTTCCACATCAGTTTTTGGCAGTGTCTCACTTGTCTCCATCCGTTTAATACCAGTGTTTGCCTCTTCAGACAGTATATTTGGACCCGATTCATTTGTCCTGCCAATCGGGACCTTTCCAATTTTGAAAAAGACTGTCCAGATCAAGAAGTACGCCATGCCCTTCGCCATGACAAGATTGTTCTTGGATTCTGGGTCTATGCCTAACACGAGGAGAGTACCCTCGGTATCATCCTTCCTATAGAAGACTTCCCACTTTCTCACGGAAAGTTTTGAATTCTGTTTGCCAATGATGTCGAGTATGTACTCTGATGAGAACTTACTGGGACATCCCTTAACATATAGGGTCGTTTTTATGAGTTCAGGAATGTCGCTTTTCCTTACCAATTTTAGCTTTGCGTCGTCCCAAGGTGAGGGGAAGCTATCCACAAGTTTTACGAGGACACCAGCGCAGCGTTGTGATGTCAGCCTTAGCATTAAAACACCCCTCTCAAACTTGCAACTCATTACTTCGATTGGTGGTTCATCCTTAGATTCGAGGACGTATTCCGCTACCCTCGTATAGACCAAATCTTCGAAGTTACTCTTTTGGTCTTCGGGGATTCTGCCAGATGCACTACTGCTATCAATTATGGCGTAGCATAGATCGTCTCGAAAATGTTGTTTAGCTATATTAGAATAAGACGGTGGCTTCTTACCCTTCTTTATGGCCAATTGAGTTTTCCGTGTCTGTAGAGTCTTTTTGGTTAAAGCCTCATCCTTAACGGATGATTTGGTTGACTTGAACTGCGTTATTGGGTCAACTTTACCGCCCACAATCGAAGGACCCAGACTAGAGACCACATTTTGTGTGGTTACGTTAGTCTTATCCGAATTACTGGAAGACGGCGAGCCCTTTTTCTTCTTAGTCACTTTCACAGCGCTATGTTCTTCGGGAGACCTGACTCTTTTAGCGGCCTCCATGTTTGTATTGGAGGTAGAATTGTCAGGTTCATCCCGTAATAGGTTCTGTCGGTTCAACTTATTCAGTTTCCTTCTTTGTGCCCCTGACAGTCTCTTTGAGTTACCAACAATAGTGATATCGTTTTCATTTGATGATTCAGAGTCAGAGTCCCCAATGGCTTTTAAAGGCTGGGGTTGCTTAAAGCCCCGGCTGGGTTCTGCTTCATCTGTCTTATCATTTGTTTTGCCTGCGGCTGGATACGCCATTGTTTCATTTTCGACTACGGGATCCAAGGCACCAAAGCTCGTAGAAGTTGCTTGCTCACGATTGTTCGATAACGACGACACATGACTCGTGAGTGAATCAACGCTTATCGCCGGCACTGGGTTTTCCCTCCCCTGCGCCGTAATCTCCTTCGTCTTTTTTGGTTTAATCATAAATTGGTTGGGGGAGACACCCCCATAGCCAGTATTAGCCCGTAATAGGTACGTCGGTATAGGCCTTCCAGACTGAGCTCAGAAATATCTGTCCAGAGACCGATGCATCCAATTCAACCTACGCTTTATAAACAACAAACCTCCTGGTTACGTAGTAGGTAGGTGAATAGGTATTGCGTAATAGGTTAAAAACTATCCGCTCTGCGATAACACGTCCGTTCGCTACGACAGGCGGCGACTGACTTCAGTTAGTTGCAATCGCGACAAATGGCTAAAGAAATAAATCGGTTTAATATTTCTCGAAGAGGCGAAATTTTTTATGGTTGCCTTGGAGGATAGAAGGCACAGAAATGCCATTTTTGAACAAGTGTTTAGGATTTCATAATGAAATGCATAAGGGATGTGGCACAAAAGGAACCACGGCATCAACACGCAACAGGCAATATAAATACTCTATGATTATAAAAGATTTTTTTCTGGTTGTTTTCAAGATTCTCACCAAGCAGTGTCCTCTTAAAACCCTCGAGTTAAATACGCCTACAAAAGATGATCTGAAATTTAGTAGCAAATACATATATGCTGCCTATGCAGATAACTGGTGACATGGAAATATCTGCAACAAAGTCATTTTTGTTTCTTTTATGTGTTTTTTTACTTATTTTATTAATTACATCTGTCTACCACCCAAAAGGGGAACATTGATTTGTACACCATATGTTCCATCCATGGTCGCTAATATCAACGTCATGAAGCTACCTTTTGGCTCCAAAAAATCTCGGGATAATTTGGTCTAATTAGTATGTAACCCATCGATACAAAATAATTTTGCCCAATTCCGTGGCTCTGGACATGTAGAATTCCCGTGTTTATGGGGCCAATTGACCAACACGGACCTGGACAACATCAAATATAACCAAAGTCGTACGATTTATGTTCTTTTTATTTATCATTCGGGCAAACTAAGATAGTTGCAAATGCCTGTGAGCGGTAAGTATTGTTTTTTTGATACTCCTATTGCTATTTAATTTTACTAAATAATTTATTTTTCATTTATATTTTTAGATCACGCATATATACAGATTTCACAGTTCGGAACACTTAGCAATACATACTGTATTTCTTTTATTAAAATAAAAAACAACTCTAAAAACAAACATTTCTGCTGGAGCAACTTATGTAAGCACTGAGTTGTAAGCACATGCGTTTCTCTAGGTCGAAAACTATCCCATTTAAATTTTGTCTTCATGGTTCCAATTTAGATACTGTTGAATCATTTGTGGATCTTGGTATATTGATGGATCCTTAACTCAAATTCAATAATCTCATAATTACAATGGTTAACAAAGCTTATGGTGTTCTAGGATTAACAAAGCAGATTTATACTTCGCTTGTTAGACCTATTCTAGAATACGGGTCTGTTGTATGGGACCCTCAAAACGTGATATAAATCAATAAAATCGAATCTATTCAGATTTATTATTTGCTTTGATACACCTTCACTGGAATAGAGATTTTTTTCTTCACCATACACTAGTAGATTGAGTTTAATAAGGCTTCCTACTCTTAGGAGCAGACGTATTATGCTGAACTCTACAATAATTCTAAAGGTGATGTATCTTTTTATTACATTCTTTCTAGGTTAGGTTAGGAAGGGTGGTGCATTTCCGCACCTCCACCCGGAGAACCTTTTGGATCCATTGTGACTCCCTTCTGTTCGGTCTATTGTTGTTGTGTGGTCTATGGATAGGGGAAATGAAAGAAGGATGATAAAAGTCAAATAGGAAATGTGAAGTAAGAGAGGTTAAAAAAAGAAGAGAATAGAAAAGAGGTCGTAACACTGGAAGGAGCATCGAATGCTCATACACACAGACTGACTACGATCCTGACTATCGTTTTTTCGAAAGTCACGTTCACCCTGTGTTTGCACCGATGCACGCACGCATTCGTAAGCATCCATGCGAGTCCTAATGCATTTATACTAATGCAAAAGGAAACTCGGATGGCTACCCACGTACGCATGCTTGTATCCAGGTTTCTTTGATCGGAGATTGTGTATTTGTGGGGTGAAAGTGAAATGAAAAAAGAAGAGTAGAATGGTAGACGTTTTTTATAGATATGTGTAAATCAAACGTATATACACTTGGGTCACCTGCGATCTTGACTACCTGGGTTCTTGGTAGCCACGCTGACCCCGTTTGCACATACGCCGTTGACAAGTTGTTTCTTTTCGTTGGAATAGCTGTTTACTTGCTAGCCATAACATATTAATACATTGAAGTACATTTCAAGGACCATTCTCCATGGTTTTGGAAATGTGATTATCTTATTTTTAAGAATATATGTTCTTTGATATCCACAATATTTTTCATTTAGCCAGTTAATTTTTTTTATAAAGCGTATGATGTTGTCGATGGTTGCTTTCGAAACATCCTCTAGCTCGTCCAGAAAATGGTCGCCAAGCCCTTTTCCGCTGGCTTTGTAAACATGGACATTTGTTCGAGTTCGTCTTCCTCGTCGCACATACGACAATAGTCTGGCGCAGTGTTGTCCCAGCGACTGTCATTGCTCGAATTAAGCAGTGATCAGATATAGCTCCTATGATGAGTTTCAGACTCCGCATATTCAGTCCTAGCAGTAGTTCGGAGTTTGTGGCACTCAACTTCCTAAAAGGATTAGGTAAATATATATGAGAACCCTAATTTTAGTTTGTAAGAATTATTATATTTTAGTATGTTTTATTTCAGTTTGGCTCGTTATACTTTTAAAGCTTTTACTTATTTTAGTTTGTAAGAATTATCATATTTTAGATTGTTTTATTTTGGAAGCTTTAATTTATTTGAGTTCTGTAGCTGTAATTTATTTTATCGCGACCTAAGAGTGTAAAGGCGCTAAGTCCAATATTTAAAATTTTACTGGAGAGGCAAAATACTTACAGTATATTTATGATTTTACAACTGGTATATGGACTTAGCGCTTTTACGATTCAGATATTAAAGATGACAGAGCATGATTTTTTAGACCTTTGGTTTCCAAATCGATGTATATTACGCTCATCTTGAATGTCGCTTCAAAAAATACATTTAGGCAAAAAGTGGACTTAACGCCTTTTCTCTCTTAGGTCGCGTTATGTATATTTAGTATCCCACAATATAACGTATCCCACAATCAATTATAGTATCCCACAATCAATACACTGGTAGGTTGAGTTTAATAAGGCTTCCTACTCTTAGGAGCAGACGTATTATGCTGAACTCTACAATAATTCTAAAGGTGATGTATCTTTTTATTACATTCTTTCTAGGTTAGGTTAGGAAGGGTGATGCATTTCCGCACCTCCACCCGGAGAACCTTTTGGATCCATTGTGACTCCCTTCTGTTCGGTCTATTGTTGTTGTGTGGTCTATGGATACGGGAAATGAAAGAAGGATGATAAAAGTCAAATAGGAAATGTGAAGTAAGAGAGGTTAAAAAAAGAAGAGAATAGAAAAGAGGTCGTAACACTGGAAGGAGCATCGAATGCTCATACACACAGACTGACTACGATCCTGACTATCGTTTTTCGAAAGTCACGTTCACCCTGTGTTTGCACCGATGCACGCACGCATTCGTAAGCATCCATGCGAGTCCTAATGCATTTATACTAATGCAAAAGGAAACTCGGATGGCTACCCACGTACGCATGCTTGTATCCAGGTTTCTTTGATCGGAGATTGTGTATTTGTGGGGTGAAAGTGAAATGAAAAAAGAAGAGTAGAATGGTAGACGTTTTTTATAGATATGTGTAAATCAAACGTATATACACTTGGCCACGCTGACCCCGTTTGCACATACGCCGTTGACAAGTTTTTTCTTTTCGTTGGAATAGCTGTTTACTTGCTAGCCATAACATATTAATACATTGAAGTAAATTTCAAGGACCATTCTCCATGGTTTTGGAAATGTGATTATCTTATTTTTAAGAATATATGTTCTTTGATATCCACAATATTTTTCATTTAGCCAGTTAATTTTTTTTATAAAGCGTATGATGTTGTCGATGGTTGCTTTCGAAACATCCTCTAGCTCGTCCAGAAAATGGTCGCCAAGCCCTTTTCCGCTGGCTTTGTAAACATGGACATTTGTTCGAGTTCGTCTTCCTCGTCGCACATACGACAATAGTCTGGCGCAGTGTTGTCCCAGCGACTGTCATTGCTCGAATTAAGCAGTGATCAGTTATAGCTCCTATGATGAGTTTCAGACTCCGCATATTCAGTCCTAGCAGTAGTTCGGAGTTTGTGGCACTCAACTTCCTAAAAGGATTAGGTAAATATATATGAGAACCCTAATTTTAGTTTGTAAGAATTATAATATTTTAGTATGTTTTATTTCAGTTTGGTTCGTTATACTTTTAAAGCTTTTCCTTATTTTAGTTTGTAAGAATTATCATATTTTAGATTGTTTTATTTTGGAAGCTTTAATTTATTTGAGTTCTGTAGCTGTAATTTATTTTATCGCGACCTAAGAGTGTAAAGGCGCTAAGTCCAATATTTAAAATTTTACTGGAGAGGCAAAATACTTACAGTATATTTATGATTTTACAACTGGTATATGGACTTAGCGCTTTTACGATTCAGATATTAAAGATGACAGAGCATGATTTTTTAGACTTTTTGTTTCCAAATCGATGTATATTACGCTCATCTTGAATGTCGCTTCAAAAAATACATTTAGGCAAAAAGTGGACTTAGCGCCTTTTCTCTCTTAGGTCGCGTTATGTATGTTTATAGTATCCCACAATATAACGGCCAACAAATTTCATAATGTCCAGCATTCTTTCTTGTTTCTAAGGTGAATTTCGGGAAGAGCCACTGCGTCCAGCCCATGAAAAGTCCAAATAAAAAAGGGCCGGCTTTTTTCGAATTTTCCACGACCAACTTCATTTTCTCTGTCTTCTTCCTATTTTCCCCTCTCCCTAATTTTCCTGTTTGTCTGCTGTCACGTGTCAATTGTTTTTGAAAAATCAGCTGATAAGAATTTCCCTAATCTTTTATTTCCCCAAATGACCGTATACTTCCTATAGAATTCCAATTTTCAACGCGCACATGACAAACCCAACCTTCCTGTAGGCCTCAACAAAAGGATGGGAGAGAAAAAAGTGCGTGTTTTGCTAATTTACCCAAAAATGTCTTTCAGTGCATCTTGGGAATTGTTGTACGATATGTCGTCGTTCAACTTCAGAAACGTTCGAGCCTTAACGTATGGGCAACATATGACAGCTACGTAGCGCGACAAATTGAGCGTTATGGTCATGTTTAGTGTACAGTACTGTCTGAGATCAGGGAGTTGAGCTTCGAAATTAAAACACTCTGGGGAATTTTAGGTAAAAGGCTTATCAGCTGGGGTATGTCAGCAGCTTTGGCTACGTTTTATATCTACTAATAAATAAACATTACAATTCATTTGCATAAAAAGGAATGAACTTAAAACTCACGGCGGTTACAACTCAACCTCTCTCTGGCCTTACTCAAAAAACAATGATGAAATTATGCAAAGATGTGACAGAAAAAAAAGAAAATAAGATAGAAAGAAATAGCGTTGTCACAGCGTTAAGAAATACAAGTCGACAGTTGAAATTCAAATATAAAAATACATATGGGAGCATTTCACGACATCCCCTCCCCCGTGAATCAATTGGATTCACCAGATATGACGTCCAAGATAGCCAACTTAGACACTGGGTGGCAGAATACCCCACGAATAGTACGAACCTCAGCTCTACGTATCGTTCCATCAGAACCTGGGATGACCTTCTGTATTCGACCCTGTCTGCGGCCGACGGTTATATTAATAGGGCCAAAATAGCCAAGGCCGGTGTATGTGAATGGCCTCACATACGGCGTGAATCGATCAGCGGGCAATTGTCCCATCAGTGGTGGCTTGACTCTATCAATTTTACACTTCATACTCTCAAAACTTGGCGTACTCTACGGGTCCAAAATCGTTGTCTAATGTGGCCTCGTGGTTCTGGTGTATCATTTTCTCGTGATATTCTCGTACAATCAATATAGTCATGTCAAGATCAGGGAGTAATATAATTGGATGTATGATTTCGTACGGCGTCCATCTACGCGTATTATAGAATTCATGTCTCTGTATGGCATGAGACTTCGTAATGTTGAATCTTTCATCAACGTATTCCCTTTATCGGTTTGCTGAATTTCTTCGGCGTAAGATTGATCCTGAGCTTGACGAAGTATTATGGTTTCAGCTCGTTGTAGTTTAGACAGCAGCAAAAATTTAGTCCTAGGTGGGTTTCTCCTGCAGGAGTCCAGGAAGCACAAAACCCAAGCCGTTACCCTCTTAAGCTTAAAGGTGGGTACTATGTTTTTTCAGCTTGAAAAAATTCCACAATTCAAGTTGAAAAATGGAACGCTTTTTACTTAAGTCGCATTGCATTTTTGAAGTGTGTTCCTTTTTGCTATATTTTGCAGAATAAACCTAGAAGTAAACCGGCAGCCTTCCTGATTGACAACAAATTATTTGTTTTTAGTTTTAATAATTTATTTATTTGAATATTTATTGTTGTGATTTTTGTTTATTTATAAGATGAATATGTGTGTGTGTGTAGCTTGGTTTGTTTGAGCCTTGAAGCTGTTGTTTATTCTCTAAATAAAGACAAATAAAAGTTTACATTGTTAAAAAATTGATAAATTGAAACAAGTGAAAATAACAATAAAATTAACAATTACAAAAATAAACAACTTACTTGTTTTGATATCTATAGCAAAAAGGAGAGCAAGTAAGTGCCAGAAGGGTCTATTTATACACAAACATGTCTTAAACATACAAAAACAATTACAAAATACGGTATTTGGCTAATACAATAGTGTTATCCTGCTCTAGGCTTGGGATTTTTAGGCCATCTTGAAGCTTGCTGACATTTGCGCAAGCATACGAGTTTCAGGGTTACCATTACACGACATCCCCACCCCCGTGAACTGACCCAGAGGGGGAGGCTTCACCCTTTTCAGCATCTTCATCAACATCGAGAATGGGCAACATGGATACTGGCCGGCTGTAGATTCCTGTGCTGGTTCGAATTTTGGCAGATCGTGCTACGCCATCTTTGCTGATATGAAGATCGACCACTCGTCCACGCTTCCATTGACTTCTCGGTAGATCAGGGTCACATATAAAAACAAGGCAACCCACTCCCAGCGGTTTTGATGGAAGACACCACTTTGTTCTTCGAGTCAGTTCTTGTAAGTATTCTCTCAGCCATTGCTGCCACATTCCATTTTTTAAGTTCTGGACCACCCGCCACTGCTTTCGAAGACACATCAATCTAGGTTCATATGGAGCTGGCGTTTGTGTGGAATTTGTACAGCCCAGTAGAAAGTGGTTTGGGGTCAACGGTTCCGCATCTTCGGGTGCAACTGGTATATGGGTCAACGGTCTAGAATTCACCATATTCTCCGCTTCGATGAGGAATGCCTGTAGGGTCTCTACTTTGGGCGCCTGCTCTTTTAGCATGATGAAAAGAGCCCTTTTCACTGACTGGACCTGTCTCTCCCAAACTCCACCTTCACTGGGATTCGCTGGTGTGTTGTAGACCCATTTGATGCCCAGAGCCGTCATACCTGCGGTAAAGGAATCATTATCGAAAAAGTTACTTAATCCTTGCAGTTCTTTGGCGATACCGACAAAATTAGTCCCATTGTCGCTGCGTATCAATACTGGAAGGCCCCTTCTGTTGACAAAATTTCGTATACATAACAGGCAGGGATCGCTTGACAAGTCGGTGGCAATTTCAAGGTGGACGGCTCGGACGTGAAAAGGGCTACCCATCTTTTTTCACGTTGGCGGCGAATGGACACAGTTACTGGGCCAAAGTAATCCAATCCAGTGTAGGTGAAGGCTCGAACATAAGGCGTGAGACGTTCTGCAGGTAAGGCGGCCATTTGAGGCTGACGAGGCTTTGCAAGGCGGATTTTGCAGACAGTGCATTTGGCCTGCACACTTTTTACCAGTTGACGCAATGATGGGACCCAAAATTTCTGGCGGATTTCACTCATTGTTGTTGCTGTATTGATGTGACAGTACTTGATGTGGTAGGATTCTACCATGAGGCGAGTAAAAAGCTGGTTTTTTGGCAAAATTATTGGTCCTCTAGCTTCGAGGGATAATATTGCTGCGTTTTCAATTCTGCCGGACACCCGAATCAGCTTATCTGGACCAATAAATGGGTTTAGCATCCTTATATCGCTGTTGGCCGAAACAATACCATTTTTCTTCATGTCCTCTAGGTCGTCCGCAAATGATTGTAGCTGAATGTAGCGACAAAGATGAACTTCAGCATAGCATTCTTCATCCAGGGATAATTCTGCCGTTAAAATTGGATCTCCCTGCACTTTTCGCTTCAAATTCTGCACATACCGAAGCACCCATGCCATTGCCCGCTTCTATCTGCGATATTTAGAAAAACGATTAATGTTTGGTACACATGGACATACCTGACATGTCGCTAAGGCTCTGTTTTTAGATCGGAGCTCAGTTTTGCTGCTATTGTTATTAGGCATTTGTACTTCTTTAGGCCAAAACAACACGTCCTTTCTTAAAAAATCTGGACCATTTTTCCATCTTCCCTCAGATTCATAGCTGTTTGTAAACTTTGCCCTCGTTGCGTCATCAACCGGATTTTTAGAGCCTGGACACCATCTCCATTCATTTATGTTGCTGTTTTCAAGAATTTCTGCCACTCTATTTGCAACAAATACAAATACTGTTTATACATTCGATGGTCCGAACGTATCCACTGAATCACGGTAGAAGAATAGAAAATAAAGAAAGTAAACATCATTAATAATTTTTTGGTGTTTTTTTACAACAATTTCCTTAATACGAACGCCCATGACCGCAGCTTGCAATTCAAGCTTAGGCGTTGTGTGATACCTTGTTGGGGCGCAACTTGTTTTGCCCATAACAAAAACTACTTTTATTTCATTACCACTTACCACACGCCAATACGCCACAGCAGCCATTGCCTCCTCGCTTGCATCCACAAAAATATGCAAATCTGCTTTACTGTTGATAAAATTGTCCATGTAACACCTGGGGGTCCTATACTTCAATAATTTCGGCAGCTCTTCCAACCAGCTCTTCCATTGTTTATAAATATTCGCTGGTAATTCTTCGTCCCACTTTATGCCCGATTTCCACTCTTTTTGCATCATGATCTTGGACGATATCATGAAATCGCACACGAAACCGAACGGGTCAAAAATTGACATGTTCAACGACAACATTTCACGTTTTGTCGGAAGTTTGGTAAAATTTAAAATTTTTTCACTCACTTTGTGCAACTTCAATTGAAAACAAAATACATCTGATTTTGACAGCCAGTGAATACCGAGTACCCGTTCAATTCCATCATTGCAAAACAGGGTTCCTGAGTTGCTATCATCATTTTTAGGGTTGCCATATATATTTTGTACGCGTCCAGAGTTGGAAATTATATTGCGCAAATTGAAACCACCGGCTTTGTGAATTTTTATCACATCATTTACCACATTTATTGCCTCACTCTCAGATTGGAAACAGTCAACGTAATCATCAACATAGTGACGTTCTAAAATTCCGCGCACAGCTCTGGGGGATTCTTCAATACATTTTTTGGCATTTAAATTTTTTACCAACTGAGCTATTGTTGGCGAACAAGTGGCTCCAAAAATCATTAGCTGCATGACGTAAGTGTCAACGGGCTTGTTAGGGTCACCGTCCCTCCATAAAAATCTCTGACTGTCCTGGTCTTCTTTGGAAATCTTTATCTGGTGAAACATTTCCTGTATATCACCGCATACCGCAATTGGGGCCTCTCTAAATTTAAAAAGAATTGTAATTAGTGGTGTATTTATGTCTGGACCTGAAAGGAGAGCTTTATTTAGTGAGAATTGTTGAACTTCGGCAGCGACGTCAAAAACGATGCGAATTCCTTCTTTATTCGCATTTTTTACACCAAAATGAGGCAAGTAAAATGTACGGCCGCCTTTCCGCTCCTTTTCTGTCACGGACAATTTTCTGCAGTATCCTTTATTCTCGTAGTATTTTATTTTCTCGCAGTATTCGGTGGCATACTCACTATCTCTTGCCATTTTCCGCTCCACACCATGTAGACGATTTAATGCCATGTTGTATGATTCTGGTATTGGCGGTATATTTTCCTTCCATAAGAGTGAGCATTCGTATCGGTCCACAACCTTCCTGGTGTTTTCATTTAATAGTACCAGCGCTCTTTCGTCGTCTTTAGATAACAATGGTTTTATGTTCGCCTTCGTTCCCAAAGTTTCCACGTCGAAATATCCACGCATCATTGTTTCCAGTTCATTTAGCAAGTTGCAATTATCATCGTCGGGACATTTTCTCATATGTAGAGCGCGTTTGGTATGCGTAATTTCTTCTCCCGGTTTGGGTCCGTATATCACAGCGCCCAGTCTTGTGATCGTGACTATTGGTCCAACATCAGTCAGCATGCGTGGAATTTCCAGGGGAACTGTTAAGAACGAATGTTGTAAACTTATTATTAAAGTAGGTTTCACGTTAGAGTAATCAATTTCTGGTATATTGGGCATTTTTGCATATTTACCGGATTCCATAATATGAGCTAGATGGCAACTCTGAATGGGCAATGACAGTTGGGAAGATACATAAATGTTGGTAACCGAATATTTGTTATTGTATTTTCCAACACCACTAATAACAATATTATTTTTTTCAGTTTTTTCTGACACGCGTTCATTATTTAACCACTGAACTTCCAAAATATCGGGATTTCCGCGCAAATCCAGTTCTCGTGCGATATTAATGTCCAACATGGACACATTGGCTCCGTCGTCAATGAACGCGTACGTAGTTATTTGTTTGTGCTTACCGTAAATCGTCACGGGCAATATTTGGAACAGTACGTTTTCGGTGGTGCGGGCTGCGTGGCAATTCCGTCGTTCGGTTTGTGTTTCGGCTGTAGTTGCGCTCTGTGGGTCGACTCCGTTGACATCGGTGGTGATTTGTGCAACAATTGATTGTGTGATTTTTGACAATCATTTATACCGCAACGTCGTCTCATGTTGCAATTTTTAACGTGGTGTCCTCTTTTTAAGCAGCTAAAGCAAGTTTTAATTTGTTTTATTTTGTTCCATCGCTCATAGATGGACATCTGTAAAAAATGTGCACAATTTTTTATATTTGGGCACTTACCGAGGCATATTGGGCAGTTGTGGTTGACAGAGGCGACGCAGGCGTATTTGCGGTTTGGTATAGCAGTGTTACCAAAGTGGCGGCGGCTAGAGGACGTGGAAGCAATTGGCAAAGTATCGTGGACCATATTGGCAAGGCGTCGCAAAGTGGATAGCCAGTTTGCAAAATCGACAATTGTGGCTGGTTGTTGGAGTTGCAGACATTTTTCCGCCCACTGCATTTGACGGTTCGTGGACAATTTTGACACCAATTCACTGAGCAGGGATGGATTTGACAGATGATGCTCACCTTTGGAATTTTGCAGGAATGTTGCCATGTTGGAGATTTTATTTGCAAAATTTACAAGGGCTTCTAAATTTTTTTTTTGGGTGTTTTGATGCTAAGGCTGGCATCACAACGCTGCGCTGGTGTCCTCGTAAAACTTGTGGATAGCTTCCCCTCACCTTGGGACGGCGCAAAGCTAAAATTGGTAAGGAAAAGCGACATTCCTGAACTCATAAAAACGACCCTATATGTTAAGGGAAGTCCCAGTAACTTCTCATCAGAGTACCTACTCGACATCATTGGCAAACATAATTCAAAACTTTCCGTGAGAAAGTCTTCTATAGGAAGGATGATACCGAGGGTACTCTCCTCGTGTTAGGCATAGACCCAGAATCCAAGAACAATCTTGTCATGGCGAAGGGCATGGCGTACTTCTTGATCTGGACAGTCTTTTTCAAAATTGGATAGGTCCCGATTGGCAGGACAAATGAACCGAGTCCAAATATACTGTCTGAAGAGGCAAACACTGGTATTGAACGGATGGAGACAAGTGAGACACTGCCAAAAACTGATGTGGAAGTAGTCAATAACACCACCAGTTCACCAATAGTACCGCCACTTTTGCAGGAAGTTCCCAGCAAAGGTGGTGATCAAAATAAAAAGAGCCACAAAACGATTCAAACCAATGAGGGAGCGACAAAAAATAACACCGCCTCCCAAAATTGTCGACTGGAAGATGGTGTAATAGGTAGTGAACGAAAGGAGGAGAATGACCCACTACCAAATAAAGAGGGGGTGCCACCAGATAGGATAGACTCCCAAAAGAAACTTTTACTGGAAGGACAATGATTGAGGTCATCCAGATAAACCTCCACCGGAGCGAGACAGCATCCAACGCTCTGATGGACATCATAAATAAATCAACCATGTGAACTATAACCTTTTCTACGCTAACAGAGGTACTCGTCCAGGGACTTGTATTCTGTGCCATAAAAACTTATGTTTTATTTTCTCTCCAGTGTTGTCACCATCGGACGCAACGGTGCTGAGGCAAGGTAATGGAAATATGTACCTGGCGTCAATATATCTGCCATTCGATGCGCCGACATTGCCACCTACGTCGGAATTACAACGTCTGGTGAGGGAATCCAAACACACAAGTAATGAGTTATTAGCTGGATGTGACGCCAACTCCCATCATATCGCTTGGGGTAGTTCTAACACCAATAAAAGGGGACACGCCCTTATCGAATTTTTGAATACAAATGACCTCATAACTCTTAACATAGGAAACACTGCAACCTTTGTTAACAAAATTAGGGAAGAAGTATTAGATATAACGATATGTTCAGAAAACCTTATTGATGAGATTCATGAGTGGAGGGTTTCGGATGAACACTCCTATTCAGACCACCGTTATATAAGGTTTAAAATTGCACGGCCACCGCCAAACTCCATAAGTTTCCGTAATAAGGCTAAGACCGACTGGACTAAATTCGGAAATCTACTTAGAAAACGATTGGGGCAGCCTACACGCGATTATCTATGTACAGAAGACATTGATATCAATGTTAAGAAGATTACCGAGGCTCTTGTAAAATCATTCGAAGATAGTTGCCCACTTCGAGAAAGGAAATCTGCCTTTGAGAAACCCTGGATGACAGGACAAATTCGCTCGATTGGCAAAGATGTCCGCAGACTTTACAATAGAGCTCGACGTAAAAAACAATCAGTATATTGGGACGACTACCACAGAAGACTCAAAGAATACAATAAAATCGTTAGATCGGCGAAACGTAACTCCTGGAGGCTTTTCTGTGAACAGGTAGACAGCGTTAACAGCATGTCTAAAATGAAAAAGTTCCTCTCAAAAACTCATGTCCAAACCGAAACACTGGTGGATGAAACGGGTAAAAGGATGGAAACTATAGAGGATACCGTAAGGCTCTTGATGAAAACTAATTTTCCGACTGGTAATGCTGGACCAACAGAGGAACAGTTACAGAATGAAAATGTATTGCATCAAATGACACAAAGAATTTGATAATAAAATTTGCACAAAAAAAGACAAAAACTGTTTTTATGAAAGCTAAGCCAGCATTGAAAAATAATGGAGAAACTAAGACCGTTTTTGTTAACGATCTTTTGAGCACTGAAACGTACAATTTATTTAATTATGCGAAAACTCTTAAAAAAGTTGGATATGCATTTGTATTTCAAAGCAACGGCAGAATTTTGGTAAAAAAGAGTGAAACATCTCGTGCCATATTGGTGAGAAGTGAGGATGATGTGGATACATTATTGATAGAAGCAACTACTAATAACCCAAAGCCAAGGAAAAGTTTACAAAGGCCAATAGTGGTTGACATGGAAAGCAGTGAGGATGATGAACCAGGCGGGAGTATGTCTAATGCACACAAATAAAAATTGTATTTAGTTGATATGTTTGTAAATTTAAATATTTTGCAATGAATCAGTATTTTGATAATTTGGATTCATATAAAAGTTTTTTGAATAAAGTTAATTATAAATATATTAGCATTGTCACCATTAATGTAAGAAGCATTTCTTCAATAAGTAAATTCAATGATTTTAAAACTATGCTAGCGAGTCTTCAAAGATTACCAGACATTTTAGCTATAAATGAGACATGGTTTAGTGAAAATTGTTTACAATTGTATACCATTGCACATTACAACTGTGTACACAGTTGCAGGAGAGATGGTTATGGTGGTGTATCTGTCTATGTTCGAAATTGTTTTAAATTTACAGTAAAGTTCTGCGGCAGCATTGATTTCGTAAATTTGGTCCATATAAAGTTACATAATCTCAAGGTGAATGGAAAAATGCTAGATATATTGTCATTTTATAGATCTCCTAAATGCAATATTGCAACGTTTTTAAATATTATGGAGGAACGATTGTTGAATTTAGGGGACGGTTCTTCGATTATATTAGGGGACTCAAATATCGATTTAATTTCTGGCACAAATTCTGATAATTTTGTTTACCTCTTTCGTACCTATGATTGTAGTAGTTGTCATAATTTGATTACAAGGCCATCAAGTAAAACTTGCATTGATAATGTTTTTACAAATTCAAATGAAAAAGTTTCAATTGACTCTGTTGAGTGTAATTTGACCGATGACAACATAGTTTTTTGTGGGGTGAGATCGGATTTTGAAAGCAATGTTTGTTATGAAAAAGTTAAATTGGTTTGTAATAATAGGAACCTTCAGAGATTTCTAACGGCCAATATTCTGGAATTGAGGATTGATGCATATCCCTCGGATATGACATCGAATTTGATTCGAGCTATTAATAATGCTGTTGATGCCAGTACATCTATATCCAAAGAGGTAAGGCATGTTAAATGTGATTTGGCGCCTTGGATTAATGAGCATTTGTGGTCTTTGATCGATGAGAAACGAAAACTTTTGAAAAAAAGGAGAAGATTTCCTGAAAATGTATTAGTCTGTGATAGATTAAAGAGAGTTAGCAGAGTTATAAAGAGAGCTATGAAAATGTGTATGAGGATATATTTCGAGAAACATTTACAGAGATTTAGTGGTGATCCAAAAAACTGCTGGAGGTTTTTTAACAACGTTTTGGGCCGATCTAGTAAAACTAGCATAGACTTCATAAATTCTGAGGGATCTCTTGTAAGCAGTGACGATGACAAATCTCAGATACTAAATGAGTACTTTGTGAACTCGGTCGATATGGCAAAAAATAGTATACCAAAGTTCAATGGAGACCACTTTAATATGTTAAGGACTCTAAGAACACATGATAGCAGATTTCATTTTAATACGGTTACTTGTGATGATGTGAAAACTATTATTTTTAATATGAAAAAATCAAAGTGTCCTGGGGATGATGGTATACCAATTGATTTAATAATGAATAGTTGTGATATTTTATCACCATATATCACTAATATATTTAACATAATAGTAAATACTGCAATATACCCTGACATATTAAAACTTCATAAGGTTATACCTATACCTAAAATTGTGCGACCAAATTTGCCAGAACATTTCAGACCAATAGCGATATTGTCAGCAATTGACAAGATATTTGAGAGAATCATGCATTTACAACTGTTAAGATATTTTGAGGATGAATCACTAATTTTTAGGTCCCAATATGCTTACAGGAAAGGTGGTGGAACGGATGAGGCAGTTTTGAGGGTTGTGAATGAAATATGTCAAGGATTGGATAAAGGATTTTCGGGAGTAGCGGGAATATTTTATGACTTTAGTAAGGCCTTTTATTTAGTTGATCACGGCATTTTGTTGGAAAAGTTAAAGCTATATGGTGTTGATGGAAATGGTCTTGAACTAATGAGCAGTTATTTGTCAAATAGACGACAGTTTGTTCAGATTGGAGAAGGGAGAAGTTCTATACTGTCGGTAAATTGTGGAGTTCCTCAGGGTAGTATACTTGGGCCACTTATGTTCATGTTATATTTAAATGATATAAATAATGTTGGATTGATAGGAACAATTGTAATGTTTGCTGATGATATGTCAGTTTTTTACCCTTATAAATCAGATATTCCATTGAAGGTGCAAATGGAAAGAGACTCTGCATTAATTTTTGAATGCGAGATTGAATCATCTTATGTTAAATCCGCGAAAAACAAAATTACTTAGATTTAGACCATTTTCTCGTAAATTGAATAATGATTTTGGTATTTTTGTCGATGGAGAATTTCTAAGGGAGGAGCATTATGTAACCTATTTAGGGATCACAAGTAACCTCAAATGGGATGTTCACATAAAATACGTAAAATCGAAAATTTCTTCCGCAATTGGAATTCTGTTCAAATTGAGAAGTAAACTGGACACTGATTCAAAGCTTTTAATTTATCAAGCATTAATTCACAGTCACCTTGAGTATTTGGCAGTAGTTTATGCTCACAAAATGAGTAATGAATTAAGATCTCTTCAGGCAGCACAAAATAAGGCCCTTAAATGCGTTTTTAATTTAGACATTCGACATAACACTGTATCATTATATAGAGATTATGGAAAAAATATTTTACCGGTAAGAGGTTTATACAAAAAACAATTATTGCTTTATGTCTACAAGTCAGTAAACCAAATTGGTAATCGATCTGTTTCTTTTTTTACTAATTCTAATGCTTTCAATACAAGAAACTCGTCCAGTCTAAGGACAGCAAGATGTAGACTTGAAACTACTAAACAAAGAGTAGACTATATAGGCAGCATTGAATTCAATAATCTACCAATGTCTATAAGGGAAAGTAGTACATTGTCAATTTTTTAAAGTAGTGTAAATGCACATTTACTTGCAAGTGTTGAAATGCTTCTATAAATACATATTTTGTTCATTTTAAAATTCATATTAATATTATTTAATTTTTTTACATTTTTAATTAGAATAATAGTATTTATTTTCCAATTATAATACAAAACTGTTGCCAACAAGCTCCAAAAGGCCATCAGCGGCGCGGAGCTAAATAAAATGTGTAAAATTTTGTTGTAAATAAATACTAATCAATAAAAAAAAAAGTACCTATTACGGATATAACAGATGGTATGGTTAAAGAAGCGATAAAAAGTTTCTCTCCCTTTAAGGCTGCGGGACCGGATGGAATATTTCCAGCACTTCTGCAGAATGAGGTGGATCTGGTATCAACTCATCTGGCTGGAGTGTTCACTGCATGCCTAACCCATTCGTATACCACAAAAAACTGGCAGGAATCAAGGGTGGTCTTCATACCAAAGCCTGGCCTGACACGACCCCAAAGGCTTATCGACCCATTAGCTTTACTTCTTTCCTGTTAAAAACAATGGAGCGAATAATTGATGACATGGTCAAAGGTAAAATAGCGGATGACAGGCTAAACTTCAACCAACACACCTATGTCAAAGGAAGATCAGTGGAAACAGCTCTGCATGAGGTAGTGCACCACATAGAAGAGTCCTTCAGTAAAGAAATGTATACACTTGCTGTTTGCATAGACATTGAGGGCGCATTTAACAATGTACAGACCGATACACTTATCCAGTCCTTAGACGAGTTTCAGGTTGACCGGGATCAACTGGATCAACAATATGCTAAGGAATAGGTGGATTACTTGTGGGTCATATGACGTAAAAATTAGAGTCAAGGTAAATCGTGGTATACCTCAGGGGGGCATTTTTATCGCCTCTTCTATGGGTTACGACGATACACAGTCTCCTAAAAGCCCTCGCCAATGAAGGACTTAAACCAGTCTGTTATGCAGACGACGTTGTAATACTTCTAAGGGGCTTTCATCCAAATCTATTATGCAGAAGAGCTGAAGAGGCACTTAACATAGCATATAACTGGGCACAACCAAGGGGATTAAATGTTAACCCAGACAAACCAGAAATATGTCTATTTACAAGGAAAACGAAGATCCCACGTTTTACCCCGCCTCGATTCCTGAATAAGACAATTGCTATAACTAAAAAGGTAAAATACTTGGGAGTAATCTTGGATCAGAAACTGTACTGGAAAGATCATATTGAAGAAAGAGTTACAAAGGCACACAGATGTTGGTCGTTGTGCAGAAGAGCTATAGGTTTAAAATGGGGACTACGTCCAAATATGACTCACTGGCTTTACATGAGCGTGATTAGACCAATAATCAGCTACGCCTCTGTAGTGTTGTGGACATCAATGGACAAGAAGTGCAACGTAATACCTTTGCAAAAAATTCAACGTATGTGCTGTCTAGGCATAAGCGGGGCATTTAGAACTGCACCAACAAAAGCGTTGGAGACTATACTGCACATCCAACCAATAGACATCCGTATAAAGTATGAGGCAGCCCTCACAGCAAGACGTCTACAAGTGATGGGTGAATGGATAAATCGAGACCACAAGTCGTACCATCAGATGATTTTAGAATATCTAGTTGGTCACATTCAAACGCCAGAAATCTCGGACCGCATTCCTGAAGTGCGGCTTACAGCTACCTGTGATACGTTTGTGCCAGACAGACGCTCCTGGGAAAATGGAACTTTGGCCCATGTGTCAGTGGGAACCAGCTGCTACACGGATGGGTCCCAGCGAGGAGGAAGGACGGGTCTGGGACTTTTTATTGATGAACCAGAAGTCGAACTTCACTTCCGCCTCCGCCTATGTTCGCCTTCGTTCCCAAAGTTTCCACGTCGAAATATCCACGCATCACTGTTTCCAGTTCATTTAGCAAGTTGCAATTATCATCGTTGGGACATTTTCTCATATGTAGAGCGCGTTTGGTATGCGTAATTTCTTCTCCCGGTTTGATCCACAGCGCCCAGTCTTGTGATCGTGACTATTGGTCCAACATCAGTCAGCATGCGTGAATATTCCAGGGGAACTGTTAAGAACGAATGTTGTAAACTTATTATTAAAGTAGGTTTCACGTTAGAGTAATCAATTTCTGGTATATTGGGCATTTTTGCATATTTACCGGATTCCATAATATGAGCTAGATGGCAACTCTGAATGGGCAATGACAGTTGGGAAGATACATAAATGTTGGTAACCGAATATTTGTTATTGTATTTTCCAACACCACTAATAACAATATTATTTTTTTCAGTTTTTTTCTGACACGCGTTCATTATTTAACCACTGAACTTCCAAAATATCTGGATTTCCGCGCAAATCCAGTTCCCGTGCGATATTAATGTCCAACATGGACACATTGGCTCCGTCGTCAATGAACGCGTACGTAGTTATTTGTTTGTGCTTACCGTAAATCGTCACGGGCAATATTTGGAACAGTACGTTTTCGGTGGTGCGGGCTGCGTGGCAATTGCGCTCTGTGGGACGACTCCGTTGACATCGGTGGTGATTTGTGGTGATTTGTGCAACAATTGATTGTGTGATTTTTGACAATCATTTATACCGCAACGTCGTCTCATGTTGCAATTTTTAACGTGGTGTCCTCTTTTTAAGCAGCTAAAGCAAGTTTTAATTTGTTTTATTTTGTTCCATCGCTCATCGATGGACATCTGTAAAAAATGTGCACAATTTTTTATATTTGGGCACTCACCGAGGCATATTGGGCAGTTGTGGTTGACAGAGGCGACGCAGGCGTATTTGCGGTTTGGTGTAGCAGTGTTACCAAAGTGGCGGCGGCTAGAGGACGTGGAAGCAATTGGCAAAGTATCGTGGACCATATTGGCAAGGCGTCGCAAAGTGGATAGCCAGTTTGCAAAATCGACGATTGTGGCTGGTTGTTGGAGTTGCAGACATTTTTCCGCCCACTGCATTTGACGGTTCGTGGACAATTTTGACACCAATTCACTGAGCAGGGATGGATTTGACAGATGATGCTCACCTTTGGAATTTTGCAGGAATGTTGCCATGTTGGAGATTTTATTTGCAAAATTTACAAGGGCTTCTAAATTTTGTTTTTGGGTGTTTTGATGCTAAGGCTGGCATCACAACGCTGCGCTGGTGTCCTCGTAAAACTTGTGGATAGCTTCCCCTCACCTTGGGACGGCGCAAAGCTAAAATTGGTAAGGAAAAGCGACATTCCTGAACTCATAAAAACGACCCTATATGTTAAGGGAAGTCCCAGTAACTTCTCATCAGAGTACCTACTCGACATCATTGGCAAACAGAATTCAAAACTTTCCGTGAGAAAGTCTTCTATAGGAAGGATGATACCGAGGGTACTCTCCTCGTGTTAGGCATAGACCCAGAATCCAAGAACAATCTTGTCATGGCGAAGGGCATGGCGTACTTCTTGATCTGGACAGTCTTTTTCAAAATTGGAAAGGTCCCGATTGGCAGGACAAATGAACCGAGTCCAAATATACTGTCTGAAGAGGCAAACACTGGTATTGAACGGATGGAGACAAGTGAGACACTGCCAAAAACTGATGTGGAAGTAGTCAATAACACCACCAGTTCACCAATAGTACCGCCACTTTTGCAGGAAGTTCCCAGCAAAGGTGGTGATCAAAATAAAAAGAGCCACAAAACGATTCAAACCAATGAGGGAGCGACAAAAAATAACACCGCCTCCCAAAATTGTCGACTGGAAGATGGTGTAATAGGTAGTGAACGAAAGGAGGAGAATGACCCACTACCAAATAAAGAGGGGGTGCCACCAGATAGGATAGACTCCCAAAAGAAACTTTTACTGGAAGGACAATGATTGAGGTCATCCAGATAAACCTCCACCGGAGCGAGACAGCATCCAACGCTCTGATGGACATCATAAATAAAGGCAGGGTTCATATTGCTTTGATCCAGGAACCATGGACAACTAGCAACAAGGTTACTGGATTAAACCATGTGAACTATAACCTTTTCTACGCTAACAGAGGTACTCGTCCAAGGACTTGTATTCTGTGCCATAAAAACTTATGTTTTATTTTCTCTCCAGAGTTGTCAACATCGGACGCAACGGTGCTGAGGCAAGGTAATGGAAATATGTACCTGGCGTCAATATATCTGCCATTCGATGCGCCGACATTGCCACCTACGTCGGAATTACAACGTCTGGTGAGGGAATCCAAACACACAAGTAATGAGTTATTAGCTGGATGTGACGCCAACTCCCATCATATCGCTTGGGGTAGTACTAACACCAATAAAAGGGGACACGCCCTTATCGAATTTTTGAATACAAATGACCTCATAACTCTTAACATAGGAAACACTGCAACCTTTGTTAACAAAATTAGGGAAGAAGTATTAGATATAACGATATGTTCAGAAAATCTTATTGATGAGATTCATGAGTGGAGGGTTTCGGATGAACACTCCTATTCAGACCACCGTTATATAAGGTTTAAAATTGCACGGCCACCGCCAAACTCCATAAGTTTCCGTAATAAGGCTAAGACCGACTGGACTAAATTCGGAAATCTACTTAGAAATCGATTGGGCCAGCCTACACGCGATTATCTATGTGCAGAAGACATTGATATCAATGTTAAGAAGATTACCGAGGCTCTTGTAAAATCATTCGAAGATAGTTGCCCACTTCGAGAAAGGAAATCTGCCTTTGAGAAACCCTGGATGACAGGACAAATTCGCTCGATTGGCAAAGATGTCCGCAGACTTTACAATAGAGCTCGACGTAAAAAACAATCAGTATATTGGGACGACTACCACAGAAGACTCAAAGAATACAATAAAATCGTTAGATCGGCGAAACGTAACTCCTGGAGGCTTTTCTGTGAACAGGTAGACAGCGTTAACAGCATGTCTAAAATGAAAAAGTTCCTCTCAAAAACTCATGTCCAAACCGAAACACTGGTGGATGAAACGGGTAAAAGGATGGAAACTATAGAGGATACCGTAAGGCTCTTGATGAAAACTAATTTTCCGACTGGTAATGCTGGACCAACAGAGGAACAGTTACAGAATGAAAATGTATTGCATCAAGTACCTATTACGGATATAACAGATGGTATGGTTAAAGAAGCGATAAAAAGTTTCTCTCCCTTTAAGGCTGCGGGACCGGATGGAATATTTCCAGCACTTCTGCAGAATGAGGTGGATCTGGTATCAACTCATCTGGCTGGAGTGTTCACTGCATGCCTAACCCATTCGTATACCACAAAAACTGGCAGGAATCAAGGGTGGTCTTCATACCAAAGCCTGGCCTGACACGACCCCAAAGGCTTATCGACCCATTAGCTTTACTTCTTTCCTGTTAAAAACAATGGAGCGAATAATTGATGACATGGTCAAAGGTAAAATAGCGGATGACAGGCTAAACTTCAAACAACACGCCTATGTCAAAGGAAGATCAGTGGAAACAGCTCTGCATGAGGTAGTGCACCACATAGAAGAGTCCTTCAGTAAAGAAATGTATACACTTGCTGTTTGCATAGACATTGAGGGCGCATTTAACAATGTACAGACCGATACACTTATCCAGTCCTTAGACGAGTTTCAGGTTGACCGGGATCAACTGGATCAACAATATGCTAAGGAATAGGTGGATTATTTGTGGGTCATATGACGTAAAAATTAGAGACAAGGTAAATCGTGGTATACCTCAGGGGGGCATTTTTATCGCCTCTTCTATGGGTTACGACGATACACAGTCTCCTAAAAGCCCTCGCCAATGAAGGACTTAAACCAGTCTGTTATGCAGACGACGTTGTAATACTTCTAAGGGGCTTTCATCCAAATCTATTATGCAGAAGAGCTGAAGAGGCACTTAACATAGCATATAACTGGGCACAACCAAGGGGATTAAATGTTAACCCAGACAAACCAGAAATATGTCTATTTACAAGGAAAACGAAGATCCCACGTTTTACCCCGCCTCGATTCCTGAATAAGACAATTGCTATAACTAAAAAGGTAAAATACTTGGGAGTAATCTTGGATCAGAAACTGTACTGGAAAGATCATATTGAAGAAAGAGTTACAAAGGCACACAGATGTTGGTCGTTGTGCAGAAGAGCTATAGGTTTAAAATGGGGACTACGTCCAAATATGACTCACTGGCTTTACATGAGCGTGATTAGACCAATAATCACCTACGCCTCTGTAGTGTTGTGGACATCAATGGACAAGAAGTGCAACGTAATACCTTTGCAAAAAATTCAACGTATGTGCTGTCTAGGCATAAGCGGGGCATTTAGAACTGCACCAACAAAAGCGTTGGAGACTATACTGCACATCCAACCAATAGACATCCGTATAAAGTATGAGGCAGCCCTCACAGCAAGACGTCTACAAGTGATGGGTGAATGGATAAATCGAGACCACAAGTCGTACCATCAGATGATTTTAGAATATCTAGTTGGTCACATTCAAACACCAGAAATCTCGGACCGCATTCCTGAAGTGCGGCTTACAGCTACCTGTGATACGTTTGTGCCAGACAGACGCTCCTGGGAAAATGGAACTTTGGCCCATGTGCCAGTGGGAACCAGCTGCTACACGGATGGGCCCAGCGGACGGGTCTGGGACTTTTTATTGATGAACCAGAAGTCGAACTTCACTTCCGCCTCCGCCTATGTTCGCCTTCGTTCCCAAAGTTTCCACGTCGAAATATCCACGCATCACTGTTTCCAGTTCATTTAGCAAGTTGCAATTATCATCGTCGGGACATTTTCTCATATGTAGAGCGCGTTTGGTATGCGTAATTTCTTCTCCCGGTTTGGGTCCACAGCGCCCAGTCTTGTGATCGTGACTATTGGTCCAACATCACTCAGCATGCGTGAATATTCCAGGGGAACTGTTAAGAACGAATGTTGTAAACTTATTATTAAAGTAGGTTTCACGTTAGAGTAATCAATTTCTGGTATATTGGGCATTTTTGCATATTTACCGGATTCCATAATATGAGCTAGATGGCAACTCTGAATGGGCAATGACAGTTGGGAAGATACATAAATGTTGGTAACCGAATATTTGTTATTGTATTTTCCAACACCACTAATAACAATATTATTTTTTTCAGTTTTTTTCTGACACGCGTTCATTATTTAACCACTGAACTTCCAAAATATCTGGATTTCCGCGCAAATCCAGTTCTCGTGCGATATTAATGTCCAACATGGACACATTGGCTCCGTCGTCAATGAACGCGTACGTAGTTATTTGTTTGTGCTTACCGTAAATCGTCACGGGCAATATTTGGAACAGTACGTTTTCGGTGGCGCGGGCTGCGTGGCAATTGCGCTCTGTGGGTCGACTCCGTTGACATCGGTGGTGATTTGTGCAACAATTGATTGTGTGATTTTTGACAATCATTTATACCGCAACGTCGTCTCATGCTGCAATTTTTAACGTGGTGTCCTCTTTTTAAGCAGCTAATGCAAGTTTTAATTTGTTTTATTTTGTTCCATCGCTCATCGATGGACATCTGTAAAAAATGTGCACAATTTTTTATATTTGGGCACTCACCGAGGCATATTGGGCAGTTGTGGTTGACAGAGGCGACGCAGGCGTATTTGCGGTTTGGTGTAGCAGTGTTACCAAAGTGGCGGCGGCTAGAGGACGTGGAAGCAATTGGCAAAGTATCGTGGACCATATTGGCAAGGCGTCGCAAAGTGGATAGCCAGTTTGCAAAATCGACGATTGTGGCTGGTTGTTGGAGTTGCAGACATTTTTCCGCCCACTGCATTTGACGGTTCGTGGACAATTTTGACACCAATTCACTGAGCAGGGATGGATTTGACAGATGATGCTCACCTTTGGAATTTTGCAGGAATGTTGCCATGTTGGAGATTTTATTTGCAAAATTTACAAGGGCTTCTAAATTTTGTTTTTGGGTGTTTTGATGCTAAGGCTGGCATCACAACGCTGCGGTGGTGTCCTCGTAAAACTTGTGGATAGCTTCCCCTCACCTTGGGACGGCGCAAAGCTAAAATTGGTAAGGAAAAGCGACATTCCTGAACTCATAAAAACGACCCTATATGTTAAGGGAAGTCGCAGTAACTTCTCATCAGAGTACCTACTCGACATCATTGGCAAACAGAATTCAAAACTTTCCGTGAGAAAGTCTTCTATAGGAAGGATGATACCGAGGGTACTCTCCTCGTGTTAGGCATAGACCCAGAATCCAAGAACAATCTTGTCATGGCGAAGGGCATGGCGTACTTCTTGATCTGGACAGTCTTTTTCAAAATTGGAAAGGTCCCGATTGGCAGGACAAATGAACCGAGTCCAAATATACTGTCTGAAGAGGCAAACACTGGTATTGAACGGATGGAGACAAGTGAGACACTGCCAAAAACTGATGTGGAAGTAGTCAATAACACCACCAGTTCACCAATAGTACCGCCACTTTTGCAGGAAGTTCCCAGCAAAGGTGGTGGTCAAAATAAAAAGAGCCACAAAACGATTCAAACCAATGAGGGAGCGACAAAAAATAACACCGCCTCCCAAAATTGTCGACTGGAAGATGGTGTAATAGGTAGTGGACGAAAGGAGGAGAATGACCCACTACCAAATAAAGAGGGGGTGCCACCAGATAGGATAGACTCCCAAAAGAAACTTTTACTGGAAGGACAATGATTGAGGTCATCCAGATAAACCTCCACCGGAGCGAGACAGCATCCAACGCTCTGATGGACATCATAAATAAAGGCAGGGTTCATATTGCTTTGATCCAGGAACCATGGACAACTAGCAACAAGGTTACTGGATTAAACCATGTGAACTATAACCTTTTCTACGCTAACAGAGGTACTCGTCCAAGGACTTGTATTCTGTGCCATAAAAACTTATGTTTTATTTTCTCTCCAGAGTTGTCAACATCGGACGCAACGGTGCTGAGGCAAGGTAATGGAAATATGTACCTGGCGTCAATATATCTGCCATTCGATGCGCCGACATTGCCACCTACGTCGGAATTACAACGTCTGGTGAGGGAATCCAAACACACAAGTAATGAGTTATTAGCTGGATGTGACGCCAACTCCCATCATATCGCTTGGGGTAGTACTAACACCAATAAAAGGGGACACGCCCTTATCGAATTTTTGAATACAAATGACCTCATAACTCTTAACATAGGAAACACTGCAACCTTTGTTAACAAAATTAGGGAAGAAGTATTAGATATAACGATATGTTCAGAAAATCTTATTGATGAGATTCATGAGTGGAGGGTTTCGGATGAACACTCCTATTCAGACCACCGTTATATAAGGTTTAAAATTGCACGGCCACCGCCAAACTCCATAAGTTTCCGTAATAAGGCTAAGACCGACTGGACTAAATTCGGAAATCTACTTAGAAATCGATTGGGCCAGCCTACACGCGATTATCTATGGGCAGAAGACATTGATATCAATGTTAAGAAGATTACCGAGGCTCTTGTAAAATCATTCGAAGATAGTTGCCCACTTCGAGAAAGGAAATCTGCCTTTGAGAAACCCTGGATGACAGGACAAATTCGCTCGATTGGCAAAGATGTCCGCAGACTTTACAATAGAGCTCGACGTAAAAAACAATCAGTATATTGGGACGACTACCACAGAAGACTCAAAGAATACAATAAAATCGTTAGATCGGCGAAACGTAACTCCTGGAGGCTTTTCTGTGAACAGGTAGACAGCGTTAACAGCATGTCTAAAATGAAAAAGTTCCTCTCAAAAACTCATGTCCAAACCGAAACACTGGTGGATGAAACGGGTAAAAGGATGGAAACTATAGAGGATACCGTAAGGCTCTTGATGAAAACTAATTTTCCGACTGGTAATGCTGGACCAACAGAGGAACAGTTACAGAATGAAAATGTATTGCATCAAGTACCTATTACGGATATAACAGATGGTATGGTTAAAGAAGCGATAAAAAGTTTCTCTCCCTTTAAGGCTGCGGGACCGGATGGAATATTTCCAGCACTTCTGCAGAATGAGGTGGATCTGGTATCAACTCATCTGGCTGGAGTGTTCACTGCATGCCTAACCCATTCGTATACCACAAAAACTGGCAGGAATCAAGGGTGGTCTTCATACCAAAGCCTGGCCTGACACGACCCCAAAGGCTTATCGACCCATTAGCTTTACTTCTTTCCTGTTAAAAACAATGGAGCGAATAATTGATGACATGGTCAAAGGTAAAATAGCGGATGACAGGCTAAACTTCAAACAACACGCCTATGTCAAAGGAAGATCAGTGGAAACAGCTCTGCATGAGGTAGTGCACCACATAGAAGAGTCCTTCAGTAAAGAAATGTATACACTTGCTGTTTGCATAGACATTGAGGGCGCATTTAACAATGTACAGACCGATACACTTATCCAGTCCTTAGACGAGTTTCAGGTTGACCGGGATCAACTGGATCAACAATATGCTAAGGAATAGGTGGATTATTTGTGGGTCATATGACGTAAAAATTAGAGACAAGGTAAATCGTGGTATACCTCAGGGGGGCATTTTTATCGCCTCTTCTATGGGTTACGACGATACACAGTCTCCTAAAAGCCCTCGCCAATGAAGGACTTAAACCAGTCTGTTATGCAGACGACGTTGTAATACTTCTAAGGGGCTTTCATCCAAATCTATTATGCAGAAGAGCTGAAGAGGCACTTAACATAGCATATAACTGGGCACAACCAAGGGGATTAAATGTTAACCCAGACAAACCAGAAATATGTCTATTTACAAGGAAAACGAAGATCCCACGTTTTACCCCGCCTCGATTCCTGAATAAGACAATTGCTATAACTAAAAAGGTAAAATACTTGGGAGTAATCTTGGATCAGAAACTGTACTGGAAAGATCATATTGAAGAAAGAGTTACAAAGGCACACAGATGTTGGTCGTTGTGCAGAAGAGCTATAGGTTTAAAATGGGGACTACGTCCAAATATGATTCACTGGCTTTACATGAGCGTGATTAGACCAATAATCACCTACGCCTCTGTAGTGTTGTGGACATCAATGGACAAGAAGTGCAACGTAATACCTTTGCAAAAAATTCAACGTATGTGCTGTCTAGGCATAAGCGGGGCATTTAGAACTGCACCAACGAAAGCGTTGGAGACTATACTGCACATCCAACCAATAGACATCCGTATAAAGTATGAGGCAGCCCTCACAGCAAGACGTCTACAAGTGATGGGTGAATGGATAAATCGAGACCACAAGTCGTACCATCAGATGATTTTAGAATATCTAGTTGGTCACATTCAAACGCCAGAAATCTCGGACCGCATTCCTGAAGTGCGGCTTACAGCTACCTGTGATACGTTTGTGCCAGACAGACGCTCCTGGGAAAATGGAACTTTGGCCCATGTGCCAGTGGGAACCAGCTGCTACACGGATGGGCCCACCGGACGGGTCTGGGACTTTTTATTGATGAACCAGAAGTCGAACTTCACTTCCGCCTCCGCCTATGTTCGCCTTCGTTCCCAGAGTTTCCACGTCGAAATATCCACGCATCACTGTTTCCAGTTCATTTAGCAAGTTGCAATTATCATCGTCGGGACATTTTCTCATATGTAGAGCGCGTTTGGTATGCGTAATTTCTTCTCCCGGTTTGGGTCCACAGCGCCCAGTCTTGTGATCGTGACTATTGGTCCAACATCACTCAGCATGCGTGAATATTCCAGGGGAACTGTTAAGAACGAATGTTGTAAACTTATTATTAAAGTAGGTTTCACGTTAGAGTAATCAATTTCTGGTATATTGGGCATTTTTGCATATTTACCGGATTCCATAATATGAGCTAGATGGCAACTCTGAATGGGCAATGACAGTTGGGAAGATACATAAATGTTGGTAACCGAATATTTGTTATTGTATTTTCCAACACCACTAATAACAATATTATTTTTTTCAGTTTTTTTCTGACACGCGTTCATTATTTAACCACTGAACTTCCAAAATATCTGGATTTCCGCGCAAATCCAGTTCTCGTGCGATATTAATGTCCAACATGGACACATTGGCTCCGTCGTCAATGAACGCGTACGTAGTTATTTGTTTGTGCTTACCGTAAATCGTCACGGGCAATATTTGGAACAGTACGTTTTCGGTGGTGCGGGCTGCGTGGCAATTGCGCTCTGTGGGTCGACTCCGTTGACATCGGTGGTGATTTGTGCAACAATTGATTGTGTGATTTTTGACAATCATTTATACCGCAACGTCGTCTCATGTTGCAATTTTTAACGTGGTGTCCTCTTTTTAAGCAGCTAAAGCAAGTTTTAATTTGTTTTATTTTGTTCCATCGCTCATAGATGGACATCTGTAAAAAATGTGCACAATTTTTTATATTTGGGCACTCACCGAGGCATATTGGGCAGTTGTGGTTGACAGAGGCGACGCAGGCGTATTTGCGGTTTGGTGTAGCAGTGTTACCAAAGTGGCGGCGGCTAGAGGACGTGGAAGCAATTGGCAAAGTATCGTGGACCATATTGGCAAGGCGTCGCAAAGTGGATAGCCAGTTTGCAAAATCGACGATTGTGGCTGGTTGTTGGAGTTGCAGACATTTTTCCGCCCACTGCATTTGACGGTTCGTGGACAATTTTGACACCAATTCACTGAGCAGGGATGGATTTGACAGATGATGCTCACCTTTGGAATTTTGCAGGAATGTTGCCATGTTGGAGATTTTATTTGCAAAATTTACAAGGGCTTCTAAATTTTGTTTTTGGATGTTTTGATGCTAAGGCTGGCATCACAACGCTGCGCTGGTGTCCTCGTAAAACTTGTGGATAGCTTCCCCTCACCTTGGGACGGCGCAAAGCTAAAATTGGTAAGGAAAAGCGACATTCCTGAACTCATAAAAACGACCCTATATGTTAAGGGAAGTCCCAGTAACTTCTCATCAGAGTACCTACTCGACATCATTGGCAAACAGAATTCAAAACTTTCCGTGAGAAAGTCTTCTATAGGAAGGATGATACCGAGGGTACTCTCCTCGTGTTAGGCATAGACCCAGAATCCAAGAACAATCTTGTCATGGCGAAGGGCATGGCGTACTTCTTGATCTGGACAGTCTTTTTCAAAATTGGAAAGGTCCCGATTGGCAGGACAAATGAATCGAGTCCAAATATACTGTCTGAAGAGGCAAACACTGGTATTGAACGGATGGAGACAAGTGAGACACTGCCAAAAACTGATGTGGAAGTAGTCAATAACACCACCAGTTCACCAATAGTACCGCCACTTTTGCAGGAAGTTCCCAGCAAAGGTGGTGATCAAAATAAAAAGAGCCACAAAACGATTCAAACCAATGAGGGAGCGACAAAAAATAACACCGCCTCCCAAAATTGTCGACTGGAAGATGGTGTAATAGGTAGTGAACGAAAGGAGGAGAATGACCCACTACCAAATAAAGAGGGGGTGCCACCAGATAGGATAGACTCCCAAAAGAAACTTTTACTGGAAGGACAATGATTGAGGTCATCCAGATAAACCTCCACCGGAGCGAGACAGCATCCAACGCTCTGATGGACATCATAAATAAAGGCAGGGTTCATATTGCTTTGATCCAGGAACCATGGACAACTAGCAACAAGGTTACTGGATTAAACCATGTGAACTATAACCTTTTCTACGCTAACAGAGGTACTCGTCCAAGGACTTGTATTCTGTGCCATAAAAACTTATGTTTTATTTTCTCTCCAGAGTTGTCAACATCGGACGCAACGGTGCTGAGGCAAGGTAATGGAAATATGTACCTGGCGTCAATATATCTGCCATTCGATGCGCCGACATTGCCACCTACGTCGGAATTACAACGTCTGGTGAGGGAATCCAAACACACAAGTAATGAGTTATTAGCTGGATGTGACGCCAACTCCCATCATATCGCTTGGGGTAGTACTAACACCAATAAAAGGGGACACGCCCTTATCGAATTTTTGAATACAAATGACCTCATAACTCTTAACATAGGAAACACTGCAACCTTTGTTAACAAAATTAGGGAAGAAGTATTAGATATAACGATATGTTCAGAAAATCTTATTGATGAGATTCATGAGTGGAGGGTTTCGGATGAACACTCCTATTCAGACCACCGTTATATAAGGTTTAAAATTGCACGGCCACCGCCAAACTCCATAAGTTTCCGTAATAAGGCTAAGGCCGACTGGACTAAATTCGGAAATCTACTTAGAAATCGATTGGGCCAGCCTACACGCGATTATCTATGTGCAGAAGACATTGATATCAATGTTAAGAAGATTACCGAGGCTCTTGTAAAATCATTCGAAGATAGTTGCCCACTTCGAGAAAGGAAATCTGCCTTTGAGAAACCCTGGATGACAGGACAAATTCGCTCGATTGGCAAAGATGTCCGCAGGCTTTACAATAGAGCTCGACGTAAAAAACAATCAGTATATTGGGACGACTACCACAGAAGACTCAAAGAATACAATAAAATCGTTAGATCGGCGAAACGTAACTCCTGGAGGCTTTTCTGTGAACAGGTAGACAGCGTTAACAGCATGTCTAAAATGAAAAAGTTCCTCTCAAAAACTCATGTCCAAACCGAAACACTGGTGGATGAAACGGGTAAAAGGATGGAAACTATAGAGGATACCGTAAGGCTCTTGATGAAAACTAATTTTCCGACTGGTAATGCTGGACCAACAGAGGAACAGTTACAGAATGAAAATGTATTGCATCAAGTACCTATTACGGATATAACAGATGGTATGGTTAAAGAAGCGATAAAAAGTTTCTCTCCCTTTAAGGCTGCGGGACCGGATGGAGTATTTCCAGCACTTCTGCAGAATGAGGTGGATCTGGTATCAACTCATCTGGCTGGAGTGTTCACTGCATGCCTAACCCATTCGTATACCACAAAGCCTGGCCTGACACGACCCCAAAGGCTTATCGACCCATTAGCTTTACTTCTTTCCTGTTAAAAACAATGGAGCGAATAATTGATGACATGGTCAAAGGTAAAATAGCGGATGACAGGCTAAACTTCAAACAACACGCCTATGTCAAAGGAAGATCAGTGGAAACAGCTCTGCATGAGGTAGTGCACCACATAGAAGAGTCCTTCAGTAAAGAAATGTATACACTTGCTGTTTGCATAGACATTGAGGGCGCATTTAACAATGTACAGACCGATACACTTATCCAGTCCTTAGACGAGTTTCAGGTTGACCGGGATCAACTGGATCAACAATATGCTAAGGAATAGGTGGATTATTTGTGGGTCATATGACGTAAAAATTAGAGACAAGGTAAATCGTGGTATACCTCAGGGGGGCATTTTTATCGCCTCTTCTATGGGTTACGACGATACACAGTCTCCTAAAAGCCCTCGCCAATGAAGGACTTAAACCAGTCTGTTATGCAGACGACGTTGTAATACTTCTAAGGGGCTTTCATCCAATACTATTATGCAGAAGAGCTGAAGAGGCACTTAACATAGCATATAACTGGGCACAACCAAGGGGATTAAATGTTAACCCAGACAAACCAGAAATATGTCTATTTACAAGGAAAACGAAGATCCCACGTTTTACCACGCCTCGATTCCTGAATAAGACAATTGCTATAACTAAAAAGGTAAAATACTTGGGAGTAATCTTGGATCAGAAACTGTACTGGAAAGATCATCTTGAAGAAAGAGTTACAAAGGCACACAGATGTTGGTCGTTGTGCAGAAGAGCTATAGGTTTAAAATGGGGACTACGTCCAAATATGACTCACTGGCTTTACATGAGCGTGATTAGACCAATAATCACCTACGCCTCTGTAGTGTTGTGGACATCAATGGACAAGAAGTGCAACGTAATACCTTTGCAAAAAATTCAACGTATGTGCTGTCTAGGCATAAGCGGGGCATTTAGAACTGCACCAACAAAAGCGTTGGAGACTATACTGCACATCCAACAAATAGACATCCGTATAAAGTATGAGGCAGCCCTCACAGCAAGACGTCTACAAGTGATGGGTGAATGGATAAATCGAGACCACAAGTCGTACCATCAGATGATGTTAGAATATCTAGTTGGTCACATTCAAACGCCAGAAATCTCGGACCGCATTCCTGAAGTGCGGCTTACAGCTACCTGTGATACGTTTGTGCCAGACAGACGCTCCTGGGAAAATGGAACTTTGGCCCATGTGCCAGTGGGAACCAGCTGCTACACGGATGGGTCCCAGCGAGGAGGAAGGACGGGTCTGGGACTTTTTATTGATGAACCAGAAGTCGAACTTCACTTCCGCCTCCGCCTATGTTCGCCTTCGTTCCCAAAGTTTCCACGTCGAAATATCCACGCATCACTGTTTCCAGTTCATTTAGCAAGTTGCAATTATCATCGTCGGGACATTTTCTCATATGTAGAGCGCGTTTGGTATGCGTAATTTCTTCTCCCGGTTTGGGTCCACAGCGCCCAGTCTTGTGATCGTGACTATTGGTCCAACATCACTCAGCATGCGTGAATATTCCAGGGGAACTGTTAAGAACGAATGTTGTAAACTTATTATTAAAGTAGGTTTCACGTTAGAGTAATCAATTTCTGGTATATTGGGCATTTTTGCATATTTACCGGATTCCATAATATGAGCTAGATGGCAACTCTGAATGGGCAATGACAGTTGGGAAGATACATAAATGTTGGTAACCGAATATTTGTTATTGTATTTTCCAACACCACTAATAACAATATTATTTTTTTCAGTTTTTTTCTGACACGCGTTCATTATTTAACCACTGAACTTCCAAAATATCTGGATTTCCGCGCAAATCCAGTTCTCGTGCGATATTAATGTCCAACATGGACACATTGGCTCCGTCGTCAATGAACGCGTACGTAGTTATTTGTTTGTGCTTACCGTAAATCGTCACGGGCAATATTTGGAACAGTACGTTTTCGGTGGTGCGGGCTGCGTGGCAATTGCGCTCTGTGGGTCGACTCCGTTGACATCGGTGGTGATTTGTGCAACAATTGATTGTGTGATTTTTGACAATCATTTATACCGCAACGTCGTCTCATGTTGCAATTTTTAACGTGGTGTCCTCTTTTTAAGCAGCTAAAGCAAGTTTTAATTTGTTTTATTTTGTTCCATCGCTCATCGATGGACATCTGTAAAAAATGTGCACAATTTTTTATATTTGGGCACTCACCGAGGCATATTGGGCAGTTGTGGTTGACAGAGGCGACGCAGGCGTATTTGCGGTTTGGTGTAGCAGTGTTACCAAAGTGGCGGCGGCTAGAGGACGTGGAAGCAATTGGCAAAGTATCGTGGACCATATTGGCAAGGCGTCGCAAAGTGGATAGCCAGTTTGCAAAATCGACGATTGTGGCTGGTTGTTGGAGTTGCAGACATTTTTCCGCCCACTGCATTTGACGGTTCGTGGACAATTTTGACACCAATTCACTGAGCAGGGATGGATTTGACAGATGATGCTCACCTTTGGAATTTTGCAGGAATGTTGCCATGTTGGAGATTTTATTTGCAAAATTTACAAGGGCTTCTAAATTTTGTTTTTGGATGTTTTGATGCTAAGGCTGGCATCACAACGCTGCGCTGGTGTCCTCGTAAAACTTGTGGATAGCTTCCCCTCACCTTGGGACGGCGCAAAGCTAAAATTGGTAAGGAAAAGCGACATTCCTGAACTCATAAAAACGACCCTATATGTTAAGGGAAGTCCCAGTAACTTCTCATCAGAGTACCTACTCGACATCATTGGCAAACAGAATTCAAAACTTTCCGTGAGAAAGTCTTCTATAGGAAGGATGATACCGAGGGTACTCTCCTCGTGTTAGGCATAGACCCAGAATCCAAGAACAATCTTGTCATGGCGAAGGGCATGGCGTACTTCTTGATCTGGACAGTCTTTTTCAAAATTGGAAAGGTCCCGATTGGCAGGACAAATGAATCGAGTCCAAATATACTGTCTGAAGAGGCAAACACTGGTATTGAACGGATGGAGACAAGTGAGACACTGCCAAAAACTGATGTGGAAGTAGTCAATAACACCACCAGTTCACCAATAGTACCGCCACTTTTGCAGGAAGTTCCCAGCAAAGGTGGTGATCAAAATAAAAAGAGCCACAAAACGATTCAAACCAATGAGGGAGCGACAAAAAATAACACCGCCTCCCAAAATTGTCGACTGGAAGATGGTGTAATAGGTAGTGAACGAAAGGAGGAGAATGACCCACTACCAAATAAAGAGGGGGTGCCACCAGATAGGATAGACTCCCAAAAGAAACTTTTACTGGAAGGACAATGATTGAGGTCATCCAGATAAACCTCCACCGGAGCGAGACAGCATCCAACGCTCTGATGGACATCATAAATAAAGGCAGGGTTCTTATTGCTTTGATCCAGGAACCATGGACAACTAGCAACAAGGTTACTGGATTAAACCATGTGAACTATAACCTTTTCTACGCTAACAGAGGTACTCGTCCAAGGACTTGTATTCTGTGCCATAAAAACTTATGTTTTATTTTCTCTCCAGAGTTGTCAACATCGGGCGCAACGGTGCTGAGGCAAGGTAATGGAAATATGTACCTGGCGTCAATATATCTGCCATTCGATGCGCCGACATTGCCACCTACGTCGGAATTACAACGTCTGGTGAGGGAATCCAAACACACAAGTAATGAGTTATTAGCTGGATGTGACGCCAACTCCCATCATATCGCTTGGGGTAGTACTAACACCAATAAAAGGGGACACGCCCTTATCGAATTTTTGAATACAAATGACCTCATAACTCTTAACATAGGAAACACTGCAACCTTTGTTAACAAAATTAGGGAAGAAGTATTAGATATAACGATATGTTCAGAAAATCTTATTGATGAGATTCATGAGTGGAGGGTTTCGGATGAACACTCCTATTCAGACCACCGTTATATAAGGTTTAAAATTGCACGGCCACCGCCAAACTCCATAAGTTTCCGTAATAAGGCTAAGACCGACTGGACTAAATTCGGAAATCTACTTAGAAATCGATTGGGCCAGCCTACACGCGATTATCTATGTGCAGAAGACATTGATATCAATGTTAAGAAGATTACCGAGGCTCTTGTAAAATCATTCGAAGATAGTTGCCCACTTCGAGAAAGGAAATCTGCCTTTGAGAAACCCTGGATGACAGGACAAATTCGCTCGATTGGCAAAGATGTCCGCAGACTTTACAATAGAGCTCGACGTAAAAAACAATCAGTATATTGGGACGACTACCACAGAAGACTCAAAGAATACAATAAAATCGTTAGATCGGCGAAACGTAACTCCTGGAGGCTTTTCTGTGAACAGGTAGACAGCGTTAACAGCATGTCTAAAATGAAAAAGTTCCTCTCAAAAACTCATGTCCAAACCGAAACACTGGTGGATGAAACGGGTAAAATGATGGAAACTATAGAGGATACCGTAAGGCTCTTGATGAAAACTAATTTTCCGACTGGTAATGCTGGACCAACAGAGGAACAGTTACAGAATGAAAATGTATTGCATCAAGTACCTATTACGGATATAACAGATGGTATGGTTAAAGAAGCGATAAAAAGTTTCTCTCCCTTTAAGGCTGCGGGACCGGATGGAATATTTCCAGCACTTCTGCAGAATGAGGTGGTTCTGGTATCAACTCATCTGGCTGGGGTGTTCACTGCATGCCTAACCCATTCGTATACCACAAAAAACTGGCAGGAATCAAGGGTGGTCTTCATACCAAAGCCTGGCCTGACACGACCCCAAAGGATTATCGACCCATTAGCTTTACTTCTTTCCTGTAAAAAACAATGGAGCGAATAATTGATGACATGGTCAAAGGTAAAATAGCGGATGACAGGCTAAAATTCAAACAACACGCCTATGTCAAAGGAAGATCAGTGGAAACAGCTCCGCATGTGGTAGTGCACCACATAGAAGAGTCCTTCAGTAAAGAAATGTATACACTTGCTGTTTGCATAGACATTGAGGGCGCATTTAACAATGTACAGACCGATACACTTATCCAGTCCTTAGACGAGTTTCAGGTTGACCGGGATCAACTGGATCAACAATATGCTAAGGAATAGGTGGATTATTTGTGGGTCATATGACGTAAAAATTAGAGACAAGGTAAATCGTGGTATACCTCAGGGGGGCATTTTTATCGCCTCTTCTATGGGTTACGACGATACACAGTCTCCTAAAAGCCCTCGCCAATGAAGGACTTAAACCAGTCTGTTATGCAGACGACGTTGTAATACTTCTAAGGGGCTTTCATCCAAATCTATTATGCAGAAGAGCTGAAGAGGCACTTAACATAGCATATAACTGGGCACAACCAAGGGGATTAAATGTTAACCCAGACAAACCAGAAATATGTCTATTTACAAGGAAAACGAAGATCCCACGTTTTACCCCGCCTCGATTCCTGAATAAGACAATTGCTATAACTAAAAAGGTAAAATACTTGGGAGTAATCTTGGATCAGAAACTGTACTGGAAAGATCATCTTGAAGAAAGAGTTACAAAGGCACACAGATGTTGGTCGTTGTGCAGAAGAGCTATAGGTTTAAAATGGGGACTACGTCCAAATATGACTCACTGGCTTTACATGAGCGTGATTAGACCAATAATCACCTACGCCTCTGTAGTGTTGTGGACATCAATGGACAAGAAGTGCAACGTAATACCTTTGCAAAAAATTCAACGTATGTGCTGTCTAGGCATAAGCGGGGCATTTAGAACTGCACCAACAAAAGCGTTGGAGACTATACTGCACATCCAACCAATAGACATCCGTATAAAGTATGAGGCAGCCCTCACAGCAAGACGTCTACAAGTGATGGGTGAATGGATAAATCGAGACCACAAGTCGTACCATCAGATGATTTTAGAATATCTAGTTGGTCACATTCAAACGCCAGAAATCTCGGACCGCATTCCTGAAGTGCGGCTTACAGCTACCTGTGATACGTTTGTGCCAGACAGACGCTCCTGGGAAAATGGAACTTTGGCCCATGTGCCAGTGGGAACCAGCTGCTACACGGATGGGTCCCAGCGAGGAGGAAGGACGGGTCTGGGACTTTTTATCGATGAACCAGAAGTCGAACTTCACTTCCGCCTCCCTGACCATAACACGGTATTTCAAGCAGAAGTTCGAGCAATCACGGAGTGTGTGAACTGGCTCAGTAACACGACAAAGCCTAAATATGCCAACATCTTCACAGATAGCCAAATGGCGATTAAAGCAATAACATCGCAAAGGGTCAAATCCAGAACTGTGTTGGACTGTAAAAGAACGATAAATGATTACTCAGCCCATGGTCAATTGCGTATTTGCTGGGTACCAGGACACAACGGAGTGATTGGAAATGAACGGGCAAACAACTTGGCTTCAAAGGGCAGAGAACTTCGAGTAATAAACTTGAAAAATTGGAAACCTTTCGAAGCCACGAAAAATGAGTTGAAGCACTGGGCAGTGATGGCTCATAAAACTGTGTGGAATAGCGCAACAGTAGGAGCAACTGCAAAGATACAAATGAAAAGAAAACAAGAAGTCTTCTGAAACTAAACAAGATCGATATTAGTAAGATGATGTGTGTTCTAACGGGACACTCAAGCTTACAAGCACATCTTCATCGCATAGGACTAGCAGGAAACGACGAATGCAGGGCATGCAGAGACAACATCGAAACGATGGAACATTTTCTGTGTCACTGCCCGGCTTTCACACATGCAAGATCCCAACATTTCGGGTCCGACATATTACCACACTTGACTCATCTCAGAGAATATGACTGGAAGGTACTGAGAAAATTCGTGTCTAGTACCGATTTTCTGTAACTCGTGAGGTATAAAAAGATCATAAATAAGGAGCGCACAACAGGCCGAACCACTGGCTTAAGTGCATGTCCATGGACATGAGACGTTTAAACGTCTCCTCTCTTCAACCTAACCTACATTTTCATTTGCCACTGGAGGAATGGCCCTTACTTTCTCCATTTGGCTCCTAATTTCCTGCAAAACTTCCAAGATGGCGTTAACATTTGCAGAACTTCCAAGCAATGACTCCACGGTTTCTCTGGCCCGACCTTTAAGTGCATCACGTAGGCGCATAACATTATGCAGACTTGAGTACCCAAATTCTGCAGTAGTACTTTCAAAGGCTTCAAATGTCTGCTACTCCTCCGGAAGGCCTGTAAATATTGGAAGTGGATAAATTTTTTTCTGTGGAATAGAATTGTGCGAATATATTGGCTGTGACGAAGTATTTGAAGTTATCGACAATGGCGGTGGTGGCTGAAACAATTGTGTCGTAAGCGGCTGGGTCACAGGTGTAAGTGGTGGCTGTGGCGGCTGACTTACTTGTGGTGGTAGCTGATACGGCTGTGGCGGTGGTTTCCGAAAATTGGGAATTTGTGGCGGTTGTGATGACAATGCCGGCTGTGAACTTGGCAATTGCGCTTGCATCTGTTGTGATGCACTAAGTAGCTGGGCATGTAATTGTTGTGTAGAGGCGAGGAATTCGGTTTGCATCACCTGCATTTGTCGTTGTATCTGCTGCATTTGTAATTCCATTTGCCTTTTAAAATCTGTAAATTCATTTGCAGATTTCGATGTTTTGGCTGGCGACTTGGGCGGCATTTTGGCGAGTGACGAAGCTATTGCGGGAGGATTGGACGAATTAGCAGAAGGCATACTTACTTCGGGTGAGTTCAGAAGCGGCATTTGGTTACCTTGTTTTGACGTGTCCATGGTTGGCAAGTGTTGGATGGGCATTTCGACAAAAAAGGAATCAAAACGGGCTGGCGGAATTCCTTGGGTGATTCTGGTGCTTGTTCTTCTCGTTTGTTCTTGGCTTTCGGACATGAAACAGGCAAGATCGCAATCACAGGTAAGAAAACAAACAAAATTCGGCAGGGATTTGATGCAAATTTGACAAAAAATTCGTGGCAGAAAAAATTTGCATTAAATTTTCTCAAAAAATGTCCGTCCAAGGGCAACTTACACCAAACAAAGAATAAAGATGTTCCTTTTTGCTATATTTTGCAGAATAAACCTAGAAGTAAACCGGCCCTAAAAGCCCTCACCAATGAAGGACTTAAACCAGTCTGTTATGCAGACGACGTTGTAATACTTTTAAAGGGCTTTCATCCAAATCTATTATGCAGAAGAGCTGAAGAGGCACTTAACATAGCATATAACTGGGCACAACCAAGGGGATTAAATGTTAACCCAGACAAACCAGAAATATGTCTATTTACAAGGAAAACGAAGATCCCACGTTTTACCCCGCCTCGATTCCTGAATAAGACAATTGCTATAACTAAAAAGGTAAAATACTTGGGAGTAATCTATATCAGAAACTGTACTGGAAAGATCATCTTGAAGAAAGAGTTACAAAGGCACACAGATGTTGGTCGTTGTGCAGAAGAGCTATAGGTTTAAAATGGGGACTACGTCCAAATATGACTCACTGGCTTTACATGAGCGTGATTAGACCAATAATCACCTACGCCTCTGTAGTGTTGTGGACATCAATGGACAAGAAGTGCAACGTAATACCTTTGCAAAAAATTCAACGTATGTGCTGTCTAGGCATAAGCGGGGCATTTAGAACTGCACCAACAAAAGCGTTGGAGACTATACTGCACATCCAACCAATAGACATCCGTATAAAGTATGAGGCAGCCCTCACAGCAAGACGTCTACAAGTGATGGGTGAATGGATAAATCGAGACCACAAGTCGTACCATCAGATGATTTTAGAATATCTAGTTGGTCACATTCAAACGCCAGAAATCTCGGACCGCATTCCTGAAGTGCGGCTTACAGCTACCTGTGATACGTTTGTGCCAGACAGACGCTCCTGGGAAAATGGAACTTTGGCCCATGTGCCAGTGGGAACCAGCTGCTACACGGATGGGTCCCAGCGAGGAGGAAGGACGGGTCTGGGACTTTTTATCGATGAACCAGAAGTCGAACTTCACTTCCGCCTCCCTGACCATAACACGGTATTTCAAGCAGAAGTTCGAGCAATCACGGAGTGTGTGAACTGGCTCAGTAACACGACAAAGCCTAAATATGCCAACATCTTCACAGATAGCCAAATGGCGATTAAAGCAATAACATCGCAAAGGGTCAAATCCAGAACTGTGTTGGTCTGTAAAAGAACGATAAATGATTACTCAGCCCATGGTCAATTGCGTATTTGCTGGGTACCAGGACACAACGGAGTGATTGGAAATGAACGGGCAAACAACTTGGCTCCAAAGGGCAGAGAACTTCGAGTAATAAACTTGAAAAATTGGAAACCTTTCGAAGCCACGAAAAATGAGTTGAAGCACTGGGCAGTGATGGCTCATAAAACTGTGTGGAATAGCGCAACAGTAGGAGCAACTGCAAAGATACTGTGGGGTGACCCAAATGAAAAGAAAACAAGAAGTCTTCTGAAACTAAACAAGATCGATATTAGTTAGATGATGTGTGTTCTAACGGGACACTCAAGCTTACAAGCACATCTTCATCGCATAGGACTAGCAGGAAACGACGAATGCAGGGCATGCAGAGACAACATCGAAACGATGGAACATTTTCTGTGTCACTGCCCGACTTTCACACATGCAGGATCCCAACATTTCGGGTCCGACATATTACCAGACTTGACTCATCTCAGAGAATATGACTGGAAGGTACTGAGAAAATTCGTGTCTAGTACCGATTTTCTGTAACTCGTGAGGTATAAAAATATCATAAATAAGGAGCGCACAACAGGCCGAACCACTGGCTTAAGTGCATGTCCATGGACATGAGACGTTTAAACGTCTCCTCTCTTCAACCTAACCTAACCTACATTTTCATTTGCCACTGGAGGAATGGCCCTTACTTTCTCCATTTGGCTCCTAATTTCCTGCAAAATTTCCAAGATGGCGTTAACATTTGCAGAACTTCCAAGCAATGACTCCACGGTTTCTCTGGCCCGACCTTTAAGTGCATCACGTAGGCGCATAACATTATGCAGACTTGAGTACCCAAATTCTGCAGTAGTACTTTCAAAGGCTTCAAAAAATGTCTGCTACTCCTCCGGAAGGCCTGTAAATATTGGAAATGGATACATTTTTTTCTGTGGAATAGAATTGTGCGAATATATTGGCTGTGACGAAGTATTTGAAGTTATCGACAATGGCGGTGGTGGCTGAAACAATTGTGTCGTAAGCGGCTGGGTCACAGGTGTAAGTGGTGGCTGACTTACTTGTGGTGGTAGCTGATACGGCTGTGGCGGTGGTTTCTGAAAATTGGGAATTTGTGGCGGTTGTGATGACAATGCCGGCTGTGAACTTGGCAATTGCGCTTGCATCTGTTGTGATGCACTAAGTAGCTGGGCATGTAATTGTTGTGTAGAAGCGAGGAATTCGGTTTGCATCACCTGCATTTGTCGTTGCATCTGCTGCATTTGTAATTCCATTTGCCTTTTAAAATCTGTAAATTCATTTGCAGATTTCGATGTTTTGGCTGGCGACTTGGGCGGCATTTTGGCGAGTGACGAAGCTATTGCGGGAGGATTGGACGAATTGGCAGAAGGCATACTTACTTCGGGTGAGTTCAGAAGCGGCATTTGGTTACCTTGTTTTGACGTGTCCATGGTTGGCAAGTGTTGGATGGGCATTTCGACAAAAAAGGAATCAAAACGGGCTGGCGGAATTCCTTGGGTGATTCTGGTGCTTGTTCTTCTCGTTTGTTCTTGGCTTTCGGACATGAAACAGGCAAGATCGCAATCACAGGTAAGAAAACAAACAAAATTCGGCAGGGATTTGATGCAAATTTGACAAAAAATTCGTGGCAGAAAAAATTTGCATTAAATTTTCTCAAAAAATGTCCGTCCAAGGGCAACTTACACCAAACAAAGAATAAAGATGTTCCTTTTTGCTATATTTTGCAGAATAAACCTAGAAGTAAACCGGCAGCCTTCCTGATTGACAAGAAATTATTTGTTTTTAGTTTTAATAATTTATTTATTTGAATATTTATTGTTGTGATTTTTGTTTATTTATAAGATGAATATGTGTGTGTGTGTAGCTTGGTTTGTTTGAGCATTGAAGCTGTTGTTTATTCTCTAAATAAAGACAAATAAAAGTTTACATTGTTAAAAAATTAATAAATTGAAACAAGTGAAAATAAAAATAAAATTAACAATTACAAAAATAATTAACTTACTTGTTTTGATATCTATAGCAAAAAGGAGATCAAGTAAGTGCCAGAAGGGTCTATTTATACACAAACATGTCTTAAACATACAAAAATTACAATTACAAAATACGATATTTGGCTAATACAATAGTGTTATCCTGCTCTAGGCTTGGGATTTTTAGGCCGTCTTGAAGCTTGCTGACATTTGCGCAAGCATACGAGTTTCAGGGTTACCATTACACGACATCCCCACCCCCGTGAACTGACCCAGAGGGGGAGGCTTCACCCTTTTCAGCATCTTCATCAACATCGAGAATCAGGGTTACCATTACACGACAAAGTGTGTGTGTCGAGATGTCACTTTTATATGAATGTGTGTGTGTATAAGCATGTAATTTTTTTTCCTTTTCGCTTTTCTTGAAAACAAACACCAGTTAAAATTCTATACAATAAACAATTAAATGTAATAATGCCGACTTAGGAAATAGTTAATTTAAATTGCAGAGAGGAAATATTGTTGAAGATCATTATGCTAATATTATACATAAATTATTTCTTTTGTGTTGATACGATTTCGATGCTTGTGAGGCATCAGAAGCCGGGGTAATACAATGTTACAAATAACAAAATAATTTCCAACTGTTGTACGAATATAAATAAATAAAATGATGTTTTGATGAACCCAAAAAGATGTTTTATTATTATTTTTAAGGATTTACATTATATTTGTTGACATATTTAAATTATACTACAATCTATAAATGGTATACCTTCTTCCAACTCCTATGGCTGGTAAGAACTCACTATGTTCTTTACAACCACTTCCAAATCGGGACCACATGCACTGTCCAATTCCATTGTCCTACTGCATTGGTATCGTTAGCCGCCCACAATGTTTCTCGAGGCTTTTCGGCACAGTTGTTCTAAACATACAAACGTAAATGTACATATGTATCCAATCGGAATGTCGCTCTTCTCGTTTATTCCATATACATAATTTTTTTTCATTAGTTTGCATTAGGAAATGTTGTTGCTAATATTTACAACAGTTTACTTTCTCGCGGACAAACATGAATATAAATAAATAGGTGTACAATGCTGGCGGCATTCAATTTGTTGCGGCGTTCAAGTAATTTGTAGCGGCGAAAAGTGTCAATTTCTTACGTTGAAAAAACATAGTACCAAAAATGAAAAAATTTCACTCATTTTTTCACAACTTTGTTTTTTTGTATGGGATTTCAGCGTGAAACCGGAACATAGTACCGTGATTAATATACGACGAAGCTTAATATAAACTCTTGATGTCAATTGCTGAGTGATTTACTAGAAACGTAAATCCTTTTACTACCTCCATGTCATCAGATTCATCACTATGGTCAATCGAATTAACAGGCCAATTTCGGGGGTCACCTTCAAAAATTCCGGGCCGGTAAACCATCTGGAGTTCGAGCTAATATCGATATTGTGGCGTAATCTAGTGGCATCATCGGCTACATTACACTGAGTCGGGACCCATCTCCAGTCATTTTCGCTTGTCGCATTCAAAATTTGGTTTAGTCTGTGGGCAACAAATTGTTTATAACATCGGTTTGTTGATCGAATCCATTTTATGACAGTGGTTCAATCTGTCCACAAAATACAAATTTCAACTCGAATCTGGTGCGCATGCTCTATCGTTTGCACCAATCGTACGCCCAAAACTGCAGCTTGTAGTTCCATACGAGTCACTGATAATTGTTTCATGGGTGCACACCGACTTTCCGAACATATAAAGGACACACTGGCGTCACCATCATCATCAAAATACATCCAATAAGCCACTGCGGTGAGGAACATAGTATTGTGCTTTAACAAAAAAACAATGATGAAATTATGAAAAGATGTGACAGAAGTAAACGAAAACAAGACAGAAAGAAATAGCGTTGCCACAGCGTTAAGAAATACAAGTCGACAGTTGAAATTCAAATATAAAAATACATATGGCAGAATTTCACGACAAGTACCTTTGGTAATTGGTACTCTGGTCCCCTGACAACCAATTGGGGCTGTCAATGACTGACAGTGACGTTTACGCTAAATCATTCATTGTGATATTCGTACTGACAAGGAGGCGGATTGGCAGAGTAAGGTAGAAATGGTAAGTATTAAATAAATTGAAATGAAAAAAAGTGAATTATAATGGAAAGAAAATAATGAAATGGAGAAAAGTATTCCTATAATCTCTTGTGTTTCGTTTACCGGGATATTTTAATAAAAACGATAAGTGGAAAAAATGTGAATTAGTGTGAAGTGTGTGTGAATGGGGCCATAGAAGTTATTGGCAAACCTAAATGTACAAAGCCATATAAATATTGCCAGCAAAAAATAAAAAAATTAAATGTGTGCTACAAATGTTAAAAATAATTTGACCAAATGGCCAAAAATGATGAATCTGGAAATGGACTAGCAAACGTGGCTTGGAACCTGAGTTATTTTGCTGAATGAGCACTACGTATGAATGTATGTGAGAAAAACTGCAATCATTGAGGTGACTCGTGTTTGGGCGGAAATATGTCAAGTCCGAAAAAGAAACTACTACAAAAACAGCAGTGAATAAACTTCGAAATGGTAGTGCTCCCCCTTGTTTATGGTTGCCTGAAAAGGCGCTCAAACACAAACAAAATGGTTCAACTTCGGCGGACCAAGATGGTATTGTACCGGCTACGACAGGGTCGTTAACTCCACGCCGTTGAACCAACCAATGAACAACTAACAAGTATTTTTTTTCTTCTTTTTTCCTTTGGGGTAAGTAGCCAAATTAGAATAGCACATACCTGACAGAAAACTTTTCATCTCTTTATTTTCAGAAGGAAAAAGACGAATGTTTAGATGTGCAGCTGGTTTGCACTAACCTACCCTTCTCCCATGATGACTCGGAGGCGTGTACGGAAGAGCCATCGCTGACTTCCACTACCCTCAACTACTGAAAAAGGTAGGTTCACTTACCTGTCATAATTGCGCTTTAATCCATTTCTCGAACCGAACTAATCCTTTTTTTTCATTTAGAGTTTATTTCGTCACGTCAAGTCCGTCTGGCTCAACAGCATGGAACCCAGTCACTGTCCTAGTGGTCGTGGAGAGGGAAACCACCTTCAGCACGAGGTTCCTCTTATCTCCGGGAAGAATTCCCCTTTTAAAACTACTTGGACGAGTCAAAAGTCGGTAGTATCGCTGTCAGTCGACGTCTCCGTGAACAGAAGTGTTTGGTGTTATTTGGTTTTGTTCTGTTAGATATGCTTAATTTTGTTTGATTTGTTTTGTTTTATTTTCCTTTACTTGGTTCATGTGTTTATCGTTTAAAAAAACTTTAAAAATTTAAATAAAAAACTTGTGCGCACTGAACTTTAAATGGCTTTTCGTTATATCTCATGATGCGTTTTCTTTTCATGTACAACCATCTGACCGTTCATTCCTGACAGATATATCGTACGATCTGTCGTATGACAGAACCCTCTATGTTTGTGCGATATATGGGGCACATACAAACCCAACCATCCTTTCGAACACACTGTAAAGGATGGGAGGGAAAAGGTGCGAAATACTCCCTATAATAATATTGTGTTTTGTTTTGAACCGGTTGGTTATCTTACGAACTGACATCCCTATATTTATTCTGACCTAAAATCCCCAACCGCGCGACCTCACGCGCTCCTATTTAGGTACCGATACGCGCATGCTGAACGGCGTTCAAAGTGATTGGTACGGCGGGTAAATCTTAATTAAATAAAGTGTATAATTACAGGGCACGGAGCGGAACAATTACTATTTAATGATAAAAATGGTAAGTAAGAAAAACTTCGAAGATCTGTGATAAAAGAAGTTGATGTATGAAGGTAGAATAAAGAGCAAAAAACGAAAAGGAAAACATTCGGCGGTAAAAAGAAAAGTAAAGCAGAATTCTATACAAAACAAAAGCGGACGGACAAAAAATTAAAGTGCATTGAAAATGAATATATGTTGAAAATAAAAGAAGATAAAAAGAAATTTAAAGCGGACTTCGAACCAAAATAAAAGCGGACGTACAAATAATAAAAGTGCAGTCAATACTAAAGCACGGTACTATGTTCCCGTTTCACGTTGAAATCCCATACAAAAACCAAAGTTGTGAAAAAATGAGTGAAATTTTTTCATTTGTGGTACTGTGTTTATTTCAACGTGAGAAATTGACATTTTGCGACGCTATAAATTGAGCGATTGCACACAGTCACCGTCGCCAGCGACAATGTATACGTATCGTATAGAAGAAAAAAATCGTCGTCGCCCGACTCGCACACCAGTTTTTCGTCGTTTTGTAACTTTGTCCCCATTTACATGGTACTTTTTTTAAAGTAACTTATCGACTTATTCCCTTTTGAAAAAGTATTTACGTTCACACACGTACTTTTTTTCAATACTTATACTTATTTTCATTTGTTTTGTTTCGGCTTTTCCTGTGTGAATTGTTGTTGTTTCCAAGTGCTAACGAAAAACACAAAACGATGAGTACGATAAGTACGAGTACGGCATACTTTTTTTCCCCCTGTTTCCGACTGCCTCTTTCGCCCACAAAACGCCGATAAGTATACTTAATACTTAAAAAAAAAGTATCGTGTAAATGGAGACTTTGTTACTATAATTTTTTTTGGCCGCGAGAAATTCTGCAGTTTGATGTAGGTAAATATTACTCGTACTTTTTTAAATTTTCTCATGTGAATTCATAAGTATTTACAACAAAAACCCTTAGAAGAACTGACAACAGCCACACCACAACAGCATTCACAACCACAGCAAGGCTTTTTTCCAGCAAAAATGGCATTTCGTTCGCGACAACAAAGCAGTAGTGGTTGAACTTCAATTGAGCAACTGGAGATAAAAATGTGTCCACCGTTTTCATCGCCTCCCGCCTGTACAACGATTTTGCCCAGAAAGTTGTGATTTGCTTCGCCCAATCGTGATGACGAAGATGAAACAATTGGCAGTCCTAGCCCACTATCAAAATGAAGCACAGCACCCAGTGAAAAAAATGACAGTGATAAGACACCAACGACGATGTCAATTTCGCCACCATATCGTAAGGTGCGTGCTCTGAGATTGTTCGATACGTCAGCAACACCAAAAACCATTTTGGAAAGGTCATCGGGAAAGTGTTTGCACCACCTGTGAAGGAAATGAAGGAAATAAAAATACAAAAAAAGCAAATGGAAACGGATGAACTTTCAGACACCTCTCACGTTAGGTGTACCAACTTCAAATTCAAGTTGGTCCAACTTTGGGACCAGTGAGGCACAGTTGTAATTGCCCCAACAGGCTGCCCACTCCATATGACTTTAATGTCATCCATGGCATTTTCATTGCCTAATATGAAATCCTGAAAATGCCCCAAAAAGTATAAGTATTCCTATACAATGACGACCGTTACATTTCAGCCTACTTAAATAAATTTAGCACATTATAAACTTCTTATCAAAATCTCACATTGTAATACAAATTTATTTTTATAAAATATTATTATATAAATATAATATTTAAGTTTAAATATATATGTATTTTTTTCTAAATTGATAATATTGTAAATAAATCTTATATTTATAATAAAATATTGTATTTTATATATATAATAAGGCCTTTTTTATATACATAATTACCAGATATTATTTTTTTTTTAATTTTCTTTTATTTTACTATTTGATTTTTAAATTTTAATTTTTTTATAATTTATTTTCTAGTTTTTGTTAAATCATTGTTTTTAATTAGAATTGGTTAGACAATTAATTTTAAATCGTAGTAACTAATTTTAAATTTTATCAAATTTTTAATTTTTATAAAATATAAAATTTTTAATTAATAAATAAATTATTTCTAAATTCAAAGGGAATTATTCCAAATGTTATTCATTTTATTAAAACAAATTTTTAATAAATTTTAAAATAATTGTTTAAAAAAAACAATTTTTTATCAATCTATTTCAAATTTTAATTTTTTTGTAAACCAATTCTTAACTATTTGCGACAAAATTTAAATTTGATTTTATTACTAAACATTTTAAATAATTACTTTAATAAGAATTGATTGTTTAATGGAACCAATTTTTAATTCTATTAAGAAATTAATATGAAATATAATTATTTTTTTTTATAACATTTATATATTTTTATTTTTACATTTTTTATAACTATCTCAGTTATAAGTAATTTTTTTCTAAACTATATATTTGTATGCATATATTTATATTTGTTTTAACGATTATTGTAATAATTGATTTTTAATTTTATTAATAATTAAAATATTAATAATTACCATTTTTATTACTTTCTGTATTTTAAAATTCTATATTTTTACTTTTAATTTTGCTTAATTAATGTTTAACGAAAATTCAAGCAATTTTTTTTAATATTTATTAAATTAAGAAAATCAATTAATAATAGTTTTTTTAAATAACAAAATTTTCAGTGATAATACTTTTTGCAATTATTTTTTTTCTAATTTTAACATTAAGTTCTTTTAATCGATTTCTCTCTGCTTTTTTTGAATATATATATATTTTTGGAATTTGAGATTATTAACATTTATATGATTATTTGATATTTTGTGGAATGTCGTTGCTGATCAGTCGTAGTGAACGGACGTGTTTAGCACAGAGCGGATAGTTAAAATCTATTACGCAGTACCTATTACGCAATCGCAAAAACAAAACAAAATCTGTACAAAGTCTGGAAGGCCTACATCGTAGTACCTATTACGGGCTAATACGAAAAAAAAATCATTGGCGGGGATGCCTTCGCGTTCCGATGGAGCGGGGTTCCCCAATCGTCCTACTGTCCGTCCGTTGGTCTTGGTCAGGTGGTACGGTGAGGGGAAAACGTCATGTCCGACCGTCAAAACGGAAACACAATGAGCCAAAAATTCAGCTGTGTTAACGGCTAATAAAGTCAAAAGAATCAGATCACCTGATGAACCCCTGCCCTCGAAAAAGGCAAGAGGCCCAAATGTCACTATCAACAGGACACTCACCAAGCCCTTCATTGAAGTGGCGAAGGAGAGTCTAGTGATGGCCGTTATAGACAGAAGTAGTGAGGATGGATCCATCCTCAAGGACAAATGGAGCCATGTGCAATCAGCCATTATGGCTCATTACTGAGGTGTGGCCGGGTGCCCAGTTGGATATTGTCGAAAAAAACAACATCCCTAGTCACCCTAGAGCCATCACCTGGGTTACAGAAGAGCCCTCCAACCCGGCTGACATATTAGAAATAATAAAAGATTCCTGGTCTGCCCGCCCATAATTGGAGAATCAGCAAGGTGGGTGAGGCGGATGGTAAAAAGCGGCAGGTCAATTTGATCCTTAACGCTGAATCCACCTCCCATATACAACGTGCAAGTGCAACCCTACAGTATGGATTCGAGACTATAGTCTTGAAGGTATACAAGCAGGATATAGTTCCCACTGCGGAAGGTGAGTCGTCCACCGCGGTTGATACACAGCTTTCTGGAAGTGCGGAGGTATCCACGCCCATTATTTCGGGTGACTCCAACTCTAACAGAAGATCTGTAACGTCCTACTCTGAGGACGAAAGCTCTACTTCTGACACAGAGGGGCTGAGGGGAGTCTCCGGACTCTTTGACGCATCTGGCGGGGACACGCTTCTCGATGATACGGACGAAGAGTTCGATAACACCCTTGTCGGGGTGGAAGTTAATCTGTCAATTACCAATGATGGTAAGAATTTTACAGATTAACCTCCATCACGCTAAAGCAGCCTCAGCGGCTCTATTGCTGCGCCTGTCCACAGGTGCAGTAGACATCGTCCTGATACAGGAGCCCTACGCAGTGGGAGGAAGGGTGTGCGGTATCAGGACACCCAACTTTAAACTGCTTGTGGCCAACTGTGAAGGCACTCCAAGAACCTGCATTTTGGCCAGGAAAGATCTAAGTATCTTTCTCCTGGCTAATTTAAGTGGTAAAGACCAAACATCTGCTAGTCTGGAGATCGGTAATCGCATATATTGGGTGGTATCCAGTTACTTGCCTTATGAAGCTGTAGTACCGACTGCTCTATTCAGGGAAGTAGTAGAAGAAGCAACATCTGACGAGGTCGAGCTGATTGTTGGCGCAGACACGAACGCTCATCATACTATCTGGGGTAGTACGGATATAAACAATAGGGGTGATTCGCTTCTTGACTTTATTCTAACTACCAACCTAAGTATTTGTAACATAGGTAATAAACCGACCTTTACAATTAAAGACAGACAAGAAGTACTCGACGTAACGTTTGCTACTGACCGGCTGTCAGACAAAATTATTGGGTGGAATGTACTGGACGACCACTCATTCTCAGATCACCATTATATTGAGTTCAAACTCGCTGAAAAAGCGCCTGAACCTGCCGTGCACACAAATGTGAGAAAGACAAAGTGGCACCTGTATGAAAAGAATTTCAAGAAAGTCCTCAACTCCAAACTTCTGTACGAACCGAATGACAAAGCCGGTCTGGATCATCTGGTCGAGCATATCACCACATCATTCAATAGTTCCCTTGAAGAAGCCTGTCCAAAAACAAGGTACAAGGGTAAAACTAAACCCCAATGGTGGACTTCTGAGCTAACGGCTATGAAAAAGACCTGCAACAAGCTATTCAACAAGGCTAAATCTACAGGGGTCGCTAATGTTTGGGATGCCTATAAAGAGCAACTCAAGATCTATAAGAAGGAGCTTAGAAAGGCGCAAAGACGCTCTTGGTATACCTTCTGTGGCGAAGTGGAAAAGGTCTCCGACGCCGCAAGGCTGAGGAAAATATTATCAGCTTCACCCTGTACAGTGGGTTACTTGCAGGATGAGGCAAATAATTGGACCAAAAACAGCGAGCAGTCGCTCAATGTACTGCTCGACACACATTTCCCGGGGAACTCTCTAACAGAACCAGAGGATCAGCAGGACCAACAAGAGAGCGAGTGGACTGCGAGCGTCGCTAGCTTGTTGACTGAGAGATCCAGAATAAGCTGGGCTATTAATAGCTTTGAGCCCTTCAAGTCACCTGGACCAGACGGCATCACTCCAGCAGAAATGCAGAAAATGTTGAAATACATTATCCCCTGGCTGGAGAAAATTTATGTAGGCTGTATCAGGCTTTCATACATCCCGAATCGATGGAGGGATACCAAAGTGGTATTCATACCAAAAGCGGGGAAGATATCACACACTAGGCCAAAAGACTTCAGACCAATTAGCCTATCCTCCTTCCTATTGAAAGGTCTGGAAAGACTTTTAGATTATTTCATTAGGGAAAACCTGGATACAAAACTCCTGTCAGTGAACCAACATGCTTACAATAAGGGGAAGTCTACAGAATCAGCCCTGCACGAACTTGTGAGCACTATCGAATCGTCCCAGCATTTCAAGGAATTCACCATGGTGGCATTTCTTGATATAGAAGGGGCTTTTAACAACATTCACTCAGATGCAGTAATTGCGGCACTGTCACATCTTAATGTTAACTCTAGTTTGATTAGACTAATTCAAAGTCTGCTCAACAGAAGACGCATAACAGCATGTCTTGGGTCCACAACTCTAACAAGGTTTGTAAACAGAGGGACCCCACAAGGAGGAGTACTGTCTCCACTAATTTGGAACCTAGCGGTGAATGAAATCCTGCTAGATCTAGAACGTTGTGGCTGCAAGGTCGTGGCATATGCGGACGACGTTGCAATCGCAGTGAGTGGCAAATTGGTAAACGTCCTCAGAGACATTCTACAGGTGGCTCTGAACAAATTGGCTACATGGGCCAGAAGCAGCGGTTTGAGCATAAACCCAAACAAGACAGAATTGGTTCTCTTTACTAGGATGAATAAAGTCCCACATGTGCACCCTCCACCTCGGATAAATGGAACAGATCTAGTCTTTTCTAAAAGTGCAAAACTTTTAGGAATAATTCTAGATAGAAAACTGTTATTTAGACTTAATGTATTGGAACGTGTAAGGAAGGCTAACGTCGCCTTATATTCCTGCACAAAGGCTGTAGGGTCGCGGTGGGGCCTCTCTCCTAAAATCGTCCACTGGATATATATAGCAGTAGTTCGTCCTATACTGCTATACGGCATTGTGGTATGGTGGACGGCAACTGACAAACTAACCATAACCAACCTACTAACAAAGGTTCAGAGAACTGCCTGCCTGAGCATAAGCGGAGCCTTAAGGACTACAGCGACCGAGTCTCTACAAGCCCTACTCCATATACTGCCGATTAATATTGTGGCGAGAGAAGTTGCAACCAAAGCGGCAATAAGATTAAACTGCCTATCAATGTGGAGGTACAAAAACTACGGTCACATGAGAATATCAAAGTGTAGTGCTATGGTAACCGACCGAGTGGACTATATACCAACGGTGTACACCTTCGAGAGAAATTACATCACTATGATTCTCGCGAGATATGAATGGGTTGGAAGAAAACCAGGTAATAGAAACCATCTCCACTTTTACACGGATGGTTCGAAGCTTGATGAAAAGGTTGGTTTCGGAGTACACTGTGCAGAGCTTAGATTGGATATAGCTCACAGACTACCAGATACCTGCAGTGTCTATCAAGCCGAAATAATGGCAATATGGGAAGTAGCCAAGTGGCTGAGTCGCAACATAGTAACCAACACTGGCGTTGTCATTTACTCGGACAGCCAGGCTGCCATCAATTCTCTGGAGGCAACATCCCTAAATTCACAAACAGCCCTCGACTGCCGCAGATCTCTTAACGAGATGGCTGAGCAGTTTAACATACACCTCATATGGGTGCCTGGGCATAGGGATATCCCGGGGAACTGCAAAGCCGATGAACTTGCTAGGAAAGGGACGACATTACAAATTCTCGAAGAATTTGCATATATTGGTGCGCCACTATCCACGTGCAAGCTTTGGCTTAGGCAAGAGGCAATCAGGCAGTCCAACGAAAGATGGACAGAAATCGGCACCTGCAGAGTAGCTAGACAAATCTGGCCAAGGTATGACCTGAGAAGATCAAAATATCTCCTCGCTCTAGAGAGGCAAAGATTGTCTACGTTAGTATCAGTTTTGACGGGACACTGCTTGATCGGCGAACACGCCAAAAGATTGGGTATTGACTCTAATGACTTCTGCAGAAGCTGTGGAGATGAGGAAGAAGTGGAGAGCATTGAGCACTTGCTATGCGACTGTCCCGCTCTGAGTAAACGACGACTGGACATACTGGGGTCGGCTTTTCTAGGCAGCCTAACAGATCTTTCCAGTACCGATATTCGTAATATCGACAAATTTGTATATCAAACAGGTTGGTTTCGATGAGGGGCATTTCAGCCCGTGGTAACACTAGGGACCTAAACTGGTCTATGTGAGCTTGTATAAAAAATACGGCTGCCACCCTAACCTAACCTATATGATTATTTATTATACAATAAAAGTTATAATGTTTGGAACAAAAAATGTTTGAGTACCTTCGACGCATACAAGTCAGCAACGTCATTAAGAGAATTGCTGAATTGGCTTGGATTATGCTCGAAGGTACGACGTAGACTATATATATTTGACAAACACACAAGGACAACACAAGAACGTAATTTTTCTAATTGTTCTTTCTTTCAAATTTCACTCACTCTCTGTTTGCTAACGACTCAAAAACGCTATGTCGATTATTTTCGCCTTCGCTGTATAGAAAAAAACTCTCCATTAGTGTGTATCACAACCAGATTTACTTTGGAGGTTATGTCCTAACTATTGTGGACTGTACATCGTTCCCCGCTTCTTTAGTAGTTTTAATGGAGGTTAGTAGATGGCTCTGAAAGTCGTATATGTCCGATCTACCGATTTAAACAAAAGTACACAATTTTTTTTAAAAGAAATGTTGATTGAAATGTAATTATTCAAAAAAAAGGAAACTATGGTTCTGGAAGTGTTCATTGTTAGTGAATTTCTCATATCTTTTAGTTGTGCAACTGTCCATAGGTCATGTGGTTTTGCACAACTAACCGTCAACGATGGTGGTTTAAAACCTTTATTTTTCGGATTTTCTGAATGAAAAGTATTACAAAAATAGTGTAAAAATACAGGAAAACTATACTTTTATCTATACTGATAAAAATTTTAAATAATCTTTATACTTTTCATTCATAAATTTCGGAATTAAAAATGTTCCTTTCCAAAATTCTAATTTTCCACTTCATTCTTACCTCTTTTATTATTTTGAATGACACTATTTTATTGATTCATAGTTAAACTTATCCGATTATCAAAATTCTAAATTTTAAAAACAAAATAATTAATTACTTTAACAGACAAAAATATTATACCACTGTTAACCTTTTATTATATCATCAGTATTGCATGATGATGTGACTGTCACGTGAGTTGAAATATGAAAGACCAACTCAAACTCACACTACTAAAAAGGTTGACTTACGTTGAAGAGGTCAGCTTAAATTTGCCCTTACCTCAAAATCCCTTCATTTTTCTTCGCTCTATGCTTGACACTCATTTTCTCATCGTACAATAATTCAATAGATGGCGTGCCTTTGGGATATTCACATCCGCTGATTATTTGTACGACATATTGAATTGCTTTTCTTTATGTTCGCCTGTTACTGTAACAGACAACATGGCAAAAGAATTTTTCATTCTGGCCTTGGCGCGCCAGAATCAAGCATCGATTTTCTTAAAAACAAGAAAAATTATTATACAGAAACAATTGAAGACAACTCAATATATCTTAAATTGCGACCACTGGACTCTGGAGTAGCTTACATGTCATAACCAAACAAAACATACTTGCCCGGACTTCACATAATTATTCTGGGGCAGTAGATGTATGTTTGTCTCTGTATGTTAGTTTCAGAACAAATGGTAAAAATAAATAGAATAAAAAAAGGTTTGCATTTTGGCCAACACACTACCAAAACAAATGGTCAATTCTGGTTGAGACTAATTGGTAAAAACATCTGCTATAAAGCTCAAGATTAATATCAGTGAAATGTTTCTACAGCTACTATATATATATAAACAAAAAGCTCATGTAGATATTGAAATCCAGTGTTGGCTCGACTGCCAAATACATTCAATCATTAGGAGAAACCAAATACGACAGGAAACTTTCTCGGTTATAACTTAGACTCTCTCATATGACTACATTTGCATGAGTCGAAGTTAATAACATCGTTGGATCCCATAACAAATTGGAAATTTTGTCTGAAGACTATGTATCGCTAACATATGTGAAATGTCGGCAATTGGATATGTAAAACGATCTTTGCCGGCGTTTATATCTGAAATCGGGTGAAGATGTTCGATCTTTACAAATCATAGATTTTGTCCTTTAAAGAAAAAACTCTGTTTTATAAGGTACGGCTACACTCCAGTAGCATAGTGTTATATAGGGTATGGGGTTAATTGCCTCTCGTTGGACTGAAGTCAAGTTGGTCTTGAGATGTCTGTCGTCACAAGAGTTTACGAGATAGCAACATAAATGTTATCAATAATTTTAAATATTATTTTGTTATTATTTTCGTTCCTACACTTAGCTATTTATTAACAAACACGTTCACTTTAATATCATTTTCTTCTTCACTCTTTATGAAATGTGAAATTTTGTCAAGCAATTGTTATTATATCCCATACCCATACAAAAATTAGCCCACCTATTTGTCTATTCAAATTTTTATTGTGTTTTTTTATAGTAATTTTAAATATACACTAACGTTTAGCTAAATTAAATAACAAGTATTGCCTCACTTTTTAATGACGTCCATTAAAACGACAAACAACATATTAGAGACAAAACCCCCATCCAAGGTTTCTGTAAATAAGAAATAAGAATTAATATTATAAAAAATTAGTTCATATTTATATTTATTTTGTTCTTTATTTGTTCATATAATAACAAAATATATCCATATTATGTACTGTATTCGTAACGAATCATCTTGTCATCTCTTCATTTATCCACCCTATGCTATGACTGTGTATGTTATATTTGAATTTTGATTGTTTTTGAATTTAATCTACTTTAATATTACATATTTGTTAAACATTTTTTATGATAAAATAAAATTTAAGAATAAATCAAATTCCTTTTAATATTACTTTTCTAATTTAGAGAGATCTACGAGATGAACATAAACTCTAATAATGATATCCGGCGACACAAATCCATGGGGTCATTCAGGAAATTCAATCTTTCCGCAAAGGTTTCCTGCATATGTCTCCTGTACTCCTTTTGAGGGTCTATAATGGGGGAGATAGTTGACATTTGAGTAAAATAAAGCTGGTGGTAGACACGTTCGTATGGAAAATATGATATGTTTTTTGTTCTTAAAGACAGTGTGTTCCATAGGAAATGCTTTTTGCGAGATAGCGGCATCATCGTCGTTCAAAGCTCAATAAAAATATTTTTTACTCAATATTTTTAGTATGATAAATTCGGAAAATAGTGAATACATATGCGTACAAAGATCGCAATAGGGCATGTTACAAAGATGCATCAAAATTTTTTTATAACAGATGCTGTCGCGTAGTGAACTCAGCCTTTATTTTAGGGGCGATTAGTGTCACAAAGTTATTGTGGCGCATGCCGCTCCCTTATACTCTGTCTATTGTTGAAAACTTACCACTATTTTTCGTGGATGATGATTGGATTGCATCATTTCCATATTTCGGTTTTTTATTTGATGTACTGGATTTAGGGGTTTGAGAACTTGATTTATCGCCTCCACCTTCTCCCTTGTCTCCATCGTCTTCATTCGAATCTGTGGAATTACGTCGATGTGGTTTAGGTTTAGCCTCTTGATGGTCGTCCTTATGTTCATTACGTTTTGTTGATGACGTATTTGACGACGACAATGAGTGATCCATATGCGAACTGAATGATGCTTCTCGGAAAACGAGGAATGTTTATTATGTTTCGAATAGGAATGTGAGGAAGATGATTTTTCTTTTCACTCGCTGATTTGTTATGTGATGACGAGGTGTTTACTGTCTCTGCCATCCTTACTGCTGCGATGTCGATCTTTATCCTTTTCTCTATCGTGAGATTTTCGACGTTCTTTTGAATGTTTCTTGTGTTTTAATGATCGTTTAGGTTAAAATAAGAATAAAATACGTAACTGTGCCTTCTAGAACGTGTTTATGTCAAAACGGAATGTACCATTAAATGGGAGGTATATCAAAACGTGGACCGATTTGTCGCATTTTCCAGGAAGAGTTAAAGGCATTGTGCAACATAAGCTGTACCTTATCCCAAAAATTTCGTAAGGATTGGTTCCTTTTTTCGAGCAGTACTATGATTGTCACAGACGGACGGAGATGGTTAAATCGACTCTGGGCATGATTCTGCGTCCATCGGTATATAAAATGCATTTTTTGCATTCTGCTTGTAAATCGGTAATAATAAATGCATTTTCGCATCCTTTTTTCTATATTGTTTCATAAAGACCAAAAACTTGTATTGTTGCAAACCCACAACACAAGAAATGCAAATTGTACAAAATTTACTAGTGATGTGTAGAAAATCAACATTTATTAAATATTATTCGTTATTCGAACACCTTTTTGTATGTAATAAAAAAATTATCTGAATTCGTCATTTATTTGATCTTTAGTTGTTATTTCTTTATTTATTGGACAAGTGAGCATACATTTTTGTTAATTAATACAGTTGTTTTTAAAAATAAACAAAAAAATAATTTATATATTCGACTACTCTTACAATTGATAATCCTATTAATGCATCATTAAGAGAGAAAATGGTGTGTGAAAAAGATGGTGTTGCCAGCATTACATCGACGAAGTCATTGAAATGTTAATTAGTTAAAATGCTGTTTATGAATACGATTTTTTAATAATCGTTTATTAAGCCAAAAGTGTTTGTTAACTCATGTGCACTTTAAATCATAATTAGGATTTTTTTATGAATATGGCTGATAAGCTGTTAACTTTTGGTGTAAAATAGTCCATTTGAGTGGGGGGTACCGAAAGGGGCGTGCCGATAACGCCCACTTTTCTCTAGACTCTAGGTACTATAAAAGCATTGCACTATACGAAATTTCAAGTATTTGTATGTACTGGTATTAAAGTTAAGAGCTGTTAACTTTTGGTGCAAAAAGGTCCATTTGTGTGGGAGGTGCATTTTTCACTGGACTCTAGGTACTATAAAAGCATTACACTGTACAAAATGTCAAGTATTTGTATGCACTGGTATTAAAGTTGTAAGCTGGTTTAGGTTTAGGTTTAGGTTAGGGTGGCAGCCGTATTTTTTTTTACAAGCTCACATAGACCAGTTTAGGTCCCTAGTGTTACCACGGGCTGAAATGCCCCTCATCGAAACCAACCTGTTTGATATATAAATTTATCGATAGTACGAATATCAGTACTGGAAAGATCTGTTAGGCTGCCTAAAAAGGCCGACCCTAGTATGTCCAGTCGTCGTTTACTCAAAGCGGGACAGTCGCAAAGCAAGTGCTCAATGCTCTCCACTTCTTCCTCATCTCCACAGCTTCGGCAGAAGTCATTGGAGTCAATACCCAATCTTTTGGCGTGTTCGCCGATCAAGCAGTGTCCCGTCAGAACCTGTACTAACGTAGACAATCGTTTCCTCTCTAGTGCGAGGAGATATTTTGACCTTCTCAGGTCATACCTTGGCCAGATTTGTCTAGCTACCCTGCAGGTGCCGATTTCTGTCCATCTCTCGTTGGACTGGATAGTGGCGCACCAATATATGCAAATTCTTCGAGAATTTGTAATGTCGTCCCTTTCCTAGCAAGTTCATCGGCTTTGCAGTTCCCCGGGATATCCCTATGCCCAGGCACCCATATGAGGAGTATATTAAACTGCTCAGCCATCTCGTTAAGAGATCTGCGGCAGTCGAGGGCTGTTTGTGAATTTAGGGATGTTGCCTCCAGAGAATTGATGGCAGCCTGGCTGTCCGAGTAAATGACAACGCCAGTGTTGGTTACTATGTTGCGACTCAGCCACTTGGCGACTTCCCATATTGCCATTATTTCGGCTTGATAGACACTGCAGGTATCTGGTAGTCTGTGAGCTATATCCAGACTAAGTTCTTCACAGTGTACTCCGAAGCCAACCTTTTCATCAAGCTTCGAACCATTCGTGTAAAAGTGGAGATGGTTTCTATTACCAGGTATTCTGCCGACCCATTCATCTCTGGCGGGAATCATAGTGATGTAATTTCTCTCGAAGGTGTACACAGTTGGTATATAGTCCACTTGGTCGGTTACCATAGCACTACACTTTGATATCCTCATGTGACCATAGTTCTTGTACCTCCACATTGATAGGCAGTTTAATCTTATTGCCGCTTTGGTTGCAACTTCTCTCGCCACAATATTAATCGGCAGGATACGGAGTAGGGCTTGTAGAGACTCGGTCGCTGTAGTCCTTAAGGCTCCGCTTATGCTCAGGCAGGCAGTTCTCTGAACCTTTGTTAGTAGGTTGGTGGTTGTAAGCTGGTAACTTTTGGTACAAAATGATCAATTTGTGTTAGAGGTACCAAAAGGAGCGTGGCAATAATGTCCATTTTGTACTGTATTATAGGTACTATTAAACCATCACACTGTACAAAATTTCAAGTCTTTGTATGCACTGCTAACAAAGTTATAAGCTATTAACTTTTGGTTCAAAAAAGTCCATTTGTGCGGGAGGTACCAAAAGGGGCGTGGCAACTTCGCCCATTTTTCTCGAGGTAATAGTGACTAATAAACTAATACTATGTGTAGAATTTCAGAGGATTCAAATAAGTAGTATAGAAGTAATTAAATAATTAATATTTCACTAAATGTTAACCCTTTGTGGGGGAGGTACTAGAAGGAGTGGATCAATATGGCCCATCTTCGAACTTAGCCAGATATAGAAGAAGATATTACTACATACCAAATTTGAAGTCAATCGGTTACTCCTTTCGAGAGTTATCGTGCTCACCAGCCAGCAGACAGACAGACGGACGGACATTGCTCATTCTACTTAAAATGACCCAAAACGGATATCCGCCGAACATACTTAGGGTCTTAGGTCACTCCTTCGATGAGTTACACTTTTGGCTCATAGCAAATGATATATACCCTCCTCTCTAAGGTGAGGGGATAAATAGTAATTCTACAACGAATCCAATTCCCTATAAATACTAACAACTAAAACTATCAAAACTAGAAAAAATAAAAGGAAATAAAGATAAAGGGACTTTGGATCCACTTCATTGGATGAAGTTAGGAATTCTGTAGGACCTTTTTTTCACGACGCCAAAATAGAATATTTTGCGAATACCTCGTTCAGGTTTTCGTTACTTGTTTTCGCTTCGTATCATAGCTTCTCTCGTTATAAAGATATTTATGCACGATACAAATATGTGAATTTCCAGTTTTGGAGCGGACGTAGGGTTCAAGAAAATCTATATAAATTTTCTGGAATGGCAGTTCCACCCTCCATTCATTTCCCATGGGCTGTTTCATGACTTTACATTGGGGCTTGCTCTCTCGTTATAAAGATAATTATGCACGATACAAATATGTGAATTTCCAGTTTTGGAGCGGACGTAGGGTTCAAGAAAATCTATATAAATGTTCTGGAATAGCCGTTCCACCCTCCATTCATTTCCCATGGGCTGTTTCATGACTTTACCGGGGCTTGCTCTCCTTACAGTCCTCACAGCTCTGAACATAACTTTTACTCTGAGCTACCATGTTGGGCCAATAGAAATATTCGCGGATCCTTCTCAAGGTTTTCTGGAAACCGCCATTAGCCATGGGACATGTGCATTTGCGATAAGCTGTGCTGTCAGCGAATCTGGTACCCACAGTTTCCAAGCAAAGTCATCTGTCAGATCGTCCCCTGTCGCATGCCTCGTCCTTTTATAAATAAGACCATCTTCTATTTTTAGATCTGGCAGTCTATCTGAATTCTCTTCTATTGCTTCTAACTTCTCAGTGTACTCATCGGATTTAAAATCGGGTGAAGACAGATCTATTAGGATTCCTACTTCCGCGGTAATCTCATCCATATTGTACCAGGATAGAGTATCCGGAACAATATTTTGGCTACCCTTTCTGTGTTCGATATTAAACGAATGTCCTTGCAAATGAAGACTCCATCGAGCTAGCCTGCCGTTTAACTCCTTGTTCGTCAGCAGCCACTTCAAGCTGGAGTGGTCGGTGATGACGGCAGTATGGCAGTATGATGAATGGCAGTAACTCGATGTAAGGCCTACATTTTTTAATATGCATTGAGCTTCCTTGCGTCCAGGCATAGTAGATTTTTTGCTCCTTTTCGGACCAGGGTTACGTGATTGTTCAACGGGCGTTGGCTTCACTTAATCACTTCCATATCTAGCCTTCTATCTACTTCTGCAAACATTAGGCCCTGCACAGCCGGTGATACGTGCCGCATCTCCAGTGTTAATCCATAAAATCGATACCCAAAAATAGCTTTCGTTTGAGGGTTGGGTCTACGTAAAAATCTAATTGTTACATTTTATAGGGACCCGTATCCTTCCTATCATCCGGTCCTTAGTTCCATTGGCCGTTCTAATTTCCGAGCGAAAATTGTATATGTATAGGAATTTTAATTTCTTCCACGAGCTCCATACAACCCTCTCCCAGACACGTAACCGTTGACCCACTATCCAATAGACCTTCCACCACTTTACCGGTAATCGAGATCCTAGTATACATACGCGTATCGTCCCCTTCTAATAACTTTGCCGAGGCTATTTCGACACACATTTCCCGGGAAACTCTCTAACAGAACCAGAGGATCAGCAGGACCAACAAGAGTGCGAGTGGACTGCGAGCGTCGCTAGCTTGTTGACTGAGAGATCCAGAATAAGCTGGGCTATTAATAGCTTTGAGCCCTTCACGTCACCTGGACCAGACGGCATCACTCCAGCAGAAATGCGTAAAATGTTGAAATACATTATCCCCTGGCTGGAGAAAATTTATGTAGGCTGTATCAGGCTTTCATACATCCCGAATCGATGGAGGGATACCAAAGTGGTATTCATACCAAAAGCGGGGAAGATATCACACACTAGGCCAAAAGACTTCAGACCAATTAGCCTATCCTCCTTCCTATTGAAAGGTCTGGCTGCTAGCCTGGAGATCGGTAATCGCATATATTGGGTGGTCTCCAGCTACTTGCCTTATGAATCTGTAGTACCGACTGCTCTATTCAGGGAAGTAGTAGAAGAAGCAACGTCTGACGAGCTCGAGCTGATTATTGGCGCAGACACGAACGCTCATCATACTATCTGGGGTAGTACGGATATAAACAATAGGGGTGATTCGCTTCTTGACTTTATTCTAACTACCAATCTTAGTATTTGTAACATAGGTAATAAACCGACCTTCAGATAAACCGACCTGACCGGCTGTCAGACAAAATTATTGGGTGGAATGTACTGGACGACCACTCATTCTCAGATCACCATTATATTGAGTTCAAACTCGCGGAAAAAGCGCCTAAACCCGCCGTCCACAGAAATGTAAGGAAGACAAAGTGGCATCTGTATGAGAAGAATTTCAAGAAAGTCCTCAACTCTAAACTTCCGTACGAACCGAATGACAAAGCCGGTCTGGATAATCTGGTCGATCATATCACCATATCATTCAATAGATCCCTTGAAGAAGCCTGTCCAAAAACAAGGTACAAGGGTAAAACTAAACCCCAATGGTGGACTTCTGAGCTAACGGCTATGAAAAAGACCTGCAACAAGCTATTCAATAAGGCTAAATCTACTGGGGTCGCTAATGATTGGGATGCCTATAAAGAGCAACTCAAGATCTATAAGAAGGAGCTTAGAAAGGCGAAAAGGCGCTCTTGGTATACCTTCTGTGGTGAAGTGGAAAAGGTCTCCGACGCCGCTAGGCTGAGGAAGATATTATCTGCTTCACCCTGTACAGTGGGATATTTACAGGATGAGGCAAATAACTGGACCAAAAACAGCGAGCAGTCGCTCAATGTACTGCTCGACACACATTTCCCGGGGAACTCTGTAACTGAACCCGAGGATCAGCAGGACCAACAAGAGTGCGAGTGGACTGCGAGCGTCGCTAGCTTCTTGACTGAGAGATCCAGAATAAGCTGGGCTATTAACAGCTTTGAGCCCTTCAAGTCACCTGGACCAGATGGCATCACTCCAGCAGAAATGCAGAAAATGTTAAAGTACATTATCCCCTGGCTGGAGAAAATTTATGTAGGCTGTATCAGGCTTTCATACGTCCCGAATCGATGGAGGGATACCAAAGTGGTATTCATACCTAAAGCGGGAAAGATATCACACACTAGGCCAAAAGACTTCAGACCAATTAGCCTATCCTCGTTCCTTTTGAAAGGTCTGGAAAGACTTTTAGATCATTTCATTAGGGAAAACCTGGATACAAAACTCCTGTCGGGGAACCAACATGCTTACAACAAGGGCAAGTCTACTTAATCAGCCCTGCACGAACTTGTGAGCACTATCGAATCGTCCCTGCATTTCAAGGAATTCACCATGGTGGCATTTCTTGACATAGAAGGGGCTTTTAACAACATTCACTCCGATGCGGTAATTGCGGCACTCTCACATCTAAAAGTTAACACTAGTTTGATTAGACTAATTCAAAGTCTGCTCACCAGAAGACGCATAACAGCATGTCTAGGGTCCACAACTCTAACAAGGTATGTAAACAGAGGGACCCCGCAAGGAGGAGTATTGTCTCCACTAATTTGGAACCTAGCGGTGAATGAAATCCTGCTAGATCTAGAACGTTGTGGCTGCAAGGTCGTGGCATATGCAGACGACGTGGCAATCGCAGTGAGTGGCAAATTCGTAAACGTCCTCAGAGACATCCTACAGGTGGCTCTGAACAAGTTGGCTAGATGGGCCAGAAGCAGCGGTTTGGGCGTTAACCCCAACAAGACAGAATTGGTTCTCTTTACTAGGATGAATAATGTTCCACATGTGGACCCTCCACCTCGGATAAATGGAACAGATCTAGTCTTTTCTGAAAGTGCAAAATTTTTAGGAATAATTCTAGATAGGAAAATGTTATTTAGACTTAACGTATTGGAAGGTGTAAGGAAGGCCAACGTCGCCTTATATTCCTGCAAAAAGGCTGTAGGGTCGCGGTGGGGACTCCCTCCTAAAATCGTCCACTGGATATATATAGCAGTAGTTCGTCCAATACTGTTATACGGTATTGTGGTATGGTGGACGGCAACTGACAAACTAACCATTACCAACCTACTAACAAAGGTTCAGAGAACTGCCTGTCTGAGCATAAGCGGAGCCTTAAGGACTACAGCGACCGAGTCTCTACAAGCCCTACTCCATATACTGCCGATTAATATTGTGGCGAGAGAAGTTGCAACCAAAGCGGCAATAAGATTAAACTGCCTATCAATGTGGAGGTACAAGAACTATGGTCACATGAGGATATCAAAGTGTAGTGCTATGGTAACCGACCGAGTGGACTATATACCAACTGTGTACACCTTCGAGAGAAATTACATCACTATGATTCCCGCCAGAGATGAATGGGTCGGCAGAATACCAGGTAATATAAACCATCTCCACTTTTACACGGATGGTTCGAAGCTTGATGAAAAGGTTGGCTTCGGAGAACACTGTGAAGAACTTAGTCTGGATATAGCTCACAGACTACCAGATACCTGCAGTGTCTATCAAGCCGAAATAATGGCAATATGGGAAGTCGCCAAGTGGCTGAGTCGCAACATAGTAACCAACAATGGCGTTGTCATTTACTCGGACAGCCAGGCTGCCATCAATTCTCTGGAGGCAACATCCCTAAATTCACAAACAGCCCTCGACTGCCGCATATCTCTTAACGAGATGGCTGAGCAGTTCAATATATACACCTCATATGGGTGCCTGGGCATAGGGATATCCCGGGGAACTGCAAAGCCGATGAACTTGCTAGGAAAGGGACGACATTACAAATTCTCGAAGAATTTGCATATATTGGTGCGCCACTATCCACGTGCAAGCTTTGGCTTAGGCAAGAGGCAATCAGGCAGTCCAACGATAGATGGACAGAAATCGGCACCTGCAGGGTAGCTAGACAAATCTGGCCAAGGTATGACCTGAGAAGGTCAAAATATCTCCTCGCACTAGAGAGGAAACGATTGTCTACGTTAGTACAGGTTCTGACGGGACACTGCTTGATCGGCGAACACGCCAAAAGATTGGGTATTGAGTCCAATGACTTCTGCCGAAGCTGTGGAGATGAGGAAGAAGTGGAGAGCATTGAGCACTTGCTTTGCGACTGTCCCGCTTTGAGTAAACGACGACTGTATATACTGGGGTCGGCTTTTCTAGGCAGCCTAACAGATCTTTCCAGTACTGATATTCGTACTATCGATAAATTTATATATCAAACAGGTTGGTTTCGATGAGGGGCATTTCAGCCCGTGGTAACACTAGGGACCTAAACTGGTCTATGTGAGCTTGTAAAAAATACGGCTGCCACCCTAACCTAAAACCTAAAGGTCTGGAAAGACTTTTAGATTATTTCATTAGGGAAAACCTGGATACAAAACTCCTGTCTGTGAACCAACATGCTTACAATAAGGGGAAGTCTACAGAATCAGCCCTGCACGAACTTGTGAGCACTATCGAATCGTCCCTGCATTTCAAGGAATTCACCATGGTGGCATTTCTTGACATAGAAGGGGCTTTTAACAGCATTAACTCAGATGCAGTAATTGCGGCACTGTCACATCTACAAGTTAACTCTAGTTTGATTAGACTAAGGGCCTGTTTTTGTAACTTCTTTTTTGCCACTTCGCACGTCAAATGGCAAGCGAATGAAATTTTTGGTTTTTGCACACTTTGTTTTGGATATAAACAAAGAAGCTTTCAATTATCGCCAACATTTTGGTTCTTATAAGACAACAACGAACGAAATGAAATGTCAAATCAGACGATCAGAAAAATGCATTCGCGTCGGTTATGTTTGCCGTCCTTTTGAAAGATAAAGTGAAAATTGTTGGAAAAATTAATAAAAAAATGGATAAATGAACCAAACAACATTAACATGTACAGTGGCTCACATCGAAAGTCGGGCAAACTATTATAACAACTTTATCAATGATTTTAAATGTGTTGACGAAATATTTTTCCAAATATTTTATATGCACTTATTAAGTTGCTTAATACACAACAAAATTTATAAGATATGGCGTCGCAAAAGTGGTGTGTAACGGTACTTCAAGAACATATTGAAAAAAAAAACTAAGAAACATACTCACACTGAAAGTCGGACAAAGCAAGTAGTAACAAAAATGACATTTGATTTACCGTTATATTTGAGCATCACTCATTATTTTTGGATTGGAGAATCATCAGTTACCCTCAAGCCATGGTCAGAAAACATTATTTTTAAATTTGGTAAATAATGCCGCGTACAGTTAAACAGTCTACGTTAGAAGAACGTAAAATCGTTATTAATAACTATTTGCAAGGAAAAACTGAACGCGAAATTGCTAATATCGTAAGCAAAAGTAAGTCGACAGTCCATGACATAATAAAGCGATACAACGAAGATGAAAGGATATCGAATAAAACACGTGCGGAAGTAAAAAAGAAGCTTAGTACGAGAGATGAGAAGTTTATAGTACGCGAAGTTCAAAAAGACCCGTTTATTTCTGCTCCAAAACTTGCCACAATTGTTAAAAACAATTTTGATAAAGAAGTTCATCTAGAAACGATAAGAAGGGTATTACGGCAAAATAATTTAAATGGTCGAGTTGCTCGTAAGAAGCCATGCATTAGTGAGAAAAATAGAAAAGATCGCTTAGAATTTGCACGCGAGCACATTTCAAAGGATTTTTCATTTTGGAGCACGGTACAGTTTATTTTCCATGTTAAATAGAATATTTCTATTAGTATTTTAATATTTGACAGGTTCTCTTCACTGACGAAAGCAAATTTAATTTGTTTGGGTCCGATGGTCGTCGTTATGTTTGGCGTAAGCGAAATGAGGAATTTAGTCATAAAAACACTAAGAAGACAGTAAAGCACGGAGGCTTATCAGTGATGGTGTGGGGCTGCATGGCTGCTACAGGTGTCGGACATCTTCAGTTTATAGATGGTATAATGGATAAACACATTTATCTCGATATTTTGAAAACGCACGTTAAGGAAAGTGCACTCATGTTGGGTATTGCTGATAATTTTAAGTTTTATCAAGACAATGACCCAAAGCACACATCACTGATAGCAAAATCCTGGTTATTGTACAATTGTCCTAAGGTAATAAAAACACCTGCTCAAAGCCCTGATCTAAACGTAATCGAGCATTTGTGGGATGAACTTGGGCGTGGAATGCAAAATAGATTATGCACTAGTAAAGACCAACTTAAAGCCGCATTGCAGGAAGAATGGAGCCAAATAAGTACTGATGTCTGCAAAAAACTAGTGGAATCCATTCCAAAAAGACTAAAAGCTGTCGAAACTCAAAAAGGATACGCAACAAAATACTAAATATTGTATTCGTAATTAAATTTCTAAGTCTGCCCGACTTTCGCTGTGAGCATAGTTTCAAGGTTTTTTCAATATATAGTTTTTATTTTTGTTATATTTAACCTGAAGTGCTTCTTTTTTTATTTCATTACGTTCCTTAATAAACGCTTTATTTAATTTTTAAAAACGATTTCCGAAAAAGTTGAGTAGCTTTTTTTTTAAAGGTTTAAACATTTTATAAATATCTTGCCCGACTTTCGATGTGAGCAACTGTATCTTTTGCTGATGTATCCACCATAATTTCAAAAAACCTCTGTTTATTAGTGTGTATAAAATATATTGAAATCCTACAACTACACTGTTGCTTTTTAAATTGTTTCATAACACCTTAAATTAGGTGACCCAAACAATCGTTTATTATACCTATCGTCCTATAATCTCTTTCTGAATTGGTTTGGTTTTGTCCGTCCGTCTGTTTGTAAATGTATTCTTGTTACCAAATACAGTTCACAATTATGCTCAGATCACTATCAAATTTAGCAATAAGTTTCTTTTTCTCTATGACTTCTATGACTTACTGAAATGGGTACAGAAGGTTTCCGATTTAGATATAGCCCCTATATATACATATATGATCAAACAAGCAAACAATTGTATTTATTTTCGGTTGCTTGATTATTTCTCATTGTCTAGAATCAGCTGTTGGATAGGGTTGCCCCCATTCTGATATTTTCGTGTGGAAAAAGCTTTAAGAAATGTCAATAACAACATGTAGGTAATACTGGTATTTGACAGGAAGACGATGAAGAAAAGAGCTTTCTTACCCGAACGATAAGTGACAATGAACCAAATTAAAAACATGATCGCTTGGGTGAGGATAAGAAGAAGAAAATTATTGCTTGGGTAGCTATCGCACGTCTGCGTTTCGTTAAATTTAGCTGAACAGGTTGTAATTCAAAGTCTGCTCAACAGAAGACGCATAACAGCATGTCTTGGGTCCACAACTCTAACAAGGTTTGTAAACAGAGGGACCCCACAAGGAGGAGTACTGTCTCCACTAATTTGGAACCTAGCGGTGAATGAAATCCTGCTAGAGCTAGAACTTTGTGGCTGCAAGGTCGTGGCATATGCGGACGAAGTTGCAATCGCAGTGAGTGGCAAATTCGAAAACGTCCTCCGAGACATTCTACAGGTGGCTCACAACAAATTGGCTAGATGGGCCAGAAGCAGCGGTTTGGGCATAAACCCAAACAAGACAGAATTGGTTCTCTTTACTAGGATGAATAAAGTCACACATGTGCACCCTCCACCTCGGATAAATGGAACAGATCTAGTCTTTTCCTAAAGTGCAAAATTTTTAGGAATAATTCTAGATAGAAAACTGTTATTTAGACTTAACGTATTGGAACGTGTAAGGAAGGTCAACGTCGCCTTATATTCCTGCAAAAAGGCTGTAGGGTCGCGATGGGGCCTCTCTCCTAAAATCGTCCACTGGATATATAGCAGTAGTTCGTCCTATACTGCTATACGGCATTGTGGTATGGTGGACGGCAATTGACGAACTAACCATCACCAACCTACTAACAAAGGTTCAGAGAACAGCCGGCTGAGCATAAGAGGAGCCTTAAGGACTACAGCGACCGAGTCTCTACAAGCCCTACTCCATATACTGCCGATTAATATTGTGGCGAGAGAAGTTGCAACCAAAGCGGCAATAAGATTAAACTGGCTATCAATGTGGAGGTACAAAAACTACGGTCACATGAGGATATCAAAGTGTAGTGCTATGGTAACCGACCGAGTGGACTATATACCAACGGTGTACACCTTCGAGAGAAATTACATCACTATGATTCCCGCCAGAGATGAATGGGTTGGAAGAATACCAGGTAATAGAAACCATCTCCACTTTTACACGGATGGTTCGAAGCTTGATGAAAAGGTTGGCTTCGGAGTACACTGTACAGAGCTTAGATTGGATATAGCTCACAGACTACCAGATACCTGCAGTGTCTATCAAGCCGAAATAATGGCAATATGGGAAGTAGCCAAGTGGCTGAGTCGCAACATAGTAACCAACACTGGCGTTGTAATTTACTCGGACAGCCAGGCTGCCATCAATTCTCTGGGGGCAACATCCCTAAATGCACAAACAGCCCTCGACTGCCTCTTAACGAGATGGCTGAGCAGTTTAATATACACCTCAAATGGGTGCCTGGGCATAGGAATATCCCGGGGAACTGCAAAGCAGATGAACTTGCTAGGAAAGGGACGACATTACAAATTCTCGAAGAATTTGCATATATTGGTGCGCCACTATCCACGTGCAAGCTTTGGCTTAGGCAAGAGGCAATCAGGCAGTCCAACGAAAGATGGACAGAAATCGGCACCTGCAGAGTAGCTAGACAAATCTGGCCAAGGTATGACCTGAGAAGATCAAAATATCTCCTCGCACTAGAGAGGCAAATATTGTCTACGTTAGTATCAGTTCTGACGGGATACTGCTTGATCGGCGAACACGCCAAAAGATTGGGTATTGACTCTAATGACTTCTGCAGAAGCTGTGGAGATGAGGAAGAAGTGGAGAGCATTGAGCACTTGCTGTGCGACTGCCCCGCTCTGAGTAAACGACGACTGGACATACTGGTGTCGGCTTTTCTAGGCAGCCTAACAGATTTTTCCAGTACCAATATTCGTACTATCGATACATTTATATATCAAACATGTTGGTTTCGATGAGGGGCATTTCACCTCGTGGTAACACTAGGGACCTAAACTGGTCTATGTGAGCTTGTATAAAAAATACGGCTGCCACCCTAATCTAAACCTAAAGCTAAAGCCTAGGTACTTCATTACAATTCTGTTCTTTACAACTACTTAAAATTCTATATTTCCCACCCTCAGTTGACTTTCCTAATGCTGGGGTTGTTTAGTATCATCGGAAAATAACAGACTTGCCATCTGTGTTTTCAAATTGGCCTTCATGATGCGCACTAGATCCACTTCCTTCAAGCGATTGCGCTGCTGATTCCTTAGTCTTAGTACGGAATTGTAAAAATCCTCGAAACTTTCTTGGGGACCTTGACGTCTGTCCATAATACGTCTTTGCACCTCAAAATCGTCCTCAAACTGCCTAAATTGGGCCCGTATCGCCTCCAGTAGCTCTTTCCAGCAACTTATTTTTGTCATCCGTCTCTGGTTCCAATACCAATCACGTGCGGGACCGTCTAACAAAAAATCAAAATTTGCTATGACATCCCCCACCGTACAATAGTAATCTTCCCGCAAAGACTCTACATGAAAAATGTAATATGGATTTCCTCCCTGACCTACCGTTTCCGGACCGTAGGTGTTCCCAAAGGCCCCCTGGCTTTAACCTAGAACGGGTCCTTCAGGGGGTTATCAAAAAACGAATCTCCTCTGATCTGCCCTGCCTGTCTGGATAGTGGCCTAAGGCTTTCTTCAACTATTCCAGGTACTATGACCCGTAGTCTTTCTTCTACGGTTCTTAGTAAGTCTATTTGCTGTAATCCTACTGCAGAATCGACCACGTCACGAATCTGATCGATTGCACCCTCGGTCCGTCTGTCGAGGTCCACAAAGTTATTCCTGCTTTGCCATTCATTGTTATTCGTTATCTGATTAACACGATGTTCGCCTTGCCTCATTTCCTGTCTAATGTGTTGTGCCGTGAGGCTACTCTAATCGGGCGATGTAATCGTATTTTCCAAATTTATTGAATTTTCTGTTACATTATGTAGTTTAAGAGCAGGACTAGACCCTGGAGGAACTCTAGGCAACGCGTTTGCTTCAGAAAACACATTACTTGTGGTTCCAGCCCATAGTAGTGGTGGGAACTACCATTTGCCCTGGAAAATCGTTTTGGAAATTTGTAGCCCCTTCGTGTTCACCATTTTTCTTAAAAAATCCAAATACTATCGTACTTTTGACACCTACACTAACTCTCTGTAAGGACTGGGACCACAGAACAAGAATAGCACTAATTGAAAGGGTTTATCTGTGATTAGCTGAAATGTTTAAGCTTTTTTACATAGAAGCATACTAAATACAATATAATAAAAAAGAAAATTCTAGTATACAAATATAAGCAAGTTCAATGCGCCGTTCAAACTGATAAACTCGAAATTTCATGCTTTTTGTAAAGCAAATCAATAATTTATATTTAATAAGTATTCTTTAATAGGCAGATAAGCAATCCACCAAAATTATTCGTTGAGGGCAGCTTCATTACAATAAAAAAAATCTAAAAGCTATTCGTTTCTTTTCCTTGAGGTCATGCTTTTGAGATTGGAGTATTCACTTGCGGACTTAGCAGGTCACAAACTGCCCTTATTACAAGGACGGGCAGAAGAACTTACAATGCTGCTGTATGCACATTCAGCTTTTCGGACGGACGGTAAATATTCCAATTTGGGCTATTGCAAACTATTAATTATTTCTATCGTTTCGCAGGTTTTCCATCCATTCTGGACATGGACTACTGTCGGATAAGCTTTGTCAGCTTCTCCCCGCATGCTCGACAACGTCCTTTCACGTCCACCTTCCCTACCAGACTACCTTAACGCCTATCTACGAGACTACGAGAAATGATGATGATCATCAATTCGGGACCTTCGAGGAGGTGAACAAACATTCTGGGAGTTAAAAAGGTTCGGATCCTTTTGAATGGGATAACCGAATTTTAGGGCCCCGGTAGTTGGGCGCCATTTATGGTTGCCTGAAAAGGCGCTCAAACACAAGAAAAATGGTTCAACTGCGGCGGACCAAGATGGTATTGTCCCGGCTAGGACGGGGTCGTTAACTCCACGCCGTTGAACCAACCAAGGGAACAACTAACAATTATTTTTTCTTCTATTTTCCTTTAGGGTAAGTAACCAAATAAGAATAGCAAAAAAATCACAGAAAAGTAAGCATCTCTATTTTCAGAAGGAAAAGGAACGAAAGTGTAGATGTGCAGCTGGGTTGCACTAACCATGATGACTCGGAGGCGTGTATGGAAGAGCCATTCCAGACTTCCACTACCCTCAACTACTGGAAAAAGGTGGGCTCACTTACCTGTCATAATTGTGCTTTACTCCATTTCTCGAACAAAACTAATCCGTTTTTTCCATTTGCATTTTATTTCGTCACGTCATGCCCGTCTAGCTCAACAACATGGAACCCAGTCACTGTCTTAGTGGTCGTGGAGAGGGCAACCACCCCCAGAACAAGGATCCTCTTACCTCCCGGAAGTATTTCCCTTTTAAAACGACTTGGGCGAGTCAAACGTCTGTTGTGTCGCTATGTCAGTCGACTTCTCCGTGAACAGAAGTGTTTGGTGTTATTTGGTTTTGTTCTCTTAGATATGCTTAATTTTGTTTGATTTGTTTTGTTTTATTTTCTTTTAATTTTTTATGTGTTGTTTATCGTTTAAAAAAACTTTAAAAGGTTAAATAAAAAACTTGTGCGCACTGAACTTTAAATGGATTTTCGAAATGGCGGAAACTGGGCGATAATTGCATCGTTTTGCTCCTTTTCCTCTACACTAAGGTCGTGCTGGGTGGGATCTAATGGCTCATCTTCGGGCTCCTCAGCCAGTGACACTCCATTAGTTGTGAGGCAGTCAACGCGTGCTATCAATCTAAAGGCCTTCATAAAATCGATACCCAAAAATAGCTTTCGTTTGAGGGTTGGGACTGGGTAAAAATCTACGTCGCGTTCCAAATTGTTACATTTTATAGGGACCCGAATCCTTCCTATCATCCGATCCTTAGTTCCGGCAGTACTAATATCCGAGCGAAAATTGTATTTGAATAGGAATTTTAATTTCTTCCACGAGCTCCATACAACCCTCTCCCAAACACGCAACCGTTGTCCCAGTATCTAATAGACCTTCCACCTCTTTTCCGGCAATCGAGATCCTAGTAGACAAACGCGTATCTTCTCCTTCGAATAACTTTGCCGAGGCGATTTCTTTGCGTAGCGCCTTTCTCTTTTTATAACGTTCTCGGGGCCCCTGTATTCTCCTCCTCACACCAAAGATCCTGAATCTAGCTTCTTCATACTCCTTAATTCTAACATGGAGAGGTTTTAATTCCTTATGCCTAGGTACTTCATTACATCTAATTTTGAATTCTATTCTTTACAGCCACTTAAAATTCTATAATTCCTACCCTCAGTTGACTTTCCTAATGCTGAAACAACAGACTTGCCATCTGCGTTTTCAAATCGGCCTTCATGATGCGCCACATAGATCCACTTCCTTCAAGCGATTGCGCTGCTGATTCCTTAGCCTTAGTACGGAATTGTAAAAATCCTCGAAACTTTCTTGGGGACCTGACGTCTGTCCATAATATGTCTTTGCACCTCAAAATCGTCCTCAAATTGCCTAAATTGGACGTATTGCCTCCAGTAGCTCTTCCCAGCAACTTATTTTTGTCATCCGTCTCTGGTTCCAACACCGTGAGGACCGTCTAACAAAAAATCAAAATTTGCTATGACATCCCCCCACGTACAATAGTAATCTTCCCGCAAATACTCTACCCAAAAAATGTAATATGGATTTCCTCGCTGACCTACAGTTTCCGGACCGTAGGGTTCCCAAAGGTCACCTGCCTTTGTGGACGTTCGCCATTTAATCGCTGGGACTGGGGGAAATATGATTGATACTGTTGCTGCTGCGGATGCTGCCCTCTCATTTGTTCCATAGGCGGTCCTATTCGTGGAGCGTATTGTTCCTCCGGAGCTGTACGGAGCATTCCAGACGGTTGACCTAGAACGGGTCCTTCAGGGGGATTATTAACAAAAACGAATCTCCTCTGATCTGCCCTGTCTGACTGGATAGTGGCCTAAGGCTTTCTTCAACTATTCCAGGTACTATGACCCGTAGTCTTTCTTCTACGGTTCTTAGTAAGTATATTTTCCGTAATCCTACTGCATAATCGACCAGGTCACGAATCTGATCGATTGCAACCTCGGTCCGTCTGTCGTGGACCACAAAGTTATTCCTGCTTTGCCATTCATTTTTATTCGTTATCTGATTAACACGCATTACCTTGATGTTTGCCATGCCTCATTTCCTGTCTAATGTGTTGCGACGTGAGGCTACTCTAATCGGGCGAGGTAATCGTATTTTCCAAATTTATTGATTTTTCTGTTATATTATGTAGTATAAGAGCAGGACTAGACCCTGGAGGAACTCTAGGAAACGCGTTTGCTTCAGAAACCATATTACTTGTGGTTCCAGCCAAGCCCATAGTTGTGGTAGGAACTACCATTTGCCCTGGAAAATCGTTTGGGGGATTTGTAGCCACTTCCTGCTGATTTTGTGATGTCACGTACATCATTTTGCTTTAAAAAAAATACAAATACTATCGTACTTTTGAATCCTACACTTACTCTCTGTAATGCCTTGGACCACAGAACAAGAATACCACTAATTGAATGGTTTTAGCTGTGATTAGCTCAAATTTTTAAGTTTTTTTTACATAGAAGCATACTAAATACAATATAATAAAAAAGAAAGTTCAAGTATACAAATATAAGGAAGTAAAATCGCCGTTCAAACTGAAAAACTCGAAATTTCAAACAAGCAAAAAAAAACAAATATCGTTTTTGTAAAGCAAATCAATAATTTATATTTAATATGTTTTCTTAAATAAGCAGATAAGCAACCCACCAATTAAAAAAAATCTAAATGCTATTCGTTTCTTTTCCTTGAGTTTATGCTTTTGAGATTGGAGTATTCACCTGCGGACTTAGCAGGTCACAAACTGCCCTTATTACAAGGACGGGCAGAAGAACTTACATTGCTGCTGAATGTGCATATATTTTTCGGACGGTTGGTAAATATTCCACTTTGGGCTATTACAAACTTTTAACTATTTTTTTCGTTTCGCAGGTTTTCAATCCATTCTGGACATGGACTACTGTCGGATAAGCTTTGTCAGCTTTTCCCCGCATGCTCGACAACGTCCTTTCGCGACCACCTTCCCTACCAGACTACCTTAACGCCTATCTACGAGACTACGCGAAATGATGATGATCATCAATTCGGGACCTTCGAGAAGGTGAAAAAAACATTCTGGGAGTTAAAAAGGCTCGGATCCTTTTGAATGGGATAACCGAATTTTATGGCCCCGGTAGTTGGGCGCCAATTTGTAGTGTTCCCCCTTGTTTATGGTTGCCTGAAATGGCGCTCAAACACAAGAAAAATGTTCGACTGCGGCGGACCAAGATGGTATAGTCCCGGTATTTTTTCTTCTGTTTTCCTTTAGGGTAAGTAACCAAATAAGAATAGCAAAAACCTCACAGACATGTAATCATCTCTTAATTTTCAGAAGGAAAGGAACGAATGTATAGATGTGCAGCTGGTTTGCACTAACCATGATGACTCGGAGGCGTATATGGAAGAGCCATCCCCGACTTCCACTACCCTCAACTACTGGAAAAAGGTGGGCTCTCTTACCTGTCATAATTGTGCTTTACTCGATTTCTCGAACCAAATTAATCCGTTTTTTTTTGTTTGCATTTTATTTCGTCACGTCATGTCCGTCTAGCTCAACAACATGGAACCCAGTCACTGTCCTAGTGGTCGTGGAGAGGGAAACCACCTTCAGAACGAGGAGCATTTTACCTCCGGGAGGTATTCCCCTTTTAAAACGACTTGGACGAGTCAAAAGTCGGTAGTGTCGCTATGTGAGTCGACGTGAATATAATGAAAATCATAACAAAGAAGAATTTTAGTGCAATTTAAGATTGTTACTATTATTATTTTTTTTTGAAGAATTGTTGTTAGTTGTGTTTGAGTTAAAGATTTTTTGTGAAAAATGTATTGAACATTTTAACGTAAAAAGTGTACAATCTGAAATTATTATCTGTTTTTCATGACTTGATTTCTAAAAAAAAAATGGAATAGTTTTGGTGAACAATTTTCAAATCGTGGATGTGCTTTTTGGGGTTTTTTTATGAAAAACCTTGTAATGTTTTGTACTTGAATTTTTTATATTGTTTCCGGTGTATTTTTTTCTGACGGATGTGATGTGATATTCAATTTTTGTAGATGATTTTTATGCATTTTAAACCTTTTCCTTTTTGATTCACTCTTTCATATTTTCAATATCCGATCACTTTCCCCCCTTCAACTAAATATTGTCCTTTTTCTCTTTCTCTTTACAGGTGAACCGGGGCTTGGACCCAGGAACCATAACCCCTTATGGACTATGAGAGTCCCCGGAAGCCGACAGGACGGACCCAGAGGACTTGTGGCGAAACGTCGGAATACAGATAAGTCTTCATTTAATACAATTAAATCTTTTCAATCTAAATTAAGTCTTTTACCACACACATATACATACTTCAAATAAAATTCTTAAGTCTGGGCTTAGTATTTCAACTTTACTTCCTCTCATATAAATACAAAGAAAAAATTCAAACTACTAACCTAAGCCTAGAAAAAAATAGCAATTCTACAACGAATCCAATTCCCTATAATAATACTAACAACTAAGACTATCAAAACTAAAAAAAATAAATGGAAATAGAGATAAAGGGACTTTGGGTCCACTTCATTGGAGGAATTTAGGAATTCTCTAGAACCTTTTTTAAAAAAAAAATATTTGTTTTTTTTTCACGACGTGTTCACGACGCCAAAATAGAATATTTTGCGAATACCTCGGACGAATTTTGGAGCGGACGTAGTGTTCAAGAAAATCTATATAAATTTTCTGGAATGGCCGTTCCACCCTCCATTCATTTACCATGGGCTGTTTCATGACTTTACATTGGGGCTCGATCTCCTTACAGTCCTCACAGCTCTGAACATAACTTCTACTCTGAGCTACCATGTTAGGCCAATAGAAATATTCGGGGATGCTCCTCAACGCTTTCTGGAAACCGCCATAAGCCATGTTCGGTGGGACATATGCATTCGCGATAAGCTGTGCTGTCAGCGATGCTTCCACGAAAAGTCATCTGTCAGATCGTCCCCTGTCGCATGTCTCGTCCTTTTATAAATAAGACCATCTTCAATGTTTAGATCTGGTAGTCTATCTGAATTCTCTTCTATTGCTTCTAACTTCTCAGTGTACTCATCGGATTTAAAATCGGGTGAAGACAGATCTATCAGGATTCCTACTTCCGCGGTAATCTCATCCAACTTGTACCGGGATAGAGTATCCGGAACAATATTTTGGCTACCCTTTCTGTGTTCGATATTAAACGAATGTCCTTGCAAATGAAGACTCCATCGAGCTAGCCTGTCGCTTAACTCCTTGTTCGTCACCAGCCACTTCAAGCTGATGTGGTTGGTGATGACGGTGAATGGCAGTAGCTCGATGTAAGGCCTCAATTTTTTAATAGCCATAGCACTCTCTTTCGGTTACCGAGTAGTTTTTTGTGCTGCTGTTAACTTCTGTGAGAAGTATGCGATTGGGTGCTCACCCTCAATTTCATCTTTCTGAAATAGAACACTTCTAATCCTGATATCAGAGGCGTCGCACTGGACGTAAAAGCTCTTAGAACAGTCGGGATGACGCAACACCGGACTACTTGTCAATGCTAGTTTCAGCCCGTCGAACGCTTTTTCTGCCTCTTCTCCGAATTCGAAATTTCGACCTTTCTTTAGCGTCCCGGCGGTACCACCCGGTGGTACCCATGAAACCTCTTATTTGACGTATATTTTTCGGGTACGGGAATTTCAAAATCGATTCCACTTTCGACTGATCTGGCTTTAGTTTACCCTCACCGATTACATATCCCAGGTTTAGGTTTACGTTAGGGTGGCAGCCGTATTTTTTTTACAAGCTCACATAGACCAGTTTAGGTCCCTACTTTTACCACGGGCTGAAATGCCCCTCATCGAAACCAACCTGTTTGATATACAAATTTATCGATAGTACGAATATCGGTACTGGAAAGATCTGTTAGGCTGCCTAGAAAGGCCGACCCCAGTATGTCCAGTCGTCGTTTACTCATCATCATCTTCCTCATCTCCACAGCTTCTGCAGAAGTCATTGGAGTCAATACCCAATCTTTTGGCGTGTTCGCCGATCAAGCAGTGTCCCGTCAGAACTGATACTAATGTAGACAATCTTTGCCTCTCTAGTGCGAGGAGATATTTTGATCTTCTCAGGTCATACCTTGGCCAGATTTGTCTAGCTACCCTGCTGGTTCCGATTTCTGTCCATCCTTCGTTGGATAGTGGCGCACCAATATATGAAAATTCTTCGAGAATTTGTATTGTCGTCCCTTTCCTAGCAAATTTATCGGGTTTCCCAGGGATATCCCTATGCCCAGGCACCCATATGAGGTGTATGTTAAACTGCTCAGCCATCTCGTTAAAAGATCTGCGGCAGTCGAGGGCTGTTTTTGAGTTTATTGATGTTGCCTCCAGAGAATTGATGGCAGCCTGGCTGTCCGAGTAAAACTAAGCTCTTCACAGTGTACTCCGAAGTCAACCTTTTCATCGAGCTTCGAACCATCCGTGTAAAAGTGGAGATGGTTTCTATTACCTGGTATTCTGCCCACCCATTCATCTCTGGCGGGAATCATAGCGATGTAATTTCTCTCGAAGGTGTACACAGTTTGTATATAGTCCACTCGGTCGGTTACCATAGCACTACACTTTGATATCCTCATGTGACCGTAGTGCTTGTACCTCTACGTTGATAGGCAGTTTAATCTTATTGCCGCTTTGGTTGCAACTTCTCTCACCATAATATTAATCGGCAGTATATGGAGTAGGGCTTGTAAAAATTTTGCTTTTTCAGAGAAGACTGGATCTGTTCCATTTATCCGAGGTGGAGGGTCCACATGTGGGACATTATTCATCCTAGTAAAGAGAACCAATTCTGTCTTGTTCGGGTTTACGCCCAAACCGCTGCTTTTGGCCCATCTAGCTAATTTGTTCAGAGCCACATGTAGAACGGAGGACGTTTTCGAATTTGCCACTCACTGCGATTGCCACTTCGTCCGCATATGCCACGACCTTGCAGCCACAACGTTCTAGATCTAGCAGGATTTCATTCACCGTTAGGTTCCTGTGTGGCGCGTAATATAAGATCATATTTGTAGGTATTAGTAAATTTTGTAATATTTAGAATTAAAGACTAAGGTCAGACTAGAGAAGTAATAAATATTGTAGTTTATGATGGTGTTATCAAACACAAAGAGAGGGATGATATCTTTAATGCAGTGTGACATGCACGATGTGCCTAAATTTAGATTGTTATGTTGAGTGCAGTGATGCATGTATTGGGTACGGTTATTAAAACTGTCTGGTTGTACGAATGTCATAAATGATGTAGTAACAACAACATGTGTGTATGTTGGTTTTATTATTAGATAGGACGCCACACTGCGTGGGTCATTCTGCTATCAATATATATTCTCTCTGTTCCTCTTATGGATAAGTTAGGCTAAGAATTATTTGGTTAATCGTTATATAAGGAAAAATATTCTGTAAATAAAATGATTTCTCTTAAGACTATAAACCGAACAACACCTCGATCTATTTATTTCTTCGTTCCTTGGCCTTCAGCTTAAACATTTTGGTGAATCCTAAAAACAACATTGAATTCGAAGTTCCCCCACCAGCGGTAAGGAACTTAGAACACTCATTGTTGGATCTGAATACGCAAAAACTCCTTTGAAATTTGAAGTTCCCCCCCATCAGTGGTAAGGATTACTTTACAGGATCTTTTGTAAACAGAGTGGAGAAGGTGGTAGGGCAATTTGAAAGTTTGTACCTTAAGGTAAAATCATCTCTGAATAGTGAGACAAAAATATAATTAGATAGTCCTGACGTTTTTGCAACTGCGAGTGCCCCGCTATCTTCAAATGAAGATAAAGTGGATATTACGATGCAGCAAACAGAAGAACGAAAGAAGCCTGCTGGGAAAATAGGTTCTGAATTTAGGCATGGCGAGGAGCGAAGGTCTGAATTGGGACAAACAAACCAATTCCAATTATCTCCATTGACCTTGAAAAATTAGGGTTTATTCAGGAAATTTAGATATACTTTAGAAGAGTTAGAGGCTAAAATGGAGGGACTAAAGCTAAACAAGGTTTCTATTCAAACACTAAAAGAAAAAATTAGTATAGCTGAATCAACATTCATGCAATATACAGAGGAATGTCCATGCAATATACAGAGGAATGTCCAGATGATAAGCTGACGGAAATTTTTTTCCTTAAGGGACTCAGTTGCAGAGATTCCCGGAATGGAAACAACGTCTGCATCATTGCCATTCAAATTGCCGTCTACAGATATTCCCAGTTTCAGCGGAAATTTTGCTGAATGGGAAACATTTAGGGAATTATTTGAGCAGCTGATAAAAGATCAGCCAATTTCTAAAACACAAAAAATGTGTATTTTGAACACCAAATTAACGGGTGAGGCAGCGCTAAAAATATCGAAGTTGTCTGTCAGACAAGATAATTTTGACGCTGCTTGGGGTATTTTGATTCGATGCTGATCAGTCGTAGTGAACGGACGTGTTTAGCACAGAGCGGATAGTTAAAATCTATTACGCAGTACCTATTACGCAATCGCAAAAATCTGTACAAAGTCTGGAAGGCCTACATCGTAGTACCTATTACGAGCTAATACAGACAAAAAATTAATAAATTCGTTGACGGGGATGCCTTCGCGTTCCGATGGAGCGGGGTTCCCCAATCGTCCTACTGTCCGTCGGTTGGTCTTGGCTAAAGCCGACCACACCAAAAATGGTGAAAATTTCCCCCCCAGTTCTCACCACAGGTGGTACGGTGAGGGGAAAACGTCATGTCCGACCGTCACAACGGAAGCACAATGAGCACCGGATAGCGGTTTCGGCTCTTACCGAAAAACAAAAAGAAAGAGCCACAAATTCAGCTGTGCTAACGGCTAATAAAGTCAAAAGAATTCGATCACCTGATGATCCCCTGCCTTCGAAAAAGGCAAGAGGCCCTAATGTCGCCATCAACAGGATACTCACCAAGCCCTTCAATGAAGTGGCGAAGGAGAGTCTAGTGATGGCCGTTATAGACAGAAGTAGTGAGGATGGATCCATCCTCAAGGACAAATGGAGCCATGTGCAATCAGCCATTATGGCTCATTACCTCGATGTCCGCAGAGAAATGCCGGGCAAACCCCCAATCTGCAACGATGCAGGATGGCATCAGCGGAGAGTAAAGCTCTTATATTTCGGTGATGCCAGATCAGTAGACCTGTATAAGGCTGCTCTGAGTCTAGCGGGTGAGGTGATGCCGGGTGCCCAGTTGGATGTTGTCGAAAAAAAACAACATCCCTAGTCACCCTAGAGCCATCACCTGGGTTACAGAAGAACCCTCGAACCCAGCTGACATATTAGAAATAATAAACGATTCCAATCCTGGTCTGCCCGCCCATAATTGGAGAATCAGCAAGGTGGGTGAGGCGGATGGTAAAAAGCGGCAGGTCAAATTGATCCTTAACGCTGAATCCACCTCCCATATACAACGTGCAAGTGCAAACCTACAGTATGGCTTCGAGACTATAGTCTTGAAGGTATACAAGCAGGACATAGCTCCCACTGCGGAAGGTGAGTCGTCCACCGTGGTTGATACACGGCTTTCTGGAAGTGCGGAGGTACCCACGCCCATTATTTCTGGTGACTCCAACTCTAACAGAAGATCTGTAACGTCCTTCTCTGAGGACGAAAGCTCTACTTCTGACACAGAGGGGCTGAGGGGAGTCTCCGGACTCTTTGACGCATCTGGCGGGGACACGCTTCTCGATGATACGGACGAAGAGTTCGATATCACTCTTGTCGGGGTGGATGTTAATCTGTCAATTACCAATGATGGTAAGAATTCTACAGATTAACCTCCATCACGCTAAAGCAGCCTCAGCGGCTCTATTGCTGCGCCTGTCCACAGGTGCAGTAGACATCGTCCTGATACAGGAGCCCTACGCAGTGGGACATCGTCCTGATGGCTAATGGCTGGGCACATGGAGCCATGTGCAATCAGCCATTATGGCTCATTACCTCGATGTCCGCAGAGAAATGCCGGGCAAACCCCCAATCTGCAACGATGCAGGATGGCATCAGCGGAGAGTAAAGCTCTTATATTTCGGTGATGCCAGATCAGTAGACCTGTATAAGGCTGCTCTGAGTCTAGCGGGTGAGGTGATGCCGGGTGCCCAGTTAGATGTTGTCGAAAAAAAACAACATCCCTAGTCACCCTAGAGCCATCACCTGGGTTACAGAAGAACCCTCGAACCCAGCTGACATATTAGAAATAATAAAAGATTCCAATCCTGGTCTGCCCGCCCATAATTGGAGAATCAGCAAGGTGGGTGAGGCGGATGGTAAAAAGCGGCAGGTCAAATTGATCCTTAACGCTGAATCCACCTCCCATATACAACGTGCAAGTTCAACCCTACAATATGGCTTCGAGACTATAGTCTTGAAGGTATACAAGCAGGACATAGCTCCCACTGCGGAAGGTGAGTCGTCCACCGTGGTTGATACACGGCTTTCTGGAAGTGCGGAGGTACCCACGCCCATTATTTCTGGTGACTCCAACTCTAACAGAAGATCTGTAACGTCCTTCTCTGAGGACGAAAGCTCTACTTCTGACACAGAGGGGCTGAGGGGAGTCTCCGGACTCTTTGACGCATCTGGCGGGGACACGCTTCTCGATGATACGGACGAAGAGTTCGATATCACTCTTGTCGGGGTGGATGTTAATCTGTCAATTACCAATGATGGTAAGAATTCTACAGATTAACCTCCATCACGCTAAAGCAGCCTCAGTGGCTCTATTGCTGCGCCTGTCCACAGGTGCAGTAGACATCGTCCTGATACAGGAGCCCTACGCAGTGGGAGGAAGGGTGTGCGGTATCAGGACACCCAACTTTAAACTGCTTGTGGCCAACTGTGAAGGCACTCCAAGAACCTGCATTTTGGCCAGGAAAGATCTAAGTATCTTTCTCCTGGCTAATTTAAGTGGTAAAGACCAAACATGTGCTAGTCTGGAGATCGGCAATCGCATATATTGGGTGGTCTCCAGTTACTTGCCATATGAAGCTGTAGTACCGACTGCTCTATTCAGGGAAGTAGTAGAAGAAGCAACGTCTGACGAGGTCGATCTGATTATTGGCGCAGACACGAACGCTCATCATACTATTTGGGGTAGTACGGATATAAACAATATGGGGAATTCGCTTCTTGACTTTATTCTAACTACCAACCTAAGTATTTGTAACATAGGTAATAAACCGTCCTTTACAATTAAAGACAGACAAGTAGTACTAGACGTAACGTTTGCTACTGACCGGCTGTCAGACAAAATTATTGGGTGGAATGTGCTGGACGACCACTCATTCTCAGATCACCATTATATTGAGCCTGTCCGAAAACAAGGTACAAGGGTAAAACTAAACCCCAATGGTGGACTTCTGAGCTAACGGCTATGAAAAAGATCTGCAACAAGCTATTCAACAAGGCTAAATCTACTGGGGTCGCTAATGTTTGGGATGCCTATAAAGATCAACTCAAGATCTACAAGAAGAAAGGTCTCCGACGCCGCAAGGCTGAGGAAAATACGATCAGCTTCACCATGTACAGTGGGTTACTTGCAGGATGAGGCAAATAATTGGACCAAAAACAGCGAGCAGTCGCTCAATGTACTGCTCGACACACATTTCCCGGGGAACTCTCTTACAGAACCAGAGGATAAGCAGGACAAACAAGAGTGCGAGTGGACTGCAAGCGTCGCTAGCATGTTGACTGAGAGATCCAGAATAAGCTGGGCTATTAATAGCTTTGAGCCCTTCAAGTTACCTGGACCAGACGGCATCACTCCAGCAGAAATGCAGCAAATGTTGAAGTAAATTATCCTGTTTGATATACAAATTTATCGATAGCACGAATATCGGTACTGGAAAGCTCTGTTAGGCTGCCTAGAAAGGCCGACCCCAGTATGTCCAGTCGTCGTTTACTCATCATCATTTTCCTCATCTCCACAGCTTCTGCAGAAGTCATTGGAGTCAATACCCAATCTTTTGGCGTTTTCGCCGATCAAGCAGTGTCCCGTCAGAACTGATACTAATGTAGACAATCTTTGCCTCTCTAGTGCGAGGAGATATTTTGATCTTCTCAGGACATACCTTGGCCAGATTTGTCTAGCTACCCTGCTGGTGCCGATTTCTGTCCATCCTTCGTTGGACTGCCTGATTGTCTCGAGCCTAAGCCAAAGCTTCCACGTGGATAGTGGCGCACCAATATATGAAAATTCTTCGAGAATTTGTATTGTCGTCCCTTTCCTAGCAAATTTATCGGGTTTCCCAGGGATATCCCTATGCCCAGGCACCCATATGAGGTGTATGTTAAACTGCTCAGCCATCTCGTTAAAAGATCTGCGGCAGTCGAGGGCTGTTTGTGAGTTTATTGATGTTGCCTCCAGAGAATTGATGGCAGCCTGGCTGTCCGAGTAAATGACAACGCCAGTGTTGGTTACAATGTTGCGACTCTGCCACTTGGCTACTTCCCATATTGCCATTATTTCGGCTTAATAGACACTGCAGGTATCTGGTAGTCTGTGAGCTATATCCAAACTAAGCTCTTCACAGTGTACTCCGAAGTCAACCTTTCCATCGAACTTCGAACCATCCGTGTAAAAGTGGAGATGGTTTCTATTACCTGGTATTCTGCCCACCCATTCATCTCTGGCGGGAATCATAGTGATGTAATTTCTCTCGAAGGTGTACACAGTTTGTATATAGTCCACTCGGTCGGTTACCATAGCACTACACTTTGATATCCTCATGTGACCGTAGTGCTTGTACCTCAACATTGATAGGCAGTTTAATCTTATTCCGCTTTGGTTGCAACTTCTCTCGCCATAATATTAATCGGCAGTATATGGAGTAGGGCTTGTAAAAATTTTGCTTTTTCAGAGAAGACTGGATCTGTTCCATTTATCCGAGGTGGAGGGTCCACATGTGGGACATTATTCATCCTAGTAAAGAGAACCAATTCTGTCTTGTTTGGGTTTACGCCCAAACCGCTGCTTTTGGCCCATCTAGCTAATTTGTTCAGAGCCACCTGTAGAACGGAGGACGTTTTCGAATTTGCCACTCACTGCGATTGCCACTTCGTCCGCATATGCCACGACCTTGCAGCCACAACGTTCTAGATCTAGCAGGATTTCATTCACCGTTAGGTTCCTGTGTGGCGCGTAATATAAGATCATATTTGTAGGTATTAGTAAATGTTGTAATATTTAGAATTAAAGACTAAGGTCAGACTAGAGAAGTAATAAATATTGTAGTTTATGATGGTGTTATCAAACACAAAGAGAGGGATGATATCTATAATGCAGTGTGACATGCACGATGTGCCTAAATTTAGATTATGTTGAGTGCAGTGATGCACGTATTGGGTACGGTTATTAAAACTGTCTGGTTGTACGAATGTCATAAATGATGTAGTAACAACAACATGTGTGTATGTTGGTTTTATTATTAGATAGGGCGCCACACTGCGTGGGTCATTCTGCTATCAATATATATTCTCTCTGTTCCTCTTATGGATAAGTTAGGCTAAGAATTATTTGGTTAATCGTTATATAAGGAAAAATATTCTGTAAATAAAATGATTTCTCTTAAGACTATAAACCGAACAACACCTCGATCTATTTATTTCTTCGTTCCTTGGCCTTCAGCTTAAACATTTTGGTGAATCCTAAAAACAACATTGAATTCGAAGTTCCCCCACCAGCGGCAAGGAACTTAGAACACTCATTGTTGGATCTGAATACGCAAAAACTCCTTTGAAATTTGAAGTTCCCCCCTACCAGTGGTAAGGAACTTTAAATACTCACTGGTGTTAAACGTATATGTAACGAATTATTTAGCATGGCGTGTAAAGAAAGTGTAAGCGGTAAGTAAATTGTTTATTTTGTTTTTGATTTTTTTAGTAAAGAATGGGCGATATTGAGAAAGTTAATCGTCAGACAGAGGTAGGAAATAACATTGGAGAGCTATATGTATAAGGAACTGAGTCGATTGGCTCAGAGCGATATAGGTAGGGAACAGCTACAGGAAGAAATATATAGAATTCGGGTAGTTTTCAAAAAAGCAGTAGCTGAATTTGAGAAATACGATAGAGAACTCCGGCCGCCATCGTTTACAATGCAACATAATGATTACTTTACAGGATCTTTTGTAAACAGTGTGCAGAAGGTGGTAGGGCAATTTGAAAGTTTGTACCTTAAGGTAAAATCATCTCTGAATAGTGAGAAAAAAATAATTAGGTAGTCCTGACGTTTTTGCAACTGCGAGTGCCCCGCTATCTTCAAATGAAGATAAAGTGGATATTACGATGCAGCAAACAGAAGAACGAAAGAAGCCGCCTGGGAAAATAGGTTCTGAATTTAGGCATGGCGAGGAGCGAAGGTCTGAATTGGGACAAACAAACCAATTCCAATTATTAAATTTAGATATACTTTAGAAGAGTTAGAGGCTAAAATGGAAGGACTAAAGCTAAACAAGGTTTCTATTCAAACACTAAAAGAAAAAATTAGTATAGCTGAATCAACATTCATGCAATATACAGAGGAATGTCCAGATGATAAGCTGACGGAAATTTTTTCCCTTAAGGGACTCAGTTGCAGAGATTCCCGGAATGGAAACAACCTCTGCATCATTGCCATTCAAATTGCCGTCTACAGATATTCCCAGTTTCAGCGGAAATTTTGCTGAATGGGAAACATTTAGGGAATTATTTGAGCAGCTGATAAAAGATCAGCCAATTTCTAAAACACAAATAATGTGTATTTTGAACACCAAATTAACGGGTGAGGCAGCGCGAAAAATATCGAAGTTGTCTGTCAGACAAGATAATTTTGACGCTGCTTGGGGTATTTTGATTCGATGCTGATCAGTCGTAGTGAACGGACGTGTTTAGCACAGAGCGGATAGTTAAAATCTATTACGCAGTACCTATTACGCAATCGCAAAAATCTGTACAAAGTCTGGAAGGCCTACATCGTAGTACCTATTACGAGCTAATACAGACAAAAAATTAATAAATTCGTTGACGGGGATGCCTTCGCGTTCCGATGGAGCGGGGTTTCCCAATCGTCCTACTGTCCGTCGGTTGGTCTTGGCTAAAGCCGACCACACAAAAAGTGGTGAAAATTTCCCCCAGTTTTCACAACAGGTGGTACGGTGAGGGGAAAACGTCATGTCCGACCGTCACAACGGAAGCACCGGATAGCGCGCAGGGTTTTGACAAAGTTGGAGGCTGTTGAAGTTTCGGCTCTTACCGAAAAACAAAAAGAAAGAGCCACAAATTCAGCTGTGCTAACGGCTAATAAAGTCAAAAGAATTCGATCACCTGATGATCCCCTGCCTTCGAAAAAGGCAAGAGGCCCTAATGTCGCCATCAACAGGACACTCACCAAGCCCTTCAATGAAGTGGCGAAGGAGAGTCTAGTGATGGCCGTTATAGACAGAAGTAGTGAGGATGGATCCATCCTCAAGGACAAATGGAGCCATGTGCAATCAGCCATTATGGCTCATTACCTCGATGTCCGCAGAGAAATGCCGGGCAAACCACCAATCTGCAACGATGCAGGATGGCATCAGCGGAGAGTAAAGCTCTTATATTTCGGTGATGCCAGATCAGTAGACCTGTATAAGGCTGCTCTGAGTCTAGCGGGTGAGGTGATGCCGGGTGCCCAGTTGGATGTTGTCGAAAAAAACAACATCCCTAGTCACCCTAGAGCCATCACCTGGGTTACAGAAGAACCCTCGAACCCAGCTGACATATTAGAAATAATAAAAGATTCCAATCCTGGTCTGCCCGCCCATAATTGGAGAATCAGCAAGGTGGGTGAGGCGGATGGTAAAAAGCGGCTGGTCAATTTGATCCTTAACGCTGAATCCACCTCCCATATACAACGTGCAAGTGCAACCCTACAATATGGCTTCGCGACTATAGTCTTGAAGGTATACAAGCCGGACATAGCTCCCACTGCGGAAGGTGAGTCGTCCACCGTGGTTGATACACGGCTTTCTGGAAGTGCGGAGGTACCCACGCCCATTATTTCTGGTGACTCCAACTCTAATAGAAGATCTGTAACGTCCTTCTCTGAGGACGAAAGCTCTACTTCTGACACAGAGGGGCTGAGGGGAGTCTCCGGACTCTTTGACGCATCTGGCGGGGACACGCTTCTCGATGATACGGACGAAGAGTTCGATATCACTCTTGTCGGGGTGGATGTTAATGTGTCAATTACCAATGATGGTAAGAATTCTACAGATTAACCTCCATCACGCTAAAGCAGCCTCAGCGGCTCTATTGCTGCGCCTGTCCACAGGTGCAGTAGACATCGTCCTGATACAGGAGCCCTACGCAGTGGGAGGAAGTGTGTGCGGTATCAGGACACCCAACTTTAAACTGCTTGTGGCCAACTGTGAAGGCACTCCAAGAACCTGCATTTTGGCCAGGAAAGATCTAAGTATCTTTCTCCTGGCTAATTTAAGTGGTAAAGACCAAACATCTGCTAGTCTGGAGATCGGCAATCGCATATATTGGGTGGTCTCCAGTTACTTGCCATATGAACTACAGCTTCATATGGCCGACTGCTCTATTCAGGGAAGTAGTAGAAGAAGCAACGTCTGACGAGGTCGATCTGATTATTGGCGCAGACACGAACGCTCATCATACTATTTGGGGTAGTACGGATATAAACAATAGGGGGATTCGCTTCTTGACTTTATTCTAACTACCAACCTAAGTATTTGTAACATAGGTAATAAACCGTCCTTTACAATTAAAGACAGACAAGTAGTACTAGACGTAACGTTTGCTACTGACCGGCTGTCAGACAAAATTATTGGGTGGAATGTGCTGGACGACCACTCATTCTCAGATCACCATTATATTGAGCCTGTCCGAAAACAAGGTACAAGGGTAAAACTAAACCCCAATGGTGGACTTCTGAGCTAACGGCTATGAAAAAGATCTGCAACAAGCTATTCAACAAGGCTAAATCTACTGGGGTCGCTAATGTTTGGGATGCCTATAAAGATCAACTCAAGATCTACAAGAAGAAAGGTCTCCGACGCCGCAAGGCTGAGGAAAATACGATCAGCTTCACCATGTACAGTGGGTTACTTGCAGGATGAGGCAAATAATTGGACCAAAAACAGCGAGCAGTCGCTCAATGTACTGCTCGACACACATTTCCCGGGGAACTCTCTTACAGAACCAGAGGATAAGCAGGACAAACAAGAGTGCGAGTGGACTGCAAGCGTCGCTAGCATGTTGACTGAGAGATCCAGAATAAGCTGGGCTATTAATAGCTTTGAGCCCTTCAAGTCACTTGGACCAGACGGCATCATTCCAGCAGAAATGCAGAAAATGTTGAAGTACATTATCCCCTGGCTGGAGAAAATTTATGTAGGCTGTATCAGGCTTTCATACATCCCGAACCGATGGAGGGATACTAAAGTGGTATTCATACCTAAAGCGGGAAAGATATCACACACTAGGCCAAAAGACTTCAGACCAATTAGCCTATCCTCCTTCCTATTGAAAGGTCTGGAAAGACTTTTAGGTTATTTCATTAGGGAAAACCTGGATACAAAACTCCTGTCGGTGAACCAACATGCTTACAATAAGGGGAAGTCTACAGAATCAGCCCTGCACGAACTTGTGAGCACTATCGAATCGTCCCTGCATTTCAAGGAGTTCACCACGGTGGCATTTCTTGGCATAGAAGGGGCTTTTAACAACATTCACTCAGATGCAGTAATTGCGGCACTGTCACATCTAAAAGTTAACTCCAGTTTGATTAGACTAATTCAAAGTCTGCTCAACAGAAGACGCATAACAGCATGTCTTGGGTCCACAACTCTAACAAGGTTTGTAAACAGAGGGACCCCATAAGGAGGAGTACTGTCTCCACTAATTTGGAACCTAGCGGTGAATGAAATCTTGCTAGATCTAGAACGTTGTGGCTGCAAGGTCGTGGCATATGCGGACGACGTGGCAATCGCAGTGAGTGGCAAATTCGAAAACGTCCTCCGAGACATTCTACAGGTGGCTCTGAACAAATTGGCTAGATGGGCCAGAAGCAGCGGTTTGGGCGTAAACCCAAACAAGACAGAATTGGTTCTCTTTACTAGGATGAATAAAGTCCCACATGTGGACCCTCCACCTCGGATAAATGGAACAGATCTAGTCTTTTCTAAAAGTGCAAAATTTTTAGGAATAATTCTAGATAGAAAATTGTTATTTAGACTTAACGTATTGGAACGTGTAAGGAAGGCCAACGTCGCCTTATATTCCTGCAAAAAGGCTGTAGGGTCGCGGTGGGGCCTCTCCCCTAAAAAACTGGATATGTATAGCAGTAGTTCGTCCTATACTTTTATACGGCATTGTGGTATGGTGGACGGCAACTGACAAACTAACCATCACCAACCTACTAACAAAGGTTCAGAGAACACCCTGCCTGAGCATAAGCGGAGCCTTAAGGACTACAGAGACCAAGTCTCTACAAGCCCTACTCCATATACTGCCGATTAATATTGAGGCGAGAGAAGTTGCAACCAAAGCGGCAATAAGATTAAACTGCCTATCAATGTGGAGGTACAAAAACTACGGTCACATGAGGATATCAATGTGTAGTGCTATGGTAACCGACCTTCGAGAGAAATTACATCACTATGATCCCGCCAGAGATGAATGGGTTGGAAGAATACCAGGTAATAAAAACCATCTCCACTTTTACACGGATGGTTCGAAGCTTGATGAAAAGGTTGGCTTCGGAGTACACTGTGCAGAGCTTAGTTTGGATATAGCTCACAGACTACCAGATATTTGCAGTGTCTATAAAGCCGAAATAATGGCAATATGGGAAGTAGCCAAGTGGCTGAGTCGCAACATAGTAACCAACACTGGCGTTGTCATTTACTCGGACAGCCAGGCTGCCATCAATTCTCTGGAGGCAACATCCCTAAATTCTCAAACAGCCCTCGACTGCCGCAGATCTCTTAACGAGATGGCTGAGCAGTTTAATATACACCTCATATGGGTGCCTGGGCATATGGATATCCCGGGGAACTGCAAAGCCGATGAACTTGCTAGGAAAGGGACGACATTACAAATTCTGACATTACAATTCTGACGGGACAGTGCTTGATCGGCGAACACACCAAAAGATTGGGTATTGACTCTAATGACTTCTGCAGAAGCTGTGGAGATGAGGAAGAATTGGAGAACATTGAGCACTTGCTATGCGTCTAAAGTCGTTAGGATTGTCTGATAAAGGAGTTAATGGTCTCGAGTTCAAAACTGCTTCTATCAGAGATTCGCATTTCGGATTTTACGCATGCTTCCCATAATCCTCCCACATGCGGTGATCTTGCCGGAATATTCAACCACTCAATGTTTCGTTGTATACAAAATTCACCTAATTGTGCCGTATGCTGCTTCTCGGCAAACAGATTAAAAATTTCATTCAGGCTATTTGACGCCCCCATAAAATTCGTTCCGTTATCTGAATATATTTTCAGTGGACATCCTTGTCTTAAAACAAATCTCTTTAGTGCCCCAATAAATGCCGCCGACGTAAAATCGGATACAACCTCTAAATGTGCTGCTTTAGTAGCAAAGCAAACACAAACATAGGATTTGTCTATTCTTTTCCCTTTGATTTTATGATGAATCGCTATGGGACCGAGGAAATCAATCCCCATATTCAAAAATGGGCGAGCTTATTACCCTATCTTCCGGCAAATTTCCCATTAACTGGTGAATCTTTCTCGGTTCCTCCCTAGAACATCTATAGCATCTATTCACCACCTTTTTTACCAATTGTCGTCCACGCAGAGGCCAGAATTGTTGTCTTATAATCGCTAACAATCCCTGTGTCCCATTTGTATGGCAACAATATGGAATGTTTAGCATCATATGACAAGCTACTATTTTCTAGTCTACCCCCCACTCTTATTATCCCTGCCGAATCTAATGTCGGGCTTAAAGTTCGTAGGTCTGGTGTTTTATTTACCTTTCCATCATTTTTCATCATCTTTAATTCTCCCAGAAAAGATACAGATTGAATATCCCTTATAATTAGCTGAAGAGCTTCCTTCCTATACAGAATGGGCGATTTATTAATTCCTTTCCTTGCCCTATTAGTGAATTCAATCACCTTAGCTACAATGAAAGAAGAAACGAAAATTTATTCCTATGATCAATGTTCCTCCGCCATGCACCTTTTTCATGCATAACTAATACCCCTGCTCGCTTCTTCACCTCCGGTATTTCCACAACTAACTCATTATCCGGACTCGCCAGGATCTGTTGTTTCAAAAATTGAGGACCTTCGAATTCTATTTGCTTTCCCAACAGCCCCCGTGACAACAGATCTGACGATTTTCTTCCGATTTCACGTGTCTCCATTGCGACACCGTAGTCATGGATTGAATAAAGCTTACCCTGTTCGACACAAAAACTTGTAGCATTGCCGGATCTAACTTTAACCAGTTTATAACTATTGAGGAATCTATGTATATAATTTCATTAGATGAAATCTTTAGTTTTAAACTATCTACTAACACCTTAATTAGTTCTACTAACAACACACTAGCACACAATTCTAAACCGGGCAAATTTATTATTTTTATTGGTGCTACCCTAGACTTTGACGTGCTAACCTAGTATACACATTGCCCTTGTCGTCAACTAAACTAATGTAGATGGCTGCCCCATATACTTTCATCGATGCGTCCCCGAACCCATGAATCTAATTTGTGTTGGTTTGACACAAATAATATGTCTGGGTATCTTGACTTCGTTCAGAAATATAAAGCTCTTTCTTATCGTGTTCCACCTACTCGATAGTTCTCCGCAAATTTCTTCATCCCAATCGACTTTCATTTTCCCCAGATCTTGCAGCAAAATCTTTGTTACCACTACTACAGGACCAACTATACCCAAAGAATCAAATAACTTCGATATCTCACTTTTCTTTTCTTAGATTCCTCAACCCTGTATTTTAATCCCACCTAACACCTAGTGCCTTTACACATTCTGAAAGGCCCGACTCTATATCGAAGCTACCTACGACATCTTTTTCCTCTATATTATTCAAAATGGATTCATGATTCGAACACCATTTTCTTAAAGGCATGCCGTAAGAAAATGGCATCACTTCACCTGAAGTGATTTCACTATCTTTAAACAGTCTCCTCCTGTCATTAAATCATCCATATAGAAATCACTTCCTATGGATTCCACTTCTTTCGGGAATTAATTTTTATTCCATCTTGCTACTGTCTGCAAACAATTTACTGCCAAATAAGCAGTCCCATATGTTACTGTGTTAAGCAAGTAAGACCTAATGGGCTCGTAGTTATTCCAACGCCAGAATATCAACTGAAATTTCCTATCAGCCTCTTCCAGCCAAATTTGCCTATACATTTTTTCAATATTTGCTGAAAATACATACCTATGTTTCCTAAATCTAAGCAATATGTTGAACAGATTTTCCTGCACTTTTGGCCCTGTATGCAGTATATCATTTAAGGAAACGTTTGTTGTTGTTTTGCATGATGCATCAAATACAACCCTTAATTTTGTTGAAGAACTCGCAGGCCTTAGCACACATTGATGTGGTAAATAATACCCTTCTCCTGTGCTTAATGGTTCATTCTGCATCTCCATATGACCCATGTTTAGGTACGTACGAAGAAACTCGTGGTATTGAATTTTTAAATTCTCATTTTTTTCCAACTTCCTCTCGAGTACAAAAATCTTCGATTTGCAATTACACTCGAACTTCCTAACTCTTTGGCACTACTTTTAAACGGTAATCCCACTTTAAATTTGCCATCCTTTGCTAGATGATCACTATTATTAAATAAATGCTCACACTCCTTTTCCGCCGCTGTGAACTTCTCTACTTGAGGAACCTCCTCTATTTCCCAAAACTTCTGCATCAATTCATCACTTTTATGAATTGTTGCTACTATTTTCGGCTTTGTCCGTGATTGATCTATAATAGCAGAACCACTTACTATCCATCCTAGTTTAGTTTCACTTAAATTCAATTTTCCCCGATCATTTTTTATCTGCCCTTTAGAAAAAATGTCGAAGAAAATTTCAGCCCCTATTAGCATATCTATACCCCTCGGAATGTTATATTCGGGATCAGCTAATTTTACATTAGCTGGAAATTGTTCTGCCTTTAACATTGTCTCTGTGACATTCGATAATATGGTTTGTATTACCAATGCCTCTAAATGGGGTTTGTCGTCCGATGTTATGGACCGAAGACTAACTCCTACCTTCTCATTGATAAAAGATTTTTGCTTCGCTAGACCCTCAATTTCTCTGTTGGTGCTTTCACCAGTAATTTTCAATTTATTTTTTAAATTGTTTGTCATTAAGCACACCTGCGACCCACTATCTAACAGTATGCGACAATTTAGCCAACTTCCTACTCCATCTCTTACTTCAACCACTGCTGTCGCTAATAATACACACGTATTATCTATTTCAGTGATATTGTACACCACTGCACTCTTCGGATTTACTTACTCTTTATGAAGCAGCGAGTGATGTTCCCTATTGAAACTTTTGCAATTAAAACTACTAGTACATGTCCTTTTCACATGACCAGTGCTAAACACTTTGAGCATACATTATGCTCCATAACCTTGTCCCATCTTTCCTTGACATCAAGGTTTCTAAATCCAGAGCATCTATATAACAAATGTCCAACTACACATCCGAGTAGACATTTGTTTCTCTTCACCGATTGTTCCCTAATATTTCCCGATCTTCTATTTCCTGCAGGATTTGCCCATCTTACTTCACTCTTTTCAGTGAATTGTTGACTTGCCTCTAAGGAATACTGCATCTGTCTTAAAAACTCCATGAGATCATCCACTTTTGGAAGCCCACGAAATTTCCCTAAATGCTGCTCAAACTGAATGCGTAATTGCTCATCTAGTTTTCTATGTAGCACAGAGCACAAGAAAGCTTAAACCATTTCATGCGCCTCTATTTTCAGAGCATTTAGCCCTTGCAAACTTTCGTTTATCTGCTCCACAAATCTTTTCACAGCTTGTGAACTACAATATACTTGCGGAGCATCTAATATTGATTTGAAGTAAATTGATGTTGTTGCCCTATTATTCGAATAGTGCTCCATCAAAATACCCCAGGGTTTAGGTTAGGTTTAGGTTAGGGTGGCAGCCGTATTTTTTTTTTATACAAGCTCGCATAGACTAGTTTAGGTCCCTAGTGTTACCACAGGCTGAAATGCCCCTCATCGAAACCAACCTGTTTGATATACAAATTTATCGATAGTATAGGCTGCCTAGAAAGGCCGACCCCAGTATGTCCAGCCGTCGTTTACTCAGAGCGGGGCAGTCGCATAGCAAGTGCTCAATGTTCTCCACTTCTTCCTCATCTCCACAGCTTCTGCAGAAGTCATTAGAGTCAATACCCAATCTTTTGGCGTGTTCGCCGATCAAGCAGTGTCCCGTCAGAACTGATACTAACGTAGACAATCTTTGCCTCTCTAGTGCGAGGAGACATTTTGATCTTCTCAGGTTATACCTTGGCCAGATTTTCTAGCTAACCTGCAGGTGCCGATTTCTGTCCATCTTTCGTTGGACTGCCTAATTGCCTCTTGCCTAAGCCAAAGCTTGCACGTGGATAGTGGCGCACCAATATGTGCAAATTCTTCGAGAATTTGTAATGTCGTCCCTTTCCTAGCAAGTTCATCGGCTTTGCAGTTCCCCGGGATATCCCTATGCCCAGGCACCCATATGATGTGTATATTAAACTGCTCAGCCATCTCGTTAAGAGATCTGCGGCAGTCGAGGGCTGTTTGTGAATTTAGGGATGTTGCCTCCAGAGAATTGATGGCAGCCTGGCTGTCCGAGTAAATGACAACGCCAGTGTTGGTTACTATGTTGCGACTCAGCCACTTGGCTACTTCCCATATTGCCATTATTTCGGCTTGATAGACACTGCAGATATCTGGTAGTCTGTGAGCTATATCCAAACTAAGCTCTGCACAGTGTACTCCGAAGCCAAACTTTTCATCAAGCTTCGAACCATCCGTGTAAAAGTGGAGATGGTTTATATTACCTGGTATTCTTCCAACCCATTCATCTCTGGCGGGAATCATAGTGATGCAATTTTTCTCGAAGGTGTACACAGTTGGTGTAGATTAAACCTCTGCAATGAATGTCTTGAATGGCCTTTCAAGACATTCAGTTGTTTTTCAAATACTTACTGCCACACACTCTATTTTGACAAAACAAATGAATGAGAGAAGAGAACAGTAACCGCCAAACAGGTTTCAAAACAAATAAGTAACAAGACAATGGAGAAGTACACTCATTCAAGTACTATGCACCAAAACAAAAATACTCGATTTCAGTGTACACTGCACTACTGTACTCATTGTCATTGCCAAGAGAGACGCAAAAACAAAAAGCGACGGACCACCTTAGAAATTTATTGATTTTGAGGCGTAAATACACTAGTGTACATACTGAAGAAGTAGAAAGCAGCAGTGTACTCGCTTCATTATACTCATCGTTTGACGAATTGAAACGAGTATAAAGAATACAACAACCGAACGAGCAGAGTACACGACTAGATTGTAAACATCAAACAGTGTGAAATGTTTGTTGTTTTTTTTCGATCATTCTATGGTAGTGTCAATCGAGTAAAAACTACAATGTTTCAGTGTGCAGTGAAGTAGTGTACACTACTGTAGATGAAGAAATGAATGTCTTGATGCAGAGGTTTAGTGTAGATGTGACAGTGCCGCAATTACTGCATCTGAGTGAATGTTGTTAAAAGCCCCTTCTATGTCAAGAAATGCCACCATGGTGAATTCCTTGAAATGCAGGGACGATTCGATAGTGCGCACAAGTTCGTGCAGGGCTGATTCTGTAGACTTGCCCTTATTGTAAGCATGTTGGTTCACCGACAGGAGTTTTGTATCCAGGTTTTCCCTAATGAAATAATCTAAAAGTCTTTCCAGACCTTTCAATAGGAAAGAGGATAGGCTAATTGGTCTGAAGTCTTTTGGCCTAGTGTGTGATATCTTCCCCGCTTTAGGTATGAATACCACTTTAGTATCCCTCCATCGATTCGGGATGTATGAAAGCCTGATACAGCCTACATAAATGTTCTCCAGTCAGGGGATAATGTAGTTCAACATTTTCTGCATTTCTGCTGGAGTGATGCCGTCTGGTCTAAGAAGAATCCGCCTAAGTTTAAGAAGAATCCGCCTAAGTTTACTCACGTACAATGCAAACCTGGTATAAAAATTTATTTAGCTGATCCCCTAAGCCGTGATTGCGAGAATAAGGCAAATAATGAAGAAGAAGAGAGTCTTGATGTTCAAATGATATTGTCTATATCCGACAAAGAATTGATCAATTTACAAAAAATTGCGAAATTGGATGACTCTTACCAAACTCTTATAAATTATATAAAAAAGGGTGGCCGACTCTAAAAGAAAAACTGCCAAAAGAAATTCAAATGTATTGGTATTTTAGAGAAGAGTTGTCGGTAAACAATGATGGCATAATTTTCAAATCATCTAAGATGCTGGTTCCCACCGCCAAATCGGCTTAAAACACATACACAATGGACACTTTAGCTATGCAAAATGTGTTAGAATGGCTCTTGCCAGTATTTCAGTATTTTAGCCACGAATGAGTCAAAACATTTCTGATTACGTGAAGAAGTGTGCGGCGTGTCAAATCTATCAACGTAAAAATAATAAAATAAAAATAGGCGGCAAGATACTGTCATGGATTTGAAACCGGAGCTGCTGATTTATTTCATTTGAATAACGAGAACTTCATTGTCTTTATTGACAGCTATTCAGGATACTTAAAATTTCAAAAACTAACTGAAACAACGACAAAAAATGTAGTCACCTTTTTAAAAGAAATATTTTCAACATTTGGTCCCCCACTCACGCTAGAAACCGATAACACTGTACAACAATTTCAAACTTTTTTCAAAATAACAGGGTTCTGTCAGTGGATTCTGGTGGAGGAGACCAAAAAAATATATACGTGTATCGGCGTTTTGAAAGATCACATCTGAATTTTATTTTCGGGGGGTTAAAGTTTTACCCCCTTTGCTTGTTCGTGCAGAATATCGGTATACAAAACTATGTGTTCTGTTTATCTGACGTGTAAAGTATCTTCAGCAACTTTGTAGCAAATTTTAAGGCCTATATTTTTGTGGAATAGAGGGTTAATCCCTCTAGCTTCTCCCCATAACGGCGATTTTTGGCTATATTTTAACAAATCGTAAAAAACTTTCCTAAAAATGGGTGGGGCGGGGTTGGACTGTTCTACACACCAAAGCCCAAAACTTAACACAAACACCAAAAAACCAACCAAATTCATGTAGGTTCTCCCATCTCGGACGAGAAAGTTGCTTGCCACAGACGTAGCAAAACCAGTCAAGTTTTCCCAAACAGTCAGTCACTATTATTCTTACAAATTGCCTTGTAGAATAATGTAAGAAAATAAAAAGATTTACTGGCTGACCCACAATGTCAAACATTAACGTTCATATGTAACGTGACACTCAAAAGTTCCGTTATGGTAATTTTGAGTGACAAAAATAACAGGTGATCCAAGTAGAGATACTTTTTTCAATAGCCTTTTTTTGACAGATCACGTGTGAGTCGTGTCATGCTGTCATGTTATTTTTGTTAAGTATTGTTTGGCATTTCATCATGGAAAGACTTCCGCCTGAACAACGTTTACGCGTGTCATTCGCCAGTTACCAGTCGAAATGTTCGAACGAGTCATCGAAAATTGGACTCAACGGATGGACCACCTGAGACGTAGCCGAGGCCAACATTTGATAGACATAATCTTAAAAAAATAAATGCCAAAGAATGTTCTTTCAAATGATAATAAATATTCCCCATTCAATTTGAATTTTCTGTGTTTTTTTTTTCCTTATAAAAGTAGGGAACCTCGAAATGGTTCACCCTATATAATGACAGAACAGAACAAAAGTACTCTTCTCTTGGTAGTTGTTGAATAACAACTTTCTCGTCAGAGCTGGGAGGACCTACATATGCGAGGAATAACAAATTAACACTTAACAGGCAATCTTGGATTTGGCCGGTTTTTTGTTGTTTGTGTTAAGTTTTGGGCTCTGGTGTGTTCTGATATATACAGTAACATTTTTGTAGAACATTTCAACCACGCCCCACCCATTTTTAGGGGAGTTTTTTTACGATTTGTCAAAATATAGGCAACAATCACCGTTATGGGGGGAAGCTAGAGGGTTAATATATTCCAGAAAAATATAGGCCTTACCATTTGCTACAAAGTTGCTGAAGATATCCTACACGTCAGATGAACAGAACACATAGTTTGATATACCGATATTCTGCACGAACAAGCAAAGGGGTAAAACTCCCATATGATGAATAACGAAGTTAGTTGAATTATAGGAAAATAAGTTATTAAAAAAAGATCAAATCGCTTTTTAATTACAAAAAAAGGACCTCAAGCCGAACAATAACCAAAACTGAATACTCAACAGGTAAACGATCAAAAACATCATTTTTTTTAATTGTAATGAAGATGCCCTCAACGAAAAATTTTGGTGGGTTGCTTATCTGTCTATTTAAGAATACATATTAAATATTAATTACTGATTTGCTTTACAAAAAGGATATTTGTTTTTTTTTTTGCTTCTTTGAAATTTCGAGTTTATAATTTTGAACGGCGCATTGAACTTCCTTATATTTGTATACTTGGACTTTATTTTTATTATATAGTATTTAGTATGCTTCTATGTAAAGAATCTTAAAAATTTGAGCTAATCACAGATAAGCCCATTCAATTAGTGCTATTCTTGTTCTGTGGTCCAAGGCATTACAGAGAGTTAGTGTAGGAGTCAAAAGTACGATAGTATTTGGATTTTTTTTAAAGAAAAATGGTGAACACGGGATCACAAAATCAGGAAGGGGCTAAAAATCCCCCAAACGATTTTCAGGGCAAATGGTAGTTCCTACCACTACTATGGGCTTGGCTGGAACCAGTAATGTGTTTTCTGAAGCAAACGCGTTTGCTACAGTTCCTCCAGGGTATAGTCATGCTCTTACACTACATAATATAACAGAAAATTCAATAAATTTGGAAAATACGATTACCTCGCCCGATTAGAGTAGCCTCACGGCGCAACACATTAGACAGGAAATGAGGCAATGCCAACATCAAGGAAATGCGTGTTAATCAGATAACGTATAACAATGAAGGGCAAAGCAGGAATAACTTTGTGGATCACGACAGACGGACCGAGGGTGCAATCAGATTCGTGACGCGGTCGATTCTGCAGTAGGATTACGGCAAAGAGACTTACTAAAAACCGTAGAAGAAAGACTACGGTCATAGTGTCTGGAATAGTTGAAGAAAGCCTTAGGCCACTTTACAGTCAGGCAGGGCATATCAGAGGAGATTCGTTTTTTGATAACACTATGCTCGAAAATTTTGTCCAAGGTATGTGGATAACAGTTTCTGGTGCAATTTGGTGTCACACACACGAAAAAAATATTAAAAAAATGTTTAAGGTACATTTTTTTAAATTCCAGCTTTCAAGGGAAGTACATTTAGTATTTGGACCATTACTAAGTCTAAGCCAGATTGAGCCGTGTTGTGCGTTAAATTAAAGGGAATTATGAGGTCTACATATGCTGCAAATATCGCTTTCACGTAGAATCTTTAGTTTAGAAACAGTCGCCAAAAATATGAGAAAAAAATATTATTAAAAAAACACTTTTTCCTGGTACAAAAAAAAAACCCGAAAAAATAGAAAAAAAAGCCAGCATGCTAACGAAGAAAACACTGTCTATTTGACAAAAGTTTATGGATAGATGTAAAAGTTATGAGCCATTTTGTAAATTTTAGGGAAATTCAAAAAAATCTTGTTTCACATTTGTCGTTTTAAAATGATGTTTTTGCTTATATTAAATTCGCCATATGTGAGAGAGACATTGCACTTGCATTTTCTTTTATGAGGATTGATGTCATACATTATAAAATTATAGAGAGGACGAGGTTTTATGACCGTTCATAACCCTCCATAAAACATTATATGCAATGTGAGAGCTATATTGGATGAGATCCGCTCAGGAAGAGGGTCATTCAACAATATTTGTGGTTTTTTATTTATGAGGTTTCCATCAGTTGCGACTTTTAGGGACACTTGGGAATTGGTATTGTTTCCGAATGTGCAACTGACAAAGTGACAGATTTTACTTCAGCGTACTTCCAGTGAATGCTCCTTCCTACTCCGGTCTGTTTACTTAGATAAAAATAGAAGTCCGTGTCGTGAATGAGTGGTTGTCTCCAAATCATTGTCACCTGTACCTGTAGCTGACGTAGAAACCCAATATTTTCAAGACTGCCGCGTACCACATTGTATTGTGTACATATAATTTTAATACCTGTATATACGACATTGCACTTCCATTTTCTTTTATGAGGATTGATGTCAGACATTATAAAATTATAGAGAGGGCGAGGTTTTATGACCGTTCGTAACCCTCCATAAAACATTATATGCAATGTGAGAGCTATATTGGATGAGATCCGCTCAGGAAGAGGGTCATTCAACAATATTTGTGTTTTTTTATTTATGAGGTTTCCATCAGTTGCGCCTTTTAGAGGATGTCCATGCCCAATGGACGCAATACAATGTGGTACGCGGCAGTCTTGAAAATATTGGGTTTCTACGTCAGCTACAGGTACAGGTGCCAATGATTTGGAGACAACCATTTATTCACGATACGGACTGCTACTTTTATCTAAGTAAACAGATCGGAGTAGGAAGGAGCATTCGCTCCGATCTGTTTACTCCGATCTGTTTGAATGAGTGGTTGTCTCCAAATCATTGGCACCTGTACCTGTAGCTGACGTAGAAACCCAATATTTTCAAGACTGCCGCGTACCACATTGTATTGTGTACATATAATTTTAATAACTGTATATACAACATTGCACTTCCATTTTCTTTTATGAGGATTGATGTCAGACATTATAAAATTATAGAGAGTGCGAGGTTTTATGACCGTTAGTAACCCTCCATAAAACATTATATGCAATGTGAGAACTATATTGGATGAGATCCGCTCAGGAAGAGGGTCATTCAACAATATTTGTGGTTTTTTATTTATGAGGTTTCCATCAGTTGCGCCTTTTAGAGGATGTCCATGCCCCATGTACGCAATACAATGTGGTACGCGGCAGTCTTGAAAATATTGGGTTTCTACGTCAGCTACAGGTACGGACTGCTATTTTTATCTAAGTAAACAGATCGGAGTAGGAAGGAGCATTCGCTGGAAGTACGCTGAAGTAAAATCTGTCACTTTGTCAGTTGCACATTCGGAAACAATACCAATTCCCAAGTGTCTAAGTATAGCTAACAGCCTAATTACGGCAACATCATCAAGTTTAACTGAGTACTCAAATCTGAGCTATTCAAGTTTGAGTCAGAAGTCATCGCTTTTAACTCAGTTTCAACACAATGATCTAGTGAGAGATTTGGAACTGACCAAAGATAAGGCAGAACTACTTGCTCCTCGGATGAAACACTACAATATTTTGGCTCCAGATGTTAACATATCATATTATAGAGTCCGTGATATACCTTACAACAAATTTTATAGAATTGTGGTTAACAGAAGCTTTTGCAAGGACATTCCCGGATTGTTCGAGGAACTTAATCAAACATACAATTCAAAGGAATGGCGGGTATTTGTTGACAGCAGTAAAGAAAGTTTGAAAGCAGTACTTTTGCACAACGGAAATCAGAAACTGTCGATTCCCATTGCTCCTGCTGTCTACACTAAGGAATCATACGTAACAATGAATTGATAAAATACATAAAATATAAAAGTAGTTGGGATGTTATATGGAATGCAAGGCGGATATACAAAATATAGCTGTTTTTATGCCTCTGGGATAGCCGTGCTCGCGAAGATCATTACAGAAGAAAGAAATGGCCAACAAGAAAACACATTACATTGGGTGAAAACAACATAAAATACACACCTCTCGTTAAAAAAGAAAACATTATTTTGCCACCACAGCATATTAAGCTGGGGCTCTTTAAAAACTTTGTAAAATCCTTAAGGAAAGATGGCAATTCACTCTCACATTTAAAAAGTTTATTTAAAAGTATTTCTTTTCAAAAAATCGAAGATTTTTGGGCCTAAAATAAGGAAACTGATGAAAGATGTAAATTTTGAATAAAATTTGACGTCGGATGAAATTGCAGCATGGAGGTCGTTTAAGCTTGTGGTTTCAAATTTTTTTGGATCCAATAAAAGCCCGCAATATGAAACAATGATTAATGATTTGGTAAAAAATTATGAAAAAATTGGTAAGAAATATATTTTTCTATATTTATGTATATAACACATATCTATGTATTCTTCTAACTTTTTTTCGCTTTATGTATTCCAAGAGGTGTGCATATGTCCCTAAAAAATAAATTTCTTGCATTCTCATTTAAACTTTTTCCCCGAGAATCTTGGCGACGTAGCGAACATGGCGAAAGGTTTCACCAAGAAATTAAGTCCATCGAGCGCCGTTACTGGGATGAAAGAATAATGGGGGAATATGTATATTTGATTCTTCATTAGAGAAACCGATTCCGAAATCTACAAACGTCAACAAAGAACTCACAATTACTTCTAATGAAACTTGTACATGTAAATAAACTCAAATGTACATAATATAAATAAAAGTAACAAATAAAATTGCTATTAACAGAAATTAAAAAAAATAGGCAAATATTTTTTTATTTTTTTTTTTTTGTCAAAGGATTTTTTTTTTTTTAAATCTACTTTTTCCAATTTGTTTAATGACTGTTACTACACCAATGTTTCTACGTGAAAGGGATATTTCCAACATTGGTATCCCACATTAATAGCTTCAATTTAACGTATAAGTCGACCTTATCGGGCATATACTCCAAAAATTATAGTGCAAATACAAAGGGTACCTTCGATTCTATAAAAAAAAATTTTAAAAAAAATTTATCCATTAAAAAATTTTTGGTTTTGATTTTATACAACAGTTTGCCACAATCTATACAAAAAAATAATTTTTATGTCTGGGAAAGAAAAATTTTTTTTGTTGCATGGTGTAATCCCCCTGAAGGACCCGTTCTAGGTCAACCGGCTGGAATGCCCCGTACAGCTCCGGAGGAACAATCCTCTCCACGAATAGGACCGCCTATGGAACAAATGAGACGTATGGAACAAATGAGTAGTATTTGGATTTTTTTTAAAGAAAAATGGTGAACACGAGATCACAAAATCAGGAAGGGGCTACAAATCCCCCAAACGATTTCCAGGGCAAATTGTAGTTCCTACCACTACTATGGGCTTGGCTGGAACCACAAGTAATGTGTTTTCTGAAGCAAACGCGTTTCCTACAGTTCCTCCAGGGTCTAGTCATGCTCTTACACTACATAATATAACAGAAAATTCAATAAATTTGGAAAATACGATTACCTCGCCCGATTAGAGTAGCCTCACGGCGCAACACATTAGACAGGAAATGAGGCAAGGCCAACATCAAGGAAATGCGTGTTAATCAGATAACGGATAACAATGAAGGGCAAAGCAGGAATAACTTTGTGGATCTCGCCAGACGGACCGAGTGTGCAATCAGGTTCGTGACGTGGTCGATTCTGCAGTAGGATTACGGCAAAGAGACTTACTAAGAACCGTAGAAGAAAGACTACGGGTCATAATGCCTGGAATAGTTGAAGAAAGCCTTAGGCCACTATACATTCAGGCAGGGCAGATCAGAGGAGATTCGTTTTTTGATAACACTATGCAACAACAATTTTGTCCAAGGGATGTGGATAACAGTTTCTGGTGCAATTTGGTGTCACACACATGAAAAAAATTCGGTTTCATTAGAGAAACCGATTCCGAAATCTACAAACGCCAAAAAAGAACTCACAATTACTTCTAATGAAACTTGTACATGTAAATAAACTTAAATGTACATAATATAAATAACAGTAACAAATAAATTGCTATTTAAAAAGAATTAAAAAAAGGCATTATTTTCTTCGCTTTTTTTCTTTTTTCATCAAATGTCTTTTTTTAAAAAACCTACTTTTTCCAATTTGTTTAATGACTGTTACTACACCAATGTTTCTACGTGAAAGAGATATTTCCAACATTGGTATCCCACATTAATAGTTTCAATTTAACGTATAAGTCGACCTTATCGGGCATATACTACAAAAATTATAGTGCAAAATACTAAGGGTTCCTTCGATTCTATAAAATTTTTTTTAAAAAACATTTATCCATAAAAAAATTTTTGGTTTTGATTTTATATAACAGTATGCCAAAATCTATACAAAAAAATAATTTTTAGGTCTGGGAAACAAAAATTTTTTTTTTGTTGCATAGTGTAATCCCCTGTAGGACCCGTTCTAGGTCAACCGGCTGGAATGCCCCGTACAGCTCCGGAGGAACAATCATCTCCACGAATGGGACCGCCTATGGAACAAATGAGACGGCAGCCTCCGCAACAGCGACAGTATCATTCATATTTCCCCCAGTCCCAGCGATTAAATGGCGAACGTCCACAAAGGCAGTTGACCTTTGGGAACCCCTACGGTCCGGAAACGGTAGGTCAGGGAGAAAATTCATATTACATTTTTCGGGTAGAGTCTTTGCGGGAAGATTACTATTGTACGTGGGAGGATGTCATAGCAAATTTTGATTTTTTGTTAGACGGTCCCGCACGTGAATGGTATTGGAACCAGAGACGGATGACAAAAATAAGTTGCTGGGAAAACCTACTGGAGGCGATACGGGTCCAATTTAGGCAGTTTGAGGACGATTTTGAGGTGAAAAGACGTATTATGGACAGACATCAAGGTCCCCAAGAAAGTTTCGAGGATTTTCACAATTCCGTACTAAGGCTAAGGAATCAGCAGCGCAATCGCTTGAAGGAAGTGGATCTAGTGCGCATCATGAAGGCCAATTTGAAAACGCAGATGGCATGTCTGTTGTTTCCGATGCTACTAACCAACCCCAGCATTAGGAAAGTCAACTGAGATTGGGAATTATAGCATTTTAAGTGGTTGTAAAGAACAGAATTCAAAATTAGAGATACGAAATAACTAGGCTTAAGGAATTAAAACTTTTCCATGTTAGAATTAAGGAGTATGAAGAAGCGAGATTTAGGATTTTTGGTGTGAGGAGGAGAATACAGAGGGCCCGAGAACGTTATAAAAGAAATCGCCTCGCAAAGTTATTCGAAGGAGAAGATACGCGTTTGTATACTAGGATCTCGATTGCCGGTAAAGAGGTGGAAGGTCTATTAGATAGTGGGGCAACGGTTACGTGTCTGGGAGAGAGTTGTATGGAGCTAGTGGAAGAAATTAAAATTCCTATACATATACAATTTTCGCTCGGAAATTAGTACGGTCGATGGAACTAAGGACCGGATGATAGGAAGGAATCGGGTTCCTATAAAATGTAACAATTTGGAACTCGACGTAGATTTTTACCTAGTCCCAACCCTTAAACGAAAGCTATTATCGATTTTATGAAGGCCTTTAGATTGATAACAAACGTTGACTGCCTCACAACTAATGGGGTGTCACTGGCTGAGGAGGCTGAAGATGAACCATTAGATCCCACCCAGCACGACCTTAGTTTAGAGGAAAAGGAGCAAATCGATGCAATTATCGCCCAGATTCCGTCATTTGAAAGAAGAGATGCACTGGATTGACACTGGAGATGCGGCACCAGTAAAACAGCGTCACTATCCCGTATCACCGGCTGTGCAGCGCCTAATGTTTGCAGAACTAGATATAATGCTAGAAATTGGAGTAATTAAGCAAAGCCAAAGCCCATGGAACAATCCCGTAACCCTAGTCCGAAAAGGAGCAAAAAAGGAAACTCAATGCACTCACGGTCAAGGTTGCCTATCCTCTGCCAATCATCGAAGGACTGCAATGTCGCCTAGAGGACATGCATTTCATTTCAAGTGTGGATCTAAAGGATGCTTTCTGGCAGATCCCGCTTGAAATGTCTAGTCGTGAAAAAACTGCGTGAACGTGTATTCGTCTATTTGGACGATTTGCTTGTGGTGTCTCCTGACTTCGAAACGTACAAGTATTTACCGGGTGATGTTGCAAAGATGCTTTCTTCGGCTAATCTGACCATCAATGTGGCAAAGTCCAGGTTCTGCTACAAAGAACTCCGATACCTGGGATCGTTGCTGATCACTCGTAGTGAAGGAAGGTATTTATCACAGAGCGGATAGTTAAAACCTATTATGCAGTACCTATTACGCAATAGCAAAAAAAATCTGTAAAAAGTCTGGAAGGCCAACATCGTATCACCTATTACGGGCTACTACAGACAAAAAAAGTAAAAGCGTTAAGTTCGGCCATGCCGAATCTTATATACCCTCCACCATGGATAGCATATGACCTCACAAAATAACTCAAACCTAAAGAAAATAACACCGAAAAACACAAAAAATATATGAGAACAGTAGGAAAAATATAGTAGATGAGATCAGTAGGAATAACAACAAGAGTATGGGAGCTATATCTAAATATTTTTTTTTTGTATTTTTATTTGCAATTTATTTACAGGGTAAATAATAAGCAAATTTTTTAACAAAATAAATTGACAGATATGTTAAGTTCTTATAAACTAAACATAGATTTAATACATACATAAGTACATATTTCATAGTTCTATTTCTACTAATACATTCGATTTCAATTTTAAAATGGGAGATCAAGAATATGCGGTCGTTTTAGCCTTCTAATTTCATCGGTGTCATCTAGTAATGTTATTGCTAATAAATTGGAATTATTACTTATTCGATTGAGGTAATTAGTGCTATATCTTTTAATTTCTTCTTTGACAAAAGGTGTTTTTAAATCATTATGAATAGTGATATTTCTTACACACCAAGGAGCATTCGTTATTTGTCTCAGAATTTTAGACTGATATTTTTGTATGATATCAATGTTAGAATATGAAACAGTACCCCAGAGTTGGATTCCACAAGTCCAAACAGGTTTTAAAATAGATTTATAAATAAGTAGATTGTTCTCCAAAGACAGCTGACATTTGGGACCCAAAAGCCAGAACATTTTCTTGGTTTTGATGTCAAGATACGTTCTTTTGGATTTAATATGTTCATTCCATTTTAACCGTTTATCTATGTGCAAACCTAGGTATTTCACACTGTTTGATTGGGGAATAGAGACCCCGTTTAAGGAAACGGAAGGACAGTCGTCCTTGTTGAGAGTAAAAGTAACATGTGTTGACTTTTCAGCATTTACTTCAATGTTCCATTTATCTAACCATAATTGTGTCATATTAAGTTGTTTTTGCAAAATACGGGATGCTTCCACAGGTGTTGGTCTAGCAACAAGCATTGCTGTGTCATCAGCATAGGTTGCAACAGTTACATCATTGTTGGTAGACAAATCAGCTGTAAATAATGTGTATAATACAGGCCCTAAAACACTGCCTTGTGGGACACCAGATTCGATATTGGCTATATCCGATACTTCATCATTAACACAAACATAGAATTTTCTTTCGTTCAGATATGATTTCAATAAGAGGTAGAATGGAGTAGGTAATAAGTTATTTAACTTAAATAATACTCCTTTATGCCATACCTTGTCAAAGGCTTGTTTGGCGTCTAAAAATACGGATGAGCAATAAAGTTTATTTTCTAAAGATTCTCTTATTGTTTTTACTACTCTTTTGCATTGCCCCGGAGTACCATGTCCTTGTCGAAATCCAAATTGATGATCTGGCATTAATTGCTGGGCTTCAAGAATGGGAAATAGTCGTTTTTTGAAAAGCCGCTCAAACAATTTGGAGATTGTAGGTAATAAACTAATGGGTCTATAAGAGCTAATAATGTTTTCAGGCTTATTAGCTTTTAATATCATTATTATTTTTGCGTATTTCCATTGAGCCGGGATATGAGATAATCTTAGGACTGCTTTAGAAATGATTGTAAGATAAATTAATCCTTTTTTAGGCAAAGCTTAGATAACCCTAGAGTCAATATTGTCATATTCTGGTGTTTTTTTTTGGGGTTCATAATTTTTATTTCGTTTTCAACTTCTCGAGCAGTAAAGCATTTTATAGGGCGAAACATTTGACATGGAACATCGAGATAATCGCTAATTTGTTTTGATTGGACACTGCTGCATGTAGAATTCGGTTTGAATGTATCCTCTAGATGTTTCTTAAAAGCTTCAGCTTTGATTTTATCTGTTCTACACCATAATCCATTTACATCTTTAATTTGAACGTTCTCTTTTGAGGTCGTTTTATGTATTTCGTTGCCTTCCACAAATTGTACTCGTTATTTTTTCCGGTCTTAAAGAACTAAGAAAATTAGAAATACTATCATTTCTGAGTTCTTTTAATCGATTATTCCGATAATTTGTAGCTCGATTAAATTTTGATTTATCACTTGGATGTCTCGATTTTTGCCAACTCTTTCTCAAACGCCTTTTTATTTTTATAAGATGTCTTATTTCAAACGAAAGCCGAATATTTGAGTGACTAGATTGAGATTCAAGTGAGGTAGATCTGTACGAAGCTTCATGTAGCTTCTTCTAGTTCGTCACCGCTTCTTATATTAATATTCAAATTCAGATTTGATTCGATCCGATCCTTAAAAACACTCCAGTCGGTATTTTTAGTTATAAGTTTAGGAAAAAATTATCGTTTATCAATATTAGTCAGAAAATTTGCTATAATTGGGCTATGATCGGAGCTTAGATCATAGCTCGCTGCAATATCAAAGGAAGATCTTGGTATACCCTTGTAAACTATAAAATCAAGTAAATCTGGAATCTTTGCAGTATCACTAGGCCAGTACGGACAGACGGACATGGCTAAATCGTCATAGAATTTTACGACGATTAAGAATATATATACTTTATGGGGTCTCAGATCAATATTTAGAGGTGTTACAAACGGAGTGACAAAATGAATATACCCCCCATCCTATGGTGAAGGGTATAATAAATAAATTCCTTGACGGGGATGCCTTCGTGTTCCGATGGAGCGGGGTTCCCCAATCGTCCTACTGTCCGTCGGTTGGTCTTGGCCAAAGCCGACCACACCAAAAATGTCGAAAATTTTCCCTCAGATCACCACTAGATTGAGTTCAAACTCGCTGAAAAAGCGCCTGAACCTGCCGTCCACATAAATGTGAGAAAGACAAAGTGGCACCTGTATGAAAAAGTCCTCAACTCCAAACTTCTGTACGAACCGAATGACAAAGCCGGTCTGGATAATCTGGTCGAGCATATCACCACATCATTCAATAGTTCCCTTGAAGAAGCCTGTCCAAAAACAAGGTACAAGTTTAAAACTAAACCCCAATGGTGGACTTCTGAGCTAACGGCTATGAAAAAGACCTGCAATAAGCTATTCAACAAGGCTAAATCTACGGGGGTCGCTAATGTTTGGGATGCCTATAAAGAGCAACTCAAGATCTATAAGAAGGAGCTTAGAAAGCCACAAAGACGTTCTTGGTATACCTTTTGTGGCGAAGTGGAAAAGGTCTATGACGCCGCAAGGCTGAGGAAAATACTATCAGCTTCACCCTGTACAGTGGATTACTTGCAGGATGAGGCAAATAATTGGACCAAAAACAGCGAGCAGTCGCTGAATGTACTGCTCGACACACATTTCCCGGGGAACTCTCTAACAGAACCAGAGGATCAGCAGGACCAACAAGAGTGCGAGTGGACTGTGAGCGTCGCTAGCTTGTTGACTGAGAGATCCAGAATAAGCTGGGCTATTAATAGCTTTGAGCCCTTCAAGTCACCTGGACCAGACGGCATCACTCCAGCAGAAATGCAGAAAATGTTGAAGTACATTATCCCCTGGCTGGAGAAAATTTATGTAGCCTGTATTAGGCTTTCATACATCCCGAATCGATGGAGGGATACTAAAGTGGTATTCGTACCTAAAGCGGGAAAGATATCACACACTAGATCAAAAGACTTCAGACCAATTAGCCTATCCTCCTTCCTATTGAAAGGTCTGGAAAGACTTTTAGATTATTTCATTAGGGAAAACCTGGATACAAAAGTCCTGTCGGTGAACCAACATGCTTACAATAAGGGGAAGTCTACAGAATCAGCCCTGCACGAACTTGTGAGCACTATCGAATCGTCCCTGCATTTCAAGGAATTCACCATGGTGGCATTTCTTGACATAGAAGGGGCTTTTAACAACATTCACTCAGATGCAGTAATTGCGGCACTGTCACATCTAAAAGTTAACTCTAGTTTGATTAGACTAATTCAAAGTCTGCTCAACAGAAGACGCATAACAGCATGTCTTGGGTCCACAACTCTAACAAGGTTTGTAAACAGAGGGACCCCACAAGGAGTAGTACTGTCTCCACTAATTTGGAACCTAGCGGTGAATGAAATCCTGCTAGATCTAGAACGTTGTGGCTGCAATGTTGTGGCATATGCGGACGAAGTTGCAATCGCAGTGAGTGGCAAATTCGAAAACGTCCTCCGAGACATTCTACAGGTGGCTCTGAACAAATTGGCTAGATGGGCCAGAAGCAGCGGTTTGGGCGTAAACCCAAAAAAGACAGAATTGGGTCTCTTTACTAGGATGAATAAAGTCCCACATGTGGACCCTCCACCTCGGATAAACGGAACAGATCTAGTCTTTTCTGAAAGTGCAAAATTTTTAGGAATAATTCTAGATAGAAAACTGTTATTTAGACTTAACGTATTGGAACGTGTAAGGAAGGCCAACGTCCACTGGATATATATTGCAGTAGTTCGTCCTATACTGCTATACGGCATTGTGGTATGGTGGACGGCAACAGACAAACTAACCATCACCAACCTACTAACAAAGGTTCAGAGAACAGCCTGCCTGAGCATAAGCGGAGCCTTAAGGACTACAGCGACCGAGTCTCTTCAAGCCCTACTCCATATACTGCCGATTAATATTGTGGCGAGAGAAGTTGCAACCAAAGCGGCAATAAGATTAAACTGCCTATCAATGTGGAGGTATAAAAACTACGGTCACATGAGGATATCAAAGTGTAGTACTATGGTAACCGACCGAGTGGACTATATACAAACTGTGTACACATTCGAGAGAAATTAAATGACTATGATCCCCGCCAGAAAAGAATGAGTTGGAAGAATACCAGGTAATAGAAACCATCTCCACTTTTACACGGATGGTTCGAAGCTTGATAAAAAGGTTGGCTTCGGAGTACACTGTGCAGAGCTTAGATTGGATATAGCTCACATACTACCAGATACCTGCAGTGTCTATCAAGCCGAAATAATGGCAATATGGGAAGTAGCCAAGTGGCTGAGTCGCAACATAGTAACCAACACTGGCGTTGTAATTTACTCGGACAGCCAGGCTGCCATCAATTCTCTGGAGGCAACATCCTAAATTCACAAACAGCCCTCGACTGCCGCAGATCTCTTAACGAGATGGCTGAGCAGTTTAATATACACCTCATATGGGTGCCTGGGCATAGGGATATCCCGGGGAACTGCAAAGCCGATGAATTTGCTAGGAAAGGGACGACATTACAAATTCTCGAAGAATTTGCATATATTGGTGCGCCAATATCCACGTGCAAGCTTTGACTTAGGCAAGAGGCAATCAGGCAGTCCAACGAAAGATGGACAGAAATCGGAACCTGCAGAGTAGCTTGACAAATCTGGCCAAGGTATGACCTGAGAAAATCAAAATATCTCCTCGCACTAGAGAGGCAAAGATTGTCTACGTTAGTATCAGTTCTGACGCGACACAGCTTGATCGGCGAACACGTCAAAAGATTGGGTATTGACTCTAATGACTTCTGCAGAAGCTGTGGAGATGAGGAAGAAGTGGAGAACATTGAGCACTTGCTATGCGACTGCCCCGCTCTGGGTAAACGACGACTGGACATACTGGGATCGGCTTTTCTAGGCAGCCTAACAGATCTTTCCAGTACCGATATTCGTACTATCGACAAATTTGTATATCAAACAGGTTGGTTTCGATGAGGGGCATTTCAGCCCGTGGTAACACTAGGGACCTAAACTGGTCTATGTGAGCTTGTATAAAAAAAAATACGGCTGCCACCCTAACCTAAACCTTCCCCTAGTACTCAGAACAGGTGGTACGGTGAGGGGAAAACGTCATGTCCGACCGTCAAAACGGAAGCACAATGAGCACCGGATAGCGCTCAGAGTTTTGACGAAGTTGGAGGCTGTTGAGGTTTCGGCTCTTACCGAAAAACAAAAAGAGTCACTTACCTGGGCTAAATGCATCATAGATGCTTCTAAGGCCAATGAGCCGGATGAAAGAGCCACAAATTCAGCTGTGTTAACGGCTAATAAAGTCAAAAGAGTCCCTGTCAAGAATCCCTGCCTTCGAAAAAGCAAGAGGCCCTAATGTCACCATCAACAGGACACTCACCAAACCCTTCAATGATGTGGCGAAGGAGAGTCTAGTGATGGCCGTTATAGACAGAAGTAGTGAGGATGGATCCATCCTCAAGGACAAATGGAGCCATGTGCAATCCGCCATTATGACTCATTACCTCGATGTCCGTAGAGAAATGCCGGGCAAAACACAAATCTGCAACGATGCAGGATGGGATCAGGGGAGAGTAAAGCTCTTATATTTCGGTGATGCCAGATCAGTAGACCTGTATAAGGCTGCTCTGAGTCGAGCGGGTGAGGTGTGGCCGGCTGCCCAGTTGGATGTTGTCGAAAAAACAACATCCCTAGTCACCCTAGAGCCATCACATGGGTTACAGAAGAGCCCTCGAACCCGGCTGACATATTAGAAATTCCCATAATTGGAGAATCAATTGTCAATTTGATCCTTAACGCCGAATCCACCTCCCATATACAACGTGCAAGTGCAACCCTACAATATGGCTTCGAGACTATAGTTTTGAAGGTATACAAGCAGAATATAGCTACCACTGCGGAAGGTGAATCGTCCACCTTGCTTGATACACGGCTTTTGGGAAGTGCGGAGGTCCACACGCCCGTTATTTCTGGTGACTCCAACTCTGACCTGTTGAGTATTCAGTTTTGGTTATTGTTCGGCTTGAGGTCCTTTTTTGTAATTAAAAAGCGATTTGATCTTTTTTTAATTACTTATTTTCCTATAATTCGACTAACTTCGTTATTCATCATATGGGAGTTTTACCCCTTTGCTTGTTCGTGCAGAATATCGGTATATCAAACTATGTGTTCTGTTCATCTGACGTGTAGGATATCTTCAGCAACTTTGTAGCAAATGGTGGGGGGGGGGCTTAAAGTTTTACCCCCTTTGCTTGTTCGTGCAGAATATCGGTATATCAAACTATGTGTTCTGTTCATCTGACGTGTAGGATATCTTCAGCAACTTTGTAGCAAATGGTAAGGCCCGTATTTTTGTGGAATATATTAACCCTCTACCTTTCCCCCATAACGGTGATTTTTGCCTATATTTTGCCAAATCGTAAAAACTCCCCTAAAAATGGGTGGGGCGTGGTTGGTAGTGTTCTACAAAAATGTTACTGTATATGTCAGAACACACCAGAGCCCAAAACTTAACACAAACACCAAAAAAACCGGCCAAATCCAAGATTGCCTGTTAAGTGTTAATTTGTTATTCCTCGCATATGTAGGTCCTCCCAGCTCTGACGAGAAAGTTGTTATTCAACAACTACCAAGAGAAGAGTACTTTTGTTCTGTTCTGTCATTATATAGGGTGATCCATTTCGAGGTTCCCTACTTTTATAAGGAAAAAAAAAACACAGAAAATTCAAATTGAATGGGGAATATTTATTATCATTTGAAAGAACATTCTTTGGCATTTATTTTTTTAAGATTATGTCTATCAAATGTTGGCCTCGGCTACGTCTCAGGTGGTCCATCCGTTGAGTCCAATTTTCGATGACTCGTTCGAGAATTTCGACTGGTAACTGGCGAATGACACGCGTAAACGTTGTTCAGGCGGAAGTCTTTCCATGATGAAATGCCAAACAATACTTAACAAAAATAACATGACAGCATGACACGACTCACACGTGATCTGTCAAAAAAAGGCTATTGAAAAAAGTATCTCTACTTGGATCACCTGTTATTTTTGTCACTCAAAATTACCATAACGGAACTTTTGAGTGTCACGTTACTTATGAACGTTAATGTTTGACATCGTGGCTCAGCCAGTAAATCATTTTATTTTCTTACATTATTCTACAAGGGAATTTGTAAGAATAATAGTGACTGACTGTTTGGGAAAACTTGACTGGTTTTGCTACGTCTGTGGCAAGCAACTTTCTCGTCCGAGATGGGAGAACCTACATGAATTTGGTCGGTTTTTTGGTGCTTGTGTTACGTTTTGGGCTTTGGTGTGTAGAATAGTCCAACTCCGCCAACTCCGTCCAACAAATCGTAAAAAACTTAGGGAAGTTTTTTACGATTTGTTAAAATATAGCCAAAAATCGTCGTTATGGGGAGAAGCTAGAGGGATTAACCCTCTATTCCACAAAAATATAGGCCTTAAAATTTGCTACAAAGTTGCTGAAGATACTTTACACGTCAGATGAACAGAACACATAGTTTGATATACCGATATTCTGCACGAACAAGCAAAGGGGTAAAACTCCCATATGATGAATAACGAAGTAAAACTTTAACGCCCCGAAAATAAAATTCAGATGTGATCTTTCAAAACGCCGATACACGTATATATTTTTTTGGTCTCCTCCATCAGAATCCACTGACAGAACCCTGTTATTTTGAAAAAAGTTTGAAATTGTTGTACAGTGTTATCGGTTTCTAGCGTGAGTGGGGGACCAAATGTTGAAAATATTTCTTTTAAAAAGGTGACTACATTTTTTGTCGTTGTTTCAGTTAGTTTTTGAAATTTTAGGTATCCTGAATAGCTGTCAATAAAGACAATGAAGTTCTCGTTATTCAAATGAAATAAATCAGCAGCTCCGGTTTCAAATCCATGACAGTATCTTGCCGCCTATTTTTATTTTATTATTTTTACGTTGATAGATTTGACACGCCGCACACTTCTTCACGTAATCAGGAATGTTTTGACTCATTCGTGGCTAAAATACTGAAATACTGGCAAGAGCCATTCTAACACATTTTGCATAGCTAAAGTGTCCATTGTGTATGTGTTTTAAGCCGATTTGGCGGTGGGAACCAGCATCTTAGATGATTTGAAAATTATGCAATCATTGTTTACCGACAACTCTTCTCTAAAATACCAATACATTTGAATTTCTTTTGGCAGTTTTTCTTTTAGAGTCGGCCACCCTTTTTTTATATAATTTATAAGAGTTTGGTAAGAGTCATCCAATTTCGCAATTTTTTGTAAATTGATCAATTCTTTGTCGGATATAGACAATATCATTTGAACATCAAGACTCTCTTCTTCTTCATTATTTGCCTTATTCTCGCAATCACGGCTTAGGGGATCAGCTAAATAAATTTTTATACCAGGTTTGCATTGTACGTGAGTAAACTTAGGCGGATTCTTCTTAGACCAGACGGCATCACTCCAGCAGAAATGCAGAAAATGTTGAACTACATTATCCCCTGACTGGAGAACATTTATGTAGGCTGTATCAGGCTTTCATACATCCCGAATCGATGGAGGGATACTAAATTAAAATTCCTATACGTATACAATTTTCGCTCGGAAATTAGTACGGTCGATGGAACTAAGGACCGGATGATAGGAAGGAATCGGGTTCCTATAAAATGTAACAATTTGGAACTCGACGTAGATTTTTACCTAGTCCCAACCCTTAAACGAAAGCAATTATCGATTTTATGAAGGCCTTTAGATTGATAACAAACGTTGACTGCCTCACAACTAATGGGGTGTCACTGGCTGAGGAGGCCGAAGATGAACCATTAGATCCCACCCAGCACGACCTTAGTTTAGAGGAAAAGGAGCAAATCGATGCAATTATCGCCCAGATTCCGTCATTTGAAAGAAGAGATGCACTGGATTGACACTGGAGATGCGGCACCAGTAAAACAGCGTCACTATCCCGTATCACCGGCTGTGCAGCGCCTAGTGTTTGCAGAACTAGATATAATGCTAGAAATTGGAGTAATTAAGCAAAGCCAAAGCCCATGGAACAATCCCGTAACCCTAGTCCGAAAAGGAGCAAAAAAGGAAACTCAATGCACTCACGGTCAAGGTTGCCTATCCTCTGCCAATCATCGAAGGACTGCAATGTCGCCTAGAGGACATGCATTTCATTTCAAGTGTGGATCTAAAGGATGCTTTCTGGCAGATCCCGCTTGAAATGTCTAGTCGTGAAAAAACTGCGTGAACGTGTATTCGTCTATTTGGACGATTTGCTTGTGGTGTCTCCTGACTTCGAAACGTACAAGTATTTACCGGGTGATGTTGCAAAGATGCTTTCTTCGGCTAATCTGACCATCAATGTGGCAAAGTCCAGGTTCTGCTACAAAGAACTCCGATACCTGGGATCGTTGCTGATCACTCGTAGTGAAGGAAGGTATTTATCACTATTACGCAATAGCAAAAAAAATCTGTAAAAAGTCTGGAAGGCCAACATCGTATCACCTATTACGGGCTACTACAGACAAAAAAAAAGTAAAAGCGTTAAGTTCGGCCATGCCGAATCTTATATACCCTCCACCATGGATAGCATATGACCTCACAAAATAACTCAAACCTAAAGAAAATAACACCGAAAAACACAAAAAATATATGAGAACAGTAGGAAAAATATAGTAGATGAGATCAGTAGGAATAACAACAAGAGTATGGGAGCTATATCTAAATATTTTTTTTTTGTATTTTTATTTGCAATTTATTTACAGGGTAAATAATAAGCAAATTTTTTAACAAAATAAATTGACAGATATGTTAAGTTCTTATAAACTAAACATAGATTTAATACATACATAAGTACATATTTCATAGTTCTATTTCTACTAATACATTCGATTTCAATTTTAAAATGGGAGATCAAGAATATGCGGTCGTTTTAGCCTTCTAATTTCATCGGTGTCATCTAGTAATGTTATTGCTAATAAATTGGAATTATTACTTATTCGATTGAGGTAATTAGTGCTATATCTTTTAATTTCTTCTTTGACAAAAGGTGTTTTTAAATCATTATGAATAGTGATATTTCTTACACACCAAGGAGCATTCGTTATTTGTCTCGTTATTTGAAACAGTACCCCAGAGTTGGATTCCACAAGTCCAAACAGGTTTTAAAATAGATTTATAAATAAGTAGCTTGTTCTCCAAAGACAGCTGACATTTGGGACCCAAAAGCCAGAACATTTTCTTGGTTTTGATGTCAAGATACGTTCTTTTTGATTTAATATGTTCATTCCATTTTAACCGTTTATCTATGTGCAAACCTAGGTATTTCACACTGTTTGATTGGGGAATAGAGACCCCGTTTAAGGAAACGGGTGTAACATGTGTTGACAGATATGATTTCAATAAGAGGTAGAATGGAGTAGGTAATAAGTTATTTAACTTAAATAATACTCCTTTATGCCATACCTTGTCAAAGGCTTGTTTGGCGTCTAAAAATACGGATGAGCAATAAAGTTTATTTTCTAAAGATTCTCTTATTGTTTTTACTACTCTTTGGCATTGCCCCGGAGTACCATGTCCTTGTCGAAATCCAAATTGATGATCTGGCATTAATTGCTGGGCTTCAAGAATGGGAAATAGTAGTTTTTTGAAAAGCCGCTCAAACAATTTGGAGATTGTAGGTAATAAACTAATGGGTCTATAAGAGCTAATAATGTTTTCAGGCTTATTAGCTTTTAATATCATTATTATTTTTGCGTATTTCCATTGAGCCGGGATATGAGATAATCTTAGGACTGCTTTAGAAATGATTGTAAGATAAATTAATCCTTTTTTAGGCAAAGCTTAGATAACCCTAGAGTCAATATTGTCATATTCTGGTGTTTTTTTGGGGTTCATAATTTTTATTTCGTTTTCAACTTCTCGAGCAGTAAAGCATTTTATAGGGCGAAACATTTGACATGGAACATCGAGATAATCGCTAATTTGTTTTGATTGGACACTGCTGCATGTAGAATTCGGTTTGAATGTATCCTCTAGATGTTTCTTAAAAGCTTCAGCTTTGATTTTATCTGTTCTACACCATAATCCATTTACATCTTTAATTGGAACGTTCTCTTTTGAGGTAGTTTTATGTATTTCGTTGCCTTCCACAAATTGTACTCGTTATTTTTTCCGGTCTTAAAGAACTCTTTTAATCGTTTATTCCGATAATTTGTAGCTCGATTAAATTTTGATTTATCACTTGGATGTCTCGATTTTTGCCAACTCTTTCTCAAACGCCTTTTTATTTTTATAAGATGTCTTATTTCAAACGAAAGCCGAATATTTGAGTGACTAGATTGAGATTCAAGTGAGGTAGATCTGTACGAAGCTTCATGTAGCTTCTTCTAGTTCGTCACCGCTTCTTATATTAATATTCAAATTCAGATTTGATTCGATCCGATCCTTAAAAACACTCCAGTCGGTATTTTTAGTTATAAGTTTAGGAAAAAATTATCGTTTATCAATATTAGTCAGAAAATTTGCTATAATTGGGCTATGATCGGAGCTTAGATCATAGCTCGCTGCAATATCAAAGGAAGATCTTGGTATACCCTTGTAAACTATAAAATCAAGTAAATCTGGAATCTTTGCAGTATAACTAGGCCAGTACGGACAGACGGACATGGCTAAATCGTCATAGAATTTTACGACGATTAAGAATATATATACTTTATGGGGTCTCAGATCAATATTTAGAGGTGTTACAAACGGAGTGACAAAATGAATATACCCCCCATCCTATGGTGAAGGGTATAATAAATAAATTCCTTGACGGGGATGCCTTCGTGTTCCGATGGAGCGGGGTTCCCCAATCGTCCTACTGTCCGTCGGTTGGTCTTGGCCAAAGCCGACCACACCAAAAATGTCGAAAATTTTCCCTCAGATCACCACTAGATTGAGTTCAAACTCGCTGAAAAAGCGCCTGAACCTGCCGTCCACATAAATGTGAGAAAGACAAAGTGGCACCTGTATGAAAAGAATTTCGAAAAAGTCCTCAACTCCAAACTTCTGTACGAACCGAATGACAAAGCCGGTCTGGATAATCTGGTCGAGCATATCACCACATCATTCAATAGTTCCCTTGAAGAAGCCTGTCCAAAAACAAGGTACAAGTTTAAAACTAAACCCCAATGGTGGACTTCTGAGCTAACGGCTATGAAAAAGACCTGCAACAAGCTATTCAACAAGGCTAAATCTACGGGGGTCGCTAATGTTTGGGATGCCTATAAAGAGCAACTCAAGATCTATAAGAAGGAGCTTAGAAAGGCACAAAGACGTTCTTGGTATACCTTTTGTGGCGAAGTGGAAAAGGTCTATGACGCCGCAAGGCTGAGGAAAATACTATCAGCTTCACCCTGTACAGTGGATTACTTGCAGGATGAGGCAAATAATTGGACCAAAAACAGCGAGCAGTCGCTGAATGTACTGCTCGACACACATTTCCCGGGGAACTCTCTAACAGAACCAGAGGATCAGCAGGACCAACAAGAGTGCGAGTGGACTGTGAGCGTCGCTAGCTTGTTGACTGAGAGATCCAGAATAAGCTGGGCTATTAATAGCTTTGAGCCCTTCAAGTCACCTGGACCAGACGGCATCACTCCAGCAGAAATGCAGAAAATGTTGAAGTACATTATCCCCTGGCTGGAGAAAATTTATGTAGCCTGTATTAGGCTTTCATACATCCCGAATCGATGGAGGGATACCAAAGTGGTATTCATACCTAAAGCGGGAAAGATATCACACACTAGATCAAAAGACTTCAGACCAATTAGCCTATCCTCCTTCCTATTGAAAGGTCTGGAAAGACTTTTAGATTATTTCATTAGGGAAAACCTGGATACAAAAGTCCTGTCGGTGAACCAACATGCTTACAATAAGGGGAAGTCTACAGAATCAGCCCTGCACGAACTTGTGAGCACTATCGAATCGTCCCTGCATTTCAAGGAATTCACCATGGTGGCATTTCTTGACATAGAAGGGGCTTTTAACAACATTCACTCAGATGCAGTAATTGCGGCACTGTCACATCTAAAAGTTAACTCTAGTTTGATTAGACTAATTCAAAGTCTGCTCAACAGAAGACGCATAACAGCATGTCTTGGGTCCACAACTCTAACAAGGTTTGTAAACAGAGGGACCCCACAAGGAGGAGTACTGTCTCCACTAATTTGGAACCTAGCGGTGAATGAAATCCTGCTAGATCTAGAACGTTGTGGCTGCAATGTTGTGGCATATGCGGACGAAGTTGCAATCGCAGTGAGTGGCAAATTCGAAAACGTCCTCCGAGACATTCTACAGGTGGCTCTGAACAAATTGGCTAGATGGGCCAGAAGCAGCGGTTTGGGCGTAAACCCAAAAAAGACAGAATTGGTTCTCTTTACTAGGATGAATAAAGTCCCACATGTGGACCCTCCACCTCGGATAAACGGAACAGATCTAGTCTTTTCTGAAAGTGCAAAATTTTTAGGAATAATTCTAGATAGAAAACTGTTATTTAGACTTAACGTATTGGAACGTGTAAGGAAGGCCAACGTCCACTGGATATATATTGCAGTAGTTCGTCCTATACTGCTATACGGCATTGTGGTATGGTGGACGGCAACAGACAAACTAACCATCACCAACCTACTAACAAAGGTTCAGAGAACAGCCTGCCTGAGCATAAGCGGAGCCTTAAGGAATACTGCGACCAAGTCTCTTCAAGCCCTACTCCATATACTGCCGATTAATATTGTGGCGAGAGAAGTTGCAACCAAAGCGCAATAAGATTAAACTGCCTATCAATGTGGAGGTATAAAAACTACGGTCACATGAGGATATCAAAGTGTAGTACTATGGTAACCGACCGAGTGGACTATATACAAACTGTGTACACATTCGAGAGAAATTAAATGACTATGATTCCCGCCAGAAAAGAATGAGTTGGAAGAATACCAGGTAATAGAAACCATCTCCACTTTTAGACGGATGGTTCGAAGCTTGATAAAAAGGTTGGCTTCGGAGTACACTGTGCAGAGCTTAGATTGGATATAGCTCACATACTACCAGATACCTGCAGTGTCTATAAAGCCGAAATAATGGCAATATGGGAAGTAGCCAAGTGGCTGAGTCGCAACATAGTAACCAACACTGGCGTTGTAATTTACTCGGACAGCCAGGCTGCCATCAATTCTCTGGAGGCAACATCCTAAATTCACAAACAGCCCTCGACTGCCGCAGATCTCTTAACGAGATGGCTGAGCAGTTTAATATACACCTCATATGGGTGCCTGGGCATATGGATATCCCGGGGAACTGCAAAGCCGATGAACTTGCTAGGAAAGGGACGACATTACAAATTCTCGAAGAATTTGCATATATTGGTGCGCCAATATCCACGTGCAAGCTTTGACTTAGGCAAGAGGCAATCAGGCAGTCCAACGAAAGATGGACAGAAATCGGAACCTGCAGAGTAGCTTGACAAATCTGGCCAAGGTATGACCTGAGAAAATCAAAATATCTCCTCGCACTAGAGAGGCAAAAATTGTCTACGTTAGTATCAGTTCTGACGCGACACAGCTTGATCGGCGAACACGTCAAAAGATTGGGTATTGACTCTAATGACTTCTGCAGAAGCTGTGGAGATGAGGAAGAAGTGGAGAACATTGAGCACTTGCTATGCGACTGCCCCGCTCTGGGTAAACGACGACTGGACATACTGGGATCGGCTTTTCTAGGCAGCCTAACAGATCTTTCCAGTACCGATATTCGTACTATCGACAAATTTGTATATCAAACAGGTTGGTTTCGATGAGGGGCATTTCAGCCCGTGGTAACACTAGGGACCTAAACTGGTCTATGTGAGCTTGTATAAAAAAAAATACGGCTGCCACCCTAACCTAAACCTAAACCTTCCCCTAGTACTCAGAACAGGTGGTACGGTGAGGGGAAAACGTCATGTCCGACCGTCAAAACGGAAGCACAATGAGCACCGGATAGCGCTCAGAGTTTTGACGAAGTTGGAGGCTGTTGAGGTTTCGGCTCTTACCGAAAAACAAAAAGAGTCACTTACCTGGGCTAAATGCATCATAGATGCTTCTAAGGCCAATGAGCCGGATGAAAGAGCCACAAATTCAGCTGTGTTAACGGCTAATAAAGTCAAAAGAGTCCCTGTCAAGAATCCCTGCCTTCGAAAAAGCAAGAGGCCCTAATGTCACCATCAACAGGACACTCACCAAACCCTTCAATGATGTGGCGAAGGAGAGTCTAGTGATGGCCGTTATAGACAGAAGTAGTGAGGATGGATCCATCCTCAAGGACAAATGGAGCCATGTGCAATCCGCCATTATGACTCATTACCTCGATGTCCGTAGAGAAATGCCGGGCAAAACACAAATCTGCAACGATGCAGGATGGGATCAGGGGAGAGTAAAGCTCTTATATTTCGGTGATGCCAGATCAGTAGACCTGTATAAGGCTGCTCTGAGTCGAGCGGGTGAGGTGTGGCCGGCTGCCCAGTTGGATGTTGTCGAAAAAACAACATCCCTAGTCACCCTAGAGCCATCACATGGGTTACAGAAGAGCCCTCCAACCCGGCTGACATATTAGAAATTCCCATAATTGGAGAATCAATTGTCAATTTGATCCTTAACGCCGAATCCACCTCCCATATACAACGTGCAAGTGCAACCCTACAATATGGCTTCGAGACTATAGTTTTGAAGGTATACAAGCAGAATATAGCTACCACTGCGGAATGTGAATCGTCCACCTTGAAGGTGAATCGTCCGCACTTCCCAAAAGCCGTGTATCAACACGGCTTTTGGGAAGTGCGGAGGTCCACACGCCCGTTATTTCTGGTGACTCCAACTCTGACCTGTTGAGTATTCAGTTTTGGTTATTGTTCGGCTTGAGGTCCTTTTTTGTAATTAAAAAGCGATTTGATCTTTTTTTAATTACTTATTTTCCTATAATTCGACTAACTTCGTTATTCATCATATGGGAGTTTTACCCCTTTGCTTGTTCGTGCAGAATATCGGTATATCAAACTATGTGTTCTGTTCATCTGACGTGTAGGATATCTTCAGCAACTTTGTAGCAAATGGTGGGGGGGGGGGGGCTTAAAGTTTTACCCCCTTTGCTTGTTCGTGCAGAATATCGGTATATCAAACTATGTGTTCTGTTCATCTGACGTGTAGGATATCTTCAGCAACTTTGTAGCAAATGGTAAGGCCCGTATTTTTGTGGAATATATTAACCCTCTACCTTTCCCCCATAACGGTGATTTTTGCCTATATTTTGCCAAATCGTAAAAACTCCCCTAAAAATGGGTGGGGCGTGGTTGGTAGTGTTCTACAAAAATGTTACTGTATATGTCAGAACACACCAGAGCCCAAAACTTAACACAAACACCAAAAAAACCGGCCAAATCCAAGATTGCCTGTTAAGTGTTAATTTGTTATTCCTCGCATATGTAGGTCCTCCCAGCTCCGACGAGAAAGTTGTTATTCAACAACTACCAAGAGAAGAGTACTTTTGTTCTGTTCTGTCATTATATAGGGTGATCCATTTCGAGGTTCCCTACTTTTATAAGGAAAAAAAAAACACAGAAAATTCAAATTGAATGGGGAATATTTATTATCATTTGAAAGAACATTCTTTGGCATTTATTTTTTTAAGATTATGTCTATCAAATGTTGGCCTCGGCTACGTCTCAGGTGGTCCATCCGTTGAGTCCAATTTTCGATGACTCGTTCGAGCATTTCGACTGGTAACTGGCGAATGACACGCGTAAACGTTGTTCAGGCGGAAGTCTTTCCATGATGAAATGCCAAACAATACTTAACAAAAATAACATGACAGCATGACACGACTCACACGTGATCTGTCAAAAAAAGGCTATTGAAAAAAGTATCTCTACTTGGATCACCTGTTATTTTTGTCACTCAAAATTACCATAACGGAACTTTTGAGTGTCACGTTACTTATGAACGTTAATGTTTGACATCGTGGCTCAGCCAGTAAATCTTTTTATTTTCTTACATTATTCTACAAGGGAATTTGTAAGAATAATAGTGACTGACTGTTTGGGAAAACTTGACTGGTTTTGCTACGTCTGTGGCAAGCAACTTTCTCGTCCGAGATGGGAGAACCTACATGAATTTGGTCGGTTTTTTGGTGCTTGTGTTACGTTTTGGGCTTTGGTGTGTAGAATAGTCCAACTCCGCCCCACCCATTTTTTGGGAAGTTTTTTACGATTTGTTAAAATATAGCCAAAAATCGCCGTTATGGGGAGAAGCTAGAGGGATTAACCCTCTATTCCACAAAAATATAGGCCTTAAAATTTGCTACAAAGTTGCTGAAGATACTTTACACGTCAGATGAACAGAACACATAGTTTTATATACCGATATTCTGCACGAACAAGCAAAGGGGGTAAAACTTTAAGCCCCCCCCCCCCCCCCACCATTTGCTACAAAGTTGCTGAAGATATCCTACACGTCAGATGAACAGAACACATAGTTTGATATACCGATATTCTGCACGAACAAGCAAAGGGGTAAAACTCCCATATGATGAATAACGAAGTAAAACTTTAACGCCCCGAAAATAAAATTCAGATGTGATCTTTCAAAACGCCGATACACGTATATATTTTTTTGGTCTCCTCCATCAGAATCCACTGACAGAACCCTGTTATTTTGAAAAAAGTTTGAAATTGTTGTACAGTGTTATCGGTTTCTAGCGTGAGTGGGGGACCAAATGTTGAAAATATTTCTTTTAAAAAGGTGACTACATTTTTTGTCGTTGTTTCAGTTAGTTTTTGAAATTTTAGGTATCCTGAATAGCTGTCAATAAAGACAATGAAGTTCTCGTTATTCAAATGAAATAAATCAGCAGCTCCGGTTTCAAATCCATGACAGTATCTTGCCGCCTATTTTTATTTTATTATTTTTACGTTGATAGATTTGACACGCCGCACACTTCTTCACGTAATCAGAAATGTTTTGACTCATTCGTGGCTAAAATACTGAAATACAGGCAAGAGCCATTCTAACACATTTTGCATAGCTAAAGTGTCCATTGTGTATGTGTTTTAAGCCGATTTGGCGGTGGGAACCAGCATCTTAGATGATTTGAAAATTATGCCATCATTGTTTACCGACAACTCTTCTCTAAAATACCAATACATTTGAATTTCTTTTGGCAGTTTTTCTTTTAGAGTCGGCCACCCTTTTTTTATATAATTTATAAGAGTTTGGTAAGAGTCATCCAATTTCGCCATTTTTTGTAAATTGATCAATTCTTTGTCGGATATAGACAATATCATTTGAACATCAAGACTCTCTTCTTCTTCATTATTTGCCTTATTCTCGCAATCACGGCTTAGGGGATCAGCTAAATAAATTTTTATACCAGGTTTGCATTGTACGTGAGTAAACTTAGGCGGATTCTTCTTAAACTTAGGCGGATTCTTCTTAGACCAGACGGCATCACTCCAGCAGAAATGCAGAAAATGTTGAACTACATTATCCCCTGACTGGAGAACATTTATGTAGGCTGTATCAGGCTTTCATACATCCCGAATCGATGGAGGGATACTAAAGTGGTATTCATACCTAAAGCGGGGAAGATATCACACACTAGGCCAAAAGACTTCAGACCAATTAGCCTATCCTCCTTCCTATTGAAAGGTCTGGAAAGACTTTTAGATTATTTCATTAGGGAAAACCTGGATACAAAACTCCTGTCGGTGAACCAACATGCTTACAATAAGGGGAAGTCTACAGAATCAGCCCTGCACGAACTTGTGAGCACTATCGAATCGTCCCTGCATTTCAAGGAATTCACCATGGTGGCATTTCTTGACATAGAAGGGGCTTTTAACAACATTCACTCAGATGCAGTAATTGCGGCACAGTCACATCTACACTAAACCTCTGCATCAAGACATTCATTTATTCATCTACAGTAGTGTACACTACTTCACTGCACACTGAAACATTGTAGTTTTTACTCAATTGACACTACCATAGAATGATCGAAAAAAACAACAACAAACATTTCACACTGTTTGATGTTTACAATCTAGTCGTGTACTCTGCTCGTTCGGTTGTTGTATTCTTTATACTCGTTTCAATTCGTCAAACGATGAGTATAATGAAGCGAGTACACTGCTGCTTTCTTCTTCTTCAGTATGTACACTAGTGTATTTACGCCTCAAAATCAATAAATTTCTAAGGTGGTCCGTCGCTTTTTGTTTTTGCGTCTCTCTTGGCAATGACAATGAGTACAGTAGTGCAGTGTACACTGAAATCGAGTATTTCTGTTTTGGTGCATAGTACTTGAATGAGTGTACTTCTCCATTGTCTTGTTACTTATTTGTTTTGAAACCTGTTTGGCGGTTACTGTTCTCTTCTCTCATTCATTTGTTTTGTCAAAATAGAGTGTGTGGCAGTAAGTATTTGAAAAACAACTGAATGTCTTGAAAGGCCATTCAAGACATTCATTGCAGAGGTTTAATCTACACCAACTGTGTACACCTTCGAGAGAAATTGCATCACTATGATTCCCGCCAGAGATGAATGGGTTGGAAGAATACCAGGTAATATAAACCATCTCCACTTTTACACGGATGGTTCGAAGCTTGATGAAAAGGTTGGCTTCGGAGTACACTGTGCAGAGCTTAGTTTGGATATAGCTCATAGACTACCAGATATCTGCAGTGTCTATCAAGCCGAAATAATGGCAATATGGGAAGTAGCCAAGTGGCTGAGTCGCAACATAGTAACCAACACTGGCGTTGTCATTTACTCGGACAGCCAGGCTGCCATCAATTCTCTGGAGGCAACATCCCTAAATTCACAAACAGCCCTCGACTGCCGCAGATCTCTTAACGAGATGGCTGAGCAGTTTAATATACACCTCACATGGGTGCCTGGGCATAGGGATATCCCGGGGAACTGCAAAGCCGATGAACTTGCTAAGAAAGGGACGACATTACAAATTCTCGAAGAATTTGCACATATTGGTGCGCCACTATCCACGTGTAAGCTTTGGCTTAGGCAAGAGGCAATTAGGCAGTCCAACGAAAGATGGACAGAAATCGGCACCTGCAGGTTAGCTAGACAAATCTGGCCAAGTTATAACCTGAGAAGATCAAAATGTCTCCTCGCACTAGAGAGGCAAAGATTGTCTACGTTAGTATCAGTTCTGACGGGGCACTGCTTGATCGGCGAACACGCCAAAAGATTGGGTATTGACTCTAATGACTTCTGCAGAAGCTGTGGAGATGAGGAAGAAGTGAAGAACATTGAGCACTTGCTATGCGACTGCCCCGCTCTGAGTAAACGACGACTGGACATACTGGGGTCGGCCTTTCTAGGCAGCCTATACTATCGATAAATTTGTATATCAAACAGGTTGGTTTCGATGAGGGGCATTTCAGCCTGTGGTTACACTAGGGACCTAAACTAGTCTATGCGAGCTTGTTCAAAAAAAAAATACGGCTGCCACCCTAACCTAAACCTAACCTAAACCCTGGGGTATTTTGATGGAGCACTATTCGAATAATAGGGCAACAACATCAATTTACTTCAAATCAATATTAGATGCTCCGCAAGTATATTGTAGTTCACAAGCTGTGAAAAGATTTGTGGAGCAGATAAACGAAAGTTTGCAAGGGCTAAATGCTCTGAAAATAGAGGCGCATGAAATGGTACAAGCCTTCTTGTGCTCTGTGCTACATAGAAAACTAGATGAGCAATTACGCATTCAGTTTGAGCAGCATTTAGGGAAATTTCGTGGGTTTCCAAAAGTGGATGATCTCATGGAGTTTTTAAGACAGATGCAGTATTCCTTGGAGGCAAGTCTACAATTCACTGAAAAGAGTGAAGTAAGGTGGGCAATTCCTGCAGGAAATAGAAGATCGGGAAATATTAGGGAACAATCGGTGAAGAGAAACAAATGTCTACTCGGATGTGTAGTTGGACATTTGTTATATAGATGCTCTGGATTTAGAAACCTTGATGTCAAGGAAAGATGGGACAAGGTTATGGAGCTCAAAGTGTTTAGGCATTGGTCATGTGAAAAGGACATGTACTAGTAGTTTTAATTGCAAAAGTTTCAATAGGGAACATCACTCGCTGCTTCATAAGGAGAAAGTAAATCCGAAGAGTGCAGTGGTGTACAATATCACTGGAATAGATAATACGTGTGTATTATTGGCGACAGCAGTGGTTGAAGTAGGAGATGGAGTAGGAAGTTGGCTAAATTGTCGCATACTGTTAGATAGTGGGTCGCAGGTGTGCTTAATGACAAACAATTTCAAAAATAAATTGAAAATTACTGGTGAAAGCACCAACAGAGAAATTGAGGGTCTAGCGAAGCAAAAATCTTTTATCAATGAGAAGGTAGGAGTTAGTCTTCGGTCCAAAACATCGGACTACAAAACCCATTTAGAGGCATTGGTAATACAAACCATATTATCGAATGTCACAGAGACAATGGTAAAGGCAGAACCATTTCCAGCTAATGTAAAATTAGCTGATCCCGAATATAACATTCCGAGGGGTATAGATATGCTAATAGGGGCTGAAATTTTCTTCGACATTTTTCTAAAGGGCAGATAAAAAATAATCGGGGAAAATTGAATTTAAGTGAAACTAAATTAGGATGGATAGTAAGTGGTTCTGCTATTATAGAACAATCACGGACAAAGCCGTAGCAACAATTCATAAAAGTGATGAATTGATGCAGAAGTTTTGGGAAATAGAGGAGGTTCCTCAAGTAGAGAAGTTCACAGCGGCGGAAAAGGAGTGTGAACATTTATTTAATAATAGTGATCATCTAGCAATGGATGGCAAATTTAAAGTGGGATTACCGTTTAAAAGTAGTGCCAAAGAGTTAGGAAGTTCGAGTGTAATTTCAAATCGAAGATTTTTTGTACTCGAGAGGAAGTTGGAAAAAAATGAGAATTTAAAAATTCAATACCACGAGTTTCTTCGTACGTACCTAAACATGGGTCATATGGAGATGCAGAATGAACCATTAAGCACAGGAGAAGGGTATTATTTACCACATCTGTTTAAGTTCGTAACATTGTCGCGCAACTTCCCCAGCTTGTGCATCTCCTTCGTTGATTGGCAGCCCTAGTGGGTTGAAGGAGAAGAAGCCTCTGATACGACACTCCCAGGACGATATTCGCTTGTACGGAGGGCTTTTCAGCGTCTGGTGCTCTCCTTCGACTCTCTTGGGACGAATTCGCTCAGCACGGATCTTAGAGGGATTAAAATAATCTCTCTACAAACTCTCCCAAGACGATATTCGCATGGCACGGATTGTAAGGAGAGACTTCCAGCGTTGTATCTCTCTCCGACTCTCCCGGGACGTTATTCGCATAGTTCGGATGTAGAGAGGGACTTCCCGCAAGCAGAGGCTGTTGCGGATTTTCGACTCCTTGCTTCATCTGGCTCTCGTATTGAAAGTAGTCTTTGTTAGGCGATACAATCGCGCACATCACTAATAGTCGTTGTTTCGCACTCGCGCATACATATATCTTGTCGTTTTGCTATCGTGCCGTTTGGATTTCTACGGATCCTACGCATCGCTACATGGTAATATACGTTATCATTAATACGAAATAAAGCTCTGCCTTTATCACTATCGAAAAAACTAAACTCTTGTGTTTTATTTATTTTCCTTTTCTATTTCGCCCTTTGCATTACTGCAACACCAACATCGGTCACTACACACGCATGAATAAATGCATACGTAAACACCCACACATCGTTCCCCCACTACTGAGCTATCGTTGATATTGGAGTTTGCCATAGAAGGGATTTCGTCGCATCGCCTATCCTCACCTCCCTTGCTGGCAAACCCCCTTACATTTGGTCGTATTCGAGCCGGATTTGTACTCCCTTTACATTTGGTCGTATTCGAGCCGGATTTGTACTCCCTTAACATTTGGTCCTTCGAGCCGGATTTGTACTCCCTTAACATTTGATCCAATCGAATCGGATTTGAGCTGGGATACATCGTCGATTAATTGGTGATTTTGATGCTTTCCTACGGAAAACCTCGGTGCTTCAACCACTCATCACCAATCATACTAACAAAATCGCAGGTAACGTACTCTCAGTTTTCCTAACTAGTGAGCGCCGCGAATGGTTTTACAATACAATTACATACATATATACCCCACGGTATTAGTCGACTTTCGAGCACTCTATCGCGATTTTCCTCAACCAATACAGTCCACTTTGTCGTTGTAATACTGCTAAATCACTTTCGAATCTATCGGGAATAATTATATCCCAATACAAAACATTAAAATTTTATTTCGATTGTTTTTGTTCGCTTTAATTTATTTAATATTTCATTTCGATTTATTTTGTTCGCGTTAAATCTTAGAACAATTCTTGTTTACATATTTCTTTATTGCGTTGTGTAGTGTGTTGCCCGTTTATTTGTACATTCGGCATTGTTGTATTTATTTCCAATCTCAGTGCAGTCGTCCCTACTGCATGAGAGGCTATCTAGCTTAATTACAACAAAAACAGGAACACTCTCCAACCGTATTGCATTAGAAAAGGCGCGAAAGTCGGCGTCATAAAATTAGCTCCTATTTCTTGCTCTCGTTGACTTCGTTAATCGAATCGGTCGATTGCATTTCCCCCTACCGACAGCTTGTGCGTCTCTCGCCAACAACTTCGCATTGCATTTGTTGTTGTTTGTTACTCGAAAAGAAACACACGTACGCACCCACATACTCGAATAGAGAGAGTCGTCGTCACCTGAGCTTGGTTTCACATCTCAGTTGGAAAAATCATCAAAACAGCCAAATATAACAGCTTTTGGAAAAATAAATTAAATATTTTTTGTCGTGCTATTTTTGGGAATAGCGGTGAGTGGTACGCTACTCGTTAATTAGAATCGGTCATATACGACACTGTACACCCTACATTCGGTCAATTGGACATTACTTGAAAATTTTCATAATAAAATTTTATTGTATTATTTTTTGCGTTCTTCTAGCTTATAATTTCTTGCTGACTACTTCGTTGTTTAATCTTGTTGTTGCACTCTACAGTCGACCATAGTCACCCTACAGCCAGTCTAGTTGATCAAAATTGCAATTTTATTAAATTTTTGTCTTTTTTTCTTCTGGTTTATCGCATTTTGCTTAGTCGTTGTTGCACTCTACAGTCGACCATAGTCACCCTACAGCCAGTCTAGTTGATCCAAATTACAATTTTATTAAATTTGTGTCGTTTTTCTTCTGGTTTATCGCATTTGATTAGTCGTGTACATCCACGTACCCTACATTCGGTCCTTATTTGATAAAATTTAATAGTTTTGTAGAATGTCTAATTTAGAAAATTCTGACTTAAGTCATAATTTTAATCTACCCCCTATCGATATTGACGTTTTCCATGGGGATTTCGTTACTTGGCCTACGTTTCGGGACCTCTTTTCGGCGATTTTTATAAACAATTCGCGTCTTAGTGACATTGAGCGCCTTTGTCACCTGGTCCAAAATACTAGCGGTGAGGCAAGGGAAATAGTCTCGAGATTCCCTCTCACCCACAGGAGCTTCGCTTTTGCCTGGAAAGCATTGGAAGATGCGTATGACAACAAACGCATTCTTGTGAATAGTCACCTAAAGCTCCTCTTTGATCTTCCCGTGCTAGACCGCGAGACTAGCTCGGGTTTAAAGACCATACAACGGGGAATAAATGGGTGTCTTTCGACAATGGCAGTCTACGATGTCGTGACTGACCATTGGGATCCCATATTGGTCTTTCAATGCCTCCGTCGTTTGCCGAAACTAACCCTTACTCTTTGGGAACAGAGTATAAAAAATAAGTCATCCCTATCCTCCTGGCACGACTTAGATTCTTTCCTCACGGAAAGAATTCAGACTTTAGTTTGCCTTCGGGAGCTCAGGGGTCTTGACTCTGAGAAAAAGCCCGTGGTGAAGGACAAAACTTTACATTCTACGAATGTCTCTCCCTTGAGTCCTCCCCGGTCGCATTCGAACACGTGTTGTGTGCTTTGTCCCCAGCAGAGTCATGTATTGCGTTCTTGTTCTCGATTTAAGAACCTTTCGGTTAGTGATAGATTTTCGGTCATAAAAAAGCATGGGTGCTGCGTGAATTGTCTTTCACGAGGACATGCAGTGAAAACCTGCAACAGTAGCCATAATTGCACTACGTGCAATGGTCGTCACCACACCCTTCTCCATCGAACTGTGGGATCTTCTCGTTTTGTACCACCTTCGTCCTTCATCCCTCCTATTGTTAAAGATCCCTCCTTGGACCAGAATTTGAAAACTTCTCCCTCCACATCGGCTATCGTAAAACCCACAATTAGTAGACAGGTATTTCATACCACCCAAGATAGAAATGTGCTCTTGGGAACTGCCATTGTGAATATCGTTCACAAGGGTTTTACGTACCCTGCTCGGGCTCTTATTGACCCATCTTCCGAGACGTCTATGGTTACGGACCGCTTTCGGCAACGACTGGGTATTTCGACGCGTTCTACGAACGCTGGAGTTTCAAGCCTAAACTGTACTCTATTGGGCAATTCAAGGGAAATTTGTTCTCTTGAAATCGTTTCACCGTTAGATCCATCGCACGTTTTAAAAACGGTAGCCCATGTTCTTCCGAACATTTCTGGAAACTTTCCATCGCCTTCGCTTGCTACCATCCTCCAATCTCGCCTCGCCAATATGCGATTGGCTGATTCTTTTGACAATCGCCCAATAGACGTTCTACTTGGTGCTGATTTGTATCCGAAAATCCTTTTGGCTGAACCCCCACGAATTGTGCTTGAGTCACTACTGGCTCAAAATACCATTTTCGGTTATGTCGTTACTGGACTAATTCCTTCCGCCCTTTTTAATATTTCTACAAGCCCAGCCGCGGTCTTCACCCCTGGCAATAGAACATGTAATACGGAGGCAGGAAATATTCTGCCTTTCAGGAATTTCAATCGTTGGTCTGAGAACCGAACTTGAATTCCATCCCACCTCGTAGGTTTGATATCTGATTCATTACTTGCTAGACTCACTTTCGTTTTATTTTTCGTCGCACCTCTACTTGAATTTGTTTGTTGGTCACATTTTGACAACCTCCTCGCTTTTTATAAATTATTTGAACTCGAATTAATAGAAATTTTCTTGATCGGGTTTCTACGAACACGTATTTTCTTGAATTAATTTGAAACTTGCCTTTTGTATCTCTCGAATTTGTGTCACAAATTAATATCGCAACCCTTTATTTTTTGTCGGAGTCTATATAAACTCAAACTAATTTTTGAAATCGAAACTAGCTATGTTAGCATCACCTCGCCTATATTAATTATTTTACGAATTCTTAATATAACGTTGAAGTACGAATTGAATTTGTTTAATGCTCACTAGGAAACTGAATTTACGTTTAGGGGGCCGGTAATGTTTAAGTTCGTAACATTGTCGCGCAACTTCCCCAGCTTGTGCATCTCCTTCGTTGATTGGCAGCCCTAGTGGGTTGAAGGAGAAGAAGCCTCTGATACGACACTCCCAGGACGATATTCGCTTGTACGGAGGGCTTTTCAGCGTCTGGTGCTCTCCTTCGACTCTCTTGGGACGAATTCGCTCAGCACGGATCTTAGAGGGATTAAAAGAATCTCTCTACAAACTCTCCCAAGACGATATTCGCATGGCACGGATTGTAAGGAGAGACTTCCAGCGTTGTATCTCTCTCCGACTCTCCCGGGACGTTATTCGCATAGTTCGGATGTAGAGAGGGACTTCCCGCAAGCAGAGGCTGTTGCGGATTTTCGACTCCTTGCTTCATCTGGCTCTCGTATTGAAAGTAGTCTTTGTTAGGCGATACAATCGCGCACATCACTAATAGTCGTTGTTTCGCACTCGCGCATACATATATCTTGTCGTTTTGCTATCGTGCCGTTTGGATTTCTACGGATCCTACGCATCGCTACATGGTAATATACGTTATCATTAATACGAAATAAAGCTCTGCCTTTATCACTATCGAAAAAACTAAACTCTTGTGTTTTATTTATTTTCCTTTTCTATTTCGCCCTTTGCATTACTGCAACACCAACATCGGTCACTACACACGCATGAATAAATGCATACGTAAACACCCACACATCGTTCCCCCACTACTGAGCTATCGTTGATATTGGAGTTTGCCATAGAAGGGATTTCGTCGCATCGCCTATCCTCACCTCCCTTGCTGGCAAACCCCCTTACATTTGGTCGTATTCGAGCCGGATTTGTACTCCCTTTACATTTGGTCGTATTCGAGCCGGATTTGTACTCCCTTAACAACATCACTGTGTGCTAAGGCCTGAGAGTTCTTCAACAAAATTAAGGGTTGTATTTGATGCATCATGCAAAACACAACAAACGTTTCCTTAAACGATATACTGCATACAGGGCCAAAAGTGCAGGAAAATCTGTTCAACGTATTGCTTAGATTTAGGAAACATAGGTATTTATTTTCAGCAGATATTGAAAAAATGTATAGGCAAATTTGGCTGGAAGAGGCTGATAGGAAATTTCAGTTAATATTCTGGCGTTGGAATAACAACGAGCCCATTAGGTCTTATGTGCTTAACACAGTAACATATGGGACTGCTTATTTGGCAGTAAATTGTTTGCATACAGTAGCAAGATGGAATAAAAATGAATTCCTGAAAGAAGTGGAATCCATAGGAAGTGATTTCTATATGGATGATTTAATGACAGGAGGAGACTGTTTAAAGATAGTGAAATCACTTCAGGTGAACATAAATGAAATTATGTTGCGTTACGGCATGCCTTTAAGAAAATGGTGTTCGAATCATGAATCCATTTTGAATAATATAGAGGAAAAATATGTCGTAGGTAGCTTCGATATAGAGTCGGGCCTTTCAGAATGTGTAAAGGCACTAGGTGCTAGGTGGGATTAAAATACAGGGTTGAGGAATCTAAGAAAAGAAAAGTGAGATATCGAAGTTATTTGATTCTTTGGGTATAGTTGGTCCTGTAGTAGTGGTAACAAAGATTTTGCTGCAAGATCTGGGGAAAATTAAAGTCGATTGGGATGAAGAAATTTGCGGAGAAATATCGAGTAGGTGGAACACGATAAGAAAGAGCTTTATATTTCTGAACGAAGTCAAGATACCCAGACATATTATTTGTGTCAAACCAACACAAATTAGATTCATGGGTTCGGGGACGCATCGATGAAAGTATATGGGGCAGCCATCTACATTCGTTTAGTTGACGACAAGGACAATGTGTATACTAGGTTAGCACGTCAAAGTCTAGGGTAGCACCAATAAAAATAATAAATTTGCCCGGTTTAGAATTGTGTGCTAGTGTGTTGTTAGTAGAACTAATTAAGGTGTTAGTAGATAGTTTAAAACTAAAGATTTCATCTAATGAAATTATATACATAGATTCCTCAATAGTTATAAACTGGTTAAAGTTAGATCCGGCAATGCTACAAGTTTTTGTGTCGAACAGGGTAGCCTTATTCAATCCATGACTACGGTGTCGCAATGGAGACACGTGAAATCGGAAGAAAATCCGTCAGATCTGTTGTCACGGGGGCTGTTGGGAAAGCAAATAGAATTCGAAGGTCCTCAATTTTTGAAACAACAGATCCTGGCGAGTCCGGTTAATGAGTTAGTTGTGGAAATACCGGAGGTGAAGAAGCGAGCAAGGGTATTAGTTATGCATGAAAAAGGTGCATGGCGGAGGAACATTGATCATAGGAATAAATTTTCGTTTCTTCTTTCATTGTAGCTAAGGTGATTGAATTCACTAATAGGGCAAGGAAAGGAATTAATAAATCGCCCATTCTGTATAGGAAGGAAGCTCTTCAGCTAATTATAAGGGATATTCAATCTGTATCTTTTCTGGGAGAATTAAAGATGATGAAAAATGATGGAAAGGTAAATAAAACATCAGACCTACGAACTTTATGCCCGACATTAGATTCGGCAGGGATAATAAGAGTGGGGGGTAGACTAGAAAATAGTAGCTTGTTATATGATGCTAAACATTCCATATTGTTGCCATACAAATGGGACACAGGGATTGTTAGCGATTATAAGACAACAATTCTGGCCTCTGCGTGGACGACAATTGGTAAAAAAGGTGGTGAATAGATGCTATAGATGTTTTAGGGAGGAACCGAGAAAGATTCACCAGTTAATGGGAAATTTGCCGGAAGATAGGGTAATAAGCTCGCCCATTTTTGAATGTGGGGATTGATTTCCTCGGTCCCATAGCGATTCATCATAAAATCAAAGGGAAAAGAATAGACAAATCCTATGTTTGTGTTTGCTTTGCTACTAAAGCAGCACATTTAGAGGTTGTATCCGATTTGACGTCGGCGGCATTTATTGGGGCACTAAAGAGATTTGTTTCAAGACGAGGATGTCCACTGAAAATATATTCAGATAACGGAACGAATTTTATGGGGGCGTCAAATAGCCTGAATGACATTTTTAATCTGTTTGCCGAGAAGCAGCATACGGCACAATTAGGTGAATTTTGTATACAACGAAACATTGAGTGGTTGAATATTCCGGCAAGATCACCGCATGTGGGAGGATTATGGGAGGCATGCGTAAAATCCGAAAAGAAGCATTTCTATACAGTGCCGGGCGGAACAATGACATACGAGGAATTGTCAACACTAATGTCTCTGATAGAAGCAGTTTTGAACTCGAGACCATTAACTCCTTTATCAGACGATCCTAACGACTTTAGTGTACTAACTCCTGGACATTTCTTGATTGGGGAACCTTTCACGATGGTAGTAGATTCTTCCAAAAATAGGAGTTACAAGGGATTACGTGAGCATTGGAAATCGGTTCAAGACAATGTTCATGAAGTTTGGAAACGATGGTCTTCCGAATATTTGTCCGAGTTAAAAAAAAGATATAAATGGAATAAGCCTCATGTAAATATTAAAGCGGGAACTTTGGTATTGTTAAAGGAGGATAATCTTCCGCCATTGAGCTGGAGGCGGGGCAGGGTCATCCGAACGATTTTGGGTTCAGATGGGTTATGTAGGATTGTGGACGTAAGAACAAGCAATCGGGAGACCAAGAGGTCAATCCACAATGTTTGTCCTTTTCCCACTTAGAATGTTGAAGATGATGTATTGGTGAAACCGTCCAATAACGATAAAAAGTCGTGGAATGAAAAGGCGACTAAAAATTTCGAATGAAGGATCGGTTAAATCGACCTTAGTAGTATATCGTACAAAAAATACTAGAATTAAAAGTAAAAATATTTTATATTTACAAATTAATTTATTATGTATTATAAGTCCAATAAAAGGACAAATAGAAGTAGTTAAATTTGAAAATCAAGCAGGGATCTTCTTCGAGGAGGTTCGTGCAGAGGGTTTGACAAAATCATCGTGGGACATTGTAGTGCACGTCATCATCTCAACTTATATGTCAGCGATAGGACTTTGGATGAAACAATGGAAGTTTATGGAAAGGATACCAGAACTGCAAAAGGTTTATATGCGGTCGGAATTGGAAGACATATACCATCGAATACTCAACAGAAATGAGCTCATATTGTCTTCAATACCAGATAGAAGGAAGAGAAGAGCTGTCCTTGCATTTGTCGGCGGTATTTATCTATTATCTATTTGGTCCTATTGATGAAGAGCATGCCGAAGCTCTAGCCCAGAAAATTCAAAACGTTGAAGAGAATCAGGAGTATCTTCTGAGCCTAGCAAAAAATCAATCCTCACTCCAGGATATAACCTCAGATATCATTAAGAAACAAAATGAGGTTGTCTTCAAAAATATGGAGAGATTTAAGAACTCCTTTGGCGCGCTGGAAGAACGAGTCAATATTCTGGCAGATCGAGAAGTCAACATACGGAATGTTACTGAGGTTCTAGTAACATTAGAAGCCTTTGTGGAGATACAAAACAATTTGATTGCAGTAATGATGAACTCGAAGGGAAGCTTTCTTCGTGAAGTAATGTCAGTCAGGACGTTTAAAAAGGAAATTGCCTACTGAGAGCCCTGTGGATTTAGCCAAACTCGCTTATGTGACGACAAGAACTACATCAGAACTAATCCTCTTCAACATACGGTTGCCGCTAATAAACGTGGATATGTTTAACTCATATGCAATACATACATACATTGCGCTTCATGATACGTTTTCCGTCAAGATACAGCCGAGCAGTAACTATATGTTAATTGACGAGAGGAAAACGATGTTCTACTACCTAGACGAAGAGAACTGGGCACGTAGCCAGAGGACTGATGATATGATGATCTGTCCACAGTTACATCCCATCTACAATACTCGAGAGACGAAGAGTTGTGAGGTGCGACTGTTTCTGAAGGCAAGCGAGATTCCCGAGAGCTGCAAACTTGAAATTAAGGTGTGGGAAACCTATTGGAAGCAGATACGGGCGCCAAATACTTGGATATTTTCTATTCCAGAAAAAGTTGCTGCCGAAACAGTATGTTTGGGAAACAGGCGCGTTTCTATGATCCAGGGTCAAGGATTGATAAAAATGCAGCCAGACTGTCATCTGGAAACGGAAAAAACCAACTTATGGGCGTATGACGAGTACAGCAGCGATGTGGACTATGTAATTCCAAATGTGAACTTGTCGCTATCTCTACCATCATTGACGCATTTAAAGTTACAAAACGATGTCGAAATCGACAAGCTGTCAGATATTCAAACTACAACCTAGATTCTGGGATTTCCAACACATCTGGACATTCATCATCTGACGCACTACGGTCTAAGCATATCTACGTGTATAATCATCACCGTCATCATAATAGCGCTGGTATGGATCCTGAAGATGAAATACCTTCCAGCAACCATTGCACTACCTCGCATAAGATAGGGTAGATTTAATTAATATCTGTACATGTAATTATATTATAGTATTAGTATATTTGTAATATTTAGAAATAAAGACTAAGGTCAGACTAGAGAAGTAATAAACATTGTAGTTTATGATGGTGTTATCAAACACAAAGAGAGGGATGATATCTTTAATGCAGTGTGACATGCACGATGTGCCTAAATTTAGATTGTTATGTTGAGTGCAGTGATGCACGTATTGGGTCCGGTTATAAAAACTGTCTGGTTGTACGAATGTCATAAATTATGTAGTAACAACAACATGTGTGTATGTTGGTTTGATTATTAGATAGGGCTACACACTGCGTGGGTCATTCTGCTATCAATATGTATTCTCTCTGTTCCTCTTATGTATAAGTTTGGCTAAGAATTATTTGGTTAATCGTTATATAAGGAAAAATATTCTGTAAATAAAATGAGTTCTCTTATGACTTTAAACCGAACAACACCTCGATCTATTTATTTCTCCGTTCCTTGGCCTTCAGCTTAAACAAGGAGAAAGATACTTAGATCTTTCCTGGCCAAAATGCAGGTTCTTGGAGTGCCTTCACAGTTGGACACAAGCAGTTTAAAGTTGGGTGTCCTGATACCGCACACCCTTCCTCCCACTGCGTAGGGCTCCTGTATCAGGACGATGTCTACTGCACCTGTGGACAGGCGCAGCAATAGAGCTGCTGAGGCTGCTTTAGCGTGATGGAGGTTAATCTGTAGAATTCTTACCATCATTGGTAATTGACAGATTAACATCCTCCCCGACAAGCGTGTTATCGAACTCTTCGACCGTATCATCGAGCGTTTCCCCGCCAGATGCGTCAAAAGAGTCCGGAGACTCCCCTCAGCCCCTCTGTGTCAGAAGTAGAGCTTTCGTCCTCAGAGAAGGACGTTACAGATCTTCTGTTAGAGTTGGAGTCACCAGAAATAGCGGGCGTGTGTACCTCCGCACTTCCCGAAAGCCGTGTATCAACCAAGGTGGACGATTCACCTTCCGCAGTGGTAGCTATATTCTTCTTGTATACCTTCAAAACTATAGTCTCGAAGCCATATTGTAGGGTTGCACTTGCACGTTGTATCTGGTATATGTATATGGGAGGTGAATTCGGCGTTAAGGATCAAATTGACAATTGATTCTCCAATTATGGGAATTTCTATTTTTTTTATACAAGCTCACATACACCAGTTTAGGTCCCTAGTGTTACCACGGGCTGAAATGCCCCTCATCGAAACCAACCTGTTTGATATACAAATTTGTCGATAGTACGAATATCGGTACTGGAAAGATCGGTTAGGCTGCCTAGAAAAGCCGACCCCAGTATGTCCAGTCGTCGTTTACTCAGAGCGGGGCAGTCGCATAGCAAGCGCTCAATGCTCTCCACTTCTTCCTCATCTCCACAGCTTCTGCAGAAGTCATTAGAGTCAATACCCAATCTTTTGGCATGTTCGCCGATCAAGCAGTGTCGCGTCAGAACTGATACTAACGTAGACAATCTTTGCCTCTCTAGTGCGAGGAGATATTTTGATCTTCTCAGGTCATACCTTGGCCAGATTTGTCTATCTACTCTGCAGGTTCCGATTTCTGTCCATCTTTCGCTGGACTGCCTGATTGCCTCTTGCCTAAGTCAAAGCACGTGGATAGTGGCGCACCAATATATGCAAATTCTTCGAGAATTTGTAATGTCGTCCCTTTCCTAGAAAGTTCATCGGCTCTGCAGTTCCCCGGGATATCCCTATACCCAGGCACCCATGTGAGGTGTATATTAAACTGCTCAGCCATCTCGTTAAGAGATCTGCGGCAGTCGAGGGCTGTTTGTGAATTTAGGGATGTTGCGTCCAGAGAATTGATGGCAGCCTGGCTGTCCGAGTAAATTACAACGCCAGTGTTGGTTACTATGTTGCGACTCAGCCACTTGGCTACTTCCCATATTGCCATTATTTCGGCTTGATAGACACTGCAGGTATCTGGTAGTCTGTGAGCTATATCCAATCTAAGCTCTGCACAGTGTACTCCGAAGCCAACCTTTTTATCAAGCTTCGAACCATCCGTGTAAAAGTGGAGATGGTTTCTATTACCTGGTATTCTTCCAACTCATTCATTTCTGGCGGGAATCATAGTCATGTAATTTCTCTCGAATGTGTACACAGTTTGTATATAGTCCACTCGGTCGGTTACCATAGCACTACACGTTGATATCCTCATGTGACCGTAGTTTTTATACCTCCACATTGATAGGCAGTTTAATCTTATTGCCGCTTTGGTTGCAACTTCTCTCGCCACAATATTAATCGGCAGTATAGGGCTTGTAGAGACTCGGTCGCTGTAGTCCTTAAGGCTCCGCTTATGCTCAGGCAGGCTGTTCTCTGAACCTTTGTTAGTAGGTTGGTGATGGTTAGTTTGTCAGTTGCCGTCCACCATACCACAATGCCGTATAACAGTATAGGACGAACTACTGCTATATATATCCAGTGGACGATTTTAGGAGAGAGGCCCCACCGCACCCCTACAGCCTTTTTGCAGGAATATAAGGCGACGTTGGCCTTCCTTACACGTTCCAATACGTTAAGTCTAAATAACAGTTTTCTATCTAGAATTATTCCTAAAAATTTTGCACTTTAAGAAAAGACTAGATCTGTTCCGTTTATCCGAGGTGGGGGGTCCACATGTGGGACTTTATTCATCCTAGTAAAGAAAACCAATTCTGTCTTTTTTGGGTTTACGCCCAAACCGCTGTTTCTGGCCCATCTAGCCAATTTGTTCAGAGCCACCTGTACAATGTCTCGGAGGACGTTTTCGAATTTGCCACTCACTGCGATTGCAACTTCGTCCGCATATGCCACAACATTGCAGCCACAACGTTCTAGATCTAGCAGGATTTCATTCACCGCTAGGTTCCAAATTAGTGGAGACAATACTCCTCCTTGTGGGGTCCCTCTGTTTACAAACCTTGTTAGAGTTGTGGACCCAAGACATGCTGTTATGCGTCTTCTGTTGAGCAGACTTTGAATTAGTCTAATCAAACTAGAGTTAACTTTTAGATGTGACAGTGCCGCAATTACTGCATGTGAGTGAATGTTGTTAAAAGCCCCTTCTATGTCAAGAAATGCCACCATGGTGAATTCCTTGAAATGCAGGGACGATTCGATAGTGCTCACAAGTTCGTGCAGGGCTGATTCTGTAGACTTCCCCTTATTGTAAGCATGTTGGTTCACCGACAGGACTTTTGTATCCAGGTTTTCCCTAATGAAATAATCTAAAAGTCTTTCCAGACCTTTCAATAGGAAGGAGGATAGGCTAATTGGTCTGAAGTATTTTGGCCTAGTGTGTGATATCTTTCCCGCTTTAGGTATGAATACCACTTTGGTATCCCTCCATCGATTCGGTATGTATGAAAGCCTGATACAGGCTACATAAATTTTCTCCAGCCAGGGGATAATGTACTTCAACATTTTCTGCATTTCTGCTGGAGTGATGCCGTCTGGTCCTGGTGACTTGAAGGGCTCAAAGCTATTAATAGCCCAGCTTATTCTGGATCTCTCAGTCAACAAGCTAGCGACGCTCGCAGTCCACTCGCACTCTTGTTGGTCCTGCTGATCCTCTGGTTCTGTTAGAGAGTTCCCCGGGAAATGTGTGTCGAGCAGTACATTCAGCGACTGCTCGCTGTTTTTGGTCCAATTATTTGCCTCATCCTGCAAGTAATCCACTGTACAGGGTGAAGCTGTACAGTGTCAGCCTTGCGGCGTCATAGACCTTTTCCACTTCGCCACAGAAGGTATACCAAGAACGTCTTTGCGCCTTTCTAAGCTCCTTCTTATAGATCTTGAGTTGCTCTTTATAGGCATCCCAAACATTAGCGACCCCCGTAGATTTAGCCTTGTTGAATAGCTTGTTGCAGGTAGCCGTTAGCTCAGAAGTCCACCATTGGGGTTTAGTTTTACCCTTGTACCTAGTTTTTGGACAGGCTTCTTCAAGGGAACTATTGAATGATATGGTGATATGCTCGACCAGATTATCCAGACCGGCTTTGTCATTCGGTTCGTACAGAAGTTTGGAGTTGAGGACTTTTTTGAAATTCTTTTCATACAGGTGCCACTTTGTCTTTCTCACATTTATGTGGACGGCAGGTTCAGGCGCTTTTTCAGCGAGTTTGAACTCAATATAATGGTGATCTGAGGGAAAATTTTCGACATTTTTGGTGTGGTCGGCTTTGGCCAAGACCAACCGACGGACAGTAGGACGATTGGGGAACCCCGCTCCATCGGAACACGAAGGCATCCCCGTCAAGGAATTTATTTATTATACCCTTCACCATAGGATGGGGGGTATATTCATTTTGTCACTCCGTTTGTAACACCTCTAAATATTGATCTGAGACCCCATAAAGTATATATATTCGTAATCGTCGTAAAATTCTAATTTAGCCATGTCCGTACTGGCCTAGTGATACTGCAAAGATTCCAGATTTACTTGATTTTATAGTTTACAAGGGTATACCAAGATCTTCCTTTGATATTGCAGCGAGCTATGATCTAAGCTCCGATCATAGCCCAATTATAGCAAATTTTCGGACTTATATTGATAAACGAACATTTTTTCCTAAACTTATAACTAAAAATATCGACAGGAGTGTTTTTAAGGATTGGATCGAATCAAATCTGAATTTGAATATTAATATAAGAAGCGGTGACGAACTAGAAGATGCAGTGGAATCCTTTAACGAAATCATACATAAAGCTTCGTACAGATCTACCTCACTTGAATCTCAATCTAGTCACTCAAATATTCGGCTTTCGTTTGAAATAAGACATCTTATAAAAACAAAAAGGCGTTTGAGAAAGAGTTGGCAAAAATCGAGACATCCAAGTGATAAATCAAAATTTAATCGAGCTACAAATTATCTGAATAATCGATTAAAAGAACTCAAAAATTCTAGTATTTCTGATTTTCTTAGTTCTTTAAGACCGGAAAAAATAACGAGTACAATTTGTGGAAGGCAACGAAATACATAAAACGACCTCAAAAGAGAACGTTCCAATTAAAGATGTAAATGGATTATGGTGTAGAACAGATAAAATCAAAGCTGAAGCTTTTAAGAAACATCTAGAGGATACATTCAAACCGAATTCTACATGCAGCAGTGTCCAATCAAAACAAATTAGCGATTATCTCGATGTTCCATGTCAAATGTTTCGCCCTATAAAATGCTTTACTGCTCGAGAAGTTGAAAACGAAATAAAAATTATGAACCCCAAAAAAAACACCAGAATATGACAATATTGACTCTAGGGTTATCAAAGCTTTGCCTAAAAAAGGATTAATTTATCTTACAATCATTTTTAAAGCAGTCCTAAGATGATCTCATATCCCGGCTCAATGGAAATACGCAAAAAGAATAATGACATTAAAACCTAATAAGCCTGAAAACATTATTAGCTCTTATAGACCCATTAGTTTATTACCTACAATCTCCAAATTGTTTGAGCGGCTTTTCAAAAAACGACTATTTCCCATTCTTGAAGCCCAGCAATTAATGCCAGATCTTCAATTTGGATTTCGACAATGACATGGTACTCCGGGGCAATGCCAAAGAGTAGTAAAAACAATAAGAGAATCTTTAGAAAATAAACTTTATTGCTCATCCGTATTTTTAGACGCCCAACAAGCCTTTGACAAGGTATGGCATAAAGGAGTATTATTTAAGTTAAATAACTTATTACCTACTCCATTCTACCTCTTATTGAAATCATATCTGAACGAAAGATAATTCTATGTTTGTGTTAATGATGAAGTATCGGATATAGCCAATATCGAATCTGGTGTCCCACAAGGCAGTGTTTTAGGGCCTGTATTATACACATTATTTACAGCTGATTTGTCTACCAACAATGATGTAACTGTTGCAACCTATGCTGATGACACAGCAATGCTTGTTGCTAGACCAACACCTGTGGAAGCATCCCGTATTTTGCAAAAACAACTTAATATGACACAATTATGGTTAGATAAATGGAACATTGAAGTAAATGCTGAAAAGTCAACACATGTTACTTTTACTCTCAACAAGGACGACTGTCCTTCCGTTTCCTTAAACGGGGTCTCTATTCCCCAATCAAACAGTGTGAAATACCTAGGTTTGCACATAGATAGACGGTTAAAATGGAAAGAACATATTAAATCCAAAAGAACGTATCTTGACATCAAAACCAAGAAAATGTTCTGGCTTTTGGGTCCCAAATCTCAGCTGTCTTTGGAGACCAAGCTACTTATTTATAAATCTAACTCTGGGGTACTGCTTCTTATTCTAACATTGATATCATACAAAAATATCAGTATAAAATTCTGGGACAAATAACGAATGTTCCTTGGTGTGTAAGAAATATCACTATTCATAATGATTTAAAAACACCTTTTGTCAAAGAAGAAATTAAAAGATATAGCACTAATTACCTCAATCGAATAAGTAATAATTCCAATTTATTAGCAATAACATTACTAGATGACACCGATGAAATTAGAAGGCTAAAACGACCGCATATTCTTGAGCTCCCATTTTAAAATTGAAATCGAATGTATTAGTAGAAATAGAACTATGAAATATGTACTTATGTATTAAATCTATGTTTAGTTTATAAGAACTTAACATATCTGTCAATTTATTTTGTTAAAAAATTTGCTTATTATTTACCCTGTAAATAAATTGTAAATAAAAATACAAAAAAAAATATTTAGATATAGCTCCCATACTCTTGTTGTTATTCCTACTGATCTCATCTACTATATTTTTCCTACTGTTCTCATATATTTTTTGTGTTTTTCGGTGTTATTTGCTTTAGGTTTGAGTTATTTTGTGAGGTCATATGCTATCCATGGTGGAGGGTATATAAGATTCGGCATGGCCGAACTTAACGCTTTTACTTGTTTTTTGTTTGTAGTAGCCCGTAATAGGTGCTACGATGTTGGCCTTCCAGACTTTTTACAGATTTTTTTTTGCTATTGCGTAATATGTACTGCATAATAGGTTTTAACTATCCGCTCTGTGATAAACACCTTCCTTCACTACGAGTGATCAGCAACGACATATCCCAGGTATCGGAGTTCTTTGTAGCAGAACCTGGACTTTGCCACATTGATGGTCAGATTAGTCGAAGAAAGCATCTTTGCAACATCACCCGGTAAATACTTGTACGTTTCGAAGTCAGGAGACACCACAAGCAAATCGTCCAAATAGACGAATACACGTTCACGCAGTTTTTTTAACGACTAGGCATTTCAAGCGGGATCTGCCAGAAAGCATCCTTTAGATCCACACTTGAAATGAAATGCGTGTCCTCTAGGCGACATTGCAGTCCTTCGATGATTGGCAGAGGATAGGCAACCTTGACCGTGAGTGCATTGAGTTTCCTTTTTTGCTCCTTTTCGGACTAGGGTTACGGGATTGTTCCATGGGCTTTGGCTTTGCTTAATTACTCCAATTTCTAGCATTATATCTAGTTCTGCAAACACTAGGCGCTGCACAGCCGGTGATACGGGATAGTGACGCTGTTTTACTGGTGCCGCATCTCTAGTGTCAATCCAGTGCATCTCTTCTTTCAAATGACGGAATCTGGGCGATAATTGCATAGATTTGCTCCTTTTCCTCTAAACTAAGGTGCTGGGTGGGATCTAATGGTTCATCTTCGGCCTCCTCAGCCAGTGACACCCCATTAGTTGTGAGGCAGACAACGTTTGTTATCAATCTAAAGGCCTTCATAAAATCGATAATAGCTTTCGTTTAAGGGATGGGACTAGGTAAAAATCTACGTCGAGTTCCAAATTGTTACATTTTATAGGAACCCGATTCCTTCCTATCATCCGGTCCTTAGTTCCATCGACCGTACTAATTTCCGAGCGAAAATTGTATATGTATAGGAATTTTAATTTCTTCCACTAGCTCCATACAACTCTCTCCCAGACACGTAACCGTTGCCCCACTATCTAATAGACCTTCCACCTCTTTACCGGCAATCGAGATCCTAGTATACAAACGCGTATCTTCTCCTTCGAATAACTTTGCGAGGCGATTTCTTTTATAACGTTCTCGGGCCCTCTGTATTCTCCTCCTCACACCAAAAATCCTAAATCTCGCTTCTTCATACTCCTTAATTCTAACATGGAAAAGTTTTAATTCCTTAAGCCTAGTTACTTCATTATTTCGTATCTCTAATTTTGAATTCTGTTCTTTACAACCACTTAAAATGCTATAATTCCCAATCTCAGTTGACTTTCCTAATGCTGGGGTTGGTTAGTAGCATCGGAAACAACAGACTTGCCATCTGCGTTTTCAAACTGGCCTTCATGATGCGCACTAGATCCACTTCCTTCAAGCGATTGCGCTGCTGATTCCTTAGCCTTAGTACGGAATTGTAAAAATCCTCGAAACTTTCTTGGGGACCTTGATGTCTGTCCATAATACGTCTTTTTCCCAGCAACTTATTTTTGTCGTCCGTCTCTGGTTCCAATACCATTCACGTGCGGGACCGTCTAACAAAAAATCAAAATTTGCTATGACATCCTCCCACGTACAATAGTAATCTTCCCGCAAAGACTCTACCCGAAAAATGTAATATGAATTTCCTCCCTGACCTACCGTTTCCGGACCGTAGGGGTTCCCAAAGGTCAACTGCCTTTGTGGACGTTCGCCATTTAATCGCTGGGACTGGGGGAAATATGAATGATACTGTCGCTGTTGCGGAGGCTGCCGTCTCATTTGTTCCATAGGCGGTCCCATTCGTGGAGATGATTGTTCCTCCGGAGCTGTACGGGGCATTCCAGCCTGTTGACCTAGAACGGGTCCTACAGGGGATTACACTATGCAACAAAAAAAAATTTTTGTTTCCCAGACCTAAAAATTATTTTTTTGTATAGATTTTGGCATACTGTTATATAAAATCAAAACCAAAAATTTTTTTATGGATAAATGTTTTTTAAAAAAAAATTTATAGAATCGAAGGTAACCTTAGTATTTTGCACTATAATTTTTGTAGTATATGCCCGATAAGGTCGACTTATACGTTAAATTGAAGCTATTAATGTGGGATACCAATGTTGGAAATATCTCTTTCACGTAGAAACATTGGTGTAGTAACAGTCATTAAACAAATTGGAAAAAGTAGGTTTTTTAAAAAAAAACCTTTGATGAAAAAAGCGAAGAAAATAATGCCTTTTTTTAATTCTTTTTAAATAGCAATTTATTTGTTACTTTTATTTATATTATGTACATTTGAGTTTATTTACATGTACAAGTTTCATTAGAAGTAATTGTGAGTTCTTTTTTGGCGTTTGTAGATTTCGGAATCGGTTTCTCTAATGAAACCGAATTTTTTTCATGTGTGTGACACCAAATTGCACCAGAAACTGTTATCCACATCCCTTGGACAAAATTTTTGTTGCATAGTGTTATCAAAAAACGAATCTCCTCTGATCTGCCCTGCCTGAATGTATAGTGGCCTAAGGCTTTCTTCAACTATTCCAGGCATTATGACCCGTAGTCTTTCTTCTACGGTTCTTAGTAAGTCTCTTTGCCGTAATCCTACTGCAGAATCGACCACGTCACGAACCTGATTGCACACTCGGTCCGTCTGTCGAGATCCACAAAGTTATTCCTGCTTTGCCCTTCATTGTTATCCGTTATCTGATTAACACGCATTTCCTTGATGTTGGCCTTGCCTCATTTCCTGTCTAATGTGTTGCGCCGTGAGGCTACTCTAATCGGGCGAGGTAATCGTATTTTCCAAATTTATTGAATTTTCTGTTATATTATGTAGTGTAAGAGCATGACTAGACCCTGGAGGAACTCTAGGAAACGCGTTTGCTTCAGAAAACACATTACTTGTGGTTCCAGCCAAGCCCATAGTAGTGGTAGGAACTACAATTTGCCCTGGAAATCGTTTGGGGGATTTGTAGCCCCTTCCTGATTTTGTGATCTCGTGTTCACCATTTTTTCTTTAAAAAAAATCCAAATACTACTCATTTGTTCCATACGTCTCATTTGTTCCATAGGCGGTCCTATTCGTGGAGAGGATTGTTCCTCCGGAGCTGTACGGGGCATTCCAGCCGGTGCAACAAAAAAAAATTTTTCTTTCCCACACCTAAAAATTATTTTTTTGTATAGATTGTGGCATACTGTTGTATAAAATCAAAACCAAAAATTTTTTAATGGATAAATTTTTTTTAAATTTTTTTTAAATTTTTTTTTATAGAATCGAAGGTACCCTTAGTATTTGAACTATAATTTTTGGAGTATATGCCCGATAAGGTCGACTTATACGTTAAATTGAAGCTATTAATGTGGGATACCAATGTTGGAAATATCCCTTTCACGTAGAAACATTGGTGTAGTAACAGTCATTAAACAAATTGGAAAAAGTAGATTTAAAAAAAAAATCCTTTGACGAAAAAAAAAATAAAAAAATATTTGCCTATTTTTTTTAATTTCTGTTAATAGCAATTTTATTTGTTACTTTTATTTATATTATGTACATTTGAGTTTATTTACATGTACAAGTTTCATTAGAAGTAATTGTGAGTTCTTTGTTGACGTTTGTAGATTTCGTAATCGGTTTCTCTAATGAAGAATCAAATATACACATTCCCCCATTATTCTTTCATCCCAGTAACGGCGCTCGATGGACTTAATTTCTTGGTGAAACCTTTCGCCATGTTCGTTACGTCGTCAAGATTCTCGGGGAAAAAGTTTAAATGAGAATGCAAGAAATTTATTTTTTAGGGACATATGCACACCTGTTGGAATACATAAAGCGAAAAAAAGTTAGAAGAATACATAGATATGTGTTATATACATATATATAGAAAAATATATTTCTTACCAATTTTTTCATAATTTTTTACCAAATCATTAATCATTGTTTCATATTGCGGGCTTTTATTGGATCCAAAAAAATTTGAAACCACAAGCTTAAACGACCTCCATGCTGCAATTTCATCCGACGTCAAATTTTATTCAAAATTTACATCTTTCATCAGTTTCCTTATTTTAGGCCCAAAAATCTTCGATTTTTTGAAAAGAAATACTTTTAAATAAACTTTTTAAATGTGAGAGTGAATTGCCATCTTTCCTTAAGGATTTTACAAAGTTTTTAAAGAGCCCCAGCTTAATATACTGTGGTGGCAAAATAATGTTTTCTTTTTTAACGAGAGGTGTGTATTTTATGTTGTTTTCACCCAATGTAATGTGTTTTCTTGTTGGCCATTTCTTTCTTCTGCAATGATCTTCGCGAGCACGGCTATCCCAGAGGCATAAAAACAGCTATATTTTGTATATCCGCCTTGCATTCCACATAACATCCCAACTACTTTTATATTTTATGTATTTTATCAATTCATTGTTACGTATGATTCCTTAGTGTAGACAGCAGGAGCAATGGGAATCGACAGTTTCTGATTTCCGTTGTGCAAAAGTACTGCTTTCAAACTTTCTTTACTGCTGTCAACAAATAACCGCCATTCCTTTGAATTGTATGTTTGATTAAGTTCCTCGAACAATCTGGGAATGTCCTTGCAAAAGCTTCTGTTAACCACAATTCTATAAAATTTGTTGTAAGGTATATCACGGACTCTATAATATGATATGTTAACATCTGGAGCCAAAATATTGTAGTGTTTCATCCGAGGTGCAAGTAGTTCTGCCTTATCTTTGGTCAGTTCCAAATCTCTCACTAGATCATTGTGTTGAAACTGAGTTAAAAGCGATGACTTCTGACTCAAACTTGAATAGCTCAGATTTGAGTACTCAGTTAAACTTGATGATGTTGCCGTAATTAGGCTGTTAGCTATACTTAGACACTTGGGAATTGGTATTGTTTCCGAATGTGCAACTGACAAAGTGACAGATTTTACTTCAGCGTACTTCCAGCGAATGCTCCTTCCTACTCCGATCTGTTTACTTAGATAAAAATAGCAGTCCGTATCGTGAATGAATGGTTGTCTCCAAATCATTGGAACCTGTACCTGACGTAGAAATATTGGGAGCATTCGCTGGAAGTACGCTGAAGTAAAATCTGTCACTTTGTCAGTTGCACATTCGGAAACAATACCAATTCCCAAGTGTCCCTAAAAGTCGCAACTGATGGAAACCTCATAAATAAAAAACCACAAATATTGTTGAACGACCCTCTTCCTGAGCGGATCTCATCCAATATAGCTCTCACATTGCATATAATGTTTTACGGAGGGTTACGAACGGTCATAAAACCTCGTCCTCTCTATAATTTTATAATGTCTGACATCAATCCTCATAAAAGAAAATGCAAGTGCAATGTCTCTCTCACATATCGCGAATTCAATATAAGCAAAAACATCATTTAAAAACGAAAAATATGAAACAAGATTTTTTTGAATTTCCCTAACATTTACAAAATGGTTCATAACTTTTACATCTATCCATAAACTTTTGCCAAATAGACAGTGTTTTCTTCGTTAGCATGCTGGCTTTTTTTCTATTTTTTCGGGTTTTTTTTTGTACCAGGAAAAAGTGTTTTTTTTAATAATATTTTTTTTCTCATATTTTTGACGACTGTTTCTAAATTAAAGATTCTACGTGAAAGCGATATTTGCAGCATATGTAGACCTCATAATTCCCTTTAATTTAACGCACAACACGGCTCAATCTGGCTTAGACTTGAAAAGTAATGGTCCAAATACTAAATGTACTTCCCTTGAAAGCTGGAATTTAAAAAAAATTTACCTTAAACATTTTTTTTAATATTTTTTTCGTGTGTGTGACACCAAATTGCACCAGAAACTGTTATCCACATACCTTGGACAAAATTTTCGTGCATAGTGTTATCAAAAAACGAATCTCCTCTGATCTGCCCTGCCTGACTGTATAGTGGCCTAAGGCTTTCTTCAACTATTCCAGGCATTATGACGCGTAGTCTTTCTTCTACGGTTTTTAGTAAGTCTTTTTGCCGTAATCCTACTGCAGAATCGACCGCGTCACGAATCTGATTGCACCCTCGGTCCGTCTGTCGTGATCCACAAAGTTATTCCTGCTTTGCCCTTCATTGTTATACGTTATCTGATTAACACGCATTTCCTTGATGTTGGCCTTGCCTCATTTCCTGTCTAATATGTTGCGCCGTGAGGCTACTCTAATCGGGCGAGGTAATCGTATTTTCCAAATTTATTGAATTTTCTGTTATATTAGGCATGTTTTCGTTACAAGCTAGCACTTTTAGTTTAGCACTTTGCAACGAAAACAACTAACTGGCACATAAGCAATAAGTGGCGGATTTTCACTACCTGGTAGCAATGGTGCCATGAGTTGCGAAGAAAGAACAGTGCGAAACAGACAAAAAATTCGTGAAAAGTATTTATAAAACATATATTTACTATTCTATGTTCAATTGTTTACACTCTTTTTGCAAATATTAAAATAATTTCCCATTTTTGTTCTTCTTCTTCCCACTAATTCACAATAATTGATAAAATCTCTCCAAAAATGGGATGCCATATTGCTAAATATATGGTGCCCAATCTGGCAACATCATACTCGATTAAGACATGAACACAAGCACCAAACTTCATCGGGAACTAATAGTGCTTAAAAGTGCTTAGCTCCCCATACAAATTAAGCACTTATGGTGTAACGAAAACACGCCTATTATGTAGTGTAAGAGCATGGCTAGACCCTGGAGGAACTCTAGCAAACGCATTTGCTTCAGAAAACACATTACTTGTTCCAGCCAAGCCCATAGTAGTGGTAGGAACTACCATTTGCCCTGAAAATCGTTTGGGGGATTTTTGGATTTGGCCGGTTTTTTTGGTGTTTGTGTTAAGTTTTGGGCTCTGGTGTGTTCTGACATATACAAAGGGGGTAAAACTTTAAGCCCCCCCCCACCATTTGCTACAAAGTTGCTGAAGATATCCTACACGTCAGATGAACAGAACACATAGTTTGATATACCGATATTCTGCACGAACAAGCAAAGGGGTAAAACTTCCATATGATGAATAACGAAGTAAAACTTTAACGCCCCGAAAATAAAATTCAGATGTGATCTTTCAAAACGCCGATAGACGTGTATATTTTTTTGGTCTCCTCCATCAGAATCCACTGACAGAACCCTGTTATTTTGAAAAAAGTTTGAAATTGTTGTACAGTGTTATCGGTTTCTAGCGTGAGTGGGGGACCAAATGTTGAAAATATTTCTTTTAAAAAGGTGACTACATTTTTTGTCGTTGTTTCAGTTAGTTTTTGCAATTTTAGGTATCCTGAATAGCTGTCAATAAAGACAATGAAGTTCTCGTTATTCAAATGAAATAAATCAGCAGCTCCGGTTTCAAATCCATGACAGTATCTTGCCGCCTATTTTTATTTTATTATTTTTACGTTGATAGATTTGACACGCCGCACACTTCTTCACGTAATCAGAAATGTTTTGACTCATTCGTGGCTAAAATACTGAAATACTGGCAAGAGCCATTCTAACACATTTTGCATAGCTAAAGTGTCCATTGTGTATGTGTTTTAAGCCGATTTGGCGGTGGGAACCAGCATCTTAGATGATTTGAAAATTATGCCATCATTGTTTACCGACAACTCTTCTCTAAAATACCAATACATTTGAATTTCTTTTGGCAGTTTTTCTTTTAGAGTCGGCCACCCTTTTTTATATAATTTATAAGAGTTTGGTAAGAGTCATCCAATTTCGCAATTTTTTGTAAATTGATCAATTCTTTGTCGGATATAGACAATATCATTTGAACATCAAGACTCTCTTCTTCTTCATTATTTGCTTTATTCTCGCAATCACGGCTTAGGGGATCAGCTAAATAAATTTTTATACCAGGTTTGCATTGTACGTGAGTAAACTTAGGCGGATTCTTCTTAGACCAGACGGCATCACTCCAGCAGAAATGCAGAAAATGTTGAACTACATTATCCCCTGACTGGAGAACATTTATGTAGGCTGTATCAGGCTTTCATACATCCCGAATCGATGGAGGGATACTAAAGTGGTATTCATACCTAAAGCGGGTAAGATATCACACACTAGGCCAAAAGACTTCAGACCAATTAGCCTATCCTCCTTCCTATTGAAAGGTCTGGAAAGACTTTTAGATTATTTCATTAGGGAAATCCTGGATACAAAACTCCTGTCGGTGAACCAACATGCTTACAATAAGGGGAAGTCTACAGAATCAGCCCTGCACGAACTTGTGAGCACTATCGAATCGTCCCTGCATTTCAAGGAATTCACCATGGTGGCATTTTTTGACATAGAAGGGGCTTTTAACAACATTCACTCAGATGCAGTAATTGCGTCACTGTCACATCTACACTAAACCTCTGCATCAAGACATTCATTTATTCATCTACAGTAGTGTACACTACTTCACTGCACACTGAAACATTGTAGTTTTTACTCGATTGACACTACCATAGAATGATCGAAAAAAAAACAACAAACATTTCACACTGTTTGATGTTTACAATCTAGTCGTGTACTCTGCTCGTTCGGTTGTTGTATTCTTTATACTCGTTTCAATTCGTCAAACGATGAGTATAATGAAGCGAGTACACTGCTGCTTTCTTCTTCTTCAGTATGTACACTAGTGTATTTACGCCTCAAAATCAATAAATTTCTAAGGTGGTCCGTCGCTTTTTGTTTTTGCGTCTCTCTTGGCAATGACAATGAGTACAGTAGTGCAGTGTACACTGAAATCGAGTATTTTTGTTTTGGTGCATAGTACTTGAATGAGTGTACTTCTCCATTGTCTTGTTACTTATTTGTTTTGAAACCTGTTTGGCGGTTACTGTTCTCTTCTCTCATTCATTTGTTTTGTCAAAATAGAGTGTGTGGCAGTAAGTATTTGAAAAACAACTGAATGTCTTGAAAGGCCATTCAAGACATTCATTGCAGAGGTTTAATCTACACCAACTGTGTACACCTTCGAGAGAAATTGCATCACTATGATTCCCGCCAGAGATGAATGGGTTGGAAGAATACCAGGTAATATAAACCATCTCCACTTTTACACGGATGGTTCGAAGCTTGATGAAAAGGTTGGCTTCGGAGTACACTGTGCAGAGCTTAGTTTGGATATAGCTCACAGACTACCAGATATCTGCAGTGTCTATCAAGCCGAAATAATGGCAATATGGGAAGTAGCCAAGTGGCTGAGTCGCAACATAGTAACCAACACTGGCGTTGTCATTTACTCGGACAGCCAGGCTGCCATCAATTCTCTGGAGGCAACATCCCTAAATTCACAAACAGCCCTCGACTGCCGCAGATCTCTTAACGAGATGGCTGAGCAGTTTAATATACACCTCATATGGGTGCCTGGGCATAGGGATATCCCGGGGAACTGCAAAGCCGATGAACTTGCTAGGAAAGGGACGACATTACAAATTCTCGAAGAATTTGCACATATTGGTGCGCCACTATCCACGTGTAAGCTTTGGCTTAGGCAAGAGGCAATTAGGCAGTCCAACGAAAGATGGGCAGAAATCGGCACCTGCAGGTTAGCTAGACAAATCTGGCCAAGTTATAACCTGAGAAGATCAAAATGTTAGTATCAGTTCTGACGGGACACTGCTTGATCGGCGAACACGCCAAAAGATTGGGTATTGACTCTAATGACTTCTGCAGAAGCTGTGGAGATGAGGAAGAAGTGGAGAACATTGAGCACTTGCTATGCGACTGCCCCGCTCTGAGTAAACGACGACTGGACATACTGGGGTCGGCCTTTCTAGGCAGCCTATACTATCGATAAATTTGTATATCAAACAGGTTGGTTTCGATGAGGGGCATTTCAGCCTGTGGTTACACTAGGGACCTAAACTAGTCTATGCGAGCTTGTATAAAAAAAAATACGGCTGCCACCCTAACCTAAACCCTGGGGTATTTTGATGGAGCACTATTCGAATAATAGGGCAACAACATCAATTTACTTCAAATCAATATTAGATGCTCCGCAAGTATATTGTAGTTCACAAGCTGTGAAAAGATTTGTGGAGCAGATAAACGAAAGTTTGCAAGGGCTAAATGCTCTGAAAATAGAGGCGCATGAAATGGTACAAGCCTTCTTGTGCTCTGTGCTACATAGAAAACTAGATGAGCAATTACGCATTCAGTTTGAGCAGCATTTAGGGAAATTTCGTGGGTTTCCAAAAGTGGATGATCTCATGGAGTTTTTAAGACAGATGCAGTATTCCTTGGAGGCAAGTCAACAATTCACTGAAAAGAGTGAAGTAAGGTGGGCAATTCCTGCAGGAAATAGAAGATCGGGAAATATTAGGGAACAATCGGTGAAAAGAAACAAATGTCTACTCGGATGTGTAGTTGGACATTTGTTATATAGATGCTCTGGATTTAGAAACCTCAAGGAAAGATGGGACAAGGTTATGGAGCATAATGTATGCTCAAAGTGTTTAGGCATTGGTCATGTGAAAAGGACATGTACTAGTAGTTTTAATTGCAAAAGTTTCAATAGGGAACATCACTCGCTGCTTCATAAGGAGAAAGTAAATCCGAAGACTGCAGTGGTGTACAATATCACTGAAATAGATAATACGTGTGTATTATTAGCGACAGCAGTGGTTGAAGTAGGAGATGGAGTAGGAAGTTGGCTAAATTGTCGCATACTGTTAGATAGTGGGTCGCAGGTGTGCTTAATGACAAACAATTTCAAAAATAAATTGAAAATTACTGGTGAAAGCACCAACAGAGAAATTGAGGGTCTAGCGAAGCAAAAATCTTTTATCAATGAGAAGGTAGGAGTTAGTCTTCGGTCCAAAACATCGGACTACAATACCCATTTAGAGGCATTGGTAATACAAACCATATTATCGAATGTCACAGAGACAATGGTAAAGGCAGAACAATTTCCAGCTAATGTAAAATTAGCTGATACCGAATATAACATTCCGAGGGGTATAGATATGCTAATAGGGGCTGAAATTTTCTTCGACATTTTTCTAAAGGGCAGATAAAAAATAATCGGGGAAAATTGAATTTAAGTGAAACTAAATTAGGATGGATAGTAAGTGGTTCTGCTATTATAGAACAATCACGGACAAAGCCGTAGCAACAATTCATAAAAGAGATGAATTGATGCAGAAGTTTTGGGAAATAGAGGAGGTTCCTCAAGTAGAGAAGTTCACAGCGGCGGAAAAGGAGTGTGAACATTTATTTAATAATAGTGATCATCTAGCAATGGATGGCAAATTTAAAGTGGGATTACCGTTTAAAAGTAGTGCCAAAGAGTTAGGAAGTTCGAGTGTAATTGCAAATCGAAGATTTTTTGTACTCGAGAGGAAGTTGGAAAAAAATGAGAATTTAAAAATTCAATACCACGAGTTTCTTCGTACGTACCTAAACATGGGTCATATGGAGATGCAGAATGAACCATTAAGCACAGGAGAAGGGTATTATTTACCACATCACTGTGTGCTAAGGCCTGAGAGTTCTTCAACAAAATTAAGGGTTGTATTTGATGCATCATGCAAAACACAACAAACGTTTCCTTAAACGATATACTGCATACAGGGCCAAAAGTGCAGGAAAATCTGTTCAACGTATTGCTTAGATTTAGGAAACATAGGTATTTATTTTCAGCAGATATTGAAAAAATGTATAGGCAAATTTGGCTGGAAGAGGCTGATAGGAAATTTCAGTTAATATTCTGGCGTTGGAATAACAACGAGCCCATTAGGTCTTATGTGCTTAACACAGTAACATATGGGACTGCTTATTTGGCAGTAAATTGTTTGCAGACAGTAGCAAGATGGAATAAAAATGAATTCCTGAAAGAAGTGGAATCCATAGGAAGTGATTTCTATATGGATGATTTAATGACAGGAGGAGACTGTTTAAAGATAGTGAAATCACTTCAGGTGAACATAAATGAAATTATGTTGTGTTACGGCATGCCTTTAAGAAAATGGTGTTCGAATCATGAATCCATTTTGAATAATATAGAGGAAAAATATGTCGTAGGTAGCTTCGATATAGAGTCGGGCCTTTCAGAATGTGTAAAGGCACTAGGTGCTAGGTGGGATTAAAATACAGGGTTGAGGAATCTAAGAAAAGAAAAGTGAGATATCGAAGTTATTTGATTCTTTTGGTATTGGTTGGTAGTAGTGGTAACAAAGATTTTGCTGCAAGATCTGGGGAAAATGAAAGTCGATTGGGATGAAGAAATTTGCGGAGAACTATCGAGTAGGTGGAACACGATAAGAAAGAGCTTTATATTTGTGAACGAAGTCAAGATACCCAGACATATTATTTGTGTCAAACCAACACAAATTAGATTCATGGGTTCGGGGACGCATCGATGAAAGTATATGGGGCAGCCATCTACATTCGTTTAGTTGACGACAAGGGCAATGTGTATACTAGGTTAGCACGTCAAAGTCTAGGGTAGCACCAATAAAAATAATAAATTTGCCCGGTTTAGAATTGTGTGCTAGTGTGTTGTTAGTAGAACTAATTAAGGTGTTAGTAGATAGTTTAAAACTAAAGATTTCATCTAATGAAATTATATACATAGATTCCTCAATAGTTATAAACTGGTTAAAGTTAGATCCGGCAATGCTACAAGTTTTTGTGTCGAACAGGGTAGCCTTATTCAATCCATGACTACGGTGTCGCAATCGGAAGAAAATCCGTCAGATCTGTTGTCACGGGGGCTGTTGGGAAAGCAAATAGAATTCGAAGGTCCTCAATTTTTGAAACAACAGATCCTGGCGAGTCCGGTTAATGAGTTAGTTGTGGAAATACCGGAGGTGAAGAAGCGAGCAAGGGTATTAGTTATGCATGAAAAAGGTGCATGGCGGAGGAACATTGATCATAGGAATAAATTTTCGTTTCTTCTTTCATTGTAGCTAAGGTGATTGAATTCACTAATAGGGCAAGGAAAGGAATTAATAAATCGCCCATTCTGTATAGGAAGGAAGCTCTTCAGCTAATTATAAGGGATATTCAATCTGTATCTTTTCTGGAAGAATTAAAGATGATGAAAAATGATGGAAAGGTAAATAAAACATCAGACCTACGAACTTTATGCCCGACATTAGATTCGGCAGGGATAATAAGAGTGGGGGGTAGACTAGAAAATAGTAGCTTGTCATATGATGCTAAACATTCCATATTGTTGCCATACAAATGGGACACAGGGATTGTTAGCGATTATAAGACAACAATTCTGGCCTCTGCGTGGACGACAATTGGTAAAAAAGGTGGTGAATAGATGCTATAGATGTTTTAGGGAGGAACCGAGAAAGATTCACCAGTTAATGGGAAATTTGCCGGAAGATAGGGTAATAAGCTCGCCCATTTTTGAATGTGGGGATTGATTTCCTCGGTCCCATAGCGATTCATCATAAAATCAAAGGGAAAAGAATAGACAAATCCTATGTTTGTGTTTGCTTTGCTACTAAAGCAGCACATTTAGAGGTTGTATCCGATTTGACGTCGGCGGCATTTATTGGGGCACTAAAGAGATTTGTTTCAAGACGAGGATGTCCACTGAAAATATATTCAGATAACGGAACGAATTTTATGGGGGCGTCAAATAGCCTGAATGACATTTTTAATCTGTTTGCCGAGAAGCAGCATACGGCACAATTAGGTGAATTTTGTATACAACGAAACATTGAGTGGTTGAATATTCCGGCAAGATCACCGCATGTGGGAGGATTATGGGAGGCATGCGTAAAATCCGAAAAGAAGCATTTCTATACAGTGCCGGGCGGAACAATGACATACGAGGAATTGTCAACACTAATGTCTCTGATAGAAGCAGTTTTGAACTCGAGACCATTAACTCCTTTATCAGACGATCCTAACGACTTTAGTGTACTAACTCCTGGACATTTCTTGATTGGGGAACCTTTCACGATGGTAGTAGATTCTTCCAAAAATAGGAGTTACAAGGGATTACGTGAGCATTGGAAATCGGTTCAAGACAATGTTCATGAAGTTTGGAAACGATGGTCTTCCGAATATTTCTCCGAGTTAAAAAAAAGATATAAATGGAATAAGCCTCATGTAAATATTAAAGCGGGAACTTTGGTATTGTTAAAGGAGGATAATCTTCCGCCATTGAGCTGGAGGCGGGGCAGGGTCATCCGAACGATTTTGGGTTCAGAATGTTTGTCCTTTTCCCACTTAGAATGTTGAAGATGATGTATTGGTGAAACCGTCCAATAACGATAAAAAGTCGTGGAATGAAAAGGCGACTAAAAATTCGAATGAAGGATCGGTTAAATCGACCTTAGTAGTATATCGTACAAAAAATACTAGAATTAAAAGTAAAAATATTTTATATTTACAAATTAATTTATTATGTATTATAAGTCCAATTAAAGGACAAATAGAAGTAGTTAAATTGAAATTCAAGCAGGGATCTTCTTCGAGGAGGTTCGTGCAGAGGGTTTGACAAAATCATCGAGGGACATTGTAGTGCACGTCATCAGCTCAACTTATATGTCAGCGATAGGACTTTGGATGAAACAATGGAAGTTTATGGAAAGGATACCAGAACTGCAAAAGGTTTATATGCGGTCGGAATTGGAAGACATATACCATCGAATACTCAACAGAAATGAGCTCATATTGTCTTCAATACCAGATAGAAGGAAGAGAAGAGCTGTCCTTGCATTTGTCGGCGGTATTTATCTATTATCTATTTGGTCCTATTGATGAAGAGCATGCCGAAGCTCTAGCCCAGAAAATTCAAAACGTTGAAGAGAATCAGGAGTATCTTCTGAGCCTAGCAAAAAATCAATCCTCAATCCAGGATATAACCTCAGATATCATTAAGAAACAAAATGAGGTTGTCTTCAAAAATATGGAGAGATTTAAGAACTCCTTTGGCGCGCTGGAAGAACGAGTCAATATTCTGGCAGATCGAGAAGTCAACATACGGAATGTTACTGAGGTTCTAGTAACATTAGAAGCCTTTGTGGAGATACAAAACAATTTGATTGCAGTAATGATGAACTCGAAGGGAAGCTTTCTTCGTGAAGTAATGTCAGTCAGGACGTTTAAAAAGGAAATTGCCTACTGAGAGCCCTGTGGATTTAGCCAAACTCGCTTATGTGACGACAAGAACTACATCAGAACTAATCCTCTTCAACATACGGTTGCCGCTAATAAACGTGGATATGTTTAACTCATATGCAATACATACATACATTGCGCTTCATGATACGTTTTCCGTCAAGATACAGCCGAGCAGTAACTATATGTTAATTGACGAGAGGAAAACGATGTTCTACTACCTAGACGAAGAGAACTGGGCACGTAGCCAGAGGACTGATGATATGATGATCTGTCCACAGTTACATCCCATCTACAATACTCGAGAGACGAAGAGTTGTGAGGTGCGACTGTTTCTGAAGGCAAGCGAGATTCCCGAGAGCTGCAAACTTGAAATTAAGGTGTGGGAAACCTATTGGAAGCAGATACGGGCGCCAAATACTTGGATATTTTCTATTCCAGAAAAAGTTGCTGCCGAAACAGTATGTTTGGGAAAAGGCGCGTTTCTATGATCCAGGGTCAAGGATTGATAAAAATGCAGCCAGACTGTCATCTGGAAACGGAAAAAACCAACTTATGGGCGTATGACGAGTACAGCAGCGATGTGGACTATGTAATTCCAAATGTGAACTTGTCGCTATCTCTACCATCATTGACGCATTTAAAGTTACAAAACGATGTCGAAATCGACAAGCTGTCAGATATTCAAACTACAACCTAGATTCTGGGATTTCCAACACATCTGGACATTCATCATCTGACGCACTACGGTCTAAGCATATCTACGTGTATAATCATCACCGTCATCATAATAGCGCTGGTATGGATCCTGAAGATGAAATACCTTCCAGCAACCATTGCACTACCTCGCATAAGATAGGGTAGATTTAATTAATATCTGTACATGTAATTATATTATAGTATTAGTATATTTGTAATATTTAGAAATAAAGACTAAGGTCAGACTAGAGAAGTAATAAACATTGTAGTTTATGATGGTGTTATCAAACACAAAGAGAGGGATGATATCTTTAATGCAGTGTGACATGCACGATGTGCCTAAATTTAGATTGTTATGTTGAGTGCAGTGATGCACGTATTGGGTCCGGTTATAAAAACTGTCTGGTTGTACGAATGTCATAAATTATGTAGTAACAACAACATGTGTGTATGTTGGTTTGATTATTAGATAGGGCTACACACTGCGTGGGTCATTCTGCTATCAATATGTATTCTCTCTGTTCCTCTTATGTATAAGTTTGGCTAAGAATTATTTGGTTAATCGTTATATAGGGAAAAATATTCTGTAAATAAAATGAGTTCTCTTATGACTTTAAACCGAACAACACCTCGATCTATTTATTTCTCCGTTCCTTGGCCTTCAGCTTAAACAAGGAGAAAGATACTTAGATCTTTCCTGGCCAAAATGCAGGTTCTTGGAGTGCCTTCACAGTTGGACACAAGCAGTTTAAAGTTGGGTGTCCTGATACCGCACACCCTTCCTCCCACTGCGTAGGGCTCCTGTATCAGGACGATGTCTACTGCACCTGTGGACAGGCGCAGCAATAGGGCTGCTGAGGCTGCTTTAGCGTGATGGAGGTTAATCTGTAGAATTCTTACCATCATTGGTAATTGACAGATTAACATCCTCCCCGACAAGCGTGTTATCGAACTCTTCGACCGTATCATCGAGCGTTTCCCCGCCAGATGCGTCAAAAGAGTCCGGAGACTCCCCTCAGCCCCTCTGTGTCAGAAGTAGAGCTTTCGTCCTCAGAGAAGGACGTTACAGATCTTCTGTTAGAGTTGGAGTCACCAGAAATAACGGGCGTGTGTACCTCCGCACTTCCCGAAAGCCGTGTATCAACCAAGGTGGACGATTCACCTTCCGCAGTGGTAGCTATATTCTTCTTGTATACCTTCAAAACTATAGTCTCGAAGCCATATTGTAGGGTTGCACTTGCACGTTGTATCTGGTATATGTATATGGGAGGTGGATTCGGCGTTAAGGATCAAATTGACAATTGATTCTCCAATTATGGGAATTTCTATTTTTTTTATACAAGCTCACATACACCAGTTTAGGTCCCTAGTGTTACCACGGGCTGAAATGCCCCTCATCGAAACCAACCTGTTTGATATACAAATTTGTCGATAGTACGAATATCGGTACTGGAAAGATCGGTTAGGCTGCCTATAAAAGCCGACCCCAGTATGTCCAGTCGTCGTTTACTCAGAGCGGGGCAGTCGCATAGCAAGCGCTCAATGCTCTCCACTTCTTCCTCATCTCCACAGCTTCCGCAGAAGTCATTAGAGTCAATACCCAATCTTTTGGCATGTTCGTCGATCAAGCAGTGTCGCGTCAGAACTGATACTAACGTAGACAATCTTTGCCTCTCTAGTGCGAGGAGATATTTTGATCTTCTCAGGTCATACCTTGGCCAGATTTGTCTATCTACTCTGCAGGTTCCGATTTCTGTCCATCTTTCGCTGGACTGCCTGATTGCCTCTTGCCTAAGTCAAAGCACGTGGATAGTGGCGCACCAATATATGCAAATTCTTCGAGAATTTGTAATGTCGTCCCTTTCCTAGAAAGTTCATCGGCTTTGCAGTTCCCCGGGATATCCCTATGCCCAGGCACCCATATGAGGTGTATATTAAACTGCTCAGCCATCTCGTTAAGAGATCTGCGGCAGTCGAGGGCTGTTTGTGAATTTAGGGATGTTGCGTCCAGAGAATTGATGGCAGCCTGGCTGTCCGAGTAAATTACAACGCCAGTGTTGGTTACTATGTTGCGACTCAGCCACTTGGCTACTTCCCATATTGCCATTATTTCGGCTTGATAGACACTGCAGGTATCTGGTAGTCTGTGAGCTATATCCAATCTAAGCTCTGCACAGTGTACTCCGAAGCCAACCTTTTTATCAAGCTTCGAACCATCCGTGTAAAAGTGGATATGGTTTCTATTACCTGGTATTCTTCCAACTCATTCATTTCTGGCGGGAATCATAGTCATGTAATTTCTCTCGAATGTGTACACAGTTTGTATATAGTCCACTCGGTCGGTTACCATAGCACTACACGTTGATATCCTCATGTGACCGTAGTTTTTATACCTCCACATTGATAGGCAGTTTAATCTTATTGCCGCTTTGGTTGCAACTTCTCTCGCCACAATATTAATCGGCAGTATAGGGCTTGTAGAGACTCGGTCGCTGTAGTCCTTAAGGCTCCGCTTATGCTCAGGCAGGCTGTTCTCTGAACCTTTGTTAGTAGGTTGGTGATGGTTAGTTTGTCAGTTGCCGTCCACCATACCACAATGCCGTATAACAGTATAGGACGAACTACTGCTATATATATCCAGTGGACGATTTTAGGAGAGAGGCCCCACCGCACCCCTACAGCCTTTTTGCAGGAATATAAGGCGACGTTGGCCTTCCTTATACGTTCCAATACGTTAAGTTTAAATAACAGTTTTCTATCTAGAATTATTCCTAAAAATTTTGCACTTTAAGAAAAGACTAGATCTGTTCCGTTTATCCGAGGTGGGGGGTCCACATGTGGGACTTTATTCATCCTAGTAAAGAAAACCAATTCTTTTTTTTTTTGGGTTTACGCCCAAACCGCTGCTTCTGGCCCATCTAGCCAATTTGTTCAGAGCAATGCAGGGACGATTCGATAGTGCTCACAAGTTCGTGCAGGGCTGATTCTGTAGACTTCCCCTTATTGTAAGCATGTTGGTTCACCGACAGGACTTTTGTATCCAGGTTTTCCCTAATGAAATAATCTAAAAGTCTTTCCAGACCTTTCAATAGGAAGGAGGATAGGCTAATTGGTCTGAAGTATTTTGGCCTAGTGTGTGATATCTTTCCCGCTTTAGGTATGAATACCACTTTGGTATCCCTCCATCGATTCGGTATGTATGAAAGCCTGATACAGGCTACATAAATTTTCTCCAGCCAGGGGATAATGTACTTCAACATTTTCTGCATTTCTGCTGGAGTGATGCCGTCTGGTCCTGGTGACTTGAAGGGCTCAAAGCTATTAATAGCCCAGCTTATTCTGGATCTCTCAGTCAACAAGCTAGCGACGCTCGCAGTCCACTCGCACTCTTGTTGGTCCTGCTGATCCTCTGGTTCTGTTAGAGAGTTCCCCGGGAAATGTGTGTCGAGCAGTACATTCAGCGACTGCTCGCTGTTTTTGGTCCAATTATTTGCCTCATCCTGCAAGTAATCCACTGTACAGGGTGAAGCTGATAGTATTTTCCTCAGCCTTGCGGCGTCATAGACCTTTTCCACTTCGCCACAGAAGGTATACCAAGAACGTCTTTGCGCCTTTCTAAGCTCCTTCTTATAGATCTTGAGTTGCTCTTTATAGGCATCCCAAACATTAGCGACCCCCGTAGATTTAGCCTTGTTGAATAGCTTGTTGCAGGTAGCCGTTAGCTCAGAAGTCCACCATTGGGGTTTAGTTTTACCCTTGTACCTTGTTTTTGGACAGGCTTCTTCAAGGGAACTATTGAATGATGTGGTGATATGCTCGACCAGATTATCCAGACCGGCTTTGTCATTCGGTTCGTACAGAAGTTTGGAGTTGAGGACTTTTTTGAAATTCTTTTCATACAGGTGCCACTTTGTCTTTCTCACATTTATGTGGACGGCAGGTTCAGGCGCTTTTTCAGCGAGTTTGAACTCAATATAATGGTGATCTGAGGGAAAATTTTCGACATTTTTGGTGTGGTCGGCTTTGGCCAAGACCAACCGACGGACAGTAGGACGATTGGGGAACCCCGCTCCATCGGAACACGAAGGCATCCCCGTCAAGGAATTTATTTATTATACCCTTCACCATAGGATGGGGGGTATATTCATTTTGTCACTCCGTTTGTAACACCTCTAAATATTGATCTGAGACCCCATAAAGTATATATATTCGTAATCGTCGTAAAATTCTAATTTAGCCATGTCCGTACTGGCCTAGTGATACTGCAAAGATTCCAGATTTACTTGATTTTATAGTTTACAAGGGTATACCAAGATTTTCCTTTGATATTGCAGCGAGCTATGATCTAAGCTCCGATCATAGCCCAATTATAGCAAATTTTCGGACTTATATTGATAAACGAACATTTTTTCCTAAACTTATAACTAAAAATATCGACAGGAGTGTTTTTAAGGATTGGATCGAATCAAATCTGAATTTGAATATTAATATAAGAAGCGGTGACGAACTAGAAGATGCAGTGGAATCCTTTAACGAAATCATACATAAAGCTTCGTACAGATCTACCTCACTTGAATCTCAATCTAGTCACTCAAATATTCGGCTTTCGTTTGAAATAAGACATCTTATAAAAACAAAAAGGCGTTTGAGAAAGAGTTGGCAAAAATCGAGACATCCAAGTGATAAATCAAAATTTAATCGAGCTACAAATTATCTGAATAATCGATTAAAAGAACTCAAAAATTATAGTATTTCTAATTTTCTTAGTTCTTTAAGACCGGAAAAAATAACGAGTACAATTTGTGGAAGGCAACGAAATACATAAAACGACCTCAAAAGAGAACGTTCCAATTAAAGATGTAAATGGATTATGGTGTAGAACAGATAAAATCAAAGCTGAAGCTTTTAAGAAACATCTAGAGGATACATTCAAGCCGAATTCTACATGCAGCAGTGTCCAATCAAAACAAATTAGCGATTATCTCGATGTTCCATGTCAAATGTTTCGCCCTATAAAATGCTTTACTGCTCGAGAAGTTGAAAACGAAATAAAAATTATGAACCCCAAAAAAACACCAGAATATGACAATATTGACTCTAGGGTTATCAAAGCTTTGCCTAAAAAAGGATTAATTTATCTTACAATCATTTTTAAAGCAGTCCTAAGATGATCTCATATCCCGGCTCAATGGAAATACGCAAAAATAATAATGACATTAAAACCTAATAAGCCTGAAAACATTATTAGCTCTTATAGACCCATTAGTTTATTACCTACAATCTCCAAATTGTTTGAGCGGCTTTTCAAAAAACGACTATTTCCCATTCTTGAAGCCCAGCAATTAATGCCAGATCATCAATATGGATTTCGACAATGACATGGTACTCCGGGGCAATGCCAAAGAGTAGTAAAAACCATAAGAGAATCTTTAGAAAATAAACTTTATTGCTCATTCGTATTTTTAGACGCCCAACAAGCCTTTGACAAGGTATGGCATAAAGGAGTATTATTTAAGTTAAATAACTTATTACCTACTCCATTCTACCTCTTATTGAAATCATATCTGAACGAAAGAAAATTCTATGTTTGTGTTAATGATGAAGTATCGGATATAGCCAATATCGAATCTGGTGTCCCACAAGGCAGTGTTTTAGGGCCTGTATTATACACATTATTTACAGCTGATTTGTCTACCAACAATGATGTAACTGTTGCAACCTATGCTGATGACACAGCAATGCTTGTTGCCAGACCAACACCTGTGGAAGCATCCCGTATTTTGCAAAAACAACTTAATATGACACAATTATGGTTAGATAAATGGAACATTGAAGTAAATGCTGAAAAGTCAACACATGTTACTTTTACTCTCAACAAGGACGACTGTCCTTCCGTTTCCTTAAACGGGGTCTCTATTCCCCAATCAAACAGTGTGAAATACCTAGGTTTGCACATAGATAGACGGTTAAAATGGAAAGAACATATTAAATCCAAAAGAACGTATCTTGACATCAAAACCAAGAAAATGTTCTGGCTTTTGGGTCCCAAATCTCAGCTGTCTTTGGAGACCAAGCTACTTATTTATAAATCTATTTTAAAACCTGTTTGGACTTATGGAATCCAACTCTGGGGTACTGCTTCTTATTCTAACATTGATATCATACAAAAATATCAGTCTAAAATTCTGGGACAAATAACGAATGTTCCTTGGTGTGTAAGAAATATCACTATTCATAATGATTTAAAAACACCTTTTGTCAAAGAAGAAATTAAAAGATATAGCACTAATTACCTCAATCGAATAAGTAATAATTCCAATTTATTAGCAATAACATTACTAGATGACACCGATGAAATTAGAAGGCTAAAACGACCGCATATTCTTGAGCTCCCATTTTAAAATTGAAATCGAATGTATTAGTAGAAATAGAACTATGAAATATGTACTTATGTATTAAATCTATGTTTAGTTTATAAGAACTTAACATATCTGTCAATTTATTTTGTTAAAAAATTTGCTTATTATTTACCCTGTAAATAAATTGTAAATAAAAATACAAAAAAAAAATATTTAGATATAGCTCCCATACTCTTGTTGTTATTCCTACTGATCTCATCTACTATATTTTTCCTACTGTTCTCATATATTTTTTGTGTTTTTCGGTGTTATTTGCTTTAGGTTTGAGTTATTTTGTGAGGTCATATGCTATCCATGGTGGAGGGTATATAAGATTCGGCATGGCCGAACTTAACGCTTTTACTTGTTTTTTGTTTGTAGTAGCCCGTAATAGGTGCTACGATGTTGGCCTTCCAGACTTTTTACAGATTTTTTTTTGCTATTGCGTAATATGTACTGCATAATAGGTTTTAACTATCCGCTCTGTGATAAACACCTTCCTTCACTACGAGTGATCAGCAACGACATATCCCAGGTATCGGAGTTCTTTGTAGCAGAACCTGGACTTTGCCACATTGATGGTCAGATTAGTCGAAGAAAGCATCTTTGCAACATCACCCGGTAAATACTTGTACGTTTCGAAGTCAGGAGACACCACAAGCAAATCGTCCAAATAGACGAATACACGTTCACGCAGTTTTTTTAACGACTAGGCATTTCAAGCGGGATCTGCCAGAAAGCATCCTTTAGATCCACACTTGAAATGAAATGCGTGTCCTCTAGGCGACATTGCAGTCCTTCGATGATTGGCAGAGGATAGGCAACCTTGACCGTGAGTGCATTGAGTTTCCTTTTTTGCTCCTTTTCGGACTAGGGTTACGGGATTGTTCCATGGGCTTTGGCTTTGCTTAATTACTCCAATTTCTAGCATTATATCTAGTTCTGCAAACACTAGGCGCTGCACAGCCGGTGATACGGGATAGTGACGCTGTTTTACTGGTGCCGCATCTCTAGTGTCAATCCAGTGCATCTCTTCTTTCAAATGACGGAATCTGGGCGATAATTGCATAGATTTGCTCCTTTTCCTCTAAACTAAGGTGCTGGGTGGGATCTAATGGTTCATCTTCGGCCTCCTCAGCCAGTGACACCCCATTAGTTGTGAGGCAGACAACGTTTGTTATCAATCTAAAGGCCTTCATAAAATCGATAATAGCTTTCGTTTAAGGGATGGGACTAGGTAAAAATCTACGTCGAGTTCCAAATTGTTACATTTTATAGGAACCCGATTCCTTCCTATCATCCGGTCCTTAGTTCCATCGACCGTACTAATTTCCGAGCGAAAATTGTATATGTATAGGAATTTTAATTTCTTCCACTAGCTCCATACAACTCTCTCCCAGACACGTAACCGTTGCCCCACTATCTAATAGACCTTCCACCTCTTTACCGGCAATCGAGATCCTAGTATACAAACGCGTATCTTCTCCTTCGAATAACTTTGCGAGGCGATTTCTTTTATAACGTTCTCGGGCCCTCTGTATTCTCCTCCTCACACCAAAAATCCTAAATCTCGCTTCTTCATACTCCTTAATTCTAACATGGAAAAGTTTTAATTCCTTAAGCCTAGTTACTTCATTATTTCGTATCTCTAATTTTGAATTCTGTTCTTTACAACCACTTAAAATGCTATAATTCCCAATCTCAGTTGACTTTCCTAATGCTGGGGTTGGTTAGTAGCATCGGAAACAACAGACTTGCCATCTGCGTTTTCAAATTGGCCTTCATGATGCGCACTAGATCCACTTCCTTCAAGCGATTGCGCTGCTGATTCCTTAGCCTTAGTACGGAATTGTAAAAATCCTCGAAACTTTCTTGGGGACCTTGATGTCTGTCCATAATACGTCTTTTTCCCAGCAACTTATTTTTGTCGTCCGTCTCTGGTTCCAATACCATTCACGTGCGGGACCGTCTAACAAAAAATCAAAATTTGCTATGACATCCTCCCACGTACAATAGTAATCTTCCCGCAAAGACTCTACCCGAAAAATGTAATATGAATTTCCTCCCTGACCTACCGTTTCCGGACCGTAGGGGTTCCCAAAGGTCAACTGCCTTTGTGGACGTTCGCCATTTAATCGCTGGGACTGGGGGAAATATGAATGATACTGTCGCTGTTGCGGAGGCTGCCGTCTCATTTGTTCCATAGGCGGTCCCATTCGTGGAGATGATTGTTCCTCCGGAGCTGTACGGGGCATTCCAGCCTGTTGACCTAGAACGGGTCCTACAGGGGATTACACTATGCAACAAAAAAAAATTTTTGTTTCCCAGACCTAAAAATTATTTTTTTGTATAGATTTTGGCATACTGTTATATAAAATCAAAACCAAAAATTTTTTTATGGATAAATGTTTTTTAAAAAAAAATTTATAGAATCGAAGGTAACCTTAGTATTTTGCACTATAATTTTTGTAGTATATGCCCGATAAGGTCGACTTATACGTTAAATTGAAGCTATTAATGTGGGATACCAATGTTGGAAATATCTCTTTCACGTAGAAACATTGGTGTAGTAACAGTCATTAAACAAATTGGAAAAAGTAGGTTTTTTTAAAAAAAAACCTTTGATGAAAAAAGCGAAGAAAATAATGCCTTTTTTTTAATTCTTTTTAAATAGCAATTTATTTGTTACTTTTATTTATATTATGTACATTTGAGTTTATTTACATGTACAAGTTTCATTAGAAGTAATTGTGAGTTCTTTTTTGGCGTTTGTAGATTTCGGAATCGGTTTCTCTAATGAAACCGAATTTTTTTCATGTGTGTGACACCAAATTGCACCAGAAACTGTTATCCACATCCCTTGGACAAAATTTTTGTTGCATAGTGTTATCAAAAAACGAATCTCCTCTGATCTGCCCTGCCTGAATGTATAGTGGCCTAAGGCTTTCTTCAACTATTCCAGGCATTATGACCCGTAGTCTTTCTTCTACGGTTCTTAGTAAGTCTCTTTGCCGTAATCCTACTGCAGAATCGACCACGTCACGAACCTGATTGCACACTCGGTCCGTCTGTCGAGATCCACAAAGTTATTCCTGCTTTGCCCTTCATTGTTATCCGTTATCTGATTAACACGCATTTCCTTGATGTTGGCCTTGCCTCATTTCCTGTCTAATGTGTTGCGCCGTGAGGCTACTCTAATCGGGCGAGGTAATCGTATTTTCCAAATTTATTGAATTTTCTGTTATATTATGTAGTGTAAGAGCATGACTAGACCCTGGAGGAACTCTAGGAAACGCGTTTGCTTCAGAAAACACATTACTTGTGGTTCCAGCCAAGCCCATAGTAGTGGTAGGAACTACAATTTGCCCTGGAAATCGTTTGGGGGATTTGTAGCCCCTTCCTGATTTTGTGATCTCGTGTTCACCATTTTTCTTTAAAAAAAAATCCAAATACTACTCATTCATCCCAGTAACGGCGCTCGATGGACTTAATTTCTTGGTGAAACCTTTCGCCATGTTCGTTACGTCGCCAAGATTCTCGGGGAAAAAGTTTAAATGAGAATGCAAGAAATTTATTTTTTAGGGACATATGCACACCTGTTGGAATACATAAAGCGAAAAAAAGTTAGAAGAATACATAGATATGTGTTATATACATAAATATAGAAAAATATATTTCTTACCAATTTTTTCATAATTTTTTACCAAATCATTAATCATTGTTTCATATTGCGGGCTTTTATTGGATCCAAAAAAATTTGAAACCACAAGCTTAAACGACCTCCATGCTGCAATTTCATCCGACGTCAAATTTTATTCAAAATTTACATCTTTCATCAGTTTCCTTATTTTAGGCCCAAAAATCTTAGATTTTTTGAAAAGAAATACTTTTAAATAAACTTTTTAAATGTGAGAGTGAATTGCCATCTTTCCTTAAGGATTTTACAAAGTTTTTAAAGAGCCCCAGCTTAATATACTGTGGTGGCAAAATAATGTTTTCTTTTTTAACGAGAGGTGTGTATTTTATGTTGTTTTCACCCAATGTAATGTGTTTTCTTGTTGGCCATTTCTTTCTTCTGCAATGATCTTCGCGAGCACGGCTGTCCCAGAGGCATAAAAACAGCTATATTTTGTATATCCGCCTTGCATTCCACATAACATCCCAACTACTTTTATATTTTATGTATTTTATCAATTCATTGTTACGTATGATTCCTTAGTGTAGACAGCAGGAGCAATGGGAATCGACAGTTTCTGATTTCCGTTGTGCAAAAGTACTGCTTTCAAACTTTCTTTACTGCTGTCAACAAATAACCGCCATTCCTTTGAATTGTATGTTTGATTAAGTTCCTCGAACAATCTGGGAATGTCCTTGCAAAACTTCTGTTAACCACAATTCTATAAAATTTGTTGTAAGGTATATCACGGACTCTATAATATGATATGTTAACATCTGGAGCCAAAATATTGTAGTGTTTCATCCGAGGTGCAAGTAGTTCTGCCTTATCTTTGGTCAGTTCCAAATCTCTCACTAGATCATTGTGTTGAAACTGAGTTAAAAGCGATGACTTCTGACTCAAACTTGAATAGCTCAGATTTGAGTACTCAGTTAAACTTGATGATGTTGCCGTAATTAGGCTGTTAGCTATACTTAGACACTTGGGAATTGGTATTGTTTCCGAATGTGCAACTGGCAAAGTGACAGATTTTACTTCAGCGTACTTCCAGCGAATGCTCCTTCCTACTCCGATCAGTTTACTTAGATAAAAATAGCAGTCCGTATCGTGAATGAATGGTTGTCTCCAAATCATTGGAACCTGTACCTGACGTAGAAATATTGGGAGCATTCGCTGGAAGTACGCTGAAGTAAAATCTGTCACTTTGTCAGTTGCACATTCGGAAACAATACCAATTCCCAAGTGTCCCTAAAAGTCGCAACTGATGGAAACCTCATAAATAAAAAACCACAAATATTGTTGAACGACCCTCTTCCTGAGCGGATCTCATCCAATATAGCTCTCACATTGCATATAATGTTTTACGGAGGGTTACGAACGGTCATAAAACCTCGTCCTCTCTATAATTTTATAATGTCTGACATCAATCCTCATAAAAGAAAATGCAAGTGCAATGTCTCTCTCACATATCGCGAATTCAATATAAGCAAAAACATCATTTAAAAACGAAAAATATGAAACAAGATTTTTTTGAATTTCCCTAACATTTACAAAATGGTTCATAACTTTTACATCTATCCATAAACTTTTGCCAAATAGACAGTGTTTTCTTCGTTAGCATGCTGGCTTTTTTTCTATTTTTTCGGGTTTTTTTTTGTACCAGGAAAAAGTGTTTTTTTTAATAATATTTTTTTTCTCATATTTTTGACGACTGTTTCTAAATTAAAGATTCTACGTGAAAGCGATATTTGCAGCATATGTAGACCTCATAATTCCCTTTAATTTAACGCACAACACGGCTCAATCTGGCTTAGACTTGAAAAGTAATGGTCCAAATACTAAATGAACTTCCCTTGAAAGCTGGAATTTAAAAAAAATTTACCTTAAACATTTTTTTTAATATTTTTTTCGTGTGTGTGACACCAAATTGCACCAGAAACTGTTATCCACATACCTTGGACAAAATTTTCGTGCATAGTGTTATCAAAAAACGAATCTCCTCTGATCTGCCCTGCCTGACTGTATAGTGGCATAAGGCTTTCTTCAACTATTCCAGACACTATGACCGTAGTCTTTCTTCTACGGTTTTTAGTAAGTCTCTTTGCCGTAATCCTACTGCAGAATCGACCGCGTCACGAATCTGATTGCACCCTCGGTCCGTCTGTCGTGATCCACAAAGTTATTCCTGCTTTGCCCTTCATTGTTATACGTTATCTGATTAACACGCATTTCCTTGATGTTGGCCTTGCCTCATTTCCTGTCTAATATGTTGCGCCGTGAGGCTACTCTAATCGGGCGAGGTAATCGTATTTTCCAAATTTATTGAATTTTCTGTTATATTAGGCATGTTTTCGTTACAAGCTAGCACTTTTAGTTTAGCACTTTGCAACGAAAACAACTAACTGGCACATAAGCAATAAGTGGCGGATTTTCACTACCTGGTAGCAATGGTGTCATGAGTTGCGAAGAAAGAACAGTGCGAAACAGACAAAAAAATTCGTGAAAAGTATTTATAAAACATATATTTACTATTCTATGTTCAATTGTTTACACTCTTTTTGCAAATATTAAAATAATTTCCCATTTTTGTTCTTCTTCTTCCCACTAATTCACAATAATTGATAAAATCTCTCCAAAAATGGGATGCCATATTGCTAAATATATGGTGCCCAATCTGGCAACATCATACTCGATTAAGACATGAACACAAGCACCAAACTTCATCGGGAACTAATAGTGCTTAAAAGTGCTTAGCTCCCCATACAAATTAAGCACTTATGGTGTAACGAAAACACGCCTATTATGTAGTGTAAGAGCATGGCTAGACCCTGGAGGAACTCTAGCAAACGCATTTGCTTCAGAAAACACATTACTTGTTCCAGCCAAGCCCATAGTAGTGGTAGGAACTACCATTTGCCCTGAAAATCGTTTGGGGGATTTTTAGCCCCTTCCTGATTTTGTGATCCCGTGTTCACCATTTTTCTTTAAAAAAAATCCAAATACTATCGTACTTTTGACTCCTACACTAACTCTCTGTAATGCCTTGGACCACAGAACAAGAATAGCACTAATTGAATAGGCTTATCTGTGATTAGCTCAAATTTTTAAGATTCTTTACATAGAAGCATACTAAATACTATATAATAAAAATAAAGTCCAAGTATACCAATGTAAGGAAGTTCAATGCGCCGTTCAAAATGATAAACTCGAAATTTCAAAGAAGCAAAAAAAAAAAAACAAATATCCTTTTTGTAAAGCAAATCAGTAATTAATATTTAATATGTATTCTTAAATAGACAGATAGGCAACCCACCAAAATTTTTCGTTGAGGGCAGCTTCATTACAATTAAAAAAAATGATGTTTTTGATCGTTAACCTGTTGAGTATTCAGTTTTGGTTATCGTTCGGCTTGAGGTCCTTTTTTTGTAATTAAAAAGCGATTTGATCTTTTTTTAATTACTTATTTTCCTATAATTCAACTAACTTCGTTATTCATAATATGGGAGTTTTACCCCTTTGCTTGTTCGTGCAGAATATCGGTATATCAAACTATATGTTCTGTTCATCTGACGTGTAGGATATCTTCAGCAACTTTGTAGCAAATGGCGGGGGGCTTAAAGTTTTACCCCCTTTGCTTGTTCGTGCAGAACATCGGTATATTAAACTATGTGTTCTGTTCATCTGACGTGTAGGATATCTTCAGCAACTTTGTAGCAAATGGTAAGGCCCATATTTTTGTGGAATATATTAACCCTCTACCTTTCCCCCATAACGGTGATTTTTGCCTATATTTTGCCAAATCGTAAAAACTCCCCTAAAAATGGGTGGGGCGTGGTTGGTAGTGTTCTACAAAAATGTTACTGTATATGTCAGAACACACCAGAGCCCAAAACTTAACACAAACACCAAAAAACCAGGCCAAATCGAAGATTGCCTGTTAAGTGTTAATTTGTTATTCCTCGCATATGTAGGTCCTCCCAGCTCTGACGAGAAAGTTGTTATTCAACAACTACCAAGAGAAGAGTACTTTTGTTCTGTTCTGTCATTATATAGGGTGATCCATTTCGAGGTTCCCTACTTTTATAAGGAAAAAAAAAACACAGAAAATTCAAATTGAATGGGGAATATTTATTATCATTTGAAAGAACATTCTTTGGCATTTATTTTTTTAAGATTATGTCTATCAAATGTTGGCCTCGGCTACGTCTCAGGTGGTCCATCCGTTGAGTCCAATTTTCGATGACTCGTTCGAGCATTTCGACTGGTAACTGGCGAATGACACGCGTAAACGTTGTTCAGGCGGAAGTCTTTCCATGATGAAATGCCAAACAATACTTAACAAAAATAACATGACAGCATGACACGACTCACACGTGATCTGTCAAAAAAAGGCTATTGAAAAAAGTATCTCTACTTGGATCACCTGTTATTTTTGTCACTCAAAATTACCATAACGGAACTTTTGAGTGTCACGTTACTTATGAACGTTAATGTTTGACATCGTGGCTCAGCCAGTAAATCTTTTTATTTTCTTACATTATTCTACAAGGAAATTTGTAAGAATAATAGTGACTGACTGTTTGGGAAAACTTGACTGGTTTTGCTACGTCTGTGGCAAGCAACTTTCTCGTCCGAGATGGGAGAACCTACATGAATTTGGTCGGTTTTTTGGTGCTTGTGTTACGTTTTGGGCTTTGGTGTGTAGAATAGTCCAACTCCGCCCCACCCATTTTTTGGGAAGTTTTTTACGATTTGTTAAAATATAGCCAAAAATCGCCGTTATGGGGAGAAGCTAGAGGGATTAACCCTCTATTCCACAAAAATATAGGCCTTAAAATTTGCTACAAAGTTGCTGAAGATACTTTACACGTCAGATGAACAGAACACATAGTTTTATATACCGACATTCTGCACGAACAAGCAAAGGGGGTAAAACTTTAAGCCCCCCCCCCCCCCCCCAACATTTGCTACAAAGTTGCTGAAGATATCCTACACGTCAGATGAACAGAACACATAGTTTGATATACCGATATTCTGCACGAACAAGCAAAGGGGTAAAACTCCCATATGATGAATAACGAAGTAAAACTTTAACGCCCCGAAAATAAAATTCAGATGTGATCTTTCAAAACGCCGATACACGTATATATTTTTTTGGTCTCCTCCATCAGAATCCACTGACAGAACCCTGTTATTTTGAAAAAAGTTTGAAATTGTTGTACAGTGTTATCGGTTTCTAGCGTGAGTGGGGGACCAAATGTTGAAAATATTTCTTTTAAAAAGGTGACTACATTTTTTGTCGTTGTTTCAGTTAGTTTTTGAAATTTTAGGTATCCTGAATAGCTGTCAATAAAGACAATGAAGTTCTCGTTATTCAAATGAAATAAATCAGCAGCTCCGGTTTCAAATCCATGACAGTATCTTGCCGCCTATTTTTATTTTATTATTTTTACGTTGATAGATTTGACACGCCGCACACTTCTTCACGTAATCAGAAATGTTTTGACTCATTCGTGGCTAAAATACTGAAATACAGGCAAGAGCCATTCTAACACATTTTGCATAGCTAAAGTGTCCATTGTGTATGTGTTTTAAGCCGATTTGGCGGTGGGAACCAGCATCTTAGATGATTTGAAAATTATGCCATCATTGTTTACCGACAACTCTTCTCTAAAATACCAATACATTTGAATTTCTTTTGGCAGTTTTTCTTTTAGAGTCGGCCACCCTTTTTTTATATAATTTATAAGAGTTTGGTAAGAGTCATCCAATTTCGCAATTTTTTGTAAATTGATCAATTCTTTGTCGGATATAGACAATATCATTTGAACATCAAAACTCTCTTCTTCTTCATTATTTGCCTTATTCTCGCAATCACGGCTTAGGGGATCAGCTAAATAAATTTTTATACCAGGTTTGCATTGTACGTGAGTAAACTTAGGCGGATTCTTCTTAAACTTAGGCGGATTCTTCTTAGACCAGACGGCATCACTCCAGCAGAAATGCAGAAAATGTTGAACTACATTATCCCCTGACTGGAGAACATTTATGTAGGCTGTATCAGGCTTTCATACATCCCGAATCGATGGAGGGATACTAAAGTGGTATTCATACCTAAAGCGGGGAAGATATCACACACTAGGCCAAAAGACTTCAGACCAATTAGCCTATCCTCCTTCCTATTGAAAGGTCTGGAAAGACTTTTAGATTATTTCATTAGGGAAAACCTGGATACAAAACTCCTGTCGGTGAACCAACATGCTTACAATAAGGGGAAGTCTACAGAATCAGCCCTGCACGAACTTGTGAGCACTATCGAATCGTCCCTGCATTTCAAGGAATTCACCATGGTGGCATTTCTTGACATAGAAGGGGCTTTTAACAACATTCACTCAGATGCAGTAATTGCGGCACTGTCACATCTACACTAAACCTCTGCATCAAGACATTCATTTATTCATCTACAGTAGTGTACACTACTTCACTGCACACTGAAACATTGTAGTTTTTACTCGATTGACACTACCATAGAATGATCGAAAAAAAACAACAAACATTTCACACTGTTTGATGTTTACAATCTAGTCGTGTACTCTGCTCGTTCGGTTGTTGTATTCTTTATACTCGTTTCAATTCGTCAAACGATGAGTATAATGAAGCGAGTACACTGCTGCTTTCTTCTTCTTCAGTATGTACACTAGTGTATTTACGCCTCAAAATCAATAAATTTCTAAGGTGGTCCGTCGCTTTTTGTTTTTGCGTCTCTCTTGGCAATGACAATGAGTACAGTAGTGCAGTGTACACTGAAATCGAGTATTTTTGTTTTGGTGCATAGTACTTGAATGAGTGTACTTCTCCATTGTCTTGTTACTTATTTGTTTTGAAACCTGTTTGGCGGTTACTGTTCTCTTCTCTCATTCATTTGTTTTGTCAAAATAGAGTGTGTGGCAGTAAGTATTTGAAAAACAACTGAATGTCTTGAAAGGCCATTCAAGACATTCATTGCAGAGGTTTAATCTACACCAACTGTGTACACCTTCGAGAGAAATTGCATCACTATGATTCCCGCCAGAGATGAATGGGTTGGAAGAATACCAGGTAATATAAACCATCTTCACTTTTACACGGATGGTTCGAAGCTTGATGAAAAGGTTGGCTTCGGAGTACACTGTGCAGAGCTTAGTTTGGATATAGCTCACAGACTACCAGATATCTGCAGTGTCTATCAAGCCGAAATAATGGCAATATGGGAAGTAGCCAAGTGGCTGAGTCGCAACATAGTAACCAACACTGGCGTTGTCATTTACTCGGACAGCCAGGCTGCCATCAATTCTCTGGAGGCAACATCCCTAAATTCACAAACAGCCCTCGACTGCCGCAGATCTCTTAACGAGATGGCTGAGCAGTTTAATATACACCTCATATGGGTGCCTGGGCATAGGGATATCCCGGGGAACTGCAAAGCCGATGAACTTGCTAGGAAAGGGACGACATTACAAATTCTCGAAGAATTTGCACATATTGGTGCGCCACTATCCACGTGTAAGCTTTGGCTTAGGCAAGAGGCAATTAGGCAGTCCAACGAAAGATGGACAGAAATCGGCACCTGCAGGTTAGCTAGACAAATCTGGCCAAGTTATAACCTGAGAAGATCAAAATGTCTCCTCGCACTAGAGAGACAAAGATTGTCTACGTTAGTATCAGTTCTGACGGGACACTGCTTGATCGGCGAACACGCCAAAAGATTGGGTATTGACTCTAATGACTTCTGCAGAAGCTGTGGAGATGAGGAAGAAGTGGAGAACATTGAGCACTTGCTATGCGACTGCCCCGCTCTGAGTAAACGACGACTGGACATACTGGGGTCGGCCTTTCTAGGCAGCCTATACTATCGATAAATTTGTATATCAAACAGGTTGGTTTCGATGAGGGGCATTTCAGCCTGTGGTAACACTAGGGACCTAAACTAGTCTATGCGAGCTTGTATAAAAAAAATACGGCTGCCACCCTAACCTAAACCTAACCTAAACCCTGGGGTATTTTGATGGAGCACTATTCGAATAATAGGGCAACAACATCAATTTACTTCAAATCAATATTAGATGCTCCGCAAGTATATTGTAGTTCACAAGTTGTGAAAAGATTTGTGGAGCAGATAAACGAAAGTTTGCAAGGGCTAAATGCTCTGAAAATAGAGAAATTTAGGGAAATTTCGTGGGCTTCCAAAAGTGGATGATCTCATTGAGTTTTTAAGACAGATGCAGTATTCCTTGGAGGCAAGTCAACAATTCACTGAAAAGAGTGAAGTAAGATGGGCAAATCCTGCAGGAAATAGAAGATCGGGAAATATTAGGGAACAATCGGTGAAGAGAAACAAATGTCTACTCGGATGTGTAGTTGGACATTTGTTATATAGATGCTCTGGATTTAGAAACCTTGATGTCAAGGAAAGATGGGACAAGGTTATGGAGCATAATGTATGCTCAAAGTGTTTAGGCATTGGTCATGTGAAAAGGACATGTACTAGTAGTTTTAATTGCAAAAGTTTCAATAGGGAACATCACTCGCTGCTTCATAAGGAGAAAGTAAATCCGAAGAGTGCAGTGGTGTACAATATCACTGAAATAGATAATACGTGTGTATTATTAGCGACAGCAGTGGTTGAAGTAAGAGATGGAGTAGGAAGTTGGCTAAATTGTCGCATACTGTTAGATAGTGGGTCGCTGGTGTGCTTAATGACAAACAATTTCAAAAATAAATTGAAAATTACTGGTGAAAGCACCAACAGAGAAATTGAGGGTCTAGCGAAGCAAAAATCTTTTATCAATGAGAAGGTAGGAGTTAGTCTTCGGTCCAAAACATCGGACTACAAAACCCATTTAGAGGCATTGGTAATACAAACCATATTATCGAATGTCACAGAGACAATGTTAAAGGCAGAACAATTTCCAGCTAATGTAAAATTAGCTGATCCCGAATATAACATTCCGAGGGGTATAGATATGCTAATAGGGGCTGAAATTTTCTTCGACATTTTTTCCAAAGGGCAGATAAAAAATGATCGGGGAAAATTGAATTTAAGTGAAACTAAATTAGGATGGATAGTAAGTGGTTCTGCTATTATAGATCAATCACGGACAAAGCCGAAAATAGTAGCAACAATTCATAAAAGTGATGAATTGATGCAGAAGTTTTGGGAAATAGAGGAGGTTCCTCAAGTAGAGAAGTTCACAGCGGCGGAAAAGAAGTGTGAGCATTTATTTAATAATAGTGATCATCTAGCAAAGGATGGCAAATTTAAAGTGCGATTACCGTTTAAAAGTAGTGCCAAAGAGTTAGGAAGTTCGAGTGTAATTGCAAATCGAAAATTTGTTGTACTCGAGAGGAAGTTGAAAAAAAATGAGAATTTAAAAATTCAATACCACGAGTTTCTTCGTACGTACCTAAACATGGGTCATATGGAGATGCAGAATGAACCATTAAGCACAGGAAAAGGGTATTATTTACCACATCACTGTGTGCTAAGGCCTGAGAGTTCTTCAACAAAATTAAGGGTTGTATTTGATGCATCATGCAAAACAAAACAAACGTTTCCTTAAACGATATACTGCATACAGGGCCAAAAGTGCTGGAAAATCTGTTCAACGTATTGCTTAGATTTAGGAAACATAGGTATGTATTTTCAGCAGATATTGAAAAAATGTATAGGCAAATTTGGCTGGAAGAGGCTGATAGGAAATTTCAGTTAATATTCTGGCGTTGGAATAACAATGAGCCCATTAGGTCTTATGTGCTTAACACAGTAACATATTGGACTGCTTATTTGGCAGTAAATTGTTTGCAGACAGTAGCAAGATGGAATAAAAATGAATTCCTGAAAGAAGTGGAATCCATAGGAAGTGATTTCTATATGGATGATTTAATGACAGGAGGAGACTGTTTAAAGATAGTGAAATCACTTCAGGTGAACATAAATGAAATTATGTTGCGTTACGGCATGCCTTTAAGAAAATGGTGTTCAAATCATGAATCCATTTTGAATAATATAGAGGAAAAAGATGTCGTAGGTAGCTTCGATATAGAGTCGGGCCTTTCAGAATGTGTAAAGGCACTAGGTGCTAGGTGGGATTAAAATACAGGGTTGAGGAATCTAAGAAAAGAAAAGTGAGATATCGAAGTTATTTGATTCTTTGGATATAGTTGGTCCTGTAGTAGTGGTAACAGACTTTGCTGCAAGATCTGTGGAAAATTAAAGTCGATTGGGATGAAGAAATTTGCGGAGAACTATCGAGTAGGTGAAACACGATAAGAAAGAGCTTTATATTTCTGAACGAAGTCAAGATACCCAGACATATTATTTGTGTCAAACCAACACAAATTAGATTCATGGGTTCGGGGACGCATCGATGAAAGTATATGGGGCAGCCATCTACATTCGTTTAGTTGACGACAAGGGCAATGTGTATACTAGGTTAGCACGTCAAAGTCTAGGGTAGCACCAATAAAAATAATAAATTTGCCCGGTTTAGAATTGTGTGCTAGTGTGTTGTTAGTAGAACTAATGAAGGTGTTAGTAGATAGTTTAAAACTAAAGATTTCATCTAATGAAATTATATACATAGACTCCTCAATAGTTATAAACTGGTTAAAGTTAGATCCGGCAATGCTACAAGTTTTTGTGTCGAACAGGGTAGCCTTATTCAATCAATGACTACGGTGTCGCAATGGAGACACGTGAAATCGGAAGAAAATCCGTCAGATCTGTTGTCACGGGGGCTGTTGGGAAAGCAAATAGAATTCGAAGGTCCTCAATTTTTGAAACAACAGATCCTGGCGAGTCCGGTTAATGAGTTAGTTGTTGAAATACCGGAGGTGAAGAAGCGAGCAAGGGTATTAGTTATGCATGAAAAAGGTGCATGGCGGAGGAACATTGATCATAGGAATAAATTTTCGTTTCTTCTTTCATTGTAGCTAAGGTGATTGAATTCACTAATAGGGCAAGGAAAGGAATTAATAAATCGCCCATTCTGTATAGGAAGGAAGCTCTTCAGCTAATTATAAGGGATATTCAATCTGTATCTTTTCTGGGAGAATTAAAGATGATGAAAAATGATGGAAAGGTAAATAAAATATCAGACCTACGATCTTTATGCCCGACATTAGATTCGGCAGGGATAATAAGAGTGGGGGGTAGACTAGAAAATAGTAGCTTGTCATATGATGCTAAACATTCCATATTGTTGCCATACAAATGGGACACAGGGATTGTTAGCGATTATAAGACAACAATTCTGGCCTCTGCGTGGACGACAATTGGTAAAAAAGGTGGTGAATAGATGCTATAGATGTTTTAGGGAGGAACCGAGAAAGATTCACCAGTTAATGGGAAATTTGCCGGAAGATAGGGTAATAAGCTCGCCCATTTTTGAATGTGGGGATTGATTTCCTCGGTCCCATAGCGATTCATCATAAAATCAAAGGGAAAAGAATAGACAAATCCTATGTTTGTGTTTGCTTTGCTACTAAAGCAGCACATTTAGAAGTTGTATCCGATTTGACGTCGGCGGCATTTATTGGGGCACTAAAGAGATTTGCTTCAAGACGAGGATGTCCACTGAAAATATATTCAGATAACGGAACGAATTTTATGGGGGCGTCAAATAGCCTGAATGAAATTTTTAATCTGTTTGCCGAGAAGCAGCATACGGCACAATTAGGTGAATTTCGTATACAACGAAACATTGAGTGGTTGAATATTCCGGCAAGATCACCGCATGTGGGAGGATTATGGGAAGCATGTGTAAAATCCGAAAAGAAGCATTTCTATACAGTGCCGGGCGGAACAATGACATACGAGGAATTGTCAACACTAATGTCTCTGATAGAAGCAGTTTTGAACTCGAGACCATTAACTCCTTTATCAGACGATCCTAACGACTTTAGTGTACTAACTCCTGGACATTTCTTGATTGGGGAACCTTTCACGACGGTAGTAGATTCTTCCAAAAATAGGAGTTACAAGGGATTACGTGAGCATTGGAAATCGGTTCAAGACAATGTTCATGAAGTTTGGAAACGATGGTCTTCCGAATATTTGTCCGAGTTAAAAAAGATATAAATGGAATAAGCCTCATGTAAATATTAAAGCGGGAACTTTGGTATTGTTAAAGGAGGATAATCTTCCGCCATTGAGCTGGAGGCGGGGCAGGGTCATCCGAACGATTTTGGGTTCAGATGGGTTATGTAGGATGGTGGACGTAAGAACAAGCAATCGGGAGACCAAGAGGTCAATCCACAATGTTTGTCCTTTTCCCACTTAGAATGTTGAAGATGATGTATTGGTGAAACCGTCCAATAACGATAAAAAGTCGTGGAATGAAAAGGCGATTAAAAATTCGAATGAAGGATCGGTTAAATCGACCTTAGTAGTACAAAAAATACTAGAATTAAAAGTAAAAATATTTTATATTTACAAATTAATTTATTATGTATTATAAGTCCAATAAAAGGACAAATAGAAGTAGTTAAATTTGAAAATCAAGCAGGGATCTTCTTCGAGGAGGTTCGTGCAGAGGGTTTGACAAAATCATGGTGGGACATTGTAGTGCACGTCATCATCTCAACTTATATGTCAGCGATAGGACTTTGGATGAAACAATGACAGAGTATGGGAAGTTTATGGAAAGGATACCAGAACTGCAAAAGGTTTATATGCGGTCGGAATTGGAAGACATATACCATCGAATACTCAACAGAAATGAGCTGATATTGTCTTCAATACCAGATAGAAGGAAGAGAAGAGCTGTCCTTGCATTTGTCGGCGGTATTTATCTATTATCTATTTGGTCCTATTGATGAAGAGCATGCAGAAGCTCTAGCCCAGAAAATTCAAAACGTTGAAGAGAATCAGGAGTATCTTCTGAGCCTAGCAAAAAATCAATCCTCAATCCAGGATATTACCTCAGATATCATTAAGAAACAAAATGAGGTTGTCTTCAAAAATATGGAGAGATTTAAGAACTCCTTTGGCGCGCTGGAAGAACGAGTCAATATTCTGGCAGATCGAGAAGTCAACATACGGAATGTTACTGAGGTTCTAGTAACACTAGAAGCCTTTGTGGAGATACAAAACAATTTGATTGCAGTAATGATGAACTCGAAGGGAAGCTTTCTTCGTGAAGTAATGTCAGTCAGGACGTTTAAAAAGGAAATTGCCTACTGAGAGCCCTGTGGATTTAGCCAAACTCGCTTATGTGACGACAAGAACTACATCAGAACTAATCCTCTTCAACATACGGTTGCCGCTAATAAACGTGGATATTTTTAACTCATATGCAATACATACATACATTGCGCTTCATGATACGTTTTCCATCAAGATACAGCCGAGCAGTAACTATATGTTAATTGACGAGAGGAAAACGATGTTCTACTACCTAGACGAAGAGAACTGGGCACGTAGCCAGAGGACTGATGATATGATGATCTGTCCACAGTTACATCCCATCTACAATACTCGAGAGACGAAGAGTTGTGAGGTGCGACTGTTTCTGAAGACAAGCGAGATTCCCGAGAGCTGCAAACTTGAAATTATGGTGTGGGAAACCTATTGGAAGCAGATACGGGCGCCAAATACTTGGATATTTTCTATTCCAGAAAAAGTTGCTGCCGAAACAGTATGTTTGGGAAAAAGGCGCGTTTCTATGATCCAGGGTCAAGGATTGATAAAAATGCAGCCAGACTGTCATCGGGAAACGGCAAAAACCAACTTATGTGCGTATGACGAATACAGCAGCGATGTGGACTATGTAATTCCAAATGTGAACTTGTCGCTATCTCTACCATCATTGACGCATTTAAAGTTACAAAACGATGTCGAAATCGGCAAGCTGTCAGATATTCAAACTACAACCTAGATTCTGGGATTTCCAACACATCTGGACATTCATCATCTGACGCACTACGGTCTAAGCATATCTACGTGTATAATCATCACCGTCATCATAATAGCGCTGATATGGAACCTGAAGATGAAATACCTTCCAGGAACCATTGCACTACCTCGCATAAGATAGGGTAGATTTAATTAATATCTGTACATGTAATTATATTATAGTATTAGTATATTTGTAATATTTAGAAATAAAGACTAAGGTCAGACTAGAGAAGTAATAAACATTGTAGTTTATGATGGTGTTATCAAACACAAAGAGAGGGATGATATCTTTAATGCAGTGTGACATGCACGATGTGCCTAAATTTAGATTGTTATGTTGAGTGCAGTGATGCACGTATTGGGTCCGGTTATAAAAACTGTTGGTTTGATTATTAGATAGGGCTACACACTGCGTGGGTCATTCTGCTATCAATATGTATTCTCTCTGTTCCTCTTATGTATAAGTTTGGCTAAGAATTATTTGGTTAATCGTTATATAAGGAAAAATATTCTGTAAATAAAATGAGTTCTCTTATGACTTTAAACCGAACAACACCTCGATCTATTTATTTCTCCGTTCCTTGGCCTCAGCTTAAACAAGGAGAAAGATACTTAGATCTTTCCTGGCCAAAATGCAGGTTCTTGGAGTGCCTTCACAGTTGGACACAAGCAGTTTAAAGTTGGGTGTCCTGATACCGCACACCCTTCCTCCCACTGCGTAGGGCTCCAGTATCAGGACGATGTCTACTGCACCTGTGGACAGGCGCAGCAATAGAGCTCCTGAGGCTGTTTAGCGTGATGGAGGTTAATCTGTAGAATTCTTACCATCATTGGTAATTGACAGATTAACATCCTCCCCGACAAGCGTGTTATCGAACTCTTCGACCGTATCATCGAGCGTTTCCCCGCCAGATGCGTCAAAAGAGTCCGGAGACTCCCCTCAGCCCCTCTGTGTCAGAAGTAGAGCTTTCGTCCTCAGAGAAGGACGTTACAGATCTTCTGTTAGAGTTGGAGTCACCAGAAATAACGGGCGTGTGTACCTCCGCACTTCCCGAAAGCCGTGTATCAACCAAGGTGGACGGTTCACCTTCTGCAGTGGGAGCTATATCCTGCTTGTATATCTTCAAGACTATAGTCTCGAAGCCATATTGTAGGGTTGCACTCGCACTTTGTATATGGGAGGTGGATTCAGCGTTTAGGATAAGATTGACCTGCCGCTTTTTACCATCCGCCCCACCCACCTTGCTGATTCTCCAATTATGGGCCGGCAGACCAGGATTGGAATCTTTTATTATTTCTAAGATGTCCACCGAGTTGGAGGGCTCTTCTGTAACCCAGGTGATGGCTCTAGGGTGACTAGGGATGTTGTTTTTTCGACAACATCCAACTGGGCACCCGGCCACACCTCACCCGCTCGACTCAGAGCAGCCTTATACAGGTCTACTGATCTGGCATCACCGAAATATAAGAGCTTTACTCTCCCCTGATGCCATCCTGCATCGTTGCAGATTGGTGGTTTGCCCGGCATTTCTCTACGGACATCGAGGCTGATTGTACATGACTCCATTTGTCCTTGAGGATGGATCCATCCTCAGTACTTCTGTCTATAACAGCCATCACTAGACTCTCCTTCGACACTTCATTGAAGGGCTTGGTGAGTGTCCTGTTGATGGTGACATTAGGGCCTCTTGCCTTTTTCTAAGGCAGGGGTTCATCAGGTGATCTGATTCATTTTACTTTATTAGCCGTTAACACAGCTGAATTTGTGGCTCTTTCAGCCAACTCAGGTAAGTGACTCTTTTTGTTTTTCGGTAAGAGCCGAAACCTCAACAGCCTCCAACTTCGTCAAAACTCTGAGCGCTACACGATGCTCATTGTGCTTCCGTTTTGACGGTCGGACTTGACGTTTCCCCTCACCGCACCACCTGTTGTGAGTACTTGGGGGAGATTTTCACCATTTTTGGTGTCGTCGGCTTTGGCCAAGACCAACGGACGGACAGTCGGACGATTGGGGAACCGCTCCATCGGAAGACGAATGCATCCCCGTCAAGAGAATTTATTTTTATTTTGTCTGTATTAGACCGTAATAGGTACTACGATGTAGGCCTTACGGACTTTGTACAGATTTTTGCTATTGCGTAATAGGTACTGGTAACTATCCGCTATGTGATAAACACGTCCGTTCACTGCGAATGATCAGCAACGATCCCCTTAATTCTAACATGGAAAAGTTTTAATTCATTAAGCCTAGTTACTTCATTATTTCTTATCTCTAATTTTGAATTCAGTTCTTTACAACCACTTAAAATTCTATAATTCCCAATCTCAGTTGACTTTCCTAATGCTGGGGTTGGTTAGTAGCATCGGAAGCAACAGACTTGCCATCTGCGTTTTCAAATTGGCCTTCATGATGCGCACTAGATCCACTTCCTTCAAGCGATTGCGCTGCTGATTCCTTAGCCTTAGTACGGAATTGTAAAAATTCTCGAAACTTTGTTGGGGACCTTGATGTCTGTCCATAATACGTCTTTGCACCTCAAAATCGTCCTCAAACTGCCTAAATTGGACCCGTATCGCCTCCAGTAGCTCTTCCTAGCAACTTATTTTTGTAATCCGTCTTTGGTTCCAATACCATTCACGTGCGGGACCGTCTAACAAAAAATCAAAATTTGCTATGACATCCTCCCACGTACAATAGTAATCTTCTCGCAAAGACTCTACCCGAAAAATGTAATATGGATTTCCTCCCTGACCTACCATTTCCGGACCGTATGGGTTCCCAAAGGTCAACTGCCTTTGTGGACGTTCGCCATTTAATCGCTGGGACTGGGGGAAATATGTATGATACTGTCGCTGTTGCGGAGGCTGCCGTCTCATTTGTTCCATAGGCGGTCCCATTCGTGGAGAGGATTGTTCCTCCGGAGCTGTACGGGGCATTCCAGCCGGTTGACCTAGAACGGGTCCTACAGGGGATTACACTATGCAACAAAAAAAATTTTTTTGTCTCCCAGACCTAAAAATTAATTTTTTGTATAGATTGTGGCATACTGTTATATAAAATCAAAACCAAAAATTTTTTTATGGATAAATGTTTTTTAAAAAAAATTTTATAGAATCGAAGGTACCCTTAGTATTTTGCACTATAATTTTTGTAGTATATGCCCGATAAGGTCGACTTATACGTTAAATTGAAGCTATTAATGTGGAATACCAATGTTGGAAATATCTCTTTCACGTAGAAACATTGGTGTAGTAACAGTCATTAAACAAATTGGAAAAAGTAGGTTTTAAAAAAAAACCTTTGATGAAAAAAAAGAAAAAAAGCGAAGAAAATAATGCATATTTTTTTAATTTCTGTTTAAATAGCAATTTATTTGTTACTTTTATTTATATTATGTACATTTGAGTTTATTTACATGTACAAGTTTCATTAGAAGTAATTGTGAGTTCTTTTTTGACGTTTGTAGATTTCGGAATCGGTTTCTCTAATGAAACCGAAGTTTTTTCATGTGTGTGACTCCAAATTGCATCAGAAACTGTTATCCACATCCCTTGGACAAAATTTTTGTTGCATAGTGTTATCAAAAAACGAATCTCCTCTGATCTGCCCTGCCTGAATGTATAGTGGCCTAAGGCTTTCTTCAACTATTCCAGGCATTATGACCCGTAGTCTTTCTTCTACGGTTCTTAGTAAGTCTCTTTGCCGTAATCCTACTGCAGAATCGACCACGTCACGAACCTGATTGCACACTCGGTCCGTCTGTCGAGATCCACAAAGTTATTCCTGCTTTGTCCTTCATTGTTATCCGTTATCTGATTAACACGCATTTCCTTGATGTTGGCCTTGCCTCATTTCCTGTCTAATGTGTTGCGCCGTGAGGCTACTCTAATCGGGCGAGGTAATCGTATTTTCCAAATTTATTGAATTTTCTGTTATATTATGTAGTGTAAGAGCATGACTAGACCCTGGAGGAACTCTAGGAAACGCGTTTGCTTCAGAAAACACATTACTTGTGGTTCCAGCCAAGCCCATAGTAGTGGTAGGAACTACCATTTGCCCTGGAAATCGTTTGGGGGATTTGTAGCCCCTTCCTGAATTTGTGATCTCGTGTTCACCATTTTTCTTTAAAAAAAATCCAAATACTACTCATTTGATCCATATGTCTCATTTGTTCCATAGGCGGTCCTATTCGTGGAGAGGATTGTTCCTCCGGAGCTGTACGGGGCATTCCAGCCGGTTGACCTAGAACGGGTCCTTCAGGGGGATTACACTATGCAACAACAAAATTTTTGTTTCCCAGACCTACAAATTATTTTTTTTGTATAGATTGTGGCATACTGTTATATAAAATCAAAAATTTTTTTATGGATAAATTTTTTTTAAAAATTTTTTTATAGAATCGATGGTACCCTTATTATTTGCACAATAATATTTGGAGTATATGTCCGATAAGGTCGACTTATACGTTTAATTGAAGTGGGTTAATGTGGGATAACAATGTTGGAAATATCTCTTTCACGTAGAAACATTGGTGTAGTAACAGTCATTAAACAAATTGGAAAAAGTAGATTTCGAGTTTATTTATGTACATGTACAAGTTTCATTAGAAGTAATTGTGAGTTCTTTGTTGACGTTTGTAGATTTCGGAATCGGTTTCTCTAATGAAGAACCAAATATATTCCCCCATCATTCTTTCATCCCAGTAACGCCGCTCGATGGACTTAATTTATTGGTGAATCCTTTCGCCATGTTCGTTACGTCGCCAAGATTCTCGGGAAAAAGTTTAAATGAGAATGCAAGAAATTAATTGTTTAGGGACATATGTATGTACACCTGTTGGAATACATAAAGCGAAAAAAAGTTAGAAGAATTCATAGATATGTGTTATATACATAAATATATTTCTTACCAATTTGTTCATAATTTTTTAACAAATCATTAATCATTGTTTCATATTGCGGACTTTTATTGGATCCAAAAAAAAATATGAAACCACAAGCGTAAACGACCTCCATGCTGCAATTTCATCCGACGTCAAATATTATTCAAAAACATCTTTCATCAGTTTGCTCATTTTAGGCTTTTTAAATATGAGAGTGAATTGCCATCTTTCCTTAAGGCTTTTACAAAGTTTTTAAAGAGTCCCAGCTTAATATGCAGTGGTGGCAAAATAATGTTTTATTTTTTAACGAGAGGTGTATATTTTATGTTGTTTTCACCCAATGTAATGTGTTTTCTTGTTGGCCATTTCTTTCTTCTGTAATGATCTTCGCGAGCACGGCTATCCCAGAGGCATAAAACAGCTATATTTTGTATATCCGCCTTGCATTCCACATAACATCCCAACTACTTTTATATTTTATGTATTTTATCAATTTATTGTTACGTATGATTCCTTAGTGTAGACAGCAGGAGCAATGGGAATCGACAGTTTCTGATTTCCGTTTTGCAAAAGTACTGCTTTCAAACTTTCTTTACTGCTGTCAACAAATATCCGCCATTCCTTTGAATTGTATGTTTGATTAAGTTCCTCGAACAATCGGGGAATGTCTTTGCAAAAGCATCTGTTAACCACAATTCTATAAAATTTGTTGTAAGGTATATCACGGACTCTATAATATAATATGTTAACATCTGGAGCCCAAATATTGTAGTGTTTCATCCGAAGTGCAAGTAGTTCTGCCTTATCTTTGGTCATTTCCAAATCTCTCACTAGATCATTGAGTTGAAACTGAGTTAAAAGCGATGACTTCTGACTCAAACTTGAATAGCTCAGATTTGAGTACTCAGTTAAACTTGATGATGTTGCCGTAATTAGGCTGTTAGCTATACTTGGCCACTTGGGAATTGGCATTGTTTCCGAATGTGCAACTGACAAAGTGACAGATTTTACATCAGCGTACTTCCAGCGAATGCTCCTTCCTACTCCGATCTGTTTACTTAGATAAAAATAGCAGTCCGTATCGTGAATGAATGGTTGTCTCCAAATCATTGGCACCAGTACCTGTAGCTGACGTAGAAACCCAATATTTTCAAGACTGCCGCGTACCACATTGTATTGCGTATATATAATTTTACTACCTGTATATACTACTGGGATGTCCATGCCCCTAAAAGGCGCAACTGATGGAAACCTCATAAATAATCGGATCTCATCCAATATAGCTCTCACATTGCATATAATGTTTTATGAAGGGTTACGAACGGTCATAAAACCTCGTCCTCTCTATAATTTTATAATGTCTGACATCAATCCTCATAAAAGCAAATGCAAGTGCAATGTCTCTCTCACATTTGGCGAATTCAATATAAGCAAAAACATCATTTAAAAACGAAAAATATGAAACAAGATTTTTTTGAATTTCCCTAACATTTACAAAATGGCTCATAACTTTTACATCTATCCATAAACATTTGTCAAATAGACAGTGTTTTCTTCGTTAGCATGCTGGCTTTTTTCTATTTATTCGGTTTTTTTGTACCAGGAAAAAGTGTTTTTTTTTAATAATATTTTTTTTTTTTCATATTTTTGACGACTGTTTCTAAACCAAAGATTCTACGTGAAAGCGATATTTGCAGCATATGTAGACCTCACAATTCCCTTTAATTTAATGCATAACACGGCTCAATCTGACTTGAAAAGCAATGGTCCAAATACTAAATGGAGCTTGAATTTAAAAAAAAAATTACCTTAAAAATTTTTTTTTTATATTTTTTTCGTGTGTGTGTGACACCAAATCGCACCAGAAACTGTTATCCACATACCTTGGACAAAATTTTCGTGCATAGTGTTATCAAAAAACGAATCTCCTCTGATCTGCCCTGCCTGACTGTATAGTGGCATAAGGCTTTCTTCAACTATTACAGGCACTATGACCCGTAGTCTTTCTTCTACGGTTCTTAGTAAGTCTCTTTGCCGTAATCCTACTGCAGAATCGACCACGTCACGAATCTGATTGTACCCTCGGTCCGTCTGTCGAGATCCACAAAGTTATTCCTGCTTATTTATTTTTATTTTCCTATATTTCGATTAACTTCGTTAGTCATCATCAGGGAGTTTTAATCTAGTACAAAAACACGAAAAACAGATTCAAAAAACACAATTATTTAAACAATGATATTTTTAACATACAATTTTAAATTTCGCTTTTAAACAGTTCGACTTGTTTCTTTGAAGTTACTTGTCAACTAACATTTGTTCCGTCCGAGCTTATTAATTATATGTCTATACATTTGAGAGCATTTATCTGTGTCTGTCTTATAGTTAAGTCCCTTCTCCGTCGGGATATTTGTTATAAAGAGCATCTCTAATGTGTATCTTCTGTATGGAGTCTTCTCTTCTATTAATACATCTGCATTATTGAAGTCAGGTTTGTGTCCAGTTTTTTTTACCCCCTTTGCTTGTTCGTGCAGAATATCTGTATATCAAACTATGTGTTCTGTTCACCTGACGTGTAGGATATCTTCAGCAACTTTGTAGCAAATGGTGGGGGGGTTAAAGTTTTACCCCTTTTGCTTGTTCGTGCAGAATATCGGTATATCAAACTATGTGTTCTGTTCATCTGACGTGTAGGATATCTTCAGCAACTTTGTAGCAAATGGTAAGGCCTACATTTTTGTGGAATATATTAACCCTCTACCTTCCCCCCATAACGGTGATTTTTGCCTATATTTTGCCAAATCGTAAAAACTCCCCTAAAAATGGGTGGGGCGTGGTTGAAATGTTCTACAAAAATTACTGTATATGTCAGACCACACCAGAGCCCAAAACTTAACACAAACACCAAAAAAACCGGCCAAATTCAAGATTGCCTGTTAAGTGTTAATTTGTTATTCCTCGCATATGTAGGTCCTCCCAGCTCTGACGAGAAAGTTGTTATTCAACAACTACCTAAGAGAAGAGTACTTTTGTTCTGTCATTATATAGGGTGATCCATTTCGAGGTTCCCTACTTTTATAAGGAAAAAAACACAGAAAATTCAAATTGAATGGGGAATGGGGAATGTTTATTATCATTTGATAGAACATTCTTTGGCATTTATTTTTTTAAGATTATGTCTATCAAATGTTGGCCTCGGCTACGTCTCAGGTGGTCCATCCGTTGAGCCCAATTTTCGATGACTCGTTCGAGCATTTGGACTGGTAACTGGCGAATGACACGCGTAAACGTTCTTTCCATGATGAAATGCCAAACAATACTTAACAAAAATAACATGACAGCATGACACGACTCACACGTGATCTGTCAAAAAAAGTATCTCTACTTGGATCACCTGTTATTTTTGTCACTCAAAATTACCATAACGGAACTTTTGAGTGTCACGTTACTTATGAACGTTAATGTTTGACATCGTGGGTCAGCTTTCTTTTCTTTTTATTTTCTTACATTATTCTACAAGGGAATTTGTAAGAATAATAGTGACTGACTGTTTGGGAAAACTTGACTGGTTTTGCTACGTCTGTGGCAAGCAACTTTCTCGTCCGAGATGGGAGAACCTACATGAATTTGGTCGGTTTTTTGGTGTTTGTGTTAAGTTTTGGGCTTTGGTGGGTAGAACAGTCAAATCCCGCCCCACCCATTTTTAGGGGAGTTTTTTACGATTTGTTAAAGTATAGCCAAAAATCGCCGTTATGGGGAGAAGCTAGAGGGATTAACCCTCTATTCCACAAAAATATAGGCCTTAAAATTTGCTACAAAGTTGCTAAAGATACTTTACAAGTCAGATGAACAGAACACATAGTTTTATATACCGATATTCTGCACGAACAAGCAAAGGGGGTAAAACTTTAACCCCCCGAAAATAAAATTCAGATGTGATCTTTCAAAACACCGATACACGTTTATATTTTTTTGGTCTCCTCCACCATAATCCACTGACAGAACCCTGTTATTTTGAAAAAAGTTTGAAATTGTTGTACAGTGTTATCGGTTTCTAGCGTGAGTGGGGGACCAAATGTTGAAAATATTTCTTTTAAAAAGGTGACTACATTTTTTGTCGTTGTTTCAGTTAGTTTTTGAAATTTTAGGTATACTGAATAGCTGTCAATAAAGACAATGTAGTTCTCGTTATTCAAATGAAATAAATCAGCAGCTCCGATATCAAATCCATGAGATGGTATTATCTTGTCGCCTATTTTTTTATTTTATTATTTTTACGTTGAAAGATTTGACACGCCGCACACTTCCTCAGGTAATCAAAAATGTCTTGACTCAAAAAAAGAAATACTGACTATCTTGCCATTCTAACACATTTTGCATAGCTAAAGTGTCCATTGTGTATGTGTTTTAAAGCATATAAGCCGGTTTGGCGGTGGGAACCAGCATCTTAGATGAATTGAAAATTATGCCATCATTGTTTACCGACAACTCTTCTCTAAACAACCAATACATTTGAATTTCTTTTGGCAGTTTTTCTTTTAGAGTCGGCCACCCTTTTTTTATATAATTTATAAGAGTTTGGTAAGAGTCATCCAATTTCGTAATTTTTTTGTAAATTGTTCAATTCTTTGTCAGATATAGACAATATCATTTGAACATCAAGACTCTCTTCTTCTTCATTATTTGCCTTATTCTCGCAATCACGGCTTAGGGGATCAGCTAAATACATTTTTATACCAGGTTTATAAACGACGTTTGCATCGTACGTGAGTAAACTTAGGCGGATTCTTCTTAAACTTAGGCGGATTCTTCTTAGACCAGACGGCATCACTCCAGCAGAAAATGTTGAAGTACATTATCCCCTGGCTGGAGAAAATTTATGTAGGCTGTATCAGGCTTTCATACAACCCGAATCGATGGAGGGATACCAAAGTGGTATTCATACCTAAAGATTATTTCATTAGGGAAAACCTGGATACAAAACTCCTGTCGGTGAACCAACATGCTTACAATAAGGGGAAGTCTACAGAATCAGCCCTGCACGAACTTGTGAGCACTATCGAATCCTCCCTGCATTTCAAGGAATTCACCATGGTGGCATTTCTTGATATAGAAGGCAATAGAAGCAATTACTGCATCACTCAGATGCAGTAATTGCGGCACTGTCACATCTAAAAGTTAACTCTAGTTTGATTAGACAAATTCAGAGTCTGATAAACAGAAGACGCATAACAGCATGTCGTGGGTCCACAACTCTAACAAGGTTTGTAAACAGAGGGACCCCACAAGGAGGAGTACTGTCCCCACTAATTTGGAACCTAGCGGTGAATGAAATCCTGCTAGATCTAGAACGTTGTGGCTGCAAGGTCGTGGCATATGCGGACGACGTTGCAATCGCAGTGAGTGGCAAATTCGAAAACGTCCTTCGCGACATTCTACAGTTGGCCTAGAACAAATTGGCTAGATGGGCCAGAAGCAGCGGTTTGGGCGTAAACCCAAACAAGACAGAATTGGCTCTCTTTACTAGGATGAATAAAGTCCCACATGTGGACCCTCCACCACGGATAAATGGAATAGATCTAGTCTTTTCTGAAAGTACAAAGTTTTTAGGAATAATTCTAGATAGAGAACTGTTATTTAGACTTAGCGTTTTGGAACGTGTAAGGAAGGCCAACGTCGCCTTAGATTCCTGCAAAAAGGCTTTAGGGTCGCGGTGGGGCCTCTCTCCTAAAATCTTCCACTGGATATATATAGCAGTAGTTCGTCCTATACTGCTATACGGCATTGTGGTATGGTGGGCGGCAACTGACAAACTAACCATCACCAACCTATTAACAAAGGTTCAGAGAACAGCCTGCCTGAGCATAAGCGGAGCCTTAAGGACTACAGCGACCGAGTCTCTACAAGCCCTACTCCATATACTGCCGATTAATATTGTGGCGAGAGAAGTTGCAACCAAAGCGGCAATAAGATTAAACTGCCTATCAATGTGGAGGTACAAAAACTACGGTCACATGAGGATATCAAAATGTAGTGCTATGGTAACCGACCGAGTGGACTATATACCAACGGTGTACACCTTCGAGAGAAATTACATCACTATGATTCCCGCCAGAGATGAATGGGTTGGAAGAATTCCAGGTAATATAAAACAATCTCCACTTTTACACGGATGGTTCGAAGCTTGATGAAAAGGTTGGCTTCGGAGTACACTGTGCAGAGCTTAGATTGGATATAGCTCACAGACTACCAAATACCTGCAGTGTCTATCAAGCCGAAATAATGCCAATATGGGAAGTAGCCAAGTGGTTGAGTCGCAACATAGTAACCAACACTGGCGTTGTCATTTACTCGGACAGCCAGGCTGCTATCAATTCTCTGGAGGCAACATCCCTAAATTCACAAACAGCCCTCAACGAGATGGCTGAGCAGTTTAATATACACCTCATATGGGTGCCTGGGCATAGGGATATCCCGGGGAACTGCAAAGCCGATGAACTTGCTAGGAAAGGGACGACATTACAAATTCTCGAAGAATTTGCATATATTGTTGCGCCACTATCCATGTGCAAGCTTTGGCTTAGGCAAGAGGCAATCAGGCAGTCCAACGAAAGATGGACAAAAATCGGCACCTGCAGAGTAGCTAGACAAATCTGGCCAAGGTATGACCTGAGAAGATAAAAATTTTAAAATAAATTTTGTATGCATCAAGCGCCGCAGTAAAAAAAATATTTTTAAAAAAATCGCGCGATTTTTATTTTTTGGCTTTTTGCGTTCCCCTCGCCATTTCCTTTCGTTTGAGTATAATATTGTCTATGTGGGGGACCGGGTCCATTTTTGGGGCCCCCAGGACCCTTGATTTAGAATTTTTTTGTTAAAAATAATTGATTTAGTTTGTGTAAACGCCACAGGCAAAAACTTTTTGTAAAAAAAATAGCGAGATTTTTTAAAAAAAAATTATTTTAGGCTTTTTAAAAAAAATTTAATTTTGTTGAGTTTAGAAAAGTTGAACTTTAAAAATGTAAAAAAAAATTTGTATGCATCAAGCGCCGCAGGCAAAAAATATTTTTACAAAAATCGCGCGATTTTTATTTTTTGGATTTTTGCGTTCTCCTCGTCATTTCCTTTCGTTTGAGTATAATATTGTCTATGTGGGGAAGCGGGTCCATTTTTGGGGTTTTGAGGGCCCCATGGGTCCAAGCCCCAATTTTCGACAACATTTTCGTGATTTGATGGTTATTTAGGGGGGTGTGCAAAATTTCAAAGAAATCGGGGTTGTGGACGTAAAATGCACATTAGCCAAAAAATGGAATAGTTTTGGTGAAATATTTTCAAATCGTTGATGTGCTTTTTGGGGTTTTTTATGAAAAACCTTGTAATGTTTTATACTTGGATTTTTTATATTGTTTCCGGTGTAATTTGTTTTCGGACGGATGTGATATGATATTCAATTTTTTTTAGATGATTTTTATGCATTTTAAACCTTTTCCTTTTTGATTCACTCTTTTGAATATTTTCTGTTGTAACTACAACAACCGTTCTTGTTGGAGAATATTATTAGAGTAATTTATTTCTTAGTGTTAGTGGATAGTTGAATATCACTATTAGTGATGAATATGAATAATCCATATGCATGTAATCGATATCGAATATATAATAGGAATAATCGACGAATAAATACAATGATACTATGTTTACATTATGACATTTCTCCCCCCCTTAATTTAATCAAATTCAAGGTAGGAATCTGCTAAACGTTGAGGTACTTTTCGTTGCCTTGTTGGTCGGCGTAGCTCGTCAGGAGTTGACGTGCATTTCGTCGGGAACATGAACATTTTTATCGGTTGGATTTGAGTCTGCTTGGTTGTCTGAGCGTATTTGATTTGCAGGAACATTCGGAATGGTTGGTTGCAATCGAGTTTGTTGGATCAATGGTAAAGGTAAACTTCCAGCTGAGGTGTTGTTTGTTATAGTTGGTACCGGTCTTGAATATTCAACGTTCGTATTCACGCATTCATTTACCGCTGATTTTCGTATTTGATCTACATGTCTTCGCCAAATACGACCGTCGTCTAATCTGACATCATAATGAAGTTCGCCGCATATTTTCTCTACATTTCAATATCGCCACTTCACCTTTGATAAGTAGTCTAGCACTGCAACTATCTCTCCCTCAAAAAATTTCTTTGATGGGACAGCGCGTAATTGATCGTCTGCCTCCTGATTTACATCGTTAGGAATCAACAAATATAAACGCGACTGAATTTGTCTGCCAAACATTAAAATTGCTGGTGATTTCCCTGTTTTTGAGTGTATAGCCCGTCTGTATGCCATCAGTATCTTTGACAATTCCGCATATATCGTATCACACATTTTCCTACTACACTTTCAATTTCCTTGTCCAAGGTCTTCCTTGAACAAATTTCGTTTACTGAACCGTAGCCCTCTGCTCCAAAAATATTTTGCCAATTTAATTTTCTGTAACCATTCTCTTCCTAGAATTGGTTTTTGGTTCGATCGCACAATATACAATTTTAATTTGTTATCCTCATCGCTACCTGTCACTGCGACACATATGTATCCAACACATTGCAAAGTTGTACCGCAATAACTCACAAGAGCTCCACATCGGGATGACACAATTTCAATGTCGGGAAATAACGTTTGGCATCTGACAAATTAATAATTGATACCGGTGATCCCGTTTCCATTTCGAAAGTTATCATTTCTTCATTTACCCGCAGACTGTGCATGATTTTTTTGCTTAACTTATTTACTTCGCCTAGTTTTCACCAACAACAATTCTTCAACTGTCGTTTCTTTTTCATGAACTTGTTGTATTTGTTTTTTCTCTTTAAAACACACTTTTCTTAAATGCCCCTTTTGGTTACAAAAATGACATGTAAAATGTATGTATTTGCATTGGTTTGCCATATACGTGGTATTACCACATCTAAAACACTTTTGTTTTCATGGGTTATGTTTGCATCAGCCTGTTTTGCATTCCTTTTGATATCGTTCTTCTTCTTTATTTTATTCACATTCGATTTCTCACCGCCATTTTGTAGCTCTATGCCTCCTTTTTCTGCCAATTCATTCGCTGTTACCACACTTAACGCATCCTCCAAAGTCAGATCTTTCTTTTCCAACAACCGACTTTGCAATTACTATCACATAGACCAAATACAAATTGATTTCTGAGAGCCTTACCCAAATACCAAACTAAACTCGCAACCAACCGCCAACTTTTTCAATGACACCACAAAGTCACCTACTGACTCAGACTCTTGTTGCCTGCGCATGTTGAACCGAAAACATTCCACAAACTCACTGGGTCTCGGCTCAAAGTGTTCTTCCAACACCTTGATTATTTCCGCGAATGTTTCTTCCTCTGGTCGTTTAGGTGTCAATTTGTAGCATAAGACGTTGTAGGCGCCTGTACCGATGAAATGCAACAACAATGACTGTTTCTTGTCCTCTTTACAATCGTACAGCTTCATAGCCGTCTCAAATCGTTTTACCCAACGACACCAAGAAATCTTTTGTGGATCAAAAGCATCAAAGTTAAAGAAATTTACGCCAGAATCTGCCATTTTATTCACTTTCCGTACACTTGTACTGTAAAAAATGTATATCTCCAAATGAATAACGTGAGATTCGTCTCGTAATCCTCGTCGCCAAAATTGTTGTAACTAAAACAACCGTTCTTGTTGAAGAATATCATTAGAGTAATTTATTTCTTAGTGTTAGTGGTGATATTCACCTATTAGTGATGAATATGAATAATCCATATGCCTGTAATCTATATCGAATATATAATAGGAATAATCGACGAATAAATACAATGATACTATGTTTACATTATGACATTTTCAATTTCCGATCATTTTTCCCTCCTCAATTAAATATTGACCTTTTTCTCTTTCTCTTTACAGGTGAACCGATGCTTGGACCCAGGAACCATAACCCCTTATGGACTATGTGAGCCCCCGAAAGCCGACAGGACGGATCCAGAGGACTTGTGGCGAAACGTCGGAATACAGATAAGTCTTCATTTACTACAATTAAATCTTTTCAATCTAAATTAATTCTTTTACCACACACATATACATACTTCAAATAAAATTCTTAAGTCTGGGCTTAGTATTTCAACTTTACTTCCTCTCATATAAATACAAAGAAAAAATTCAAACTACTAACTTAAGCATAGAAAAAAATAGTAATTCTACAAGGAATCCAATTCCCTATAATAATACTAACAACTAAGACTATCAAACCAAAAAATAAATGGAAATAGAGATAAAGGGACCTTGGGCCCACTTCATTGGAGGAATTTAGGAATTCTGTAGGACCTTTATTTAAAAAAAAAATATTTGTTTTTTTCACGACGTGTTCACGACGCCAAAATAGAATATTTTGCGAATACCTCGGACGAATTTTGGAGCGGACGTAGTGTTCAAGAAAATCTATATAAATTTTCTGGAATGGCCGTTCCACCCTCCATTAATTTCCCATGGGCTGTTTCATGACTTTACATTGGGGCTCGATCTCCTTACAGTCCTCACAGCTCTGAACATAACTTCTACTCTGAGCTACCATGTTAGGCCAATAGAAATATTCGGGGATGCTCCTCAAGGCTTTCTGGAAACCGCCATAAGCCATGTTCGGTGGGACATGTGCATTTGCGATAATCTGTGCTGTCAGCTGGTACTCACAGTTTCCAAAGTCATCTATCAGATCGTCCCCTGTCGCATGTCTCGTCCTTTTATAAATAAGACCATTTTTAGATCTGGCAGTCTATCTGACTTACCTGGCTTTAGTTTACCCTCGCCGATTACATATCCCAGGTATCGGAGCTCTTTGTAGCAGAACCTAGACTTTGCCACATTGATGGTCAGATTGGCCGAAGAAAGCATCTTTGCAACTTCACCCAGTAAATACTTGTACGTTTCGAAGTCAGTAGACACAACAAGCAAATCGTCCAAATAGACGAATACACGTTCACGGAACTGTCATGGAATCACTTTGTCCATTGGACGCACATCCTTTGAACTCCCTGGCACCGTAAACTCATTTTTTTCACTAGACATTTCAACCGGGATCTGCCAGAATGCATCCTTTAGATCCACACATGAAATGAAATGCGTGTCCTTTAGGCGACATAGCAGTCCCTCGATGTTTGGCAGAGGATAGGCATCCTTGACCGTGAATGCATTGAGCATCCTTGCGTCCAGGCATAGTCGATTTTTTGCTCCTTTTCGGACTAGGGTTACGGGATTGTTCCATGGGCTGTGGCTTTCCTTAATCACTTCCATTTCTAGCATTCTATCTAGTTCTGCAAACATTAGGCGCTGCACAGCCGGTGATACGGGATAGTGACGTTGTTTTACTGGTGCCGCATATCCAGTGTCAATCCAGTGCATCTCTAAGGACATTTTACCAAGGCCTATTCTTTCAAATGAAGGAAACTGGGCGATAATTGCATCGATTTGCTCCTTTTCCTCTACACTAAGGTCGTGCTGGGTGGGATCTAATGGCTCAACTTTGGCCTCCTCTGCCAGTGACACTCCATTAGTTGTGAGGCAGTCAATGCTTGTTATCAATCTAAAGGCCTTCATAAAATCTATACCCAAAAATAGCTTTCGTTTGAGGGTTGGGACTAGGTAAAAATCTACGTCGCGTTCCAAATTGTTTCATTTTATACGAGTAGGGACCCGAATCCTTCCTATCATCCGGTCCTTAGTTCCATCGGCCGTTTTCTTCCACAGCTCCATACAACCCTCTCCCAAACACGTAACCGTTGCCCCACTATCTAATAGACCTTCCACCTCTTTACCAGCAATTGAGATCCTAGTATACAAACGCGTATCTTCTCCTTCGAATAACTTTGCCGAGGCGATTTCTTTCCAACACATTCACGTGCGGGACTGTCTTACAAAAAATCAAAATTTGCTCTGACATCCCCTCACGTACAATAGTAATCTTCCAGCAAAGACAAAGAGAATGTAATATGGATTTCCTCCCTGACCTACCGTTTTCGGACCGTAGGGGTTCCCAAAGGTCACCTGCCTTTGTGGACGTTCGCCATTTAATCGCTGGTACTGGAGGAAATATGAATGATACTGTTGCTGCTGCGGAGGCTGCCGTCTCATTTGTTCCATAGGAGGCCCTATTCGTGGAGCGGATTGTTTCTCCGGTGCTGTACGAGGCATTCCAGCCGATTGACCTAGAACGGGTCCTTCAGGCGGATTATCAAAAAACGAATCTCCTGTGGATCTGCTCTGCCTGACTGGATAGTGGCCTAGGGCCTTCTTCAACTATTCCAGGCACTATGACCCGCAGTCTTTCTTCTACGGTTCTTACGAAGTCTATTTGCAGTAATCCTATTGCAGAATCGACCACGTCACGAATCTGATCGATTGCACCCTCGGTCCGTCTGTCGAGGTCCGCAGAGTTATTCCTGCTTTGCCCTTAATTTTTATTGATGTTGGCCTTGCCTCATTTCCTGTCTAATGTGTTGCGGCTACTCTAATCGGGCGAGGTAATCGTATTTTCCAAATTTATTGAATTTTCTGTTATATTATGTATGTAGTTTAAGACCAGGACTAGACCCTGGTGGGACTCTAGGCAACGCCTTTGCTTCAGAAAACACATTACTTGTGGTTCCAGCCAAGCCCATAGTAGTGGTAGGAACTACCATTTACCCTGGAAAATCGTTTAGGGGATTTAGAGTCCCTTCCTGCTGATTTTGTGATATCGTGTTCACCATTTTGCTTAAAAAAATCCAAATCCTATCGAACTTTTGACTCCTACACTAACTCTCTGCAATGCCTGGGACCACAGAACAAGAATAGCACTAATTGAATGGTTATCTGTGATTAGCTCAAATTTTTAAGGTTCTTTACATAGAAGCGTACTAAATACAATATAATAAAAAAGAAAGTTAAAGTATACTAATAAAAGGAAGTTCAATGCGCCGTTCAAACTCTTTTTTTTTTTTAAATTTCAAACAAGCAAAAATAAAAACAAATATCCTTTTTGTAAAGCAAATCAATAATTTATATTTACATAATATGTATTCTTAAATAGACAGATAAACGAAAAATTGTTCGTTGGGCAGCTTCATTACAATTTAACAAATCTAATTGCTATTCGTTTCTTTTCCTTGAGGTTATGCTTTTGAGATTGGAATATTCACTTGCGGACTTAGCAGGTCACAAACTGCCCTTATTACAAGGACCGGCAGTATAACTTACATTGCTGCTGAATGTGCATATATTTTTCGGACAGACGGTTAATATTCCAATTTGGCCTATTACAAACTATTAACTATTTCTTTCGTTTCGCAGGTTGTCCATCCTTTCTGGACATGGACTACTGTCAGATAAGCTTTGTGAGCTTTTCCCCGCATGTTCCACAACGTCCTTTCACGTTCACCTTCCCTATCAGACTAACTTAACGCCTATCTACGAGACTACGCGAAATGAATTCGGGACCTTCGAGGAGGTGAAAAAACATTCTGGGAGTTAAAAAGGTTCGGATCCATTTGAATGGGATAACCGAATTTTAGGACCCCGGTAGGTGGGTGCCATTTTGAAGTGTCCCCCCTTCTTTATGGTTGCCTGAAAAGGCGCTCAAACACAAGAAAAATGGTTCAACTGCGGCGGATGGTATTGTCCCTGCTAGGACAGGGTCGTTAACTCCAGGCCGTTGAACCAACCAAGGGAACAACTAACAAGTATTATTTTCTTCTACATATTTTCCTTTAGGGGAAGTAACCAAATAAACATCTCTTTATTTTCAGAAGGAAAAGGAACGAATGTATAGATGTGCAGCTGGTTTGCACTAACCTACCCTCCTCCCATGATGACTCGGAGGTATGTATGGAAGAGCCATCCCTGACTTCCTCTACCCTCAACTACTGGAAAAAGGTGGGCTCTCTTATCTGTCATAATTGCGCTTTACTCCATTTCTCAAACCAAACTAATCCGTTTTTTCCCATTTTATTTCGTCACAACATGTCCGTCTGGCTCAACAACATGGAACCCAGTCACTGTCCTAGTGGTCGTGGAGGGGGCAACCACCTTCAGAACGAGGATCCTCTTACCTATCGCCTTTTAAAACGACTTGGACGAGTCAAAATTCGGTGGTGTCGCTATGTCAGCCGACGTCTCCGTGAACAGAAGTGTTTGTTATTATTTGGTTTTGATCTGTTAGATATGTTTAGTTTTATTTGATTTGTTTTATTTTCCTTTACTTGCTTGTGTTATGTGTTGTTTATCTTTTAAAACAAACTTTAAACATTTAAATAAAAAACTTGTGTTTCATAAAGTTTCATAAATTCGGAGACGATTTTGATTTTCAGAAAACGATTTTAGACAGAAGACAACAGCATCAGGTGTCGTTTGACAATTGCTGTAATGTAATTTTAAGTAATGTAATGTAATGTAACAATTTAGTAAAGATTATGAAAGGCAATTTAAAACCTTCGATGGCACAACTCCTTTTCTCAGCCAATATATTCGATTTGACACAGTTTATGCGAGAATGTCGTTGAATCCCATTTGACAACAAGTAAATGAACTAGCTTTGGGAAACCTTTCGATAGAGGAACCTTTGGAGTTTGATGCTATAAATAGCGATAGAAAACTTATATACTGGAATTGTAAAGTTGAGGGTCATACGTTTATTGAATGTATGTACGAGAAATGGAGACGTTTTTATTATCGATGTGGTTTAGATAATGTAGTCACACCCACATGCCCTGTATGCCAGGGAAAAAACAGGAGGGTGAACGGACCTCGGACTGGGTTGAAGACTCGTTCTCAGAATTAAGCAACCCAGTGCAACCAAACCCTTCAGTAATTGATCATAGCCACAGGTCATCTGTGAAAAATAAAATAGATTTGCCCAATATCTTTACTAATTTTGAGAAAGTCATTACATGTGACAATGTTGACAGAAAAATCCGCTTGTTGAAAAACTCAATTACTACTCTGAGGATAATAATTATCCTACGTCGGAAAATTTTTATGGCAATCGTGAACCATGGAATCTTAGAATGCAAAAATATCAGGAAGCTCGCGCAAGAATTAGAGTACAGAAAACTAGACAGCGTTTTAAAAGAAGAATACAGATACGTATGGAAATATCATCGGCTAGAATCTATGATGGCCCAGACACACGAATTTATACTACCATCGAGATGAATAATTTGCCCATTCAAGGTTTTTGCATCAGCATCTTGCTCAGGCGAAGGATGTTTTGATTTAGTTGAAAAAGCCAAACTTGTAATTCACCCATACCAGGCACAGATTCGCACTGCTGATGGTCGCCTTAATAACATCATAGGTCGTGTTAGGTCTCAGTGAAAGACGCCTATCTACTTCCTCATATTGAAGGCCTGTTAAGTCGTTTGGGCGATACCCATTTTATTTCGAGCATTGATCTCAAGTATGCGTTCTGGCAGATACCACTGGCAGAGCACACCCGATAGAAGACAGCCTTTACCGTTCCGGGACCACCCTTGCACCATTTTACGGCTTTGCCGTTTAATGGACAAGGTAATTCCCGCACGGTTAAGGGAGAAGGTTTTTCTCTATCTAGACGATCTGCTAGTGGTATCTGCAGAATTTGACGAACACATCCGATTGTTGTCTGAAGTGGCCCAATGTCTGGACAAGGCAGGACTCACTATCAATAATCGAAATTTTGTTGTAGTAAACTCAAATATTTAGGGTATATAGTGGGGCAAGGGTTACTCAAACCGGACCCCGGGAAAATTAGATCTATAGACACAAACAATGTCTAGTTGCTAGTCCTGTTCTCTCTCACCCTGACTTTAACAAGATCTTTTTCATTCAATGTGACGCCTCTGATGTTGGAGTAGGCGCGGTCATCACCAATCAATACATCAACCAATCGCCTACTTTTCGAAAAAAATTTCAACAGCTCAGCGTAACTATTCGGTTACGGAGCGCGAATACCTTGCGGTTGTGCTAGCGATTAAACGACATTACTTACAAAGTTCGTACATTACTTACAAAGTTCGTACATTACTTACAAAGTTCGTGGTAATAACACACCACTCTAGCCTGAAGTTGCTCATGGCACAACGTGACTTGAGCGGATGTCGAGTAGACCGTTTATAGCACATGATGCAAAACGTGAAAGTTGCTGCGATCTTTGATTTCCGGACCGAAAAAGTTTCCATTTGGCCTACAAGACTTCCATAAAAATTTTTGTGCCGATCTGATAACCCTAGGGTCTGCCCAAAGTTCATTCAAAATTGAGAACACACTTTATAGGGGAAATATTTTTTTTATTCAAAAATCGTATATTTAAATAAGTAAAATTACATCTCTTTGTATTATTAATTAATAAATAGTTTTTAAATATTAAGATCGGTGAAAAAAATAAAAAAATACAATTAATTCAATATTATATTAGATCTGACTTGTTATTTGAGGGACATTTTCTACGAAAGTCTTCAATGCACTGTAATATAAATTGATTTTGTTCTTCGTCTTTCGTAAGTATTCTGTTGTAATCATTCGTCGTTAACAACAAACAGATTACGACAAACATTGAGAGCATCTTGATAATCTTCGTTTACTTCCCAAAGGGATGGGTCATGCTTTAAAAATTCAGTACTCAATCCAAAAGCACCGAAAAAATTTTTGGTTTTGTATGAGACGAAATCGCTCAAATTATTACACAGCAATAGTTTCGGGTCGGAGAATTTTCGATCGTTTTCCAGATTTACGACGGGTTCTGTTGATTGCAGATGCCTAACCATTTTTCGTTTCTCTTCGAGTGAAACATCCGAATCGAAAAATGCCAAAGCCATTGATTCTGGGGCCAAATACCACAAATGATTTTTCCATTTCTTCAAAACAGCTTCAGACACATCTCGGTCGATTTCTGCGTATGCGATGGAGTCTTTCAACAAGTGTATATCCTGATTTGGTGTTCGTATGGCATTTGTGCATGTAAACCACGCTTTGACATACAGCCGCACGAGAAAAATACATATATTCCGTAGCCCACTGGACTCTCGTTTTGTCAATGCAAGCTGCTCTCGAAATAGGTATATTTTGAAGGCATAAATGCCTTTTCCCATGAACCTTGCGTGGTATGCTGGTGCCGACACCACCAAGAAACATTATTGTTAATTGTAATAGTTCCTTGTAATCAGCTCGGATTTGTGTTTCATTTAGCTGTTTAATGCAGAATTTCTTAATGACTTCGCAGTCAGCATTACTTATTTTTGAGCGTACAGTTGGATCTTCGAGTCCGTTTTTAAACGATTTGTGGTCGAGACTTACCCAAACGGCAGCAAAACGATTAAAAATAGGCATTTCAGGACTACAAGTCGCCGAAGTTTAACCTCAAACACATGTTTCAATACTATCTCCATCATGTGATGAGATCATGGGAACTTGATTCATTTTCGATCTAATTTGTTCTGCAACAAAATGCACGATCCAGTGTTTTGACCCGTATTTGATGAGTGTATCATGAACGACTTTGGCCATATTTTCTCCAGTACCAGCCGGGATTTTGGGGGCGCCCAAAAATTTTGATGTGTAGATCGATTAATCACAAGCTCACCAACAGTGGTCAGAGGCGTCGCAGCATTATACATTACAGTCAGCGTTACCGTTGGGAAATTTCAAAAAGGGGCACAAAAAGGCGATTTTTTTCGAAAAAAGGGGCAACCGGTCATTAAACAAGTAAGAAAGTTTCAGTCGGGTAAACCGACTAAGGTATACCCTCACTTTGTGAGTAATGTAATATTGAATATTACACAAATTATTCTGTCAATTTTTGTGGGAGGTACCAGAAGAGGTTTAAGAAATACACCTATATTTCGCTGAACAGTAGATACTTTAAATACATTGCACTGTGCCGAATTGTAACCGTTTATATGGACTGGTATATTAACGTTGAGATATTAAATTGTGGTATAATTTGGCCATTTTGTGTGGGAAGTACAAAAAGAGGCGTGGTGATAACGCTCATTTTTCACTGGACTACAGGCATTATAAAAGCATAACACTGTACAAAATTTCAAGTAATTGTATACACTGATATTAATGTTATAAACTGTTAACTTTTGGTGCAAAATGGTGCCTTTGTGGGAGAGGTAACAAAAGGGGCGTGACAATAACGCCCATTTTTCAATGGACTGTAGGCACTATAAAAACATTACGCTGTACAAAATTTCAAGTATTTTTATACACTGGTATTAATGTTATAAGCTGTTAACTTTTGGTGCAAAATGTTGCATTTGTGTGGGAGGTACCAAAAGGGGAGCGACAATAACGCCCATTTTTCACTGGACTGTAGGCACTATAAAAGCATTACACTGTACAAAATTTCAAGTATTTCTAAACACTGGTATTAATGTTATAAGCTTTTAACTTTTAGTGCAAAATAGTGCATTTGTGTGGGAGATACCAAAACGGGCGTGGCAATTTCGCCCATTTTCCTCGAGTTGATAGCGACTAACAAACTAATACTATGTGTGGACTTTCAGAAGATTCGAATACGTATAATAGCAGTTATTAAAGAATCAATATTTCACAACATTTTAACCCTTTGTGGGGGAGGTACCAGAAGGAGTGGACCAATATGGCCCATCTTCGAACTTAGCCGGAGATATAAAAAAATATTACCACATACGAAATTTGAAGTCAATCGGTTACTCCTTTCGAGAGTTATCGTGCGCACCAGCCAGCAGACAGACAGACAGACGGACGGACATTGCTCATTCGACTTAAAATGACCCAAAACGGATTTCCGCCGAACATACTTGGGGTCTTAGGTCACTCCTTCGATGTGTTACACTTTTTTCCGTAGCAAATGATATATACCCTCGTCACACTAAAGTGAGGGTATAAAAAGGGGGATCAATTTTAAGGTTTTTATTTAAAGAAAACAACAATAAAAAACAAAGCTTAACATAAAAAATAAGTAGGTAACATTAAAAAATGCATTCATTTACACTACATAAAACTAAACAAAAAATACAATGTTATACAAAACTTCTTATGATGTATACTATATATATTTTATCACATACATTTCTTTATTTATAGTTACTTTTTTGTAACTTCTTTTTTTATACTTTCTTATTAGATCTGTGCTTGGGACAGATGTATTTTGTATTGAGTTTTTTTGATCTCACAATAAATCTGTTTAGACAAAAGCTTATAATATTTATGTGCATCAAAATAAATTGGATTTTTTATTAACGCATATATTGTTACAATTAAGAAATCACTCAAATTAATTGTATTGTTGCATAGACGCCGACCTATTCGCAGAACGGTGGAAATAGATTCTCATATGCTTACACATACAAAAGATAAATGTAAATCGTTTTAACATATGCGTATATCCCATTAAATAACCTAATTCAGAACGTAGCGCGATAGGCATTTCCGTACGTTAGTACGAAAGTGTTGTCATAAGAGTATAAAAAGCAGATTTTTTTACAAAAGCCTAAAAGTGGCACAAAAAAGCGAAAAGGGGCACATTTAGTATCAAAAAATAAAAGGGGCGCAAAAGTAGCACGGCTGAAAAATAGGGGCAAATATGCCACTTTAGTCGCACAACGGTAACGCTGATTACGTTTATCACATCATGAAATATCTGTCTGTTTGACGGCAGTTTGGCTCCAGATATTGTATGTGATACATGCCCAACTGATTCTACGGTGCGAAATTTATAACTGGATCTAGTAACAATTTTGGATGTGGTCGGTCTGGAGACAAATAAGAATATGACTAAAATTAAATTTTGTGCGAAGCTGTCCCTTTCTCAATTCACTTAGGCTGGATGCAGAGCGCGTTCTGTAAACGACCCTGCTGCATGGCCGTATAGCGCGCTGCAAAGTTCTGCTTATGTTTTCTTATTTGACAAGTAGAAAAATGTCAGACTGATGCGAAAAATCAACTATCATGCAAATCCATTGTTTTTCTTCATGCATGCACAAGCATGATCTATTTTTTATTGTGATTGCTCTTACGTCTACATATGTACATAGAGGCCATGTCGGTGTGCATGCATGCCCTGGCATGACGTAAAATTCAAATGAAAACTGCTGTAACTTTTTCGTTTTTCGGTCGATTTTGATTGTTTACGACTTGTAAGAAAGAAAATTTTATTCAAAGACCATTTAAAAACTTTTCATGCTAATAAAATAATTTTTAATTACTTGAACATGTGACATTTGATAAAAACCCAAATTTTGTTCATGTAAAGTGAGTTTTGTGTTTTCAAACAACTTTGGGCAGACCTTAGCGTTATCCAATCGGCACCAAATTTTTTATTGGAGGTTTGTAGGTCAAATGGAAACTTTTTCGGCCCGGAAATCAGTACCGAAAAAATAATAAATGGTCTAATGTCGCGCTAGGTGGAGTCTGCAACTTCAATCTTCTTCGTTCGAAATTCGCCACCGCAAGGGATCGCAAAACGTTGTACCGGATATGTTATCCATATACGCTTTGGATGAGCTCGAACTCGATTAGACTATTTTAATAGAGAATATTTTAACAGACTTATCGTCACCTGCTTTTCAGTCAGAGGACTATTGTAGATTGAGAGACAGCGAAAAGAATTTTTGCCAGATATCAGGATAGTCGACCAATTTGTTTATAAGAGAACTGTGCCATATTGTGGAGAAGCGATTCAGGAAGACCACGACTGGAAACTATGGGTTCCAGCAGAACTCACAAATAAATAAATTGTTGATGCTCATGTACCACCTAAGATAGCACATGGGAGTATCGATAAGCCAATCCGTAGATTACGGCAGTATTTTTACTGGCCTCACATGAATGCACAAATTCGGGAGTACATAAACCGATGCGACACCTTCAAGGAAACTAAACCGGCGAACCACCGATGGGACGCGAATCTGACGTAGCTAGACCATTTCAACGAGTCGAAAAAGGGCAATTGTTTAATTTTTATCTTGCCGGATTATTTTTCTAAATATGTATTTTTTAAGCCAATGGCGAAGGACAATTCGAAAAATGTGATAGATTTTCTGATTTGTGAGGTATTTTGAAAATTCGGATGTCCAGAGACACTAGTGTCAGACAACGGTCCACAATTTGTGAGCAGGGACTTTTCAGAGTTGATGAAGACCTTCGGTATCGAACACCTTCGTACCGCTAATTATGCTCCTCAAGCAAACGCATCCGACAGATCGGCAAGATTGGGATTTACACCTTTGCGACATAGAGTGTGCCTTTCGGCCAGCAGAACATTCTGCAATCGAGGCAACCCCATACTTTGTTCTCTTTGGGCAAAATGTGATTACCCATGCTTCCGCTTATAAGATTACGAGAAAACTGGATGTGCTTGATGTCCCAGAAAATCGATTAGAAAATCGTCACGAATTCTTAGAAATAATTAGAGACAATGTCCGAACGAAGCTTCACAAGGTTTATGAAACCATCGCGACTAAATACAACACCGGGTGTCGAATGACACGATTCGTGGTTGGCCAGGAAGTATTCCGGCGCAATTTTCAACTCTCGGATTTCGCAAAACAAGTATCGGCAAAATTGTGCAAGAAATTTATAAAATGTAAAGTAGTTCGGAAAGTCGGTAATAACTTATATGAAGTGGAGCATCTACAAGGAAAATCACTGGGTGTTTTTCATGCGAAGGATTTGAAGACTTGACAAATTAAGGTGTATTTTAAGCTAGGTGTATTCGAAATCAACATGATAAAACTATGTTACTGTATCTTTGGATTTATCATATAAGCAAACCAGGGCTGTAGAGTCGGAGTCGGCGTTGTTTTTGCAAATGCCGGCTGCGCACAAAAACGCCACACATAGTAAGACAACCGAAAATATCTTATAGCCAATCAGGCCATAAAATCGCAACACCGCGAACTGAGCCAGACCTCTCAAGACGGCCGATGTGGCAATTTTCAGCACTATGTCCGGCTGCGCACAAAAACGCCACACATAGTAAGATACCCGAAATATTTTTTTGCCTCAGGCCAAAGAAAAACCTCAACACCACGACCTGCTGAGGTTTTTCATCGCCATCGCAAGACAGCCGGAAAGGTTTTATAGCTAATCAGCCAAAATATAAACCCACACCAACTGTGCGACATGACGCTAAATACCATATAGGCATTAGTGAGCACAACCACGCCACATATCAAGTCGCAGCAGCAGGGAGAAGTAGGCAAAGGTAACTGAAACTCGAAAACAGGTAACAGAGGAAAGGACCTCTAAAAAAGTCTCAATTTGTTTATATAAAAAAAAGAAAGGAAACAAAATAGTTTTCTTTTACACTGCATTACCTAATTGTCTTATTGCTAGAAAAACAGGAACATAGAAATTCCATTGTCGATTTTTTGTTTTAAAGAATAGAAAGGGGAATATTATCATTCTCAATTACAGATTTAGCTGAAAAAATATTCCATTTCTGGATTAATGACTCAGCTGACAGAAATATTAAATCTCTTAATTAGAGATTTATTCTTAAGACATTAGATTTCTTAAGTAAAGAAAGATTCACACGAGATATTCAATTTCTAAATTAAGGAATTATCTGATAGAAATATTCCATTTCTAGATTAATGACTCAGCTGACAGAAATATTAAATATCTTAACTAGAGATTTATTCTCAAGACATTCGATTTCTTAAGTAAAGAAAGATTCGCCAGAGATATTCAATTTCTAAATTAACGACTTATCTGAAAGAAATATTCCATTTCTAGATTTATGACTCAGCAGACAGAGATATTAAATCTCTTAATTAAAGATTTATTCTCAGAGCATTCGATTTAACCTAAAGAAATATTCTATTTCTCCAGAAAAAGAAAAAAAGGTAAATGTTTTGTTATTCGTTATTGAAATTTTTAAAATCTGATCACTACTAATTAGAAATGAAATCGAAAAATATCATTCACTAATGAGAAATGAGAACGAAAACTATATCACATACTAATAGGTTAGGTTAGGTTGAGAAGAGGAGGCGGCCAAACCCCGCCTCATGTCCTTGGACATACACATAAGCCAGTATTCGGCCTGTTGTGCGCTCTAATTTTTAATTTCTTGTCCTTGGAAAGTTATTTTAGGAACTCGGTACTATCGACATATTCCTTAATCGTTTTCCAGTCTACGCCCCTAAGTTGGGTCAAGTCTGGTAAAGTATCATTTCCTAAGAAACGGGATCTACTGTTCGCGAACGCTGGGCACTGGCATAGGAAATGCTCCAACAGTTCGTCATCCTCCCCGCATGCCCTGCATACGCTGTCATCTACAACTCCTATTCTATGCATGAGTGTCCTTGAAGGACACCCATGATCTTACTGGTTCTACCTTGCTCAATCCCAGCAAGGTCTTGTCCTCGTTTGGGTCACCCCACAAGACTTTCGTTGTTTTCCCAACGTTTTCACTATTCCATAGCGTGATATCGGCCTTCTTTGCCCATATTTTTAGTTCAGAACGCGTAGGTTAGGTTAGGTTGAATAGAGGAGACGTTTAAACGTCTCATGTCCATGGGCATACACTTAAGCCAGTGTTTCGGACTATTTATATATATATTTATCGTTCTTTTACAGTCTAACACTGTTCTGGATTTGACCTTTTCAGATGTTATTGCTTCGATCGCCATTTGTCTATCTGTGAATATGTGCATATTTAGGCTTTGTGGTATAACTGAGCCAGTTAACACACTCCGTGATTGCTCGAACTTCTGCTTGAAATACTGTGTTATGGTCTGCGAGGCGGAAGTAAAGTTCGACTTCTGTTTCATCAATAAAAAGTCTCAGACCCTTCCTTCCTCCTAGACTGGACCCATCAGCGTAACAGCTAGTTGCCACTGGCGCATGAGCTAGTGTTCCGTTTTTCCAGGAGCGTCTGTATGGCACGAACGAATCACAGGTAGCTGTAAGCCGCACTTCAGGAATGCGGTCGGAGATTTCCGTTGTTTGAATATGACCGACCAGTGATTGTAATATCTTCTAATGGTACGACTTGTGGTCTCGATTTATCCATTCACCCATCACTTGTAGACGTCTTGCTGTGAGGGCTGCCTCATACTGTATACGGATGTGTATTGGTTGGATGTGCAGTATAGTCTCCAACGCTCTTGTTGGTGCGGTTCTAATTGCCCCGCATATGCCTAGACAGCACATACGTTGCACTTTTTGCACTGGTATTACGTTGTACTTTTTGTCCATTGATGTCCACCACACTACAGAGGCGTAGGTTATTATTCGTCTAATCACGCTCATGTAAAGCCAGTGTGACATATTTGGACGTAGTCCCCATTTTGAACCTATACCTCTTCTGCACAACGACCAACATCTGTGGGCCTTTGTAACTCTTTCTTCAATATGATCTTTCCAGTACAGTTTCTGATCCAAGATTACTCCCAAGTATTTTACCTTTTTAGATATGGTAATATTCTTATCCAGGAATCGAGGCACGGTAAAAGGGTGAATCTTCCTTTTCCTTGTAAATAGACATATTTCTGTTTTGTCTGGGTTGACATTTAATCCCCTTGGTTGTGCCCAGTTATGTGCTATGTTATGTGCCTCCTCAGCTCTTCTGCATAGTTGGTTTGGATGTGTGCCCCTTAGAAGTATTATAACGTCGTTTGCATAACAGACTGCTTTAAATCCTTCATTGGTGAGGGCTTTAAGGAGACTGTGTATCGTCGTAACCCATAGGAGAGGCGATAAAATGCCCCCTGAGTTATACCACGATTTACCTTGTCTCTGATTTTTACGTCATATGACCCACAAATAATCCACCTATTTGTAGTGTGCGCCCTTAAAAGACTAATGATTTGAAAAAAGAAGAAGAATAAAATCAGGTGAATGAATGGTACGCGAGGGAAGAAGAAGCATGAAATAGGAACAGCTGTTTTGCTATAAAAATGCATTGTTGATGGCAGGCATAAAGCAGGAACAAAAAGAAAAAGACGAAAGCAAAGGTTTGGTCGGTGGAAAATTGGAAAATGTCGGTCCTTTTTTCCTGCGGTCATAGAAGAAGACGGTCAAGTGGCTCTGCACCGATACTCACCATTAAAAACCAAATAATTCGAAGACAAAATTTAAGTCATTTTGGAATTTTTATTTAAAACTATCGAAGTTTAACTTAAACATAACAAAGAAACACAAGTAAATAAAGTTGAAATAAACACACATACATACATACATATTTTTCACATCGCAATACAACACCACGAGAGAGCCACCGCTGACCAGTCCAACGTTGGAGGCGCAGATGTGCATCACCAAGCCTGGGATGCCTGGTATTCCACAAGTGTACACAAATAACATACGTTGACTGCGTACGACCAGACGGACAAGACTGTGAATAAAAGAAAAGAAACAAATAAGTGTGATTAGTGCCGGAGATATCATAAGTAAGGACAAAGTCGTGTTACTTACATAAATTCAGACCCTTTGTACAGAGAAAGGTGCGCGGATAGGGTTCTCAGGGTTGAGCTCAGGCCTAGGGACTTTCGCTTTTTGTTAGAGGGGTTGAGTGGCCCAGATTTTCACGGTTTCGTCTTTGCTAGGTAGGAGAAATGAACGGCAAGTGTAAATAAACTATTTGTATTTTTCTTAACACAAAAAAAGAAACGAATATCGGACTTACGGTACAAAGAACTCGGACGCAGACGGACGACACACTCCGAAGAATACCCTTGTCAGATCCGGCAGGTGCCACCAGTCATCAGCTCCCGCTTTATCCTCAACTATTGCATCATATGTTCCTTGCCTCCTGAAGACGTCCTCTGGAATCAAACTCAGCAAAAAAAAATACCCTAGAAGGCGCATTATGAAAACAAAATTAAATAGATTATTAATTTTTTGTTTGCTCCAGAATTAGCAAATTAAATTAAACAAGGAAAAGAAACATTAGAAACGAAATTTAATCGATTCATTATTTTTGTTGTTTATTTTTCCAATCAATAACTATTTGGGTTTTTTATCTTTTTTTTGTAATTAATTGATTTTTTGAGTAACCTATTTTTGGATTGTATCAAATATAATTACCTTTTTGTATTATCGCCATGAATGGAGAACATTGAGCCAATCAAACACAGCGAACGAAGTTTCGCTCAAAAATAAAACGAACAAATTGTATCTTTTCTAAAACGAAAAAAAAAAAAAAAATAAAATAAAAAAAAAAAAAATATATTGTAGGTATCATGGTGAGGTCGGTTCGATCTCAAGAGGGTGGGCCTAGTCCTGGCAGGTCATCAGCCAGGCAAGATTTTCTGAGTATTTCTGAATAGTTCCTCCCTTTCTTTTCATTTGTTTTTTTCTTTCGTTCCTTTCTTTGACTTTTCTTTTTCTTCTCTCTCTTTTCCCTTGCTTCGGGTTCCCTTTCTCTTTTTCTCTTTTATGGATGTAAACGACCGGTATGATCTTTTTTTGTTTTGCTGTTGTCCACACGTCAGAATGGTTGGCAAGAACCACCCCCATCCGTCGAGCTTAGACGCGCGAGACGCCAGCATACCGGCAAAGCCAATCTTCTGGCAACAATGGTCATTCACCAAGTGGCCACCTAGTGGATTTTTGTCTTAGGACAAAGGTGTAGCAGCTACAAAATGGCGCCCAAGCGTGGGGCCCGAAGCAAGTCCTTTGTCCTTTCTTCTTCTAATCTTCGTTAGGTAGATAGGTCCTCGTTTTCTTACGAACGCGTAGTCCCGTTCGAGTTTTTGAAGAGTCCTCGACGCGCTGTTACGCAGGAGTTAGAAAGCGAGCCGTCTAGGGTACACCTTTCTAGGAGAGCTTAAACGTACGGCAAGCCTTTCGGTTAATTGTCTCATGGAAGGGAGTCCCTGATACCTTTTCCTTCCAATATTTTTCTGTTTCCTGGAGTCTGCGGTCGGAGTCCTTTTCCAGGAGTATCAGTCCCGCTTTCCACAGGTAGATATACCGCTAAGCGCGAAGCTGATATGTATGGAGGAGGGTGACGATACGTAGGTCTCAGGAGCACAGATACTACTTTTAGCCACACAATAGCCCAAAGGTTAGTTGTTTCTTTGAAGATGAGCGAACTTGTCCTTTTTCCGACTCGATCGATAGACAAGGCCATATTGGAGGAATTTCGTGCGTCTTGTAGCGGAAAGGCTTTGTCCAGAGACTACAATTGTGCCGGAGTTCTCTGATATGACTACGCCCACAACTAATCTCCATTTTCTTCCCAAAAATTAATGAATTACTCTCTGAAATTGATAAGAAGGAATTAATTAAAGATTTATACTCAGAATATGTTTTGTGTTCTACTTACGTTGTTTTGTTTTTCTCGAAGCTACCACGACAGTGCCATTATATCATTTTTTTGAGGTACAATTTCTTTTAGTGGAATTTTAAGAAGTTTAGATTTTTATTTCTCTGCATATCGCTTAACTTAATTTCATCACCATGGTCAATACGCGTTCCACAGATAGGGAATTAAGTAGTCGTCCCATTCTTGGACAGGGTAGTGCGGTCGATCCAGCTGTTCTAGCTACAGTTCAACCAGCTGTGACCATGACCACACAAACAATTCCAACCATAGCCACCAACACCGTTCCAGCCAGCTCGTCGGCAGCTCCGTCTGTTCCATCTTGTTTCCGGGATGGCTCCCAATCTCTCAATGCATCGTTTTGGTCACACGGTTCTATCTCATCTCCGGATTACAGCAACTTGACAGCTCTGAATCAGCCACAAAACAGACCTGATGATCCGAATATACCGGCAGGGGTTAGTACTGGTATACGGGAAATAATTAATTCAGCAGTGGGTTTAGCCCGCCAACAGTTTATGAGGGAGGAAGAGGAGCGACTTCGAGAGTTAATACCCCGAATTGTCGAAGCCACAAGGCGTTCGTTGGGGGTATATTTTCCATCAACTAGTACCAATCAAGTGTCATCATTTCCAGCTCTAGATGCCCTCGCAAACCATACAAGGCCACCAGTCACAACCAGCAACTTACCACAAACTCAAACACAGCAAGGTGCTTTGCCGTCACACTGCAGTTTTCCTCCGAATACTGTGTATGCACCATACCAGCCAGTGCAGGCTCCAACAGCACCATACCAGCCAGTGCAGGCTCCAACAGCATTTACTCGAGCTGTTTCCTTACCATCGCAGACTCCTAATATTTATTCAGGTGTGTCTTACACACAGCCGCCACCACCAATACCACGAGCTCCAGTGCCAGACCTGTTTTTACCACCGCCGGAAGTACCTCGTCCATGGAATACACCGCAAATTCTAAACCAGATCCCACAACACACGCAGCCGTTATATGGCCAACCACAGCAACCATATACTGGTACACATTCCGCTCCAGCTAGCTTATCACGGCCAAGGGTCGGTACGAACTCTGAATCTGCAGGACGATTTAACTTGGCCAAGTGGGGAGTGAAATTCGATGGCACTGACAAGACAATGCACGTTCAGGAGTTTATTTTCCGCGTGAGCCAGCTGAAACAAGACTATGATTGCCCAGAGGAGGAGTTTTTAACTAAATTTCACCAGCTCCTGGAGAATCCAGCCCTCGACTGGTATTGGAATCACAGAAAGTTTGTGCAGTTTCGTACGTGGGGAGAAATCGAGAAAGCACTGTTAAGCCAATATCAGCGATACGAGAACGAATTTCAGATTCAAACACAAATTCTCAATCGTCGGCAGCTCCCTCAAGAAACATTTGAAGAATTTTACAATGCGGTAATTAAATTGCGAACACAACAGAAGACGCCTTACCAGGAGCATGAGATGGTTGAAATCATGAGGGGCAATCTTAAGCCATCGCTCGCCCAAATGATATTTTCGGCCAATATGCGAAACCTGGGGGAGTTTTACCGGCAGGTGAAGAAGGCCGAGAATTTGATTGCTACGCAGAGGCAGCAGTATCAACGCCAGAGTTTCCCACCGAGAGTGCACGAAATTGCCTTGGAGGGAGATGATTTCCGGGATGACATTGAGGTGGATGCAATTACAGGGAGAACGAGATACAAGTGTTGGAATTGTGGAGTGGAAGGGCATTGCTGGGTGGACTGCAAGGCGCCTCGCAAGTACTTTTGCTACAAGTGTGAGCATGATGGGGTGACCGTACTAGACTGTCCGAAGTGTCGGGGAAACCGACAGAGGAGCCCATCTCGAACTGGGGAGGTGAGGTCCACGGCTGTTTAAACCCAGTGAATAGTGAATTAGATCGTAGTGTAGGAATTAGCGTTAAACAAGTGAAGATTTTGAAGAATTGTGAAAGAACTGAAATAGAAAAAGAACTTAGACTTAGAGAATTGAAGCCTCTCCACGTCCGCGTTAGGGAGTATAAAGAGGCTAAAGAAAGAATTTTCGGAACCGTGACGAATCGGATTAGGAAAGCTAGGGAGAGATATAAACGTAGGAAAAGTCTCAGAAAGGAAATCGCATCGGCAACGTTATATGAGGGTGATGACAACCGCTTTTACACTAAACTCGCTATTAATGGTCAGGTAATTGAAGGGTTGCTCGATAGCGGAGCTACGGTGTCGTGTCTGGGCAAGGACTGCCTCAGTTTTGTCAAGCGCGCAGGCTTGGAAATTCATAGTTTCCATTCCTTCATTAAGACGGCGGATGGCAGTCCGCATAAGATAGTTGGTAGGGTACGTCCTAAAATTTCTTTTAATAAGCAAGAGTTCGACTTAACTCTCTATCTGGTGCCGACTCTGAGTCGTGAATTGTTTTTAGGAGTGGATTTCGTGCGGATGTTCAACATTTTCGCTCATGTTGACGGTTTGTCCTCCAACCACATAAGTCTCTGTGAAGAAGCCGAGAGGAACGATGATGTTAAAACCCACGAGTTGTCAGAGGCACAATGTCATCGTTTACAATTGGCGATAGACAAATTTCCGTGCTACACGAAGAATGGCCTGGGTAAAACAAAAGCTGAGGTCCATACAATCGACACTCGTGATGCAGTCCCAGTGAAGGATCGACACTATCCGGTGTCACCGGCCGTGCAGAAACTTATATATGCGGAATTGGATAGGATGCTTGACATGGGAGTGATTGAGGAAAGCGAGAGTCCATGGAGTCACCCGGTTACTTTGGTTAGAAGAGGAGAGAAGAACCGGTTGTGCCTGGACGCTCGTAAACTCAACGCACTCACTGTCAAGGATGCCTATCCATTGCCGCATATTGAGGGTCTACTCAGCCGGTTGGGTGACACATATTTCATTTCTAGTGTCGATCTTAAAGACGCATTCTGGCAGATACCCCTGGATCCGTCTAGTAGAGAGAAAACTGCATTTACTGTGCCCGGGCGACCACTTTACCATTTCACGGTCATGCCTTTTGGTCTGTGTAACGCAGCCCAAAGGTTATGCCGTTTAATGGATAAGGTGATCCCCGGGGCACTACGTGATAGAGTTTTCGTCTATCTAGACGATCTGTTGGTGGTGTCGCCAGACTTCGACACGCATCTGGGGTTGTTAGAGCGAGTGGCAGGTTGTTTGGCGGAAGCAGGACTTACTATCAATGTGGCGAAATCCAAATTTTGCTTCAAGGAGCTCCGCTATTTGGGGTATATTGTGGGAGGAGGCAAACTAAAACCCGATCCTGAGAAAGTTGAGACCATCACACGATTTTCATATCCTAAAACCATAAAACAGGTGAGAAGTTTTATGGGAACCGCGGGGTGGTATCGGAGGTTTATTGCCGACTTTGCCACCATCGCGGCCCCAATCTTCGAGACCCTCAAAAAATCTAAACAATTTCACTTCTCGGAGGAGGCCAAGGTAGCTTTTGAGAATTTGAAAAAAGCTCTAGTCAGCAGTCCAGTACTCACGCATCCTGATTTTTCAAGACACTTTTACGTGCAGTGTGATGCCTCGGACTTAGGTATAGGCGCGGTTCTATTTCAAAGGGATGATTCTGACGGAGAACATCCAATAGCCTATTTCTCCCAAAAGCTGACCTCCGCTCAGAAGAACTATTCGGTGACTGAGAGGGAGTGCTTAGCTGTAGTAATGGCCATAAAGAAGTTCAGGCCATACATCGAATTGATGCCTTTCTCAGTCATTACCGATCACAGCAGCCTTAAATGGTTGATGTCTCACCGTGATCTGAGCGGAAGGTTAGCCAGGTGGAGTTTGCATCTCCAGGCATATTCGTTTGAAATAGAACACCGCAAGGGAAGTCAGAATGTGGTCCCGGATGCGTTATCCCGGTACGACATGGAAGAAATCGCCCTAGACATGACCTCGCTAATTGATCTAGAATCTTCGGCTTTCAAATCGGAAGACTATTTAGACCTTGTAGCTAAGATTGAGGAGAATTCCGTACATTTACCAGATCTGAAAGTAGTGGAGGGTTTGGTGTATAAGCGGACTCGTCATTACGATGGAGTGCCGCTCCATGAAGATTTCGCCTGGAAGCTGTGGGTACCCGTGGAATTAACCCAACAGATCATAGAAAATGCCCACTGTCCACCGCAAGTTTCCCATGGAGGCTTCCACAAAACCTTGCGAAGAATAAAAGAATATTTTTATTGGCCGAATCTAAATATTAATGTGAGAACTTTTGTTAAAAATTGCGTTGTCTGCAAGGAGACGAAACCGGCCAATAGTACACTTCGCCCACCAATGGGAAGCGAGACGGTAGTAGACAGACCCTTCCAGCGAATTTACATAGACTTTCTAGGTCCCTATCCGAGATCGCGAATGGGGAATTCTTATATTTTGATCGTTTTAGACCACCTCTCTAAATTTGTTTTGTTAAAAGCTATGGCTAAAGCAAACTCGAAGAATGTTGTGAAGTTTTTAATCACGGAAGTTTTCCATAAATTTGGTACGCCCGAGACGATAGTGTCTGACAATGGGAAACAATTTGTTAGTAAGCAGTTTACGGACGTGATTAAGAATTTCGGCATAAACCACCTTAAAACAGCTGTTCACTCTCCTCAGGCGAACGCGTCTGAGAGAGTGAATCAGTCAATTTTATCCGCCATAAGGGCATACTTAGGAGAAGACCACCGTGATTGGGACAAACAATTATCTGAAATTGAATGTTCACTGAGATCTTCAGTGCACGGGTCGATCGGAGTTACGCCATATTTCGCGCTTTTTGGTGTCAATATGATAACTCATGGCAGTGCATATAAATTGGCCAGAAAGCTTAAACTTCTTTCCGATCCGGAACTAGAAGTAGTTCCAAGTGCCGTGAAGCTAGACTTAGTCAGAGATCAAGTGAGGAAAAATCTTCATCAGGCTTATGAGAAAGGAGAAAAGACCTACAATACCCGGTGTAGGCCAGTGAAATTTATTCCAGGGCAAGAAGTCTTTCGTAGGAGCTTTAGGCAAAGTGACTTCAAGAATAATTATAATGCCAAGCTGGATAAGAAATTCTTTAAGTGCCGTATTTTACGACCAGTAGGGAATTGTCTGTATGAAGTTGAAGATCTGAAAGGCAAATCAATTGGTATCTTCCACGCGAAAGATTTAAAGCAGTAGGTGAAATTCAATGGAATAGCAATCATACCCTTCCTGATCGCAATAACCAAATCGTATTTGCCGTTCTGGTTTATATCCACCAACAAGAAAGTTCAAGGGGCAGAAGCATTTGGAAACCTGAGTTCGCATCAATGTGTCCAAAAGCCTGTTTACAACTGGAAGTTTTTGGTCTAACTTGCTCTAAAACTGCAAATAGTGAGAGGACAATTTATGTCCATCATGAACTCTCAACGATGTGCCACCTTGCTCTAATGGACGCTATGTCACTAAGCCGCGCCAGTGTTGACATCAGAGCCATGAACTTAACAATTATTCATATAGTGAGAGCAGTTAGAATTGAAAAAAATACATAACGAAATCCGAACTGGATCTCCGTTGAAACATTGCATCAGGCATTGGGGACTTTGGTGCGGACTGGGGACGCAAATGTCGGTCTACCTCTCTCCTGACCTTGTTGGAGGAAGAGGAAAAAAATAATGAAAATACCTTGCGCAACGTCAGAGGTCGCCAGGAATTAGGATTCCCTGAGTGATATTTGATGGGCAACTTTCATCTTGTCACAGCAATTACGGATCAGGAATGTAAAATACCAGTGACAAGGAGCATAGTAACAATAAAAGCTTGTCAATAAATTCAAGAGTATCACCGCAAATCGATCATGAAAATCTGTTTCGAAAAACTTAAAGTTTTCTTAGCCATATCTTTCTGTCAATGGGGCTATAAAATAGCTTTTCAGCCTTGCCTTCTCACAAGATTGTGATACTATTTACGTGTGAAATTTTGTTTCCGTGAAGCGGGATGTCTAATAAGAGGAAAAAGTATAAACGCCAGGTATACCATTCTCATTTTATTCATTTATCTGGTATTAATAATCATGTAAATAAGTAACCTCAGAATCGATAATATACAATAAACGTACTTATGTTGCTCCCACTTTCTGTAGGAAGTTAAGATCCTTGCTTTGATAGGAGCTCTCCAGAACAGTATTCTCGCATTGATTATTTCCAAGTATCCTAGACTGGAAGCGACCGGTTCCAAAAAGTACCGGTAATTCATCCGCACTGGAACTCCTGTCCTCAGAGTCGCCATAATATAATTTCCACCAAGTTTCCTGAAGAACTTTCCGGAAACCCAATCCAGGGTTAACTCCAAGTATGTATCCCCATCTATCACTTCGAATTGGCATGCGACCTTTCTCCATGGCTGTCTGTTTCCAAGTTTCGTTTTGGGTACCATCCTCTGAGTTTCCAAGGCTAGCTTCAGATAATTTCATTTTCGTGTATGCAGCAAAATTCTAATCGTTTGGAATATCAAACGAAGTCATTTCGTTTTTTTTAAATCTTTCAACGCTTTATTTTTTTATTTAAATCATTAAAGCTTTATTTATGTTTTTTTAAAACAAAATCCTTAATGCTTTTTTTTTAATCTTTAATGCATTATCTTTTTTTTAAATCTTTATCGATATGATGATTTCAGATTACACAAACAAAACCGAAAGAAAACTTGGCGTAAAGTTTACTCGATCACTGGTCATTTGGAGCGACTGCCGGACCGAATCATCCTGGAGTACAACAAAAATATTTCTGAGTGTGCGGTACTTGCAGGTCACCTATACAAGGACTGAACCCGAGTTCACATTTTGAGCCAAATGCCAATGGTAGAAGGAAGTGTTGTATCCAGCTTTATTCAATCTAGTAGTCGCGCCAAATAGGACGGGGTAAGAAACAATTTTTTTTGTGACTTATTTCATCCGATTAAAGGACAGACAAGTGTCTTTTCTAAGTCCACACAAGTATTTCATACCGAAGGTTATGCTAACCAGCCAGACATAAACATAATTGAACGATTGTTCGGGCTGAATACATTTATATCCATAGCCACGAGAATTTCTCTCATCTTAATATGCTAGGGTTTGTCTCGATTCGTCGCTGTAGACGATGTCAATAATCTCATTAAAAACCCCCACTAGAATCAAAGCAGATAAACCAAGGAAAAAAAGGAATACGAAAACACAGACTCAAGTTTTCCTTTTATTACAATGAGGTCATTAAACCTTCGTAAGGAACTGTCTATTGTTTTTAGTAGTACCAAAGTAAAACGCAAAACTAATGGTAGTAAACAAATTCACTTACCTGGATGAATCCACATGTCTGATGTCTAGCTGGCATCTCCTTTTCTTCCGATTCTCCGGTTCCAGTAGGTCTAAGTAGAGTCTAAGGAAAAGAAACAATTAAAGTTTGAATTAGTATAAGTTGAATTTTGATTAGTTTCTAAGTTTATTAAGTATGAGTTAGATTAGGATTTAAATGGATTTTAAAATTTGAATTGAATTATTGAATTTGTATCTTACCTCTTATAGTGTAGGGAATATTGAATTCCGCAGCACTTTGTTGTTTTTAGTTTCCTCCTTAGGGCTGGAATTCACATCAGTTCTGAAAAAAAAGAAGGAAAAAACCATTAGCGCTTACATTTTTTATTGAAATCTGAATTATTATTTTGTAGAAACAGTAAAAAAAAAAAGCAAAAAAAAAAAAAAACAAGAAAAGAAAAAATATACAAAGTCAAAATAGCGATGTTTAATATTTTTTTTTTTCACTGAAATCATTTGGAAAAAAAATCACTTAAATTCACTTAAAGAAATAAAAAGGTCACCAAGCTCGATTTTTCGTCTTAAATTTGGGCTTAAATAAGAAAAAAACGTAAATTTTTAGTTAAAGCACTTATTTATTTTACTTAGGTATTTCATCTCACATCTTCACTTTAATTTTTCAAAATATTTTCACTTCACATCACCACTTAAATTTTCCAAAATTTGTTTTATTTTCTCGAGGAAAAATATTAAAAAATTATATTTTTTGAAAAATCATTTTATTTTTCCATTTCACTTTTTGTTTTCTCAATTAAATTTTATTTTGCAGTCCAATCATTTTTTATTTCTTATTCCCATGGGGTACTCACACATTAAATTCATTTAAAACACTTTATGTTTCAACTTCGCTTTCTGTTTTCCTAATTAAAGTTAATTTTCCGGTCCAAACAGTTTTTATTTCACATTTCTTCGTATTAAGCACACATTAAATTCACTTAAATCACTTACTTTCGCTTTACGTTAAGTTGATTGAACTTTCCGTCCGTCCGTTTTTGTTTTGATTTCGATTTTCATCTCAACTTTTCTTTTTCTTTTATTCACTCTTCCATCAATTCTATTTTCACATTTAATTTCGCAATAGATTGGATTTCCACTTTTCTTTTATCTTCATTTTCTTTTCAATTCTCCAAATCGGCCATATTTCGAACTTTAATTCAGATTTGTTGCTTTTGTTTTTTCGTACTTGGCATATTTCCGCCAAAACCACGAGTCAATGAGTGCATTTGTTTGTTCAACTCATTCAGCAATTGAATGCACTACTCACACACACACACACACACACACACCAACAAGTTTGGAAGCGACGTTTTTTTTTTCATTTTATCTTTGTTATTTTAGCCGAATTATTTAATCTTTGTTTCCAAAATTTCACTCTTGTTTTTTTATTAAATTCTTTATGATTTTTAATTAATTAATTCTTTTTCACAGTGCACTTTCACACACACATCCATAGAATTGCATTCCATTCATTTCTCACTTAACACTTTTATAATTAGCCCGACGACCTTTCACTCCTGAATCACTCACACTTTAGTTTTTTAATTATCTCTTTTTTCACTTTTCAATTACACTTATTTAATTTTAATTTCACTTATAAAATACTTACCATTTATTTCTGCCAGCCGCTCCGTGTCCGTCCGCGTTCCATTGATATTTGTAAGGTTTGACATAAACGTCATTGACAGCCACAGCGGGTTGTCATAGGACCAGGGTACCAGTTAACAAAGGTAGTGTAGACTAGTTAATGATTAGTTAGTCGCGCTACGTAGCGGTCATACGTCGACCATACGTTTTTCGTGAAACCAGTACTGAGTACATATTTTCGCGCGGAAATTGTTTTTAATAGGTGCAAAATTAAAAATCGTGCAACTTATCGTCCGATTAGGGATTGCCGCGCTGTACATTTATAGGGAAGTCAGTTCAGATTCCGCCAGATTAGTCTAGGGATGATTCACACGACGACAATTAACAAAAGAAACGCACTTTTTCCCTCCCATCCTTTGGCTTGAAGCCTACAGGATGGTTGGGTTTGTAGTGTGCGCCCTTAAAAGACTAATGATTTGAAAAAAGAAGAAGAATAAAATCAGGTGAATGAATGGTACGCGAGGGAAGAAGAAGCATGAAATAGGAACAGCTGTTTTGCTATAAAAATGCATTGTTGATGGCAGGCATAAAGCAGGAACAAAAAGAAAAAGACGAAAGCAAAGGTTTGGTCGGTGGAAAATTGGAAAATGTCGGTCCTTTTTTCCTGCGGTCATAGAAGAAGACGGTCAAGTGGCTCTGCACCGATACTCACCATTAAAAACCAAATAATTCGAAGACAAAATTTAAGTCATTTTGGAATTTTTATTTAAAACTATCGAAGTTTAACTTAAACATAACAAAGAAACACAAGTAAATAAAGTTGAAATAAACACACATACATACATACATATTTTTCACATCGCAATACAACACCACGAGAGAGCCACCGCTGACCAGTCCAACGTTGGAGGCGCAGATGTGCATCACCAAGCCTGGGATGCCTGGTATTCCACAAGTGTACACAAATAACATACGTTGACTGCGTACGACCAGACGGACAGGACTGTGAATAAAAGAAAAGAAACAAATAAGTGTGATTAGTGCCGGGGATATCATAAGTAAGGACAAAGTCGTGTTACTTACATAAATTCAGACCCTTTGTACAGAGAAAGGTGCGCGGATAGGGTTCTCAGGGTTGAGCTCAGGCCTAGGGACTTTCGCTTTTTGTTAGAGGGGTTGAGTGGCCCAGATTTTCACGGTTTCGTCTTTGCTAGGTAGGAGAAATGAACGGCAAGTGTAAATAAACTATTTGTATTTTTCTTAACACAAAAAAAGAAACGAATATCGGACTTACGGTACAAAGAACTCGGACGCAGACGGACGACACACTCCGAAGAATACCCTTGTCAGATCCGGCAGGTGCCACCAGTCATCAGCTCCCGCTTTATCCTCAACTATTGCATCATATGTTCCTTGCCTCCTGAAGACGTCCTCTGGAATCAAACTCAGCAAAAAAAAATACCCTAGAAGGCGCATTATGAAAACAAAATTAAATAGATTATTAATTTTTTGTTTGCTCCAGAATTAGCAAATTAAATTAAACAAGGAAAAGAAACATTAGAAACGAAATTTAATCGATTCATTATTTTTGTTGTTTATTTTTCCAATCAATAACTATTTGGGTTTTTTATCTTTTTTTTGTAATTAATTGATTTTTTGAGTAACCTATTTTTGGATTGTATCAAATATAATTACCTTTTTGTATTATCGCCATGAATGGAGAACATTGAGCCAATCAAACACAGCGAACGAAGTTTCGCTCAAAAATAAAACGAACAAATTGTATCTTTTCTAAAACGAAAAAAAAAAAAAATAAAAATAAAAAAAAAAATAATATATTGTAGGTATCATGGTGAGGTCGGTTCGATCTCAAGAGGGTGGGCCTAGTCCTGGCAGGTCATCAGCCAGGCAAGATTTTCTGAGTATTTCTGAATAGTTCCTCCCTTTCTTTTCATTTGTTTTTTTCTTTCGTTCCTTTCTTTGACTTTTCTTTTTCTTCTCTCTCTTTTCCCTTGCTTCGGGTTCCCTTTCTCTTTTTCTCTTTTATGGATGTAAACGACCGGTATGATCTTTTTTTGTTTTGCTGTTGTCCACACGTCAGAATGGTTGGCAAGAACCACCCCCATCCGTCGAGCTTAGCCGCGCGAAACGCCAGCATACCGGCAAAGCCAATCTTCTGGCAACAATGGTCATTCACCAAGTGGCCACCTAGTGGATTTTTGTCTTAGGACAAAGGTGTAGCAGCTACATATTCCTTAACATATTGTTGATCCAGTTTGTCAACGCCCGGTCAATCTGAAACTCGTCTAAGGACTGGATAAGTGTATCGGTCTGAACGTTGTTAAAAGCGCCCTCAATGTCTATACAAACGGCAAGTGTGTACATTTCTTCACTGAAGGCCTGTTCTATGTGGTGTACTACCTCATGTAGAGCTGTTTCCACTGATCTTCCTTTAACATATTTGCGTGTTACTTGAATTTTAGCTTGTCATCGGCTATCTTACTTTTGACCATGTCGTCAATTATTCGCTCCATTGTTTTTAACAGGAAAGAAGTTAGGCTAATAGGTCGATAAGCCTTTGGGATCGTATGGCTCGCCTTGCCAGGCTTGGGTATGAAGACCACCCTTGATTCCTGCCAATTTTTTGGGTTATATACATGAGTTAGGCATGCAGTGAAAACTCCAACCAGATGAGTTGATACCAGATCCACCTCATTCTGAAGAAGCGCTGGAAATATTCCGTCCGGTCCCGCAGCCTTGAAAGGAGAGAAGCTTTTTATTGCTTCTTTAGCCATAGCATCCGTAGTAGGTACTTGGTGAATCACATTTTCGGTCCGTAACTGTTCCTCTGTTGGCCCAGCTTTACCACTCGGAAAATGAGTTTTCATCAAAAGCCCTACGGTATCATCTATAGTTTCCCCCCTTTTACCAGTTTCATCCACCAGTTTTTCGGTTTGGATTTGAGTTTTTGAGAGGAACTTTTTTATTTTAGACATGCTGTTAACGCTGTCTACCTGCTCACAGAAAAGCCTAATGATTTTATTGTATTCTTTGAGTCTTCTGTGGTAGTCATCCCAATATACTGATAGCTTTTTACGTCGAGATCTGTTGTAAAGTCTGTCATCCAGGGTTTCTCATAGGCAGATTTCCTTCCTCGAAGCGGGCATCTATCTTCGAATGAGTTTACAAGAGCCACCGTAATCCTCCTCACATTGATATCAATGTCTTCTGTACTTGGATAATCGTGTTTGGGCTGGCCCAATCGATTTATAAGTAGATTGCCGAATTTGGTCCAGTCGATTTTAGCCTTATTACGGAAACTTATTGGGTCAGGCGGTGGCCGTGCAATTTTAAACTTTATATAACGGTGATCCGAATAGGAGTGTCCATCCGAAACCCTCCACTCATGGATCTCATCAATGAAGTTTTCTGAGCATATCGTTATATCTAATACTTCTTCCCTAATTTTGTTTACGCCTTGTTCCCTATGTTGAGAGTTAGGAGATCGTTAGTATTCAAAAAGGGCTTGTCCCCTTTTATTTGTGTCAGTACTACCCCCAGCAAAAAACGTGCTGAAAATTCATCAGCTTTGTAAGGGAAGATTGGGTGGTGTAGCACTTACTACTGCGAGGAAATCATTGGTGATTTTATATAGAAATGTCCCGCAAAATGCGCTTCCCTTGTGCAACCAATATGAGCCCCTTTTGGCGATGAATTTGTGCAGTGAATTAGTCGACATTTGTAAGCTCTTTTAAACGCAATGAAAAGGTATGATGAAATAATACGTTTTTAGAAGCACTGATGTGTTTGCTTGTAAGAATGCATGGAAATAATACCGTAGGGGAAGCGTAATTGTATTGACTCCCAGAACGCAATAGAATAATGCAATATTGTTTTAATACTCACTTATTTATTTCAGTCTCTTTATTCAAAGGTACATAGCACAAATAATGCTTATAAGGAACATAAAATGGCTTTAAAACTAATTTGATTCAAATAAATATTAAAACATAAAATAATTCAATAGTCTTAAGTTATGAGGTATTTTTAATGTTAAAAGATTCAATTAGTCGCTATCAGTAGGCAAACTGGCGGTAGATTTATGTACCGATTTGTTTTTATAATAACGATTTTTAACAAGCCGTATTCATTTACTAAGATGCTTGAAGAATTCGTTACATATACATTACTATTTAAAAATCAATACTTACGGTAGAATGCCTTCATAAATTTTAAACTCTTTTGCAAAGCCCCACTGCCAAGAAGGAACTTAATTGTTGCAGTCTATAAGATAAAAATATAAAAATATTTTATTACTAACAAGAAAAAAGTACTTTGTAGCGTGATTTTAACAGACTGACATGTAAGCAGAATTTAGTATGCCCAATAATAATAATAATAAAAGTATTGCTTAAACTCATTTCTTCTTTGGTATCCGAGTTAATTTCGTGTTCAACAGCTTTAAATTCTGTTTGTGACATATTTGTGTACTTCTGTTGTATATTTTCAGGGGAAAGATTTGTCATCACCACGACTTTTATCTCCGACAACAGCTCCACTATAATCCGGCTTTGATTCGCAGAATTCTCTGGAAAATCAAATATATTAGTTAAATCAATATGAATGTTATGTTTTACAGTTACTGTTTTCATTGTTTTCTTCATATTGACAAGTTACATATATTTATATATGTACATATACGAACACAAATAACCACCACCGCGCACCAACAACCGTGCTACTACTTTTGTGTATACCTACCAACGCACAAAAAAATTGGTACAGAAAAAACATTTTGAATTTGCGTAGCGATGACCGGACTTCTCGAATGCAAAATATCAACTAGTTTCTTTTTCTCTATTTGCTTGTCATTTTTTCAAAGTTCGGTAGAATTCTTTTACAGAACTACCACCACCACCTATTGCTTTATAATGCAGAGATTTCCAGATCGACAAAGTTCGCTAGAGATCGTGAGATAACCCACAAAAACAAAGCTTGCATACTTAAGTGCAACTGGGTAAGCGAGAAAGGAAGCTTCCGCTTACTACGGTTGCGCTAAAGTATGCACAAATTCTTAAATCAAACTCCATTATTGCCAGTTCCTTATCTTGAAGTATATACATATTATACTACTTTTTGAACTACATTAAGCGCTGAATTCCGCAAAATAAAATAAGCGCTTAAAAGTAGTACCTACAGTATGTACACAAAACTCCGAGTGCTTCCAAAACTTCAAAAATTTTCTGCTGGGAACACATTACTTGTATTTTTGGATTCCCTTATCAGACGTAATTCCGACGTAGGTGGCAATGTCGGCGCACCGAATGGCAGGGATACTGACGCCAGGTACATACTTCCATTACCTTGCATCAGCACAGTTGCGTCCGATGTTGACCACTCTGGAGAGAAAAGATAGCATACGTTTTTATGGCACATAATACAAGTCCTTGGACGAGTACCTGTGTTAGCGAAGACAAGATTGTAGTTCATATGGTTTAATCCAGTAACTTTGCTACTAGTAGTCCACGGTTCCTGGACCAAAGCAACATGAACCCTGCCTTTATTTATTATGTCCATCAGAGCAATGGATGCCGTTTCGCTCCGGTGGAGGTTTATCTGGATGACCTCAATCATTGTCTTTCCAGTAAAAGTTTCCTTTGGGAGTCGTCTATCCTGTCTGGTTGCACTCCCTCCTTATTTGTTAGTGAGTCTTTCTCCTCCTTTCGTTTACTACCTATTACACACTCTTCAAGTAGACCTCTTTGGGAGGCGGTGTTACTTTTTGTCGTTCCCTCTTTGTTTTGATTCTTTATGTACCTATTCCTATCACCACTATTGCTGGGAACATTCTGCAAAATTTGTGATATTATCGGCAATTTGGTAATGTTATCGACCACTTATTGGAAGGCGATGTTGTTTTTTGTCGCTCCCTCTTTGTTTTGAGGTTTTGTGCATCAAAACGCCCCTCTCAAACGTGCAACTCATTACTTGGATTGTTGGTCCATCATTAGATTCGAGAATGTGGTCCAATACCTTTGTGTAGAACAAATCTTCGAAGATGCTCTTTTGCTCTTCGGGAATTCTGCCAGACGCACTACTGCTATCAATTATGGCATAGTGTAGTTCGTCCTGAATATGTTTTTTGGCTATTTGGGAATAAGATGGTGCTTCCTTACCCTTTTTTTATAGCCACCTTGCCTTTTCCTTTAGAATGGGTCTTTTTGTTTGAGGTCCCCTCCTTTATGGATGGTTTGGTGGACTTGCTCACCTTCTCAACAACAGGATCAACTTCACCTCCCACCATTAACGGTTTCTGACTAGAAACTCCTTTTTTGGTAGATTGAATAGGTTTCTCCGAAGTGCTGGATGTCGGTGACCTTTTTTTCTTCTTAATTGATTTCGCATCGCTATGCTCTTCAGGAGATCTGACTCTTTCAGTAGATGTAGAAGAGTCAGATTCATCCTGTAATATCTTCTGCCGGTTCATCTTATTCAGTTTCCTTCTTTGTGCCCCTGACACTCTTTTCCGATTTTCAACTATAGTAATATTGTTATCACTTGATGACTCAGAGTCTGAGTTCCCACTAGCTTTTAAATGCTGGGGTTGCTTAGAGCCCCCCTTGGGTTTTCTTTATCTTGTATCTGTTTCGACTACGGGATCCGAGGCCCAACCCCCATAGCCAGTATTTGCCCGTAATAAGTACGTCGATGTTGGCCTTCCAGACTACTTCCAAAATGTCTGCCCTGAGACCGATGCAACAAATTCAACCCCCACTTTAAGAACAACACATCTTGTGGTTGCGTAGTAGATAGGTGAATAGGATCGCTACAACTGGCGACGACTTACTGGAGAACGTGTAACTCCGAAGGGTTTTGCATTCTCTAGGGTTGTTGCTTGCAAGTCTCTGGATCTAGATGCCAAGGCATTTGCTTCCTCGTTACCCCTTACTCCGCAATGACCAGGCACCCATATGATGCATATAGTGCCGTGTTCGGAGTAGGCGTTAATCGCCATTTTACAGTCTAAAACTGTCCTCGACTTCACCATTCTAGACGTTATTACCCTGATAGCCATTTGGCTATCTGTGAAGATATTCACATTTGTTTGTCTTGTGTTAGCGCCAAGCCAGCTCACACAGACTGTAATTGCTCGGACTTCCGCCTGCAGGACTGTGTTATGGTCTGGCAGACGGAATAAGAGTTCGGTTTCCGGTTCCTCGATATAAAGTCCTAGCCCCGTTCTCTCCCCTAGTTTCGATCCATCTGTATAACAGCAAGTTCCAGATGTTATCTGCACTATGGCTCCATCAATCCAAGAATGTCTGTCTGGTATCATGGTCTCACACTCAGCAGCTATTTATTTTTCAGATACCAGTTAATGATACTGATATTAATGTTATAAACTGTTAACTTTTGGTGCAAAATGTTGCATTTGTGTGGGAGGTACCAAAAGGGGAGCGGCAATAACGCCCATTTTTCACTGGACTGTAGGCACTATAAAAGCATTACACTGTACAAAATTTCAAGTATTTCTAAACACTGGTATTAATGTTATAAGCTTTTAACTTTTAGTGCAAAATGGTGCATTTGTGTGGGAGATACCAAAACGGGCGTGGCAATTTCGCCCATTTTCCTCGAGTTGATAGCGACTAACAAACTAATACTATGTGTGGAATTTCAGAAGATTCGAATACGTGTAATAGCAGTTATTAAAGAATCAATATTTCACAACATTTTAACCCTTTGTGGGGGAGGTACCAGAAGGAGTGGACCAATATGGCCCATCTTCGAACTTAGCCGGAGATAGAAAAAAATATTACCACATACGAAATTTGAAGTCAATCGATTACTCCTTTCGAGAGTTATCGTGCGCACCAGCCAGCAGACAGACAGACAGACGGACGGACATTGCTCATTCGACTTAAAATGACCCAAAACGGATTTCCGCCGAACATACTTGGGGTCTTAGGTCACTCCTTCGATGTGTTACACTTTTTTCCGTAGCAAATGATATATACCCTCGTCACACTAAAGTGAGGTTATAAAAAGGGGGATCAATTTTAAGGTTTTTATTTAAAGAAAACAACAATAAAAAACAAAGCTTAACATAAAAAATAAGTAGGTAACATTAAAAAATGCATTCATTTACACTACATAAAACTAAACAAAAAATACAATGTTATACAAAACTTCTTATGATGTATACTATATATATTTTATCACATACATTTCTTTATTTATAGTTACTTTTTTGTAACTTCTTTTTTTATACTTTCTTATTAGATCTGTGCTTGGGACAGATGTGTTTAGTATTGAGTTTTTTTGATCTCACAATAAATCTGTTTAGACAAAAGCTTATAATATTTATGTGCATCAACCTAATAAAAAATAAATTGGATTTTTTATTAACACATATATTGTTACAATTAAGAAATCACTCAAATTAATTGTATTGTTGCATAGACGCCGACCTATTCGCAGAACGGTGGAAATAGATTCTCATATGCTTACACATACAAAAGATAAATGTAAATCGTTTTAACAAAATAAGAATATGACTAAAATTTAATTTTGTGCGAAGCTGTCCCTTTCTCAATTCACTTAGGCTGGATGCAGAGCGCGTTCTGTAAACGACCCTGCTGCATGGCCGTATAGCGCGCTGCAAAGTTCTGCTTATGTTTTCTTATTTGACAAGTAGAAAAATGTCAGACTGATGCGAAAAATCAACTATCATGCAAATCCATTGTTTTTCTTCATGCATGCACAAGCATGATCTATTTTTTATTGTGATTGCTCTTACGTCTACATATGTACATAGAGGCCATGTCGGTGTGCATGCATGCCCTGGCATGACGTAAAATTCAAATGAAAACTGCTGTAACTTTTTCGTTTTTCGGTCGATTTTGATTGTTTACGACTTGTAAGAAAGAAAATTTTATTCAAAGACCATTTAAAAACTTTTCATGCTAATAAAATATTTTTTAATTACTTGAACATGTGACATTTGATAAAAACCCAAATTTTGTTCATGTAAAGTGAGTTTTGTGTTTTAAAACAACTTTGGGCAGACCTTAGCGTTATCCAATCGGCACCAAATTTTTTATTGGAGGTTTGTAGGTCAAATGGAAACTTTTTCGGCCCGGAAATCAGTACCGAAAAAATAATAAATGGTCTAATGTCGCGCTAGGTGGAGTCTGCAACTTCAATCTTCTTCGTTCGAAATTCGCCACCGCAAGGGATCGCAAAACGTTGTACCGGATATGTTATCCATATACGCTTTGGATGAGCTCGAACTCGATTAGACTATTTTAATAGAGAATATTTTAACAGACTTATCGTCACCTGCTTTTCAGTCAGAGGACTATTGTAGATTGAGAGACAGCGAAAAGAATTTTTGCCAGATATCAGGATAGTCGACCAATTTGTTTATAAGAGAACTGTGCCATATTGTGGAGAAGCGATTCAGGAAGACCACGACTGGAAACTATGGGTTCCAGCAGAACTCACAAATAAATAAATTGTTGATGCTCATGTACCACCTAAGATAGCACATGGGAGTATCGATAAGCCAATCCGTAGATTACGGCAGTATTTTTACTGGCCTCACATGAATGCACAAATTCGGGAGTACATAAACCGATGCGACACCTTCAAGGAAACTAAACCGGCGAACCACCGATGGGACGCGAATCTGACGTAGCTAGACCATTTCAACGAGTCGAAAAAGGGCAATTGTTTAATTTTTATCTTGCCGGATTATTTTTCTAAATATGTATTTTTTAAGGCAATGGCGAAGGACAATTCGAAAAATGTGATAGATTTTCTGATTTGTGAGGTATTTTGAAAATTCGGATGTCCAGAGACACTAGTGTCAGACAACGGTCCACAATTTGTGAGCAGGGACTTTTCAGAGTTGATGAAGACCTTCGGTATCGAACACCTTCGTACCGCTAATTATGCTCCTCAAGCAAACGCATCCGACAGATCGGCAAGATTGGGATTTACACCTTTGCGACATAGAGTGTGCCTTTCGGCCAGCAGAACATTCTGCAATCGAGGCAACCCCATACTTTGTTCTCTTTGGGCAAAATGTGATTACCCATGCTTCCGCTTATAAGATTACGAGAAAACTGGATGTGCTTGATGTCCCAGAAAATCGATTAGAAAATCGTCACGAATTCTTAGAAATAATTAGAGACAATGTCCGAACGAAGCTTCACAAGGTTTATGAAACCATCGCGACTAAATACAACACCGGGTGTCGAATGACACGATTCGTGGTTGGCCAGGAAGTATTCCGGCGCAATTTTCAACTCTCGGATTTCGCAAAACAAGTATCGGCAAAATTGTGCAAGAAATTTATAAAATGTAAAGTAGTTCGGAAAGTCGGTAATAACTTATATGAAGTGGAGCATCTACAAGGAAAATCACTGGGTGTTTTTCATGCGAAGGATTTGAAGACTTGACAAATTAAGGTGTATTTTAAGCTAGGTGTATTCGAAATCAACATGATAAAACTATGTTACTGTATCTTTGGATTTATCATATAAGCAAACCAGGGCTGTAGAGTCGGAGTCGGCGTTGTTTTTGCAAATGCCGGCTGCGCACAAAAACGCCACACATAGTAAGACAACCGAAAATATCTTATAGCCAATCAGGCCATAAAATCGCAACACCGCGAACTGAGCCAGACCTCTCAAGACGGCCGATGTGGCAATTTTCAGCACTATGTCCGGCTGCGCACAAAAACGCCACACATAGTAAGATACCCGAAATATTTTTTTGCCTCAGGCCAAAGAAAAACCTCAACACCACGACCTGCTGAGGTTTTTCATCGCCATCGCAAGACAGCCGGAAAGGTTTTATAGCTAATCAGCCAAAATATAAACCCACACCAACTGTGCGACATGACGCTAAATACCATATAGGCATTAGTGAGCACAACCACGCCACATATCAAGTCGCAGCAGCAGGGAGAAGTAGGCAAAGGTAACTGAAACTCGAAAACAGGTAACAGAGGAAAGGACCTCTAAAAAAGTCTCAATTTGTTTATATAAAAAAAAGAAAGGAAACAAAATAGTTTTCTTTTACACTGCATTACCTAATTGTCTTATTGCTAGAAAAACAGGAACATAGAAATTCCATTGTCGATTTTTTGTTTTAAAGAATAGAAAGGGGAATATTATCATTCTCAATTACAGATTTAGCTGAAAAAATATTCCATTTCTGGATTAATGACTCAGCTGACAGAAATATTAAATCTCTTAATTAGAGATTTATTCTTAAGACATTAGATTTCTTAAGTAAAGAAAGATTCACACGAGATATTCAATTTCTAAATTAAGGAATTATCTGATAGAAATATTCCATTTCTAGATTAATGACTCAGCTGACAGAAATATTAAATATCTTAATTAGAGATTTATTCTCAAGACATTCGATTTCTTAAGTAAAGAAAGATTCACCAGAGATATTCAATTTCTAAATTAACGACTTATCTGAAAGAAATATTCCATTTCTAGATTTATGACTCAGCAGACAGAGATATTAAATCTCTTAATTAAAGATTTATTCTCAGGGCATTCGATTTAACCTAAAGAAATATTCTATTTCTCCAGAAAAAGAAAAAAAGGTAAATGTTTTGTTATTCGTTATTGAAATTTTTAAAATCTGATCACTACTTATTAGAAATGAAATCGAAAAATATCATTCACTCATGAGAAATGAGAACGAAAACTATATCACATACTAATAGGTTAGGTTAGGTTGAGAAGAGGAGGCGGCCAAACTCCGCCTCATGTCCTTGGACATACACATAAGCCAGTATTCGGCCTGTTGTGCGCTCTAATTTTTAATTTCTTGTCCTTGGAAAGTTATTTTAGGAACTCGGTACTATCGACATATTCCTTAATCGTTTTCCAGTCTACGCCCCTAAGTTGGGTCAAGTCTGGTAAAGTATCATTTCCTAAGAAACGGGATCTACTGTTCGCGAACGCTGGGCACTGGCATAGGAAATGCTCCAACAGTTCGTCATCCTCCCCGCATGCCCTGCATACGCTGTCATCTACAACTCCTATTCTATGCATGAGTGTCCTTGAAGGACACCCATGATCTTACTGGTTCTACCTTGCTCAATCCCAGCAAGGTCTTGTCCTCGTTTGGGTCACCCCACAAGACTTTCGTTGTTTTCCCAACGTTTTCACTATTCCATAGCGTGATATCGGCCTTCTTTGCCCATATTTTTAGTTCAGAACGCGTAGGTTAGGTTAGGTTGAATAGAGGAGACGTTTAAACGTCTCATGTCCATGGGCATACACTTAAGCCAGTGTTTCGGACTATTTATATTTATATATATATTTATCGTTCTTTTACCGTCTAACACTGTTCTGGATTTGACCTTTTCAGATGTTATTGCTTCGATCGCCATTTGTCTATCTGTGAATATGTGCATATTTAGGCTTTGTGGTATAACTGAGCCAGTTAACACACTCCGTGATTGCTCGAACTTCTGCTTGAAATACTGTGTTATGGTCTGCGAGGCGGAAGTAAAGTTCGACTTCTGTTTCATCAATAAAAAGTCTCAGACCCTTCCTTCCTCCTAGACTGGACCCATCAGCGTAACAGCTAGTTGCCACTGGCGCATGAGCTAGTGTTCCGTTTTTCCAGGAGCGTCTGTATGGCACGAACGAATCACAGGTAGCTGTAAGCCGCACTTCAGGAATGCGGTCGGAGATTTCCGTTGTTTGAATATGACCGACCAGTGATTGTAATATCTTCTGATGGTACGACTTGTGGTCTCGATTTATCCATTCACCCATCACTTGTAGACGTCTTGCTGTGAGGGCTGCCTCATACTTTATACGGATGTGTATTGGTTGGATGTGCAGTATGGTCTCCAACGCTCTTGTTGGTGCGGTTCTAATTGCCCCGCATATGCCTAGACAGCACATACGTTGCACTTTTTGCACTGGTATTACGTTGTACTTTTTGTCCATTGATGTCCACCACACTACAGAGGCGTAGGTTATTATTCGTCTAATCACGCTCATGTAAAGCCAGTGTGACATATTTGGACGTAGTCCCCATTTTGAACCTATACCTCTTCTGCACAACGACCAACATCTGTGGGCCTTTGTAACTCTTTCTTCAATATGATCTTTTCAGTACAGTTTCTGATCCAAGATTACTCCCAAGTATTTTACCTTTTTAGATATGGTAATATTCTTATCCAGGAATCGAGGCACGGTAAAAGGGTGAATCTTCCTTTTCCTTGTAAATAGACATTTCTGTTTTGTCTGGGTTGACATTTAATCCCCTTGGTTGTGCCCAGTTATGTGCTATGTTAAGTGCTTCCTCAACTCTTCTGCATAGTTGGTTTGGATGTGTGCCCCTTAGAAGTATTATAACGTCGTTTGCATAACAGACTGCTTTAAATCCTTCATTGGTGAGGGCTTTAAGGAGACTGTGTATCGTCGTAACCCATAGGAGAGGCGATAAAATGCCCCCTGAGTTATACCACGATTTACCTTGTCTCTGATTTTTACGTCATATGACCCACAAATAATCCACCTATTCCTTAACATATTGTTGATCCAGTTTGTCAACGCCCGGTCAATCTGAAACTCGTCTAAGGACTGGATAAGTGTATCGGTCTGAACGTTGTTAAAAGCGCCCTCAATGTCTATACAAACGGCAAGTGTGTACATTTCTTCACTGAAGGCCTGTTCTATGTGGTGTACTACCTCATGTAGAGCTGTTTCCACTGATCTTCCTTTAACATATTTGCGTGTTGCTTGAATTTTAGCTTGTCGTCGGCTATCTTACTTTTGACCATGTCGTCAATTATTCGCTCCATTGTTTTTAACAGGAAAGAAGTTAGGCTAATAGGTCGATAAGCCTTTGGGATCGTATGGCTCGCCTTGCCAGGCTTGGGTATGAAGACCACCCTTGATTCCTGCCAATTTTTTGGGTTATATACATGAGTTAGGCATGCAGTGAAAACTCCAACCAGATGAGTTGATACCAGATCCACCTCATTCTGAAGAAGCGCTGGAAATATTCCGTCCGGTCCCGCAGCCTTGAAAGGAGAGAAGCTTTTTATTGCTTCTTTAGCCATAGCATCCGTAGTAGGTACTTGGTGAATCACATTTTCGGTCCGTAACTGTTCCTCTGTTGGCCCAGCTTTACCACTCGGAAAATGAGTTTTCATCAAAAGCCCTACGGTATCATCTATAGTTTCCCCCCTTTTACCAGTTTCATCCACCAGTTTTTCGGTTTGGATTTGAGTTTTTGAGAGGAACTTTTTTATTTTAGACATGCTGTTAACGCTGTCTACCTGCTCACAGAAAAGCCTAATGATTTTATTGTATTCTTTGAGTCTTCTGTGGTAGTCATCCCAATATACTGATAGCTTTTTACGTCGAGATCTGTTGTAAAGTCTGTCATCCAGGGTTTCTCATAGGCAGATTTCCTTCCTCGAAGCGGGCATCTATCTTCGAATGAGTTTACAAGAGCCACCGTAATCCTCCTCACATTGATATCAATGTCTTCTGTACTTGGATAATCGTGTTTGGGCTGGCCCAATCGATTTATAAGTAGATTGCCGAATTTGGTCCAGTCGATTTTAGCCTTATTACGGAAACTTATTGGGTCAGGCGGTGGCCGTGCAATTTTAAACTTTATATAACGGTGATCCGAATAGGAGTGTCCATCCGAAACCCTCCACTCATGGATCTCATCAATGAAGTTTTCTGAGCATATCGTTATATCTAATACTTCTTCCCTAATTTTGTTTACGCCTTGTTCCCTATGTTGAGAGTTAGGAGATCGTTAGTATTCAAAAAGGGCTTGTCCCCTTTTATTTGTGTCAGTACTACCCCCAGCAAAAAACGTGCTGAAAATTCATCAGCTTTGTAAGGGAAGATTGGGTGGTGTAGCACTTACTACTGCGAGGAAATCATTGGTGATTTTATATAGAAATGTCCCGCAAAATGCGCTTCCCTTGTGCAACCAATATGAGCCCCTTTTGGCGATGAATTTGTGCAGTGAATTAGTCGACATTTGTAAGCTCTTTTAAACGCAATGAAAAGGTATGATGAAATAATACGTTTTTAGAAGCACTGATGTGTTTGCTTGTAAGAATGCATGGAAATAATACCGTAGGGGAAGCGTAATTGTATTGACTCCCAGAACGCAATAGAATAATGCAATATTGTTTTAATACTCATTTATTTCAGTCTCTTTATTCAAAGGTACATAGCACAAATAATGCTTATAAGGAACATAAAATGGCTTTAAAACTAATTTGATTCAAATATATATTAAAACATAAAATAATTCAATAGTCTTAAGTTATGAGGTATTTTTAATGTTAAAAGATTCAATTAGTCGCTATCAGTAGGCAAACTGGCGGTAGATTTATGTAACGATTTGTTTTTATAATAACGATTTTTAACAAGCCGTATTCATTTACTAAGATGCTTGAAGAATTCGTTACATATACATTACTATTTAAAAATCAATACTTACGGTAGAATGCCTTCATAAATTTTAAACTCTTTTGCAAAGCCCCACTGCCAAGAAGGAACTTAATTGTTGCAGTCTGTAAGATAAAAATATAAAAATATTTTATTACTAACAAGAAAAAAGTACTTTGTAGCGTGATTTTAACAGACTGACATGTAAGCAGAATTTAGTATGCCCAATAATAGTAATAATAAAAGTATTGCTTAAACTCATTTCTTCTTTGGTATCCGAGTTAATTTCGTGTTCAACAGCTTTAAATTCTGTTTGTGACATATTTGTGTACTTCTGTTGTATATTTTCAGGGGAAAGATTTGTCATCACCACGACTTTTATCTCCGACAACAGCTCCACTATAATCCGGCTTTGATTCGCAGAATTCTCTGGAAAATCAAATATATTAGTTAAATCAATATGAATGTTATGTTTTACAGTTACTGTTTTCATTGTTTTCTTCATATTGACAAGTTACATATATTTATATATGTACATATACGAACACAAATAACCACCACCGCGCACCAACAACCGTGCTACTACTTTTGTGTATACCTACCAACGCACAAAAAAATTGGTACAGAAAAAACATTTTGAATTTGCGTAGCGATGACCGGACTTCTCGAATGCAAAATATCAACTAGTTTCTTTTTCTCTATTTGCTTGTCATTTTTTCAAAGTTCGGTAGAATTCTTTTACAGAACTACCACCACCACCTATTGCTTTATAATGCAGAGATTTCCAGATCGACAAAGTTCGCTAGAGATCGTGAGATAACCCACAAAAACAAAGCTTGCATACTTAAGTGCAACTGGGTAAGCGAGAAAGGAAGCTTCCGCTTACTACGGTTGCGCTAAAGTATGCACAAATTCTTAAATCAAACTCCATTATTGCCAGTTCCTTATCTTGAAGTATATACATATTATACTACTTTTTGAACTACATTAAGCGCTGAATTCCGCAAAATAAAATAAGCGCTTAAAAGTAGTACCTACAGTATGTACACAAAACTCCGAGTGCTTCCAAAACTCCAAAAATTTTCTGCTGGGAACACATTACTTGTATTTTTGGATTCCCTTATCAGACGTAATTCCGACGTAGGTGGCAATGTCGGCGCATCGAATGGCAGGGATACTGACGCCAGGTACATACTTCCATTACCTTGCATCAGCACAGTTGCGTCCGATGTTGACCACTCTGGAGAGAAAAGATAGCATACGTTTTTATGGCACATAGGTTTAGGTTTAGGTTAGGGTGGCAGCCGTATTTTTTTACAAGCTCACATAGACCAGTTTAGGTCCCTAGTGTTACCACGGGCTGAAATGCCCCTCATCGAAACCAACCTGTTTGATATATAAATTTATCGATAGTACGAATATCAGTACTGGAAAGATCTGTTAGGCTGCCTAAAAAGGCCGACCCCAGTATATCCAGTCGTCGTTTACTCAAAGCGGGACAGTCGCAAAGCAAGTGCTCAATGCTCTCCACTTCTTCCTCATCTCCACAGCTTCGGCAGAAGTCATTGGAGTCAATACCCAATCTTTTGGCGTGTTCGCCGATCAAGCAATGTCCCGTCAGAACCTGTACTAACGTAGACAATCGTTTCCTCTCTAGTGCGAGGAGATATTTTGACCTTCTCAGGTCATACCTTGGCCAGATTTGTCTAGCTACCCTGCAGGTGCCGATTTCTGTCCATCTATCGTTGGACTGCCTGATTGCCTCTTGCCTAAGCCAAAGCTTGCACGTGGATAGTGGCGCACCAATATATGCAAATTCTTCGAGAATTTGTAATGTCGTCCCTTTCCTAGCAAGTTCATCGGCTTTGCAGTTCCCCCGGATATCCCTATGCCCAGGCACCCATATGAGGTGTATATTAAACTGCTCAGCCATCTCGTTAAGAGATCTGCGGCAGTCGAGGGCTGTTTGTGAATTTAGGGATGTTGCCTCCAGAGAATTGATGGCAGCCTGGCTGTCCGAGTAAATGACAACGCCATTGTTGGTTACTATGTTGCGACTCAGCCACTTGGCGACTTCCCATATTGCCATTATTTCGGCTTGATAGACACTGCAGGTATCTGGTAGTCTGTGAGCTATATCCAGACTAAGTTCTTCACAGTGTACTCCGAAGCCAACCTTTTCATCAAGCTTCGAACCATCCGTGTAAAAGTGGAGATGGTTTATATTACCTGGTATTCTGCCGACCCATTCATCTCTGGCGGGAATCATAGTGATGTAATTTCTCTCGAAGGTGTACACTGTTGGTATATAGTCCACTCGGTCGGTTACCATAGCACTACACTTTGATATCCTCATGTGACCATAGTTCTTGTACCTCCACATTGATAGGCAGTTTAATCTTATTGCCGCTTTGGTTGCAACTTCTCTCGCCACAATATTAATCGGCAGTATATGGAGTAGGGCTTGTAGAGACTCGGTCGCTGTAGTCCTTAAGGCTCCGCCTATGCTCAGGCAGGCAGTCCTCTGAACCTTTGTTAGTAGGTTGGTAATGGTTAGTTTGTCAGTTGCCGTCCACCATACCACAATACCGTATAACAGTATTGGACGAACTACTGCTATATATATCCAGTGGACGATTTTAGGAGAGAGTCCCCACCGCGACCCTACAGCCTTTTTGCAGGAATATAAGGCGACGTTGGCCTTCCTTACACGTTCCAATACGTTAAGTCTAAATAACATTTTCCTATCTAGAATTATTCCTAAAAATTTTGCACTTTCAGAAAAGACTAGATCTGTTCCATTTATCCGAGGTGGAGGGTCCACATGTGGGACATTATTCATCCTAGTAAAGAGAACCAATTCTGTCTTGTTGGGGTTAACGCCCAAACCGCTGCTTCTGGCCCATCTAGCCAACTTGTTCAGAGCCACCTGTATGATGTCTCTGAGGACGTTTACGAATTTGCCACTCACTGCGATTGCCACGTCGTCCGCATATGCCACGACCTTGCAGCCACAACGTTCTAGATCTAGCAGGATTTCATTCACCGCTAGGTTCCAAATTAGTGGAGACAATACTCCTCCTTGCGGGGTCCCTCTGTTTACATACCTTGTTAGAGTTGTGGACCCTAAACATGCTGTTATGCGTCTTCTGGTGAGCAGACTTTGAATTAGTCTAATCAAACTAGTGTTAACTTTTAGATGTGAGAGTGCCGCAATTACCGCATCGGAATGAATGTTGTTAAAAGCCCCTTCTATGTCAAGAAATGCCACCATGGTGAATTCCTTGAAATGCAGGGACGATTCGATAGTGCTCACAAGTTCGTGCAGGGCTGATTCAGTAGACTTGCCCTTGTTGTAAGCATGTTGGTTCCCCGACAGGAGTTTTGTATCCAGGTTTTCCCTAATGAAATGATCTAAAAGTCTTTCCAGACCTTTCAATAAGAACGAGGATAGGCTAATTGGTCTGAAGTCTTTTGGCCTAGTGTGTGATATCTTTCCCGCTTTAGGTATGAATACCACTTTGGTATCCCTCCATCGATTCGGGACGTATGAAAGCCTGATACAGCCTACATAAATTTTCTCCAGCCAGGGGATAATGTACTTTAACATTTTCTGCATTTCTGCTGGAGTGATGCCATCTGGCCCAGGTGACTTGAAGGGCTCAAAGCTGTTAATAGCCCAGCTTATTCTGGATCTCTCAGTCAAGAAGCTAGCGACGCTCGCAGTCCACTCGCACTCTTGTTGGTCCTGCTGATCCTCGGGTTCTGTTATAGAGTTCCCCGGGAAATGTGTGTCGAGCAGTACATTGAGCGACTGCTCGCTGTTTTTGGTCCAGTTATTTGCCTCATCCTGTAAATATCCCACTGTACAGGGTGAAGCAGATAATATCTTCCTCAGCCTAGCGGCGTCGGAGACCTTTTCCACTTCACCACAGAAGGTATACCAAGAGCGCCTTTGCGCTTTTCTTAGCTCCTTCTTATAGATCTTGAGTTGCTCTTTATAGGCATCCCAATCATTAGCGACCCCAGTAGATTTAGCCTTATTGAATAGCTTGTTGCAGGTCTTTTTCATAGCCGTTAGCTCAGAAGTCCACCATTGGGGTTTAGTTTTACCCTTGTACCTTGTTTTTGGACAGGCTTCTTCAAGGGATCTATTGAATGATATGGTGATATGATCGACCAGATTATCCAAACCGGCTTTGTCATTCGGTTCGTACGGAAGTTTGGAGTTGAGGACTTTCTTGAAATTCTTCTCATACAGATGCCACTTTGTCTTCCTTACATTTCTGTGGACGGCGGGTTTAGGCGCTTTTCCGCGAGTTTGAACTCAATATAATGATGATCTGAGAATGAGTGGTCGTCCAGTACATTCCACCCAATAATTTTGTCTGACAGCCGGTCAGTAGCAAACGTTACGTCGAGTACCTCTTGTCTGTCTTTAATTGTGAAGGTCGGTTTATTACCTATGTTACAAATACTAAGATTGGTAGTTAGAATAAAGTCAAGAAGCGAATCACCCCTATTGTTTATATCCGTACTACCCCAGATAGTATGATGAGCGTTCGTGTCTGCGCCAATAATCAGCTCGAGCTCGTCAGACGTTGCTTCTTCTACTACTTCCCTGAATAGAGCAGTCGGTACTACAGATTCATAAGGCAAGTAGCTGGAGACCACCCAATATATGCGATTACCGATCTCCAGGCTAGCAGCTGTTTGGTCTTTACCACTTAAATTAGTCAGGAGAAAGATACTTAGATCTTTCCTGGCCAAAATGCAGGTTCTTGGAGTGCCTTCACAGTTGGCCACAAGCAGTTTAAAGTTGGGTGTCCTAATACCGCACACCCTTCCTCCCACTACGTAGGGCTCCTGTATCAGGACGATGTCTACTGCGCCTGTGGACAGGCGCAGCAATAGAGCCGCTGAGGCTGCTTTAGCGTGATGGAGGTTAATCTGTAGAATTCTTACCATCATTGGTAATTGACAGATTAACATCCACCCCAACAAGGGTGTTATCGAACTCTTCGTCCGTATCGTCGAGAAGCATGTCCCCGCCAGATGCGTCAGAAGTAGAGCTTTCGTCCTCAGAGTAGGACGTTACAGATCTTCTGTTAGAGTTGGAGTCACCAGAAATAATAGGCGTGGCTACCTCCGCACTTACAGAAAGTGCCACGGTGGACGACTCACCTTCTGCAGTGGGAGCTATATCCTGCTTGTATATCTTCAAGATTATAGTCTCGAAGCCATATTGTAGGGTTGCACTCGCACTTTGTATATGGGAGGTGGATTCAGCGTTTAGGATAAGATTGACCTGCCGCTTTTTACCATCCGCCTCACCCACCTTGCTGATTCTCCAATTATGGGCCGGCAGACCAGGATTGGAATCTTTTATTATTTCTAAGATGTCAGCCGGGTTGGAGGGCTCTTCTGTAACCCAGGTGATGGCTCTAGGGTGACTAGGGATGTTGTTTTTTTCGACGACATCCAACTGGGCACCCGGCCACACCTCACCCGCTCGACTCAGAGCAGCCTTATAAAGGTCTACTGATCTGGCATCACCGAAATATAAGAGCTTTACTCTCCCCTGATGCCATCCTGCATCGTTGCAGATTGGTGGTTTGCCCGGCATTTCTCTACGGACATCGAGGTAATGAGCCATAATGGCTGATTGTACATGACTCCATTTGTCCTTGAGGATGGATCCATCCTCACTACTTCTGTCTATAACAGCCATCACTAGACTCTCCTTCGCCACTTCATTGAAGGGCTTGGTGAGTGTCCTGTTGATGGTGACATTAGGGCCTCTTGCCTTTTTCGAAGGCAGGGGTTCATCAGGTGATCTGATTCGTTTTACTTTATTAGCCGTTAACACAGCTGAATTTGTGGCTCTTTCAGCCGACTCATTGGCCTTAGAAGCATCTATGACGTCTTTAGCCCAGGTAAGTGACTCTTTTTGTTTTTCGGTAAGAGCCGAAACCTCAACAGCCTCCAACTTCGTCAAAACTCTGAGCGCTACACGATGCTCATTGTGCTTCCGTTTTGACGGTCGGACATGACGTTTTCCCCTCACCGCACCACCTGTTGTGAGTACTTGGGGGAGATTTTCACCATTTTTGGTGTGGTCGGCTTTGGCCAAGACCAACGGACGGACAGTCGGACGATTGGGGAACCGCGCTCCATCGGAACACGAAGGCATCCCCGTCAAGAGAATTTATTTTAATTTTGTCTGTATTAGACCGTAATAGGTACTACGATGAAGGCCTTACAGACTTTGTACAGATTTTTGCTATTGCGTAATAGGTACTGGTAACTATCCGCTATGTGATAAACACGTCCGTTCACTGCGAATGATCAGCAACGTCTCAACGTGGCACATAATACAAGTCCTTGGACGAGTACCTGTGTTAGCGAAGACAAGATTGTAGTTCATATGGTTTAATCCAGTAACTTTGCTACTAGTAGTCCACGGTTCCTGGACCAAAGCAACATGAACCCTGCCTTTATTTATTATGTCCATCAGAGCAATGGATGCCGTTTCGCTCCGGTGGAGGTTTATCTGGATGACCTCAATCATTGTCTTTCCAGTAAAAGTTTCCTTTGGGAGTCGTCTATCCTGTCTGGTTGCACTCCCTCCTTATTTGTTAGTGAGTCTTTCTCCTCCTTTCGTTTACTACCTATTACACACTCTTCAAGTAGACCTCTTTGGGAGGCGGTGTTACTTTTTGTCGTTCCCTCTTTGTTTTGATTCTTTATGTACCTATTCCTATCACCACTATTGCTGGGAACATTCTGCAAAATTGGTGATATTATCGGCAATTTGGTAATGTTATCGACCACTTATTGGAAGGCGGTGTTGTTTTTTGTCGCTCCCTCTTTGTTTTGAGGTTTTGTGCATCAAAACGCCCCTCTCAAACGTGCAACTCATTACTTGGATTGTTGGTCCATCATTAGATTCGAGAATGTGGTCCAATACCTTTGTGTAGAACAAATCTTCGAAGATGCTCTTTTGCTCTTCGGGAATTCTGCCAGACGCACTACTGCTATCAATTATGGCATAGTGTAGTTCGTCCTGAATATGTTTTTTGGCTATTTGGGAATAAGATGGTGCTTCCTTACCCTTTTTTATAGCCACCTTGCCTTTTCCTTTAGAATGGGTCTCTTTGTTTGAGGTCCCCTCCTTGATGGATGGTTTGGTGGACTTGCTCACCTTCTCAACAACAGGATCAACTTCACCTCCCACCATTAACGGTTTCTGACTAGAAACTCCTTTTTTGGTAGATTAAATAGGTTTCTCCGAAGTGCTGGGTGTCGGTGAGCTTTTTTTCTTCTTAATTGATTTCGAATCGCTATGCTCTTCAGGAGATCTGACTCTTTCAGTAGATGTAGAAGAGTCAGATTCATCCTGTAATATCTTCTGCCCGTTCATCTTATTCAGTTTCCGTCTTTGTGCTCCTGACATAATGCACAGATTTCCAGATCGACAAAGTTCGCTAGAGATCGTGAGATAACCCACAAAAACAAAGCTTGTATACTTAAGTGCAACTGGGTAAGGGAGAAAGTAAGCTTCCGCTTACTACGGTTGCGCTAAAGTATGCACAAATTCTTAAATCACACTCCATTATTGCCAGTTCATTATCTTGAAGAATATACATATTATACTAATTTTTGAAGTACATTAAGCGCTGAATTCCGCAAAATAAAATAAGCGCTTAAAAGTAGTACCTACAGTATGTACACAAAACTTCGAGTGCTTCCAAAACTCCAAAAATTTTCTGCTGGGAACACATTACTTGTATTTTTGGATTCCCTTATCAGACGTAATTCCGACGTAGGTGGCAATGTCGGCGCATCGAATGGCAGGGATACTGACGCCAGGTACATACTTCCATTACCTTGCATCAGCACAGTTGCGTCCGATGTTGACCACTCTGGAGAGAAAAGATAGCATACGTTTTTATGGCACATAATACAAGTCCTTGGACGAGTACCTGTGTTAGCGTAGACAAGATTGTAGTTCATATGGTTTAATCCAGTAACTTTGCTAATAGTAGTCCACTGTTCCTGGACCAAAGCAACATGAACCCTGCCTTTATTTATTATGTCCATCAGAGCAATGGATGCCGTTTCGCTCCGGTGGAGGTTTATCTGGATGACCTCAATCATTGTCTTTCCAGTAAAAGTTTCCTTTGGGAGTCGTCTATCCTGTCTGGTTGCACTCCCTCCTTATTTGGTAGTGAGTCTTTCTCCTCCTTTCGTTTACTACCTATTACACACTCTTCAAGTAGACCTCTTTGGGAGGCGGTGTTACTTTTTGTCGTTCCCTCTTTGTTTTGATTCTTTATGTACCTATTCCTATCACCACTTTTGCTGGGAATATTCTACAAAATTGGTGATATTATCGGCAATTTGGTAATGTTATCGACCACTTATTGGAAGGCGGTGTTGTTTTTTGCCGCTCCCTCTTTGTTTTGAGGTTTTGTGCATCAAAACGCCCCTCTCAAACGTGCAACTCATTACTTGGATTGTTGGTCCATCATTAGATTCGAGAATGTGGTCCAATACCTTTGTGTAGAACAAATCTTCGAAGATGCTCTTCGGGAATTCTGCCAGACGCACTACTGCTATCAATTATGGCATAGTGTAGTTCGTCCTGAATATGTTTTTTGGCTATTTGGGAATAAGATGGTGCTTCCTTACCCTTTTTTTATAGCCACCTTGCCTTTTCCTTTAGAATGGGTCTTTTTGTTTGAGGTCCCCTCCTTTATGGATGGTTTGGTGGACTTGCTCACCTTCTCAACAACAGGATCAACTTCACCTCCCACCATTAACGGTTTCTGACTAGAAACTCCTTTTTTGGTAGATTGAATAGGTTTCTCCGAAGTGCTGGATGTCGGTGACCTTTTTTTCTTCTTAATTGATTTCGCATCGCTATGCTCTTCAGGAGATCTGACTCTTTCAGTAGATGTAGAAGAGTCAGATTCATCCTGTAATATCTTCTGCCGGTTCATCTTATTCAGTTTCCTTCTTTGTGCCCCTGACACTCTTTTCCGATTTTCAACTATAGTAATATTGTTATCACTTGATGACTCAGAGTCTGAGTTCCCACTAGCTTTTAAATGCTGGGGTTGCTTAGAGCCCCCCTTGGGTTTTCTTTATCTTGTATCTGTTTCGACTACGGGATCCGAGGCCCAACCCCCATAGCCAGTATTTGCCCGTAATAAGTACGTCGATGTTGGCCTTCCAGACTACTTCCAAAATGTCTGCCCTGAGACCGATGCAACAAATTCAACCCCCACTTTAAGAACAACACATCTTGTGGTTGCGTAGTAGATAGGTGAATAGGATCGCTACAACTGGCGACGACTTACTGGAGAACGTGTAACTCCGAAGGGTTTTGCATTCTCTAGGGTTGTTGCTTGCAAGTCTCTGGATCTAGATGCCAAGGCATTTGCTTCCTCGTTACCCCTTACTCCGCAATGACCAGGCACCCATATGATGCATATAGTGCCGTGTTCGGAGTAGGCGTTAATCGCCATTTTACAGTCTAAAACTGTCCTCGACTTCACCATTCTAGACGTTATTGCCCTGATAGCCATTTGGCTATCTGTGAAGATATTCACATTTGTTTGTCTTGTGTTAGCGCCAAGCCAGCTCACACAGACTGTAATTGCTCGGACTTCCGCCTGCAGGACTGTGTTATGGTCTGGCAGACGGAATAAGAGTTCGGTTTCCGGTTCCTCGATATAAAGTCCTAGCCCCGTTCTCTCCCCTAGTTTCGATCCATCTGTATAACAGCAAGTTCCAGATGTTGTCTGCACTATGGCTCCATCAATCCAAGAATGTCTGTCTGGTATCATGGTCTCACACTCAGCAGCTATTTATTTTTCAGATACCAGTTAAATCCACCGTTTCTACCTCAGCTATCTTTTGATGATATGACTTGTGATCGCTTTCGATCCATCCGCCCATCACTTTGAGTCTCGTCGCCGTGAGTGATGCTTCATATCTAATCTGTATTTCTATTGGTTGGATATTTAGGATCGTCTCCAATGCCCTACTGGATGTGGTCCTCATTGCCCCGCTTACGCAGAGACAACAAATTCGTTGGACCTTTTGTAATATTATTATGTTGCACTTCTTTTTCATTGATGTCCACCACACTACTGATGCGTAAGTTATAATAGGTCTGATTACGCTCTTGCAGAGCCAGTGTGTCATACTTGGATTAAGTCCCCATTTTGAGCCAAATGGCTCTTCTACATAGTGTCTAGCATATGTGAGCTTTGTTTGCTCGTTCTTTTATGTGGCACTTCCAATTTAGTTTTTTGTCCAGGATTACACCTAAGTATTTAACCCTGTTGGATATTGGATTTGTTTTGTTTAGGAAAAGTGGGTCATCATATTGACCAATCTTCGTTTTCCTTGTGAACAGGCATATCTCTGTTTTTTCTGGGTTTACATTTAGGCCTCTCGGTCGAGCCCAGACATATGTAATTTTTAGAGCCGTTTCGGCCCTTCTACAAAGTTGATTAGGATTCCTTCCTCTCAGAAGTATTATAACGTCGTCTGCGTAAGAGACTGATTTAAGTCCTTCGTCCATTAGGATCCTTCGGAGACTATTTATAGTAGTGACTCACAGGAGTGGTGATAATATACCACCCTTTGGTGTTCCCTGTGCTACTCTGTCTAATATTTGTATTTCGAAATTTATCCATCTATTTCTCAGCATGTGGCTTATCCAGTCTCGGAGAGCCCGGTCCACCTGAAACTGGTCTAAGAATTGGATGAGTGTGTCGGTCCGTACATTATTGAACGCCCCTTCAATGTCAATACATACCGCAAGTGTATACATCTTTCCATTGAAGGATTCTTCTATATTGTGAGTACCTCGTGTACATAGAGTGGTGTCCACTGATCGCCCTTTAACATAGGCATGTTCTCTAAATTTTAGCATGGTTTTGAGTAAGAAAGATTATTGGTCTATAAGCCTTAGGTGTTGCATAACTTGCCTTGCCGGGTTTAGGTATGAAAACTACTCTTGCCTCCTGCCAGGCTTTCGGTGTGTATGCGAATTTTAGACATGCTGTGAAAATAGCGGCTAGATGAGTTGATATGTAATCCACCTCCATCTGTAGTAGTGCCGGAAATATTCCATCATGTCCTGATGCCTTATCGCTATCGACCTGTTCGCAGATTAGCTTCCAGGAGTTTCGTTTTGCTGTTCGTATGATTTTGTTGTATTCTCTGAGTCTTCTATGGTAGTCGTTCCAGGATAGTGGAGATTTTTTACGGCGTGCCCTATTGTAAAGTCTACGGACCTCTTTCCCAATGTTGCGTATCTCCCCGGTCATCCAAGGCTTTTATTGGGCTAATTTCCTTTCTCGAAACGGACAGCTGTCTTCGAAAGACCTTACTAATATATCCGTAATGTAATCAATATTAGTGTCAATATCTTCAACACCTAGGCACTCAAAATGTCCATGCCCTAGTCTTTCTCTAGTAAGTTTCCCGAATTTTGTCCATTTAATTTTTCACTTTATTTCTGAAACTAATTGGGTTCGGCGATGGCCGTGCTATCTTAAACCTTATGTAACGATGATCAGAAAAAGAATGTTCTTTAGAGACCCTCCGTTCCTGTATTTCGTCTATTAGATTTTCTGAACGTATTGTTATATTTAATACTTCTTCCCTTATTCTATTAACGAAGGGACCCATGTTACCTATGTTAAGTTTTATTAGGTCGTTAGTATTCAAGAATTCTACTAGGGCCTGTAATGACCATGGAACAGTTTTATTTACATTTCCCAAGAAAAATAATTTCTGTCAAAAGAAGGAACAATTATACTAGGATGACGGGAGTCAACAATGTGCTAGCTAATCAGTCGTACGGGGGGTTCGTATCCTTTCCTATTATTCCTCAGTTCTGTCTCACAAAAAAATTTTTAAAAACTCCCTTATATGACACAATTCTATTATCAAATGGACTATTGTCACAAGGAAGGCAAACATAAGCCCCAAAACAAAGCACTAAACATAAGCCCTAGTAACGATACTAAAAGAAAGAAAAGAAAAAACGCTGTATTGACTGATACGTATGGTTGCACGAATTTTGTGTCCCTAAGTTAATATTAGGGAACACTATGCTCATAACCCAACCCTACCATTGTTCTAGTAAAGAGCGATTTGGTTTCTAAAACCCCTAACTGAATCCATTAACGCACTACAATCACTTCATCATTAATGTAGGAAACCCATTTTTATTTTTCTAATAGTTCATCATATTATTATCCTATTTATTCACATATTTAGTTAAAAAAATAGTTACAACTTGGCAATAAAATAATTGAATGTTAAATTATCTCTGATATATCTTTCAGTTTTTAATAGTGTATAATTGTTTCCGAAGAATCGAAAAAATAAACAAACGTTATGCATCTGAATGAAGAAACATTCACTTGCTAAACCTATGATATTTGTTATTGTTGTTGAAATGTTGAATCTATTATACTCTACTATTAAACAAAAACTTCAATGTTGTTACGCTCCACCAAATAAAAATCTCTGACTCACTCAAAAGATAGGTAAAATCTCTTAAAGCACTCTCTTTGGTAAAAGATCATGCTCTCATTATTAACACAAAGGCAATGAAAAAATACTCTTTTTGGGGAAGCGTAAACCACACACAAAAATTATGAACGAAGTTTATTGACTACGTCACTAGCCTATATAGGTCTTTCCACGAAAATTTTATGAATGAATTTGTAATTCCAATTTAAAACCATTTTAGACTATTTTTTAAGAAAATTACTAGGGATTAATCAATGTGTACACTTTGCAAATTAAATTCATGTATTTAATCCACTTACCACCTGATGAACGAAGATTGTAGAGGCCTCTGCCACTTGCTGATCGTAGTAGTGATTTGTATGCTGCTGTTGTGGAATATTGTAGTCATATTTACGTAGTTTTGGTTGGTTTGTTGTAATATTTATGTTGTATGTACCTAAGATGAAGTTAAATTAAAAGATTAATGTTAATTCTAAAATATTAAACTTTACGTAAAACCTTATGCAGCAAACAATCAACCAGCAGTTTTGCACCATATATTCGATGGTTTCTTCTTCAGGACAACAATTTTATTCTTTATCTTCAAAGTTGTTACTATTATTCACTACCAAACTTTGACATTTGTTTTATAATTATAATTTTGATATTACTTTAATTTATTCAATAATTTCTCTGGTGCTCGCAATGAGATCTGTTAATAAATGATCTGATTTGACTTTGCTGATTGTTTGTTTGCTGTTTCGAGCCAGTTATTTTTTGTAGATTTGGTGGCACCTCGTTGCTCGTTACAGTTTTATGATATTGTGTATTTGATGTTTGTTGGTTATGGTTAGACAGACTTTTATGACTATCACCACATGGTAGTGCAGGTTATTGGGGACATCCCAGGAAACAAAAGCCTTAAATTTCCAATATTAAAATGGGGATCTCGCCTCGGTGGATTATAAAGGGATGCTCTGACAGTTGTTTTATTTTTGGAGCCAATGTAATGCTGGAGGTTTAGAAATTATATGAACGCCCCTAGGTTAACACGGCAGGTATTCATGGTGTATCTCAAAAATTGCATAAGCTGTATTTTAATGATAACGCTATCTGTTTAATAACATTTATTATGTACACTCCCAGCCTAGATAGTGTTGAACTCTTACCAAAATGTGCTGGTTGTAACTTTAATTGGAGTTAATTCCTGGATTCCTCTTTTACGTAATGTTAAAGCAGTTAGGCGTTCGCACTTGTTCTCACGGAATATAAGATAATACGACTGTATGTAATTCACGATGTTGTGAATATATTGCTATCACAATAGGCGTCACGTAGAATTACAGCACAATTCTTTGCTGGGAAACATGAGATGGTCACATTTCAAACGGATTCTTGCAGTGTACGCATTTACCTTCCCAAAAGAGTTTGGTGATTTGAATCGATTTGTTCGAAATTTTTCAAAGAACTATAATAACTTTTCACCGATTTTTTGGTCAAGTCAAGTCAAGAGTCTGATTGAAAAGGAAGTTGATATATCGATAATATCGCTATCAAAAATCTTACATGTTGTATGTCAAAGCTATTCTTAGCTTTATTGTCGCCGCATTAGTTAATAGCATTCAATAGCAGTGGAAGGCAGAATGTCCATTATAAAACTAAATAATTCTTGCTCTATTTATGGACAAATGTCCTTGGCATGGAGAGTCCCTACAAGTTTGCCTTGTAAATCTTCCAGAATGTAGTAATGAATACCAAGACGTTCTCGTATGCTAGCCATCATAAAGACGGGTGCTAGTTTGGAATTAAAGTTTTTCTCAAAACTGCTTTGAGCAAAATTTCGTCTAAAAATTTCTTGCCCAACTGTATTGGCGCTGGGTTTGTTCATATGCAGCTCGATTAGGGTTTCCAATTTCCTGTCTGATAAGCTGTAAGTGATCAGCTCTATCGATTTTCGCTTCAGGTTCGATAGTTGGTGTAAATTTCTCAGCAGAGAATAAGACGTTCCATGAGTTATCATGTTTAGTCCAAACAACGCATAATAAGGAGAACAATCTATCGATTGGTGAAATGAGTTGCGCAATGAACAGCTAATGAAACTAAGTTTTTCATCCCAAAGTTTGTCGTCCTGCTTTACGTAAGCCCGAATTCCAGCGATAGAGACCGATTCACCCTCTCCGAAGTGAATACAAGGCTGTGTAAGTATGCGAGTATCGTGGGACTTGAACTGGCTACCATTGTCGCGAACTATAGTCTCAGGGACACCGTACATGTGGAAAATCTGTTGTTCTAAACATTTTTCGATTGCTGCTAAGGTGAATTTACGAAGAGGACATAACCAATGAAATCTCGAGAAATGGTCTAAGACTATTAGAAGCCCTATATATCAGGACATACTTCTAGGATAAGGGCCTAGAATATCTATATATAATCTCTGGAATGGACGAACTGATGTTAGTTGATTGGACATGGGGGCTTCATAACGAAATTTGGAGATTTAGTAGCCTTACAAACTCCACAGTTTTGTACGTATCGCCTCACGTCACGCACCATTCCAGGTCAATAAAAATTGCGTCTGATAAGCTCGAAAGTTTTGTACGTGCCACCGTGAGCAGACACAGGGCAATCATGCGCTCTCTTAATCACTCCAGTTTGTAGTGGGTTTGGAATCCACAATTTCCAAGAATATTGCTCTTGAGGCGCGTGACCTGTGTAATGTTCAGTCCTTATGTAGACATATTTGTCTATTATTTTAATGTCCAGATATTTTGACTAATTTTTCCGAACTTTTCTTTTCAAATCTTCATAAGTATCTCATTAAAAATGTTAGGAATTAAGATTGATTTCGGGCTCTGTTATTTCTACACAACTGATCTCTCCTTCTGGAATCCTAGACAAAGCATCCGGAACAATATGTTCCTTCCCTTTTCTATGGCACACACTAAATTTGAAGGCTTGTAGTTGAAAAGCCCACCGGGCAAGTCTACCACTTAAATTGGGTTGTCCCATCAGCCAAAGGAGACTTGAATGATCCGTAATTATTTCAAACTCTTGCATCTCGATATAACACCGAAATTTCTTTATGGTTTCTATGGCTGCCAGACATTCGCGCTCGGTAACACCGTTATTTCACTTTGCTGAGTTACGACTCATGTACGCAATCGGTCGATCTTCATATTCTTCATCTAGTTGAACCAGCACAGCTCCGATACCGAAATCACTGGCATCACAGTGCACATACATTTGTTTCCAAAAGTCTGGGTTGGCAAGAATTGGAGCAGTAGTGAGAAGCAATTTTATCTTTTCGAAGGCCTCTTGGGCCTCAGTTGTCCACACAAACTTCTTTTTTGAAGACAAAACTTAGGTTAGGTTAGGTTCGGTTGAAGAGAGGAGACGTTTAAACGTCTCATGTCCATGGACATACACTTAAGCCAGTGGTTCGGCCTGTTGTGCGCTCCTTATTTATGATCTTTTTATACCTCACGAGTTACAGAAAATCGGTGCTAGACACGAATTTTCTCAGTATCTTCCAGTCATATTCTCTGAGATGAGTCAAGTCTGGTAATATGTCGGACACGAAATGTTGGGATCTTGCATGTGTGAAAGCCGGGCAGTGACAGAAAATGTTCCATCGTTTCGATGTTTTCTCTGCATGCCCTGCATTCGTCGTTTCCTGCTAGTCCTATGCGATGAAGATGTGCTTGTAAGCTTGAGTGTCTCGTTAGAACACTCATCATCTTACTAATATCGATCTTGTTTAGTTTCAGAAGACTTCTTGTTTTCTTTTCATTTGGGTCACCCCACAGTATCTTTGCAGTTGCTCCTACTGTTGCGCTATTCCACACAGTTTTGTGAGCCATCACTGCCCAGTGCTTCAATTCATTTTTCGTGGCTTCGAAAGGTTTCCAATTTTCCAAGTTTATTACTCGAAGTCAAAACTTCAGTAATGCCAAAAACAACAGACGAAAAATTACCAATGAATCGGCGGTACCATCCCGCAAGTCCGAGAAATCTTCGTACCTGTCTGAGATTTTTCGGTACCGGCCAGTGTTGTATAGCACTTACTTTATCGGGATCAGTGGAAATTCCACCTTCACCGATAACGTATCCCAGGTAATTCACTTGTGTTACACAAAACTTGCTCTTTGCAATATTGAGCGTGATATTGGCTATTCTGAACTCCGATGAAATACGAACAAGTACTTCTAAATGGGATTCAAAATCCGCCGATTCGACCACAAGATCGTCTAAATATCCAAAGACACAATGGCGTAGATCACTTGGTATGATACTGTCCATTAATCTACACATCGTCTGCGGTGCGTTGCATAGCCCAAAGGGCATTACAACAAACTGGTAAAGAGGCCTTAGGCCTACCCGGCACCGTAAACGTTGTGAGATCTTTGGACTCATCATCCAAAGCGATCTGCCAGTATGCATCTTTTAAATCGAGTTTTGTAATGATGTTAGCTTTGGGTAATCTAGCAACAATGCCCTCAATCGATGGTAACGGGTACGCATGATTCATGGTTACCTGATTAACCCGTCTTGCGTCTAAGCACAATCGAACCTTTTTTTTACAAATGATTTACACTTAGTAAATCTTTTAAATGTGTAAAAGTCCACTACCGCAAGACTAGAACCGATGCAGCTTATGTTGGCACCTGTGTCCAACAATCCTAGCTCTGTAAAATTTAAAAACGATACTTTAGCGTGGTATCTTTTGGGTTACTTATAATCGCAGAGATTAACAATGTACGGCAAGATTTGCGTAATTTCCAATATTTTCTCAACCTTAGATATGAACGTTTTGGTTTTATAATTGAACTAACTATAAAAGTATTATCTTGGAAAATAGCTTTACGCTTTTTCTGGTAAATTTCCCATCTTTTATGGAATGGCATCAATGGCCGAAACTGAGGACAAATTTTTGAAGAAATGATCGTGTTGTGAATTTCATCTTCTCGTTTTAACAAAGTTTTCGGTATTGTTTAGTGGAAAATTGTTGGGTACAGTTGGAGAATTTATTGTATCATTTGTTCCTACATTAGAACAGAATTTATTGATTTTTTTTATAAAGTAAGTTTTTTTGAATTACACTTTGGACAATTTGGTTTGTAAATATGTTTTGAACCACATCCGTAGCATAAAACATGTCTGTCCTGTAAACAATCTTCCCACCTGTGACCAACTTCGTCGCAGTTCCAACAGATGAAACTTGATGTTCTAGTTTGAAGTGCATTAATGAAGGATTGCTCCAAGTGAGTCTCATTAACAGTTATATCCGATTCAATGTCTACTTCCGCGACTCTTTTGTACAAGATTTCGACGTACATGTTCGTCTTTTAAAAATTGCTCACGCTTTTGCACTACACGCAAAGAAAAAATTCGTTTCTGCGAAACGAAATATTAGACAACTACAATTCTCGTTTACGACGACTGATACTTCTTTTGCTCAGAACAAACAATTGTTTATGCAAAATAAGTTTCTCTCACAATAAGCGAAATTTCAGTTCCAGCAAACGAGAAGTGTAGTTGTCTAAAATTTCGTTTCGCAGAAACGAATTCCTTTCTTTGCGTGTAGCCTTCGTAATTCAGCAATTAGGTTAGGTTAAAGAGAGGAGACGTTTAAACGTCTCATGTCCATGGACATACACTTAAGCCAGTGGTTCGGCCTGTTGTGCGCTCCTTATTTATGATTCTTTATACTTCGCGAGTTACAGAAAATCGGTACTAGACACGAATTTTCTCAGTATCTTCCAGTCATATTCTCTGAGATGAGTCAAGTCTGGTAATATGTCGGACCCGAAATGTTGGGATCTTGCATATGTGAAAGCCGGGAAGTGACACAGAAAATGTTCCATCGTTTCGATGTTTTCTGCTAGTCCTATGCGATGAAGATGTGCTTGTAAGCTTGAGTGTCCCGTTAGAACACTCATCATCTTACTAATATCGATCTTGTTTAGTTTCAGAAGACTTCTTGTTTTCTCTTCATTTGGGTCACCCCACAGTATCTTTGCAGTTGCTCCTACTATTGCGCTATTCCACACAGTTTTGTGAGCCATCACTGCCCAGTGCTTCAATTCATTTTTCGTGGCTTCGAAAGGTTTCCAATTTTCCAAGTTTATTACTCGAAGTCAAAACTTCAGTAATGCCAAAAACAACAGACGAAAAATTACCAATGAATCGGCGGTACCATCCCGCAAGTCCGAGAAATCTTCGTACCTGTTTGAGATTTTTCGGTACCGGCCAGTGCTGTATAGCACTTACTTTATCGGGATCAGTGGAAATTCCACCTTCACCGATAACGTATCCCAGGTAATTCACTTGTGTTACACAAAACTTGCTCTTTGCAATATTGAGCGTGATATTGGCTATTCTGAACTCCGATGAAATACGAACAAGTACTTCTAAATGGGATTCAAAATCCGCCGATTCGACCACAAGATCGTCTAAATATCCAAAGACACAATGGCGTAGATCACTTGGTATGATACTGTCCATTAATCTACACATCGTCTGCGGTGCGTTGCATAGCCCAAAGGGCATTACAACAAACTGGTAAAGAGGCCTTAGGCCTACCCGGCACCGCAAACGTTGTGAGATCTTTGGACTCATCATCCAAAGCGATCTGCCAGTATGCATCTTTTAAATCGAGTTTTGTAATGATGTTAGCTTTGGGTAATCTAGCAACAATGCCCTCAATCGATGGTAACGGGTACGCATGATTCATGGTTACCTGATTAACCCGTCTTGCGTCTAAGCACAATCGAACCTTTTTTTTACAAATGATTTACACTTAGTAAATCTTTTAAATGTGTAAAAGTCCACTACCGCAAGACTAGAACCGATGCAGCTTATGTTGGCACCTGTGTCCAACAATCCTAGCTCTGTAAAATTTAAAAACGATACTTTAGCGTGGTATCTTTTGGGTTACTTATAATCGCAGAGATTAACAATGTACGGCAAGGTTTGCGTAATTTCCAATATTTTCTCAACCGTAGATATGAACGTTTTGGTTTTATAATTGAACTAACTATAAAAGTATTATCTTGGAAAATAGCTTTACGCTTTTTCTGGTAAATTTCCCATCTTTTATGGAATGACATCAATGGCCGAAACTGAGGACAAATTTTTGAAGAAATGATCGTGTTGTGAATTTCATCTTCTCGTTTTAACAAAGTTTTCGGTATTGTTTAGTGGAAAATTGTTGGGTACAGTTGGAGAATTTATTGTATCATTTGTTCCTACATTAGAACAGAATTTATTGATTTTTTTTATAAAGTAAGCTTTTTTGAATTACACTTTGGACAATTTGGTTTGTAAATATGTTTTGAACCACATCCGTAGCATAAAACATGTCTGTCCTGTAAACAATCTTCCCACCTGTGACCAACTTCGTCGCAGTTCCAACAGATGAAACTTGATGTTCTAGTTTGAAGTGCATTAATGAAGGATTGCTCCAAGTGAGTCTCATTAACAGTTATATCCGATTCAATGTCTACTTCCGCGACTCTTTTGTACAAGATTTCGACGTACATGTTCGTCTTTTAAAAATTGCTCACGCTTTTGCACTACACGCAAAGAAAAAATTCGTTTCTGCGAAACGAAATATTAGACAACTACAATTCTCGTTTACGACGACTGATACTTCTTTTGCTCAGAACAAACAATTGTTTATGCAAAATAAGTTTCTCTCACAATAAGCGAAATTTCAGTTCCAGCAAACGAGAAGTGTAGTTGTCTAAAATTTCGTTTCGCAGAAACGAATTCCTTTCTTTGCGTGTAGCCTTCGTAATTCAGCAATTAGGTTAGGTTAAAGAGAGGAGACGTTTAAACGTCTCATGTCCATGGACATACACTTAAGCCAGTGGTTCGGCCTGTTGTGCGCTCCTTATTTATGATTCTTTATACTTCGCGAGTTACAGAAAATCGGTACTAGACACGAATTTTCTCAGTATCTTCCAGTCATATTCTCTGAGATGAGTCATGTCTGGTAATATGTCGGACCCGAAATGTTGGGATCTTGCATATGTGAAAGCCGGGAAGTGACACAGAAAATGTTCCATCGTTTCGATGTTTTCTGCTAGTCCTATGCGATGAAGATGTGCTTGTAAGCTTGAGTGTCCCGTTAGAACACTCATCATCTTACTAATATCGATCTTGTTTAGTTTCAGAAGACTTCTTGTTTTCTCTTCATTTGGGTCACCCCACAGTATCTTTGCAGTTGCTCCTACTGTTGCGCTATTCCACACAGTTTTGTGAGCCATCACTGCCCAGTGCTTCAACTCATTTTTCGTGACTTCGAAAGGTTTCCAATTTTTCAAGTTTATTACTCGAAGTTATCTGCCCTTTGTAAGGAGATGAAGCCAAGCTGTTTGCCCGTTCATTTCCAATCACTCCGTTGTGTCCTGGTACTCAGCAAATACGCAATTGACTGGGCAGAGTAATCATTTATCGTTCTTTTACAGTCCAACACAGTTCTGGATTTGACCCTTTCCGATGTTATTGATTTAATCGCCATTTGGCTATCTGTGAAGATGTTGGCATATTTAGGCTTTGTGGAGTTACTGAGCCAGTTCAAACACACCGTGATTGCTCGTACTTCTGCTTGAAATACCGTGTTATGGTCAGGGAGGCGGAAGTGAGGGCTGCCTCATACTGTATACGGATGTCTATTGGATGTGCAGTATAGTCTCCAACGCTCTTGTTGGTGCAGTTCTAAATGCCCCGCTTATGCCTAGACAGCACATACGTTGAATTTTTGCAAAGGTATTACGTTGCACTTCTTGTCCATTGATGTCCACCACACTACACAGGCGTAGGTGATTATTGGTCTAATCACGCTCATGTAAAGCCAGTGAGTCATATTAGGACGTAGTCCCCATTTTGAACCTATAGCTCTTCTGCGCAACGACCAACATCTGTGGGCAGTACAGTTTCTGATCCAAGATTACTCCCAAGTATTGTCTTAGTCAGGAATCGAGGCCGGGTAAAACGTCTATTTCTGTTTTGTCTGGGTTAACATTTAATCCCCTTGGTTGTGCCCAGTTATATGCTATGTTAAGTGCCTCTTCAGCTCTTCTGCATAATAGATTTGGATGAAAGCCCCTTAGAAGTATTACAACGTCGTCTACATAACAGACTGGTTTAAGTCCTTCATTGGTGAGGGCTTTTAGGAGACTGTGTATCGTCGTAACCCATAGAAGAGGCGATAAAATGCCCCCCTGAGGTATACCACGATTTACATTGTCTCTAACTTTTATGTCATATGGTCCACAAATAATCCACCTATTCCTTAGCATATTGTTGATCCAGTTTTTCAGCGCCCGGTCAACCTGAAACTCGTCTAAGGACTGGATAAGTGTATCGGTCTGTACATTGTCAAATGCGCCCTCAATATATATGCAAACAGCAAGTGTATACATTTCTTTACTGAAGGACTCTTCTATGTGGTGCACTACCTCATGCAGAGCTGTATCCACTGACCTTCCTTTGACATAGGCGTGTTGTTTGAATTTTAGCCTGTCATCCGATATTTTATTTTTGACCATGTTATAAATTATTCGCTCCATTGTTTTTAACAGGAAAGAAGTTAGGCTATTGGGTCGATAAGCCGTTGGGGTCGTATAACTCGCCTTGCCAGGCTTTCGTATGAAGACCAAATACGCTACGAAGTGTATTTGTATTTTATGTGCCTTTATGTATTTATTATGCTTCATATAGTGTAGGGTTTAGATTAAGAAATAGTTTATAAATAAAATCAGTTCACGTTTAACACCAAAACAAGTCACTACGTTTGTCTTTGTTTACTCCGTGGTCGTGAACCAGGAGCCTTAAAAATACTTTTTATTGAAATGGGGATTCGTAAAATCCACCGCTTTGCCTTTCAGTAAATAAAAATAATATTAGGCGAATTCGTGGAATTCTAGGCCAAAAGTACCAGCTTTATTGGCGGTTACGAAGTAACTAACTCATTTATCAAAACTAATAACAAAAAAAATGACCGCTTCATGCGGTAGTTAACAAAAACTTAAAACTAATGAATAATGAGAGTGACAAGGATGACACTATAAAAACTAAAATTAATGAACTTAACGAAACATTTTAAATAAAAATATAATAAGAAAGGAATTTTAAAGGATAAAGAAAAATAAACAATAAGGGTATTCATCAACAGGTTGAACGGTGCGTTCAACATTCTCGCGGGCCAGGACGGTGGAATCTTGCAAAAGCTCCCTCGAGAACTGCCCCAAACGCCGATTCTTGGAGATGCAATGACGGACACTTATAGAATGATGTGAATTTTCCATATTTCATGCGGTCCCACAAGTCTGCACCAATAATGCCGTCAATTGGTTTATGTTTATAAGGCTCAGGATGAGCTAATTTGGTCTTGTCTTCAACCCATGCGAGAATTCCAGGATGGTTCACTGGTTTTGGAGATACCTGTAATTCGTCGACGATAACCATCCAGTGGTCAAGGACTCGTTGAGTTCGAGTGTGTATCTTGAAGTGACCATATGCCATGTCCTTTTTATATTTCGTTGAATATGGCAATGTGGCGACTCGATCAAACAGCACGTGAGACATGGGGACCCTGGGATTGATCATAAGAGTTACTGTCAAGCCCTTATCCCCTACCCAAAGCTCACACAGTACCACTGGATACACGTAAGGAGATGTACATACTGGTCGGGGGGTTGGATCTGTAACAGCCCATTGCTTAGTCGTCATCGTTCGTCCAGGAGCCAGGAGGGCATCCTTTCTTCCATTGGTTGATGAAGAACGCACAGGTAAAGATTCAAGAGCCGGGAGGGCTTCTTTGTTAGGGCTTGGGCACTGAAGCACACTTGATGTTTCGGCAACAAAATGGGAAGATATTTCAAGAGCCAGGAGGGCATCTTTGTTTACCCCGGATGCTGCGGGGTAAACAAATGTGATGTCACGAAAATTGATTTCGCCGAACTTTTCGAGTACATTCCGGACATCTAAATCACGAACATCGTCGATAGTCGGAGAGAGAGCCTGAGGGACAGTTGCTCGGTTTAGTACCTTCTTTGTCGAGACACTTTCTGGTGATGGCTGAGCGGGCTCCTCTTCTTCGAAGCTAACCGACCCAACCTCGGAAATATCACGATGGATCATCGTATGCTGCCGGCGACGGCACGTCTGACATCTGTTGGATGAGGGACAATGAACTCTGTCATGGCTCGAGTGAAAACAATTTAGGCAGCATCCACTAGCAATGACGTTGTCGTAACGCTTCGCGAACAACATCTTGCGAAACTTCAGGCAGTATTTCAAGGGGTGATTAGCGCCGCACACGAAACATTTGCCCATGGTGATTCTGTTGAGTAAAATAAAGAGAAAGAGGAGAAAGATAGGTACGATAGCAAAATGGCATTTATTTATAAGATGATCAAGTGATTATTTATTAGTATTTTTCTCATTAATTCCCGAAGGATTGTTAATCGATTGTAGGGTTGCTGACGTTGGTAAAACGCAAAGTTTGACGATCGGTCTGACGATAGTTCCGTTTTGGGTTTTAACTTCAGCGACGCGAACATTATTGTCTTTCCCTCTAATAACTTTGGTAACGCGGCCCAAACGCCATTCGGTTGGGGGCAAATGATCATCCTTGATGACAACAAAGTCGTTTTCTTTAATGTTGTTTTGAGTCGTCTTCCATTTATATCGACGCTGTAGCTCTGTCACGTATTCTGCTTTCCATCGTAGACTGAATAAATGTTGTATTACTTTTAAACGTTTCCAGCGATTGATGTGGGACATATCTTCGGATTTTATATTAGCCAAGGTCTCAGGGGGAGCCGTTAGTGGTGCTCCTCTCAGGAAATGTCCAGGAGTGAGTGGCAAAAGCTCAGATGGGTTCTGAGACATTGGAGAGAGGGGCCTTGAGTTTAGAACTGACTCGATTCGGACCAAAATGGTGCAAAATTCCTCAAAGGTGAAGGATAAGTTGCTCGTAATCTTCTTCAGGTGAGACTTCATGCTCTTCACAGCAGACTCCCAAAGTCCTCCCATGTGGGGGGCATATGGCGGTATAAAAGACCAAGAAAAACCGTGAAGACTATATTTTTGAGACAAACATTTTTCGGCATTTTGAAGAAATATGTTGTGCTCCTGTAGCAACTTACTACTTGCTCCCACGAAGTTACGCCCATTGTCGGAGAACATTGTTTTTGGAAGTCCTCGGCGTCCGGTGAAGCGTGTGAAGGCAGCAAGAAAACCATCAGCTGATAGGTCCGAACAAACTTCAAGATGAACAGCGCGAGTAGAAAAACAAACAAAAACTGCTGCGTATCCTTTGGTAACTTTAGCATTCCTTAAGTTTGAAGTTTTCAAGTTAAATTGACCGACAAAGTCTACTCCGGCATATGTAAATGGTAAGGAAAATGTGACACGTTCAGGTGGAAGTGCAGCCATAATCTGGTTCTGAAACTATCGTTTGTATAAAGCGCAGGATTTGCATGATTTTATATATTTTCGTATCAGATTCTTCAGTCTGGGAATGTAAAAACTGTGCCTTATAGCTCGAAGCATGACATTATATTCAGCATGAAGCAAAATCTTATGAGAGTATCTGACCAGTAATTCTGCAAAATGTGACTTATCAGGAATGATAATAGGGTGTCTCTCGTCAAAGCTGAGATCAGTATTCGCAAGACGACCACCAACTCGTAGCAACCCATCTGTGCCTATGAAGGGTGTAAGCGTCAATATATGACTTTTCTTGCTAATTGGCTCATTGCGACTGAGACGTTCGTATTCTTTAGGGAAGTGTTGCTTTTGTGAGACGATAATTAATTTACATTTAGTCTGTAAAATTTCGGCTGATGAAATGTCGATTGATACAGATACTTTTATTTTACGACAACCATATATGAATCTGAACACAAAACACATTACTCTAAGTGCTCTGTGAGTTATTAGAAGATGAAATGTATATGTCTTCTTTATCTCCAAGTCCGTTGGATTAAAAATACGGGGTTCCGGCCATATCTCTTTTGGTTGTTGAAGCCAGGTGGGCCCGTGCCACCAAAGCTGATTTCTAACTAAATCTTGCGGGAGGCATCCACGCGTTCCCAAATCTGCAGGATTTTCTTCTGTTTTAATGTGTTTCCAACAGTTATTTTTAGACGAGTTTAAAATCTCAGTTACGCGGTTCGCGACAAATGTCTTCAAAACTTGAGGATCCTTTTGTAACCAACCCAAGACTATTGATGAATCAGTCCAGAGATGCACTTCATGTTGGAAGTTTATCTTTTGCGTCACGACATTGACAAGATTAACGAGCAACACGGCTCCACACAATTCTAACTTCGGTATTGTAAGACGTTTAATGGGAGCTACTCGCGTTTTTCCGACCAGTAGGTGACTAGAGATTTTATCGGAACTTTCTATTCGGATGTATACAGCACCACAATACGCCTTTTCCGACGCATCACAGAATCCGTGTATGTGTACGTTCTGTCCAGGAGAGAAGTCTACCCAACGCGGAATTTTTAGAGAATGGATCTCCGGAAAGTTTTCTCGAAACGCATTCCATTTCAAGGACAAGTGTTGTGGGACAGTCTCATCCCAATTAGTCTTTTCTTCCCAAAGTTGTTGCATAAGTATTTTCGCCAGGATGACGACAGGTCCCAGCCAGCCGAGAGGGTCAAAAAGCCGCGCGATTACTGATAGGATTTGTCGTTTTGTTACTGTTGGTGTTGCATCAAGTGAGGAAACAACATAATAAAAGCTATCCGAAATCGCGTTCCAGCGTATGCCTAACGTTTTGGCTGTGCTCGAGTCATCAAAGTTCAAAAAATCTTCGTCCAGAAGATCCTCCCGGGCTATTTTTTCAAGTAATGATTTCGTATTTGCTGTAATTTTCTTCAGGGGGAAGGCGGCTGAATTTAGAGTGCCAATTAACTCATTTTGTTTAATTTTTGATTCATTCAATGTGTGTCCTCCAGACAGCACATCATCGACGTATACCTCATTTTTCAAAATTTCAGAAGCCATTGGATGAGTGGAAATACAATCGCTGCTTAACTGCTCAAGAGTTCTTATGGCCAGGAAGGGCGCACAGTTGACCCCAAAAGTCACTGTCTTTAATTCGAAAGACTTAATGGCCTCGTTTGGTTTGTCGCGAAATACTATTCTCTGATATGGCCGATCTTCAGGATCTACTAAGACCTGGCGGTACATTTTTTGTATGTCTCACGTAAACATGTAACGATAATAACGCCAGTTTATAATAATTTGTATAATATCTGCTTGTAAAGTAGGACCTTGATACAACACGTCCTTCAGGGAGGAACCACTGTTGGTTTTCTTCGAACCATTAAATACCACGCGCACCTTCGTCGTTTTGCTCTCTGGCTTCACGACTGCATGGTGCGGTAAAAAGAATGAGAAGTGTTTTTCAGCAGAACTCTCAAAATGATTCACTTGCTCCATATGATCTAAATCGAGATACTCTTGTAAAACTTGCTCATATTGGGTCTTTAAGTCTGGGCTTTTCTTTAACATTGTTTCCATTCTTCTGTATTGCGCTAGGGCCATGTTTTGGGAAGGTCCTAGGAATATATTTTCTGGAAACTCCTGCCTGAATGGTAGCCGAACTTCATAACGTCCGTCTGAATGGCGAGTCGTTGTTCTTTTGTACAAATCCTCACAATATTCATCATCTTCGGTCATTGGCTTTTCTTTTGACACTTCCTCTATTTCCCAAAACCGCTTAATCAATTCTGTGAGGGCTAAGTCATCTGAGTCGTAAACTCGAGTTTTAAATGTTTGAACATCCGTTATTGGTAAGGGGCCTGAGAGATACCAACCAAAATGGGACTCTCTTGCTTCAAGTCCACTAGAAAATGTTGTAACGCCTTGTAGGTTGATTAATGGCAAATAATCACTGCCGATAATCATGTCGATAGGTGCTGGCTTATAGAAATTTGGATCAGCCAAATTTAATTTCTGAAGATCAGGAAGATTTTCTATTCTAACTCTTCTTGACGGCAAAAAGTGAGATAATTTCGGGACAATAATCGCTTTAACTTTTATTGAAAAGCCTGAAGATTTTTATTTAAGTTCACAAAACATCGACCGCTGGAATTTCCTACTATTGCACCACCCAAACCTGAGATTTGCGAATGGTGTTTATCAACCGGTAGAGCTAGACTTTGTTGAACTTTCCTTGAAATAAAGCTTTTTTCTGATCCTGCGTCCAATAAAGCACGAATTGTGAACAGTTCACCAGATCTTTCGATGTTAATTAAGGCAGTGGGCAAAATTGTGGTACCTTCATTTTGTGCAAAGTGTGCTTGGACAGGTTCTATTGAAGTGTCAGAGTTTGAATTGCTCTCAGGAAGAGACTCGTCATTCACGGCCGAATGTTGTGTGTTGGAGTGCCGTTGGAAGCTCCGATTACGCCGTGAAGAAGTCTGATATTGATTTGATTGAAGATGTAATAAAGTATGATGCTTTTTGTTGCATTCTTTACAAGATTTGCTGCTCGTGCAATTGTTTTTGAAATGTGATGCCGAAAGACAATTTGCACAAATTTTATTAGCATAGACAAATTTTACACGGTCGTTTACCGATAGTGATTTAAATTCTTCACATATTCTTAAGGGATGATTTTTATTACATTTCTTGCAGTTTGTGTAATTTGTGGGGTCAACGCGAGATTGGAAAGCTTGTGATTTGCTATGGTGACCTTGATTGTCCTTTGTATTGGGTTTTCTCAAATCAGAAATAGTCTCTATAATTTCTATTCGCTTCGACAAAAATTCATCCATCTGCTTCCATGTAGGAAGTTGTTTATGGTCAGTAAGGGAATCTTCCCATGCCCGCAACGTTTCCTCTGGGAGTTTTGTAGAACAATGATGGACCAGAATTGGGTCCCAATTCTCAGTCCTGATTTTGTAAAACTTGAATAAAGATAAACTATCATTTATTCCACGCTGGATAACCCTGATCGATTTTGGAGTCTCAGATTGAGCAACTTGGATGCCAAAGAGATATTTCATTTGTTGATGAACTAAGATGCGAGTGTTCTCATAACGATTTTTGAAGCTAATTGAAAATTGTCATCTACCAAATCAAACTTGCTGACAATTTGGTAGGCTTCGCCTCTAGTTTTCCCCCTCAGGTGGAAGAGCTTTTGTGCTGGAGATAACTCCGGATGAGCACCGAAAACTGCCCAAAAAATATCGCGAAACGCCGGCCATTTCGAGTATCCTCCCTCAAAGGGGGGTGTATCACACGGAGGTAATTTTAATGAGGAAGAGCCATGCTGGCTGATCGTTGTGTCGTGTCTAAAACTTTCATCGGCTTTAGACGACTGTCTTGACAATATTATTTCGGAAATTTTTGCTTTACAGCCCGTATATTTCCTATATGCTTCCTTATATTTCGCAGAGGCGGTTTTGTGAAGCTCAGAGTCTTCTAAAGTTTCTTCTCCTGTCATGACTTCCTCATAATTTGCCACTAACTTTTCCCACCGTCTTTCTAATTCTATCTCTTCAACTTTCAAAACGGATAGCTTGCTTTCTTCAGATGGTTTGAACTCTTTACAAAAGGAGACTAATTGTTCGACATCGAATAAAAATTTTCTGCGAATTGACATTTTATTAATATATTTATTTTTTGTTTATAACGGAAAGAAACCTTGCTTGATTTTTGTTTGTATCAGGAAGATCGTGTGGTTGAAAGGAAAAAGATATTTCGTTGCGATTGTAATCTATTTTTTAAATCAAGGTTGTTTTTTTTGTAGAATCAGATTTGCTTTATGAAATTTTCTCCGAAATTTTTCTTCACAATAACTTATTTTACCAGTTAATGTAAATTTATTTTGATTTCTAATAATTTGTATCAATCCCGTAAAAAATTTAGGATTTTATGGTATTTTTGAACAATCCCGGCGGCTAAAGTTAATTTAAGTTGATGCGGCAACCCTATCCAGAATGTATATGTATATAGGTGTGAGTATGTCAGCAGAGATGCTGGCCGTTCGACGATAGTGTATTGTTGTATGTACCCTCTCCACTGCAGAATACCGTTTCTTATTTTTTCTCGTTCTTTTGCTTACCGGCGTTTTGGTAGATTTTTGATTTTTTCGTTGTTGTTGATGTTAGGTATGACAACTGTGACTCTTCTTTTTTTCATGAAAAGCAAAGCACAAAGCTTTGTATTTATAATGCAGTCTTAGGACAGTATTTTCATCAATTTTAAAATTTTTTTTCGTTGAAAACAAATAATTAATTCCAATACATTATTTTAATAATCACCGCATATTCATTTATATATTGATTTACGTTGTCTCTTTCAACGATGTTTCAAAAAAATAGAATTAACGAAGAAAACGAAATTAAAAACGGTTTACTGCAATCGGTGCATATAAAAGCCGACAAGTTTCACACTGTTGTTGTTGTTTTTCTTTTCCCAATAAGGTGATTCGCGATCTTTTTTTTAAATTGTTTGTCCAAAATATTTAATTTATTTTTCGTTTATTTACATTTTTGTTTATGTTATAATAAAAAATATATATTTTGGCAAAAATAAAATAACTCACCCTTTGCAAGATTTGCTGTGTTAATTTTATTTGTTCTTTTTTTCTGGAGTACCCCTAATGTGATGCTCGTAAAAAGAAACACTTATTTTTTGTTGTTCTTAGTATTTTCTTAAGATTTTTTAATTCTTTTTACTTAACGCAATGCCAGGAGGGCTGCTTTTATGATTTTCTCACTTTTACTTAAGTTTCTCACACTTTTTTGTACACTTTATTTCTTATCATTTATTTTCGTTCTTTTTTTTCACTTTTGTTTGATTTGTCTGTCCGTACCGATCGATAACTTTTAACTTAGATTTTTTCTTATATGTGTGTGTGTGGTTGTGTGTTAATAATCATAAACGTTGGTAATGGGTATTCGTTATTGTTATTGAAACTGTTATCGATTACTATTGTATAGTTAGTTATGTACGTAACGTGACTTATATGTTCGATGACCTTTTATGTTTCTTCTTTTTTTGTACATACGTACGTATTTACTTGTTGTACATAATGCAATAATTGTTAGTATTTACTGATTACGCACTTTTTAGGTTACGATTTTGTTGTTGTTATTTTTTACAAGCCGAATTTTTCCGAATAATTTTTTTTTACGCGTTTTAACCACTTGAACGTTTTTTTATGCAAAAAATGACAATATATTATCGAACCTACCCTCTCTTATCCTCTTACTTGTTACTTTATTGAGATCCCTTGATTTTGTTTGGTTGTTTATGCCTTTTGACGTTTTCGCTGTTGCAATCTGTTGACTTCTTTTGCTTATCGAAGTAATGTTGTATGCATAGATGTTCTCAGGAGGAGACGATATAACCCTTGTTCTGCTTTAGTTGTTCAGGAAGAAAACTATTTCCACTGTTCTGGAGTTCTTTCCTATCCTAATCCGTAGGATCCGGTTCGAAGGACCAATGTTTACTCCGTGGTCGTGAACCAGGAGCGTTAAAAATACTTTTTATTGAAATGGGGATTCGTAAAATCCACCGCTTTGCATTTCAGTAAATAAAAATAGTATTAGGCGAATTCGTGGAATTCAAGGCCAAAAGTACCAGCTTTATTGGCGGTTACGAAGTAACTAACTCACTTATCAAAACTAATAACAAAAAAATGACCGCTTCATGCGGTAGTTAACAAAAACTTAAAACTAATGAATAATGAGAGTGACAAGGATGACACTATAAAAACTAAAATTAATGAACTTAACGAAACATTTTAAATAAAAAAATAATAAGAAAGGAATTTTAAAGGATAAAGAAAAATAAACAATAAGGGTATTCATCAACAGGTTGAACGGTGCGTTCAACAGTCATCTTTTGCTGCTCGCCTGTACAGTGGTAGTCGTCCCAATACACTGATAGTTTTTTACGTCGAGCTCTGTTGTAAAGTATGCGGACATCGTTGCCAATCGAGCGAATTTGTCCTGTCATCCTTTCTCGAAGTGGGCAACTATCTTCAAATGATTTTACAAGAGCCTCGGTAATCTTCTTCACATTGATATGAATGTCTTCTGCACATAGATAATCGCGTGTATGCTGCCCCAAACGATTTCTAAGTAGATTTCCGAAATTAGTCCAGTCGTTCTTAGACTTATTACGAAAACTTATTAGGTTTGGCGGTGGCAGTGCAATTTTAAACCTTATGTAACGGTGGTCTGAATAGGAGTGTTCATCAGAAACCCTCCACTCATGGATCTCATCAATAAGATTTTCTGAAATTTTATTAACAAAGGTTGCAGTGTTTCCTATGTTAAGAGTTATGAGGTCATTTGTATTCAAAAATTCTATAAGGGTGTGTCCCCTTGATAGTACTACCCCAAGCGATATGATGGGAGTTGGCGTCACACCCAGCTAATAACTCATTACTTGTGTGTTTGGATTCCCTCACCAGACGTTGCAATTCCGACGTAGGTGACAATGTCGGCGCATCGAATGGCAGATATATTGACGCCAGGTACATATTTCCATTACATTGTCTCAGCACCGTTGCGTCCGATGTTGACAACTCTGGAGAGAAAAGAAAACATAAGTTTTTATGGCACAAAAAACAAGTCCTTGGACGAGTACCTGTGTAAGCGTAGAAAAGGTTATAGTTCGCATGGTTTAATCCAGTAACATTGTTGCTAGTTGTCCATGGTTTCTGGATCAAAGCAATATGAACCCTGCCTTTATTTATGATGTCCATCAGAGCGTTGGATGCTGTCTCGCTCCGGTGGAGGTTTATCTGGATGGCCTCAATCATTGTCTTTCCAGTAAAAGTTTCTTTTGGGAGTCTATCCTATCTGGTGGTACTCCCTCATTATTTGGTAGTGGGTCATTCTCCTCCTTTCGTTCACTACCTATTACACCATCTTCCAGTCGACAATTTTGGGAGGCGGTGTTATTTTTTGTCGCTCCCTCATTGTTTTGAATCTTTTTGTGGCTCTTTTTATTTTGATCACCACCTTTGCTGGGAACTCCCTGCAAAAGTGGCGGTAGTATTGGTGAACTGGTGGTGTTATTGACTACTTCCACATCAGTTTTTGGCAGTGTCTCACTTGTCTCCATCCGTTCACTACCAGTGTTTGCCTCTTCAGACAGTACATTTGGACTCGATTAATCAGTCCTGCCAATCGGGACCTTTCCAATTTTGAAAAAGACTGTCCAGATCAAGAAGTACGCCATGACGTTCGCCATGACAAGATTTTTCTTGGATTCTCGGTATCATCCTTCCTATAGAAGAAAGTTTTGAATTCTGTTTGCCAATGATGTCGAGTATGTACTCTGATGAGAACTTACTGGGACATCCCTTAACATATAGGGTCGTTTTTATGAGTTCAGGAATGTCGCCTTTCCTTACCAATTTTAGCTTTGTGCCGTCCCAAGGTGAGGGGAAGCTATCCACAAGTTTTTCGAGGACACCAGCGGATTCTGGATCAAAGCAATATGAACCCTGCCTTTATTTATGATGTCCATCAGAGCGTTGGATGCTGTCTCGCTCCGGTGGAGGTTTATCTGGATGGCCTCAATCATTGTCTTTCCAGTAAAAGTTTCTTTTGGGAGTCTATCCTATCTGGTGGTACTCCCTCATTATTTGGTAGTGGGTCATTCTCCTCCTTTCGTTCACTACCTATTACACCATCTTCCAGTCGGCAATTTTGGGAGGCGGTGTTATTTTTTGTCGCTCCCTCATTGTTTTGAATCTTTTTGTGGCTCTTTTTATTTTGATCACCACCTTTGCTGGGAACTCCCTTCAAAAGTGGCGGTAGTATTGGTGAACTGGTGGTGTTATTGACTACTTCCACATCAGTTTTTGGCAGTGTCTCACTTGTCTCCATCCGTTCACTACCAGTGTTTGCCTCTTCAGACAGTACATTTGGACTCGATTAATCAGTCCTGCCAATCGGGACCTTTCCAATTTTGAAAAAGACTGTCCAGATCAAGAAGTACGCCATGACATTCGCCATGACAAGATTTTTCTTGGATTCTCGGTATCATCCTTCCTATAGAAGAAAGTTTTGAATTCTGTTTGCCAATGATGTCGAGTATGTACTCTGATGAGAACTTACTGGGACATCCCTTAACATATAGGGTCGTTTTTATGAGTTCAGGAATGTCGCGTTTCCTTACCAATTTTAGCTTTGTGCCGTCCCAAGGTGAGGGGAAGCTATCCACAAGTTTTTCGAGGACACCAGCGCAGCGTTGTGATGCCAGCCTTAGCATCAAAACACCCCTCTCAAACTTGCAACTCATTACTTCGATTGGTGGTTCATCCTTAGATTCGAGGACGTACTCCGCTACCCTCGTATAGACCAAATCTTCGAAGTTACTCTTTTGGTCTTCGGGGATTCTGCCAGATGCACTACTGCTATCAATTATGGAATAGCATAGATCGTCTCGAAAATGTTGTTTAGCTATATTAAAATAAGATGGTGGCTTCTTACCAATTATGGCCACTTGATGTTTCCGTGTTTCCGTTTTTTTAGCGGCCTCCATGTTTGTGTTGGAGGTAGAATTGTCAGGTTCATCCCGTAATAGGTTCTGTCGGTTCAACTTATTCAGTTTCCTTCTTTGTGCCCCTGACAGTCTCTTTGAGTTAGCAACAATAGTGATATTGTTTTCATTTGATGATTCAGAGTCAGAGTCCCCACTGGCTTTTAAAGGCTGGGGTTGCTTAGAGCCCCATGCTGGGTTCATGCCGTAATAGGTTCTGTCGGTTGAACTTATTCAGTTTCCTTCTTTGTGCCCTTGACAGTCTCTTTGAGTTAGCAACAATAGTGATATTGTTTTCATTTGATGATTCAGAGTCCCCACTGGCTTTTAAAGGCTGGGGTTGCTTAGAGCCCCAAGCTGGGTTCTGCTTCATCTGTCTTATCATTTGTTTTGCCTGCGGCTGGATGTGCTCTTGTTTCATTTTCGACTACGGGATCCAAGGCACCAAAGCTCGTAGAAGTTGCTTGCTCACGATTGTTCGATAACGACGACACATGACTCGTGAGTGAATCAACGCTTGTCGCCGGCACTGGGTTTTCCTTCCCCTGCGCCGTAATCTCCTTCGTCTTTTTTGGTTTAATATAAATTGGTAGGGGGAGACACGCCCATAGCCATAATACTGGCTTATCCAGACTGAGCTCAGAAATTTCTGTCCAGAGACCGATGCATCCAATTCAACCTACGCTTTAAAATACGTATTGCATAATAGGTTAAAAACTATCCGCTCTGCGATAACACGTCCGTTCGCTACGACAGGCGGCGACTGACTTCAGCAATAGAACGAATTGGAATATATAAAAGATCTTGCCTAATCTCAGGTCTAAGATTTCTGATAAGAATTTCGATTAGTTCAGCTTCCTGCATGGGAGATGGAAGACAGTCCATAATACATCGTAAAACATATCATTCGCTAGGCTTGTGCTTTCTGTTACGAATTTGTTCGTTTATATCAAAGGTGGTTTTAAAACTCTGATATTGTGACCTAATCGCTATGCAAAATGATTTCCATTCAACATAGGGGATATTCTTGTGGTATCGCCAATACCACTCCTTGGCTTTCCCACTTAAAATTGATGTTGCGTATTTTTCGGGCACCATACAAGTTGTGGATGGAATTCGGTGGTTGAACAGTATTCGTGACAGGAGGGGGAACTAAACTTAGTGACCCTAACATCCTGAACATGCTCTGTTCGATCATGCTGATTTGATTTGATTGTAATCAATTCTCGAAATTGTTGAAGAATTGCGTCTAGGTGTTTGCGCTGTAGTATTATTTACCTCGTTAATGAAATTAGTGGCCTGATGAGGAGATCCAACCGGATTATCCTGAGTCAAATTTAACAAAGATAGATTTGTTTCCTGATTAAACGCACGATTATTACTGCGGGTATTATAGCAATGAGCTTTACCTCCTCTAGGTTTACCTCGTCCCGATTTGGATACATTAGCATTAGGTTGTGGCGTCTTAGTTGCATAACTAGATGTCGCACCTGCTATTAGTGGTAATTCTTTGTTTTGAAAGTCATATTTCCGAAGGTCGGATAACTGAAAAGTCTACGAGAAACTCTTCACAAATAGAACAAATTTGTACCGACTCAACGCCATCACCCTCTGTAACGGATGGTACATCCAAAGGAGGAGGTGGAGTTCGACTCAGTGACATTTGAGAAACTATAAATAAATATTAAAGTAAGCAATGTGACTATATAATTTAGATATATTAAATAACTAAATTGAAATATTTCCAAAAAAATAATATTTTATGAAGACAACTCTAAGAATTTCTTTTAGATACAATTTCCGACAAAAGTGTTAAATGATTTTTTGGTTTTCCTACTAACGGTGAGATAGTGATGTAGCCGTTAAAGCTCACCAAACAGTTTCCTGTCAATATAGGAGGACATAATAATGGTATATGGCGTTTAATTGTACTGAAACACTTGTGGTTCAATTGACCACACCAGCTGATTTAAAATCATCCCACTGGAATTCCACAAAATTGATCGGACAACGAATTACAAATAGCAAAACATTGTGATCCAAACCAATCTTGAGTGCTAATAACTAAGATCAATGAAACAAATGTACACTGTGCTAAAGCTGACCTACAGGTAAAAGATCTACATTCACTTCCAATTCAAGAAAAATTTATGACAATATTCAAACGGTTAATATACCCGAACAATCTAGTAATTAAAATCCAGTAACTAATCGACATATATTTTCCAAAATTTTTCATCTAATCAAAAATTTTAACCTACAAATCGTTTGAGAAATGTAATATTTGAAATTTACTTTAATCTCGAAACCGAAAATTGCTTTTCGGCCCCCGTTGGGCGCCATTTAATGTAATGACCATGGAACAGTTTTATTTACATTTCCCAAGAAAAATAATTTCTGTCAAAAGAAGGAACAATTATACTAGGATGACTGGAGTCATCAGCGTGCTAGCTAATTAGTCGTACGGGGGGGTTCGTATCCTTTCCTATATTCCTCAGTTCTGTCTCACAATAAAAATTTTAAAGACTCCCTTATATTACACAATTCTATTATCAAATGGACCATTGTCACAAGTGAAGCAAACAAAACCCTAGTAACGATACAAAACCCTAGTAACGATACTAAAAGCCAGTGGGGACTCTGACTCTGAATCATCAAATGAAAACAATATCACTATTGTTGCTAATTCAAAGAGACTGTCAGGGGCACAAAGAAGGAAACTGAATAAGTTGAACCGACAGAACCTATTACGGGATGAACCTGACAATTCTACCTCCAACACAAACATGGAGGCCGCTAAAAGAGTCAGGTCTCCCGAAGAACATAGCGCTGTGAAAGTGACTATGAAAAAAAAGGGCTCGCCGTCTTCCAGTAATTCGGATAAGCCTAACGTAACCACACAAAAGGAGGTCTCTAGTCTGGGTCCTTCGATCGTGGGCGGTAAAGTTGACCCAGTAACGCAGGTCAAGTCAACCAAATCATCCGTTAAGGATGATGCTTTAAACAAAAAGACTCTATAGACACGGAAAAATCAATTGGCCATAAAGAATGGTAAGAAGCCACCATCTTATTCTAATATAGCTAAACAACATTTTCGAGACGATCTATGCTACGCCATAATTGATAGCAGTAGTGCATCTGGCAGAGTCCCCGAAGACCAAAAGAGTAACTTCGAAGATTTGGTCTATACGAGGGAAGCGGAATACGTTCTCGAATCTAAGGATGAACCACCAATCGAAGTAATGAGTTGCAAGTTTGAGAGGGGTGTTTTGATGCTAAGGCTGGCATCACAACGCTGCGCTGGTGTCCTCGTAAAACTTGTGGATAGCTTCCCCTCACCTTGGGACGGCGCAAAGCTAAAATTGGTAAGGAAAAGCGACATTCCTGAACTCATAAAAACGACCCTATATGTAAGTTCTCATCAGAGTACATACTCGACATCATTGGCAAACAGAATTCAAAACTTTCCGTGAGAAAGTGGGAAGTCTTCTATAGGAAGGATGATACCGAGGGTACTCTGCTCGTGTTGGGCATAGACCCAGAATCCAAGAACAATCTTGTCATGGCGAAGGGCATGGCGTACTTCTTGATCTGGACAGTCTTTTTCAAAATTGGAAAGGTCCCGATTGGCAGGACAGATGAATCAAGTCCAAATATACTGTCTGAAGAGGCAAACACTGGTATTGAACGGATGGAGACAAGTGAGACACTGCCAAAAACTGATGTGGAAGAAGTCAATAACACCACCAGTTCACCAATAGTACCGCCACTTTTGCAGGAAGTTCCCAGCAAAGGTGGTGATCAAAATAAAAAGAGACACAAAACGATTCAAAACAATGAGGGAGCGACAAAAAATAACACCGCCTCCCAAAATTGTCGACTGGAAGATGGTGTAATAGGTAGTGAACGAAAGGAGGAGAATGACCCACTTCCAAATAATGAGGGGGTGCCACCAGATAGGATAGACTCCCAAAATAAATTTTTACTGGAAGGACAATGATTGAGGTCATCCAGATAAACTTCCACCGGAGCGAGACAGCATCCAACGCTCTGATGGACATCATAAATAAAGGCAGGGTTCATATTGCTTTGATCCAGGAACCATGGACAACTAGCAACAAGGTTACTGGATTAAACCATGTGAACTATAACTTTTTCTACGCTTGCACAGGTACTCGTCCAAGGACTTGTATTCTGTGCCATAAAAACTTATGTTTTATTTTCTCTCCAGAGTTGTCAACATCGGACGCAACGGTGCTGAGGCAAGGTAATGGAAATATGAACCTGGCGTCAATATATCTGCCATTCTATGCGCCAACATTGCCACCTACGTCGGAATTACAACGTCTGGTGGGGGAATCCAAACACACAAGTAATGAGTTATTAGATGGATGTGACGCCAACTCCCATCATATCGCTTGGGGTAGTACTAACACCAATAAAAGGGGACACGCCCTTATAGAATTTTTGAATACAAATGACCTCATAACTCTTAACATAGGAAACACTGCAACATTTGTTAAGAAAATTAGGGAAGAAGTATTAGATATAACGATATGTTCAGAAAATTTTATTGATGAGATTCATGAGTGGAGGGTTTCGGATGAACACTCCTATTCAGACCACCGTTATATAAGGTTTAAAATTGCACGGCCACCGCCAAATCCCATAAGTTTCCGTAATAAGGCTAAGACCGACTGGACTAAATTCGGAAATCAACTTAGAAATCGATTGGGGCAGCCTACACGCGATTATCTATGTGCAGAAGACATTGATATCAATGTGAAGAAGATTACCGAGGCTCTTGTAAAATCATTCGAAGATAGTTGCCCACTTCGAGAAAGGAAATCTGCCTTTGAGAAACCCTGGATGACAGGACAAATTCGCTCGATTGGCAAAGATGTCCGCAGACTTTACAACAGAGCTCGACGTAAAAAACAATCAGTATATTGGGACGACTACCACAGAAGACTCAAAGAATACAATAAAATCATTAGATCGGTGAAACGTAACTCCTGGAGGCTTTTCTGTGAACAGACAGCGTTAACAGCATGTCTAAAATGAAAAAGTTCCTCTCAAAAACTCATGTCCGAACCGAAACACTGGTGGATGAAACGGGTAAAAAGATGGAAACTATAGAGGATACCGTAAGGCTCTTGATGAAAACTCATTTTCCGACTGGTAATGCTGGACCAACAGAGGAACAGTTACAGAATGAAAATGTATTGCATCAAGTACCTATTACGGATATAACAGATGGTATGGTTAAAGAAGCGATAAAAAGTTTCTCTCCCTTTAAGGCTGCGGGACCGGATGGAATATTTCCAGCACTTCTGCAGAATGAGGTGGATCTGGTATCAACTCATCTGGCTGGAGTGTTCACTGCATGCCTAACCCATTCGTATACCCCAAGAAACTGGCAGGAATCAAGGGTGGTCTTCATACCAAAGCCTGGCAAGGCGTGTTATACGACCCCAAAGGTTTATCGACCCATTAGCCTAACTTCTTTCCTGTTAAAAACAATGGAGCTAATAATTGATACCATGGTCAAAAGTAAAATAGCAGATGACAGGTTAAAATTCAAACAACACGCCTATGTCAAAGGAAGATCAGTGGAAACAGCTCTGCATGAGGTAGTGCACCACATAGAAGAGTCCTTCAGTATACACTTGCTGTTTGCATAGACATTGAGGGCGCATTTAACAATGTACAGACCGATACACTTATCCAGTCCTTAGACGAGTTTCAGGTTGACCGGGCGCTGAAAAACTGGATCAACAATATGCTAAGGAATAGGTGGATTGTTTGTGGACCATATGACATAAAAGTTAGAGACAAGGTAAATCGTGGTATACCTCAGGGGGGCATTTTATCGCCTCTTCTATGGGTTACGACGATACACAGTCTCCTAAAAGCCCTCACCAATGAAGGACTTAAACCATTCTGTTATGCAGACGACGTTGTAATACTTCTAAGGGGCTTTCGTCCAAATCTATTATGCAGAAGAGCTGAAGAGGCACTTAACATAGCATATAACTGGGCACAACAAAGGGGATTAAATGTTAACCCAGACAAAACAGAAATATGTATATTTACAAGGAAAACGAAGATCCCACGTTTTACCCGGCCTCGATTCCTGAATAAGACAATTGCTATAACTAAAAAGGTAAAATACTTGGGAGTAATCTTGGATCAGAAACTGTACTGGAAAGATCATCTTGAAGAAAGAGTTAAAAAGGCCCACAGATGTGGGTCGTTGTGCAGAAGAGCTATAGGTTTAAAATGGGGACTACGTCCAAATATGACTCACTGGCTTTACATGAGCGTGATTAGATCAATAATCACCTACGCCTGTGTAGTGTGGTGGACATCAATGGACAAGAAGTGCAACGTAATACCTTTGCAAAAAATTCAACGTATGTGCTGTCTAGGCATAAGCGGGGCATTTAGAACTGCACCAACAAAAGTGTTGGAGACTATACTGCACATCCAACCAATAGATATCCGTATAAAGTATGAGGCAGCCCTCACAGCAAGACGTCTACAAGTGATGGGTGAATGGATAAATCGAGACCACAATTCGTACCATCAGAAGATTTTAGAATATCTAGTTGGTCACATTCAAACGCCAGAAATCTCGGACAGCATTCCTGAAGCACGGCTTACAGCTACCTGTGATACGTTTGTGCCAGACAGACGCACCTGGGAAAATGGAACTTTGGCCCATGTGCCAGTGGGAACCAGCTGCTACACGGATGGGTCCAAGCGAGGAGGAAGGACGGGTCTGGGACTTTTTATTGATGAACCGGAAGTCGAACTTCACTTCCGCCTCCCTGACCATCATAACACGGTATTTCAAGCAGAAGTTCGAGCAATCACGGAGTGTGTGAACTGGCTCAGTAACACGACAGAGCCTAAATATGCTAACATCTTCACAGATAGCCAAATGACGATTAAAGCAATAACATCGGAAAGGGTCAGATCCAGAATTGTGTTGGACTGTAAAAGAACGATAAATGATTACTCAGCCCATGGTAAATTGCGTATTTACTGGGTACCAGGACACAACGGAGTGATTGGAAATGAAAGGGCAAACAGCTTGGCTTCAAAGGGCAGAGAACTTCGAGTAATAAACTTGGAAAAATGGAAACCTTTCGAAGCCACGAAAAATGAGTTGAAGCACTGGACAGTGATGGCTCACAAAACTGTGTGGAATAGCGCTACAGTAGGAGCAACTGCAAAGATACTGTGGGGTGACCCAAATGAAAAGAAAACAAGAAGTCTTCTGAAACTAAACAAGATCGATATTAGTAAGATGATGAGTGTTCTAACGGGACACTCAAGCTTACAAGCACATCTTCATGGCATAGGACTAGCAGGAAACGACGAAGGCAGGGCATGCAGAGAAAACATCGAAACGATGGAACATTTTCTGTGTCAATGCCCGGCTTTCACACATGCAAGATCGGGTCCGACATATTACCAGACTTGACTCATCTCAGAGAATATGTCTGGAAGATACTGAGAAAATTCGTGTCTAGTATCGATTTTCTGTAACTCGTGAGGTATAAAAAGATCATAAATAAGGAGCGCACAACAGGCCGAACCACTGGCTTAAGTGTATGTCCATGGACATGAGACGTTTAAACGTCTCCTCTCTTCAACCTAACCTAACCTAGCGATACTAAAAGAAAGAAAAGAAAAACTCTGTATTGACTGATATGTATGGTGGCACGAATTTTGTGTCCCTAAGGTAATATTTGGGAACACTATGCTCATAACCAAACCCTACCATTGTTCCAGTAAAGAGCGATTTGGTTTCTAGAGCTCCTAACTGAATCCATTAACGCACTACAATCACTTCATCATTAATGTAGGAAAACCATTTTTATTTTTCTAATAATTCATCACATTATTATCCTCTTTATTCACATATTTAGTTAAAAAAATAGTTACAACTTGGCAATAAAATAATTGAATCTTAAATGACCTCTAAAATATCTTTCAGTTTTTAATAGTGTATAATTGTTTCCGAAGAATCGAAAAAAAATAAACAAACGTTATGCATCTGAATGAAGAAACATTCACTTGCTAAACCAATGATATTTGTTATTGTTGTTGAAATTTTGAATATATTATACTCTACTGTTATACAAAAACTTCAATGTTTTTACGCTCCACCAAATAAAAATATCTCACTCACTCAAAAGATAGGTCAAATCTCTTAGGTTTATGTTTAGGTAATGTAGCAGCCGTATTTTTTTTTTTACAAGCTCACATAGACCAGTTTAGGTCCCTAGTGTTACCACGGGCTGAAATGCCCCTCATCGAAACCAACCTGTTTGATATACAAATTTATCGATAGTACGAATATCGGTACTGGAAAGATTCAATGCTCTCCACTTCTTCCTCATCTCCACAGCTTCTGCAGAATTCATTAGAGTCAATACCCTATCTTTTGGCGTGTTCGCCGATCAAGCAGTGTCCCGTCAGAACTGATACTAACGTAGACAATCTTTGCCTCTCTAGTGCGAGGAGATATTTTGATCTTCTCAGGTCATACCATGGCCAGATTTGTCTGGCTACCCTGCAGGTGCCGATTTCTGTCCATCTTTCTTTGGACTGCCTGATTGCCTCTTGCCTAAGCCAACGCTTGTACGTGGATAGTGGCGCAACAATATATGCAAGTTCTTCGAAAATTTGTAATGTCGTCCATTTCATAGCAAGCGAGATCTGCGGCAGTCGAGGGCTGTTTGTGAATTTAGGGATGTTGCCTCCAGAGAATTGATGGCAGCGTGGCTGTCCGAGTAAATGACAACGCCAGTGTTGGTTACTATATTGCGAATCAGCCACTTCCCATATTGCCATTATTTCGGCTTGATAGACACTGCAGGTATTTGGTAGTCTGTGAGCTGTATCCAAACTAAGTTCTTCACAGTGTACTCCGAAGCCAACCTTTTCATCAAGCGAACCATCCGTGTAAAAGCGGAGATGGTTTCTATTACCTGGTATTCTTCCAACCCATTCATCTCTGGCGGAAATCATAGTGATGTAATTTCTCTCGAAGTTGTACACAGTTGGTATATAGTCCACTCGGTCGGTTACCATAGCACTGCACTTTGATATCTTCATGTGGTTCTTGTACCTCCACATTGATAGGCAGTTTAATCTTATTGCCGCTTTGGTTGCAACTTCTCTCGCCACAATATTAATCGGCAGTATATGGAGAAGGGCTTGTAGAGACTCGGTCGCTGTAGTCCTTAAGGCTCCGCTTATGCTCAGGCAGGCTGCTCTCTGAACCTTTGTTTGTAGGTTGGTGATGGTTAGTTTGTCAGTTGCCGTCCACCATACAACAATGCTGTTCAACAGTATAGGAAGAACTACTGCTATATATCGCGTGAACCATTTTGAGGTTCCCTACTTTTTTAAAGAAAATAACAGACAATTCAAATTGAATGGGGAATTTTATTATCATTTGAAAGAACATTCTTTGGCATTTATTTTTTGAAGATTATGTCTATCAAATGTTGGCCGCGGCTACGTCTCAGATGGTCCATCCGTTGAGTCCAATTTTCGATGACTCGTTCGAGCATTTCGACTGGTAACTGGCAAATGACACGCGTGATGTTTTGCTCCAAGGCCTGAATCGGAGCGGGTTTGTGCATAAACTTTAGACTATACATATCCCCACAGGAAAAAGTCTAACGGTATGATATCACATGATCTTGGAGGCCAATCGACCGGCCCAAAACGTGAAATTATCTGCTCACCGAAGTGTTCTCTCAATAAATCCATTGATTGATGCGATGTGTGGGAAGTGGCGCCGTCTTGTTGAAACCAAATGTCGCCGAGATCACCAGCATAAATTTCAGGCATAAAATAGTCGGTTATCATGGCACGATAACGGTCGCCATTGACGGTTACGTTCTCACCGGCATCATTTTTGAAGAAATATGGACAGATGATTCCGGACCGATTCCCGGATCGGGAATCGGTCAATGGCAAAAAGATAGCTTATAACGGGAGCTAAAATATTGCTCATGGGTGTCAAGGTCGTTGGTCGGCTGGAAAGTGTTTTTTTTTTGGATTTAAAAAGAAATAGACTTAGCGCAATTGGCGAACGATTATTTTGATAATAAAACTGAATAATTTGTAAACGTTGTTCAGGCCTAAGTCTTTCCATGATGAAATGACAATCAATACTTAACAAAAATAACATGACAGCATGACACGACTCACACGTGATCTGTCAAAAAAGGATATTGAAAAAAGTATCTCTACTTAGATCACCCTATACATCCAGTGGACGATTTTAGGAGAGAGGCCCCACCGCGACCCTACAGCCTTTTTGCAGGAATATAAGGCGACGTTGGCCTTCCTTACACGTTCCAATACGTTAAGTCTAAATAACAGTTTTCTATCTAGAATTATTCTTAAAAATTTTGTAAAGACTAGATCTGTTCCATTTATCCAAGTTGGGGTCCAGATGAGGGACATTAGAGTGGGTCGCAAAAAAAAGTTGCACCGGTCACCCCCTAGATTTGAAGAGTATGTAGAGACAATTCCGGGGAAACAAAAAAATTATTTTCTGTTCACCCTACGCCTGACGCCCTTTTAATTTTATTATCCTGCGTTGACATTTGAGGTCCGATCGAAAGGGGATGCATATCGTTCTTCAAGTTTTGGCGAGGGCTACATTTCGTCCCTATGACTCCGAAGTCAAGTTCGATAATCTACTTTTGACGTCGTTTTCTGTCTCCCTCGCAGGAACATAGGGCCGATACAAATTCATTCCATTTCGTTTTATCTGTAGCTAAATATTTTATTTCACGCCAAGTATAGCCTGCTTCGTGGGCTTCGGCATCTACGAGTCGTCTCCACGTATTTGCTGGTCTTCCTCTTCTGCGACAACCCTGCGGGTTCCAGTCAAGTGCTGTACGTGTGATGTCATCATGCGGCTTCCTTAGGGTGTGGCCAATATAGCCCTTGCCAAAACTCTAACAACGATATGCATCCCGTTACGATCGGACACCAAATGCCGACGCAAGATAATAAAATTAAAAGGGCGTCATGTAGGGTGCACAGAAAAAATTTTTTTTTGTTGCCCGGGAATTGTCTCTAGATAATCTTCAAAACTAGGGGGTGACTGGCGCAACATTTTTTTTTGTATGGGGACCGACCCATACTAAGGAGGAGACAGTACTCCTCCTTGTGGGGTCCCTCTGTTTACAGACCTTGTTATAGTTGCGGACCCAAGACATTCTGTTATGCGTCTTCTTTTGAGCAGACTTTGAATTAGTCTAATCAAACTACAGTTAACATTTAGATGTGACAATGCCACAATTACTGCATCTGAGTGAATGTTGTAAAAGCTCCTTCTATATTCAGCGACTGCTCGCTGTTTTTTGTCCAGTTATTTGCCTCATCCTGCAAGTAACCCACTGTACAGGGCGAAGCTGATAGAAAAGGCACTCTCTTTGGTAAAAGATCATGCTCTCATTATTAAGACAAAGGCAATGAAAAAATACTCTTTTTGGGGAAGCGTAATCCACACAAAAAATTATGAACGAAGTTTATTGACTACGTCACTAGCCTATATAGGTCTTTCCACAAAAATGTTATGAATGAATTTGTAATTTCAATTTAAAACCATTTTAGACTATTTTTTAAGAAAATTACTAGGGATCAATCAATTTGTACACTTTGCAAATGAAATTTAATCCACTTACCAGATGGACGAAGATTGTAGAGGCCTCTGCAACTTGCTGATCGTAGTAGTGATTGTATGCTGCTGTTGTGGAATAGTGTAGTCCTATTGACGTAGTTTTTGTTGGTTTGTTGTAATATTTATGTGATATGTACCTTAGATGTAGTTAAATTAAAAGGTTAATGTAAATTCTAAAATATTAAACTTTACGTTAAACCTTATGCAGCAAACAATCAACCAGCAGTTTTGCACCATATATTCGATGGTTTCTTCTTCAGGACAACAATTTTATTCTTTATCTTCAAAGTTGTTACTATTATTCACTACCAAACTTTGACATATGTTTTATAATTATAATTTTGATATTACTTAGATTTATTCAATGATCTGATTTTGACTTTGCTGATTGTTTGTTTGCTGTTTGGAGCCAGTTATTTTTTGTTATTTGCTGACACCTCGCTGCTCGCTACAGTTTTATGATATTGTGTATTTGTTGTTGGTTGGTTAAGGTAAGACAGACTTTTATGACTATCACAACATGGTGGTGCAGGTTATTGGGGACATCCAAGCAAACAAAAGCCTTCAATTTCCAATATTAATATGGGGATCTCGCCTCGGTGGATTATAAAGGGATGCTCTGACAGTTGTTTTATTTTTGGAGCCAATGTAATGCTGGAGGTTTCGAAATTATATGAACGCCCCTAGGTTAACACGGCAGGTATTCATGGTGTATCTCAAAAATTGCATAAGCTGTATGCTAATGATAACGCTATCTGTTTAATAACATTTATTATGTACACTCCCAGCCTAGATAGTGTTGAACTCTTACCAAAATGTGCTGGTTGTAACTTTAATTGGAGTTAATTCCTGGATTCCTCTTTCCTAAGACAATACGACTTTATGAAATTCACGATGTTGTGAACATATTGCTATCACAATAGGCGTCACGTTGAATTACAGCACAATTCTTTGCTGGGAAACAAGAGATGGTCATATTTCAAATGGATTCTTGCAGTGTACGTATTTACCTTCCCAAAAGAGTTTGTTGATTTGAATCGATTTGTTTGAAGATGATATTATGGAAATTTGTTCAAAGAACTATCATAACTTTTCACCGATTTTTTGGTCAAGAGTCTGAGTGAAAAGGAAGTTGATATCAAGAGTTGACTTACACGAAGCCTCGTAATGATGCATACGACTTTGGGAATGATAGCATAGTAGAATGTAGAGTTGTACTAGTACATTGATAATATCGCTATCAGAATCGAATTGTATTCTATTACAATTTTATGAATATGTTTACGAAATCTTACGACATATTGTATGTCAAAGCTATTCTTAGCTTTATTGTCGCCGCATTAGTTAATGAACTCAAGAAAAGAAACTTTTGGAAACCTCAAATTCAATAGCAGTGGAAGGCAGAATATCCATTACAGGCCTGGTCCGTTTATTAATGTTAGTACTGCTCCACGCGACGTGGTGAGAGTTAGCATCGCAACCTGCTAGTACTTCGTTACCTGTTTGTTTGACTTTCCTCACCAAGCGTTTTAGTTCCGACGTGAGTGGTAATGTCGTTGAATCGAAAGGCAGATATACTGAAGCTAGGTATACACTTCCATTCCCTTGTTTCAGTACTGTAGCATCCGATGTTGACAACTCTGGAGAAAAAAGATAACATAAATTTTTGTGACATATAATACAAGTCCTTGTGGTCTAGTTCCTGTATATGCATAAAACAGTTGGTAATTGACGGGGTTTAATCTAGTAACCTTGTTTCGAATCGTCCATGGTTCTTGGATTAAAGCAATATGAGTCTTACCTTAATTTATTATTTCCATCAAAGCGTTGGTTGCCGTCCCGCTCCGATGGAGGTTTATCTGGATGACTTCAATCATTGGTCCTCCAGTAACCGGGATTCTTGGGAGTCGGAGATGGTAGATTCGGCTCCTTCATAATTTTTTAGCTGCAGTGGGCGCTTATCTTCATCGCTGCCCTTATTATTTAGTGGCTCATTTTGCCATACTAATAAGAAATGAAAACAATCACCTACGAACAAGAAATGAAAATTAAAACTCAACTAAATTTTTACAATTTGAAAATGAAAATCTGATTAATTACTAATTAGAAATGAAAACAACTAAATATTTACAATTGGAAAATGAAAATCTAAACAAGAAATGGTGAAGACTCTTTCCCGGCTCGGATCCATAAATCCATTGATTGATGCGATGTGTGGGAAGTGGCGACGTCTTGTTGAAACCAAATATCGCCGAGATCACGAGCTTCAATTTCAGGCATCAAATAGTCGGTTATCACCACGCCCCCTGTTAACTCCATTTGGAGTTACCATTTTTTAGCGATTCCTAGATTAACGAGATTCCTACTGTCCCTATCTATATGAGCAATGTTTTGAAATTGATATATCTTGAGCAGTCCGAAAATGGACGGGATCAGAAATCTGAAGTCTGGGGCAACGAAGTGGACCGGGTACGCTAGTTTTGATAATAAAACTGAATAATTTGTAAACGTTGTTCAGGAGTAAGTCATTCCATGATGAAATGCCAAACAATACTTAACAAAAATAACATGACAGTATGAAACGACTCACACGTGATCTGTCAAAAAAGGATATTGAAAAAAGTATCTCTACTTAGATCACCCTATACATCCAGTGGACGATTTTAGGAGAGAGGCCCCACCGCGACCCTACAGCCTTTTTGCAGGAATATAAGGCGACGTTGGCCTTCCTTACACGTTCCAATACGTTAAGTCTAAATAACAGTTTTCTATCTAGAATTATTCTTAAAAATTTTGTAAAGACTAGATCTGTTCCATTTATCCAAGTTGGGGTCCACATGAGGGACATTAGAGTGGGTCGCAAAAAAAAGTTGCACCGGTCACCCCCTAGATTTGAAGAGTATGTAGAGACAATTCCGGGGAAACAAAAAAATTATTTTCTGTTCACCCTACGCCTGACGCCCTTTTAATTTTATTATCCTGCGTTGACATTTGAGGTCCGATCGAAAGGGGATGCATATCGTTCTTCAAGTTTTGGCGAGGGCTACATTTCGTCCCTATGACTCCGAAGTCAAGTTCGATAATCTACTTTTGACGTCGTTTTCTGTCTCCCTCGCAGGAACATAGGGCCGATACAAATTCATTCCATTTCGTTTTATCTGTAGCTAAATATTTTATTTCACGCCAAGTATAGCCTGCTTCGTGGGCTTCGGCATCTACGAGTCGTCTCCACGTATTTGCTGGTCTTCCTCTTCTGCGACAACCCTGCGGGTTCCAGTCAAGTGCTGTACGTGTGATGTCATCATGCGGCTTCCTTAGGGTGTGGCCAATATAGCCCTTGCCAAAACTCGAACAACGATATGCATCCCGTTACGATCGGACACCAAATGCCGACGCAAGATAATAAAATTAAAAGGGCGTCATGTAGGGTGCACAGAAAAATTTTTTTTTTGTTGCCCGGGAATTGTCTCTAGATAATCTTCAAAACTAGGGGGTGACTGGCGCAACATTTTTTTTTGTATGGGGACCGACCCATACTAAGGAGGAGACAGTACTCCTCCTTGTGGGGTCCCTCTGTTTACAGACCTTGTTATAGTTGCGGACCCAAGACATTCTGTTATGCGTCTTCTTTTGAGCAGACTTTGAATTAGTCTAATCAAACTACAGTTAACATTTAGATGTGACAATGCCACAATTACTGCATCTGAGTGAATGTTGTAAAAGCTCCTTCTATATTCAGCGACTGCTCGCTGTTTTTTGTCCAATTATTTGCCTCATCCTGCAAGTAACCCACTGTACAGGGCGAAGCTGATAGAAAAGGCACTCTCTTTGGTAAAAGATCATGCTCTCATTATTAAGACAAAGGCAATGAAAAAATACTCTTTTTGGGGAAGCGTAATCCACACAAAAAATTATGAACGAAGTTTATTGACTACGTCACTAGCCTATATAGGTCTTTCCACAAAAATGTTATGAATGAATTTGTAATTTCAATTTAAAACCATTTTAGACTATTTTTTAAGAAAATTACTAGGGATCAATCAATTTGTACACTTTGCAAATGAAATTTAATCCACTTACCAGATGGACGAAGATTGTAGAGGCCTCTGCAACTTGCTGATCGTAGTAGTGATTGTATGCTGCTGTTGTGGAATAGTGTAGTCCTATTGACGTAGTTTTTGTTGGTTTGTTGTAATATTTATGTGATATGTACCTTAGATGTAGTTAAATTAAAAGGTTAATGTAAATTCTAAAATATTAAACTTTACGTAAAACCTTATGCAGCAAACAATCAACCAGCAGTTTTGCACCATATATTCGATGGTTTCTTCTTCAGGACAACAATTTTATTCTTTATCTTCAAAGTTGTTACTATTATTCACTACCAAACTTTGACATATGTTTTATAATTATAATTTTGATATTACTTAGATTTATTCAATGATCTGATTTTGACTTTGCTGATTGTTTGTTTGCTGTTTGGAGCCAGTTATTTTTTGTTATTTGCTGACACCTCGCTGCTCGCTACAGTTTTATGATATTGTGTATTTGTTGTTGGTTGGTTAAGGTAAGACAGACTTTTATGACTATCACAACATGGTGGTGCAGGTTATTGGGGACATCCAAGCAAACAAAAGCCTTCAATTTCCAATATTAATATGGGGATCTCGCCTCGGTGGATTATAAAGGGATGCTCTGACAGTTGTTTTATTTTTGGAGCCAATGTAATGCTGGAGGTTTCGAAATTATATGAACGCCCCTAGGTTAACACGGCAGGTATTCATGGTGTATCTCAAAAATTGCATAAGCTGTATGCTAATGATAACGCTATCTGTTTAATAACATTTATTATGTACACTCCCAGCCTAGATAGTGTTGAACTCTTACCAAAATGTGCTGGTTGTAACTTTAATTGGAGTTAATTCCTGGATTCCTCTTTCCTAAGACAATACGACTTTATGAAATTCACGATGTTGTGAACATATTGCTATCACAATAGGCGTCACGTTGAATTACAGCACAATTCTTTGCTGGGAAACAAGAGATGGTCATATTTCAAATGGATTCTTGCAGTGTACGTATTTACCTTCCCAAAAGAGTTTGTTGATTTGAATCGATTTGTTTGAAGATGATATTATGGAAATTTGTTCAAAGAACTATCATAACTTTTCACCGATTTTTTGGTCAAGAGTCTGAGTGAAAAGGAAGTTGATATCAAGAGTTGACTTACACGAAGCCTCGTAATGATGCATACGACTTTGGGAATGATAGCATAGTAGAATGTAGAGTTGTACTAGTACATTGATAATATCGCTATCAGAATCGAATTGTATTCTATTACAATTTTATGAATATGTTTACGAAATCTTACGACATATTGTATGTCAAAGCTATTCTTAGCTTTATTGTCGCCGCATTAGTTAATGAACTCAAGAAAAGAAACTTTTGGAAACCTCAAATTCAATAGCAGTGGAAGGCAGAATATCCATTACAGGCCTGGTCCGTTTATTAATGTTAGTACTGCTCCACGCGACGTGGTGAGAGTTAGCATCGCAACCTGCTAGTACTTCGTTACCTGTTTGTTTGACTTTCCTCACCAAGCATTTTAGTTCCGACGTGAGTGGTAATGTCGTTGAATCGAAAGGCAGATATACTGAAGCTAGGTATACACTTCCATTCCCTTGTTTCAGTACTGTAGCATCCGATGTTGACAACTCTGGAGAAAAAAGATAACATAAATTTTTGTGACATATAATACAAGTCCTTGTGGTCTAGTTCCTGTATATGCATAAAACAGTTGGTAATTGACGGGGTTTAATCTAGTAACCTTGTTTCGAATCGTCCATGGTTCTTGGATTAAAGCAATATGAGTCTTACCTTAATTTATTATTTCCATCAAAGCGTTGGTTGCCGTCCCGCTCCGATGGAGGTTTATCTGGATGACTTCAATCATTGGTCCTCCAGTAACCGGGATTCTTGGGAGTCGGAGATGGTAGATTCGGCTCCTTCATAATTTTTTAGCTGCAGTGGGCGCTTATCTTCATCGCTGCCCTTATTATTTAGTGGCTCATTTTGCCATACTAATAAGAAATGAAAACAATCACCTACGAACAAGAAATGAAAATTAAAACTCAACTAAATTTTTACAATTTGAAAATGAAAATCTGATTAATTACTAATTAGAAATGAAAACAACTAAATATTTACAATTGGAAAATGAAAATCTAAACAAGAAATGGTGAAGACTCTTTCCCGGCTCGGATCCATAAATCCATTGATTGATGCGATGTGTGGGAAGTGGCGACGTCTTGTTGAAACCAAATATCGCCGAGATCACGAGCTTCAATTTCAGGCATCAAATAGTCGGTTATCACCACGCCCCCTGTTAACTCCATTTGGAGTTACCATTTTTTAGCGATTCCTACTGTCCGTACACACGAATAGATTAACGAGATTCCTACTGTCCCTATCTATATGAGCAATGTTTTGAAATTGATATATCTTGAGCAGTCCGAAAATGGACGGGATCAGAAATCTGAAGTCTGGGGCAACGAAGTGGACCGGGTACGCTAGTTTTGATAATAAAACTGAATAATTTGTAAACGTTGTTCAGGAGTAAGTCATTCCATGATGAAATGCCAAACAATACTTAACAAAAATAACATGACAGTATGAAACGACTCACACGTGATCTGTCAAAAAAAGGCTGTTGAAAAAAGTGTCTCTACTTAGATCACCCTAAAGAAATGAATTCGAAAATGAAAATCTAAACAAGAAATGGTGAAGACTCTTTCCCGGCTCGAGGGACCATGTAGACGTTCCGGGGGAACAAGTGCTAGAGGGGAGATATTGTTGCTCCGCTCGAAACAGGTTTAGAGAGTAGAAATTGGATGTGGGTAGATTCCAAAGAAAGCTGCGATTAGTGGACTGTATTATTGCTCATGTAATGAGGAATAATTGCCAAGGGTATGAGAGGAGAAACAGAAAGAAAAATAAAAGGAAACCCATCGAGTTCAAAACGTTACAATATTTATTAGAGAGGATGCTCACCCGTACCGTATGGCTGCCAAAAAGAAGTGAACGAGCAAAAGGAATTTTGCTCGGCAAGTAACTTAACTTAACGAAACTTCAGCTGAGTTAGTCCCTATTTACATTGGCTGAATGTTCAGCAGATTATCGGCGTTTTGTAGGAGAGAGAATCAGTCGGCAAGAGGGGGGAAAAAACTCTCCCGTACTCAGGCTTATCGGTCTGAACGTTTTGTGTTTTTCACTCGGCCTTTGAAACAACAACAATTCACACAGAAATATCCGAAACAAAATTATGTGTCTAAACGCAGACGCAAGTTTAAAAGAGAATTAGCGGATAAGCTGCTGAAAAAAATATCCTAGTGTAAATCTGGACTTACAAATACTGGTATACAATTCAGTTTACTTAAATCTATTACAATTCATTATCCTTATGCTATTACACTCCATACAATTATAAAATAATCATTTAAAGGTCTATATATATAAAAGAGAGTGTCTGTTTGTATGTTTGTTCCGTATAGACGCCTAAACGGCTGGACGGATCTTCTTGAAATTTTCACAGAATGTACATGTGTAGGGGGTGGTGAAAATAGGGTACTTGAATTTCCGATATATGAAGTGGGCGTGGACCCACCACATGAGTCAAATTTTGATTATGTGAATGGTCCAAAAATGGGCGGAATAATTTTGTGCATACGTATCTGGTGGTAGTCTACTTGATTGGTCCAAAAATGGGCGGGATCGGACCAATGGACGTGGCCCTGCCAATATAAGCCAAATTTTGAAATTGAGTTATCATCCTCATTTTGTTAGCGAGAGTGTTGAAATTTTGCGTATATGTATCAGGTAGCAGTCTACGTGATTGGCCCACAAATGGGCGGAATAGGACCAGTGGGCGTGGCCCAGCCCATATTTTGATATATCTTGCACAAATTGTTAGCCAGAGTGTTGCAAGTATTATATAGGAAATACATGTACAAAAATTCTCGGTATGCCATAATCACAGCTGCTCACTCCAATACAATCGCAATATGATAATGTGATGAATGTCCAATGAAACAAGAATTTGGAAATTTTATAAGTATACATTTGTGTTTTCTGGACTTTCCACTGAATTCGGTATTTTTTCATTCAGTGAATCTATCTATATATATAAAAGAGAGTGTATGTTTGTGGGTGTGTTTGTTTGTTTGTATATTTGTTCCGTATAGACGTCTAAACGGTTGGACCGATCTTCTTGAAATTTTCACAGAATGTACATGTGTAGGTGGTGCTGAAAATAAGGTACTTGAATTTTCGTTATATAAAGTGGGCGTAGAGTGCTGAAATTTTGTGTGTATGCATTTAGTGACCGTTTATTCGATTGGCCTAAAAATGGGCTGGATCGGGCCAATGGGCGTGGGTTCCGCCCAAACGGATATATATACAAATTTTGATATATACCATTTGATATATAACACATTTTGAAATTTAGATATCTTGCACAATTTGTTAGCGAGAGGGTTATTTTATGTATATGTATTCGGTGACAGGATTCGTGATTGGTTCAAAAATGGACGGGATCGGAAATCTCAATTTGGGGCAAAGAAGTGCACCGGGTCCAGTTAGTAATAAATATATAAGAATAAATTTAACAGATTTACAATTCATAATAAAACTACTAAAATAAATTGGACAAATTTCAATTTTGTCCAAATGGAAATAATATTATTTACTAATTAGATATGACATTTTCCGACTGGTAATGCTGGACCAACAGAGGAACAGTTACAGAATGAAAATGTATTGCATCAAGTACCTATTACGGATATAACAGATGGTATGGTTAAAGAAGGGATAACAAGTTTCTCTACCTTTAAGGCTGCGGGACCGGATGGAATATTTCCAGCATTTCTGCAGAATGAGGTGGATCTGGTAGCAACTCATCTGGCTGTAGTGTTCACTGCATGCCTAACCCATTCTTATACCCCAAAAAACTGGCAGGAATCAAGGGTGGTCTTCATACCAAATCCTGGCAAGGCGAGTTATACGACCCCAAAGGCTTATCGACCCATTAGCCTAACTTCTATCGTGTTAATAACAGTTATACGACCCCAAAGGCTTATCGACCCATTAGCCTAACTTCTTTCCTGTTAAAAACAATGGAGCGAATAATTGATAACATGGTCAAAAGTAAAATCGCGGATGACAGGCTAAAATTCAAACAACACGCCTATGTCAAAGGAAAATCAGTGGAAACAGCTCTGCATGAGGTAGTGCACCACATAGAAGAGTTCTTCAGTAAAGAAGTGTATACACTTGCTGTTTGCATAGACATTGAGGGCGCATTTAACAATGTACAGACCTATACACTTATCCAGTCCTTAGACGAGTTTCAGTTTGAACGGGCGCTGAAAAACTGGATCAACAATATGCTAAGGAATAGGTGTATTATTTGTGGGTCATATGACGTACAAATTAGAGACAATGTAAATCGTGGTATACCTCTGGGGGCATTTAATGCCTCTCGTATGGGTTACGACGATACACAGTCTCCTAAAAGCCCTCACCAATGAAGGACTTAAACCAGTCTGTTATGCAGACGACGTTGTAATACTTCTAAGGGGCTTTCATCCAAATCTATTATGCAGAAGAGCTGAAGAGGCACTTTTTTATTTAGCATGTTGTAGTACAGTATGTATTCAACTTAGCTTATTCACAAAGAGTATTTATATATATCTTCCACTGGTTTCTATCTCTAGCTATAGTTCTTAGTTCGCTAAAAGATTTTGATGTCTCCTTCGCTATTGATCTACGCCATGATGACTTGGGGCGCCCCCTTCTTCTGTTACCCTGTGGGTTCCACTCCAAAGCAGCATGTGTTACATCACTCACGTCCTTTCGTAGGGTATGACCCAACCATCGGTATTTTCTGCGACGTATTTCAGTTTCAATTTCTTCTTGGTTCGTTATTTGCCATAAACGCTCATTGCTAATTGTTCTTGGCCACCAGATACGTAATTTATTCCGCAGACATCTATTTACGAATCTCTGCAACTTTTGAGTGGTTGCTTTCGTCACAAACCATGTTTCGCTTCCATATAGCAACACTGATTTTACACAGGCGTTAAATATTTTTAGTTTTGTAGATTGCTGGACATTCCTACATATCTACAGACGTTTTAAGCGGGCAAAGGCACCTTTGGCTTTTCGCAAGCGATTTTCAATATCGGCTAGTGTTCCGCCGACGTCGTCCACTATACTACCAAGATATTCGAATTTCTCGACTTGTTGGATTTGGAAATTGTTGATGAATAACGCATTGCTACAGTTTGCGTTTATTCTCATATTTTTTGTTTTGCTGCTATTCACTTTTAGCCCTATCTTTATAGCCTCATTTTCAAGGGTAGATGCCTGTGTTTGCGAGTATTGAAATCTATTGGAAAGAAGTACAATATCGTCAGCATATTCTAGTTCGCTTAGTTTACCATTCAAGCCCCAGGTAATGCCTTTGTTGTCTTGATTTACGATTTGTAAAATAAGGTCCAGCGTAGTGATAAACAGCAGCGGCGATAGTGCACATCCTTGCTTTACTCCACTAAGTGAGGGGAATGGGTCACTTAGCTGGCCACCATGAACCACTCTACAAAGTCCTCCTTCATAACTTTTTTCTATTATATTTATTGTCTTTCTGGGGATTCCTTTTGATTCCAGGGCTTTCCAAATATAGTTTCTTTTCAGAGAATCGAAAGCTTTTTCGAAATCTATAAACGTTAGATATAGACTCGAATTTAGCTCAACCGACTGTTTGATTATAATACGTACTGTGTTTATGTGGTCTGTACAGCTTTTGTTACGTCGGAATCCGGCTTGTGTATTTGAGATGTGTGCGTTAATCTGCGTAGTATTATTTGGTTAAATATTTTGGTTACCGACGAAATTATTGATATGCCTCTCCAATTGTTTCTATTTCTGAGGTCACCCTTTTTTGGCAGTTTTATAAATATGGATTCCTTCCATTCATTGGGAATATATTCCTCGTTCCATATTATGTGAAAGAGAGGTTGAAAAAGGTCTGCTATCTTCCTGGGGTTTGCCTTGAAGCATTCGGTAGGAATTGAGTCGTGGCCTGGAGCTTTGCCTGATTTTACTGCCACAATTGCTTACACTATCTCGGAAAGTGTTGGAGGTTCACATGAAATGTCAAGGTTTGGTGTATTTCGGTTAAATATATTTAAACCTTCAGATGTTTCGTTGTTAATAATATTAAATGTGCGTTCGAAATGCTGCTTCCACGCAGCCAGCTGATCATCCTTATCTGTTAAGATATTTCCATTGTCATCAGTGACAGTATTTATGCATGCACCTTTTGTTCCACAGATATCATTAGTGATCTTAAAAAGTTCTCTAGTATTTCCTTTGTTCGCAGCATCTCCAGCTTCTGTTGCAAGCTTGCTTAGATAGCTCCTTTTATCCACTTTCATTTGTAGTTTGATTATTTTATTTAGGTTTTCATATTCCCGTTTAAACTTCAAATATTTTTCATTGTCCGTGTGATGCGTAGCTAACATTATTATTTTTGTATCGCGTCTAGATTCTATAAGTTTCCAACATTCGGCTGACACCCATTCCTCTCGAGCTTTTTTAATATATCCCAGCGTCTCTTCACAGGCATTTTTCAGTCCGTTCTTAATGCTTTCCCAGATCTTATCGCTATTTCCTTCGTAGTTGATTTCCATGGCATCTAGTTTTGTTTCCAATTCATTCCTTGTGGCAGCGTTTTGAAGTTTGCTCGTATCAAATCTCCTTCTGTTTCCATTTCCATTGCTTCTACGTCGTTTTGGTATTACATTTAGTTTCACTTCACACACTATGAGATAGTGATCACTGGCGATTTCAGCACTCCTTCTATTGCGTACGTCACAGCATATATTGAAACATTCGCGCGAGATACAAATGTGATCAATTTGGGACTCGAATGTCCCTGTTGGTGATTGCCACGTTATTTTGTGTATGCGCTTATGGATAAAGACTGACCCTGGTACCCTCAGGTCAGGTTATTGCACATTTCCAGAAATAGTTCTCCATTCTCATTATAAATACCGAGAGCGTGTTTTCCCATTATATTCTCGTACCCGTTGTTGTCTTCGCCTATTTGGGCGTTGAAATCGCCCAATAAGATTGTTATATCTCCTTTCGGTACCTCCGTGAGTACTTTATCCAGAACACTATAAAAAATTTCTTTTTCTGACGTCTCGCTTTCCTCTGTGGGCGCATATGCCTGAACCACTGTTAAGTTCTTTCGCTTCGCTGCCAACCTGGCAGTTATGATCCTTTCCGAGACAGGCTTCCATTTCAATAAGGCCATCTTGGCATTATTGGATATGTAAATTCCGACTCCTCTTATATGGGGGTCGCTGTCATTGGGCATTCCCGAATAAAGAAGCAAACCTCCATTAGGTTCTTCCCCGTCTCCATTCCACCGCTCCTCACTTAAGCCGACCAAGTCTATTTTCAGTCTTTCGCATTCAGCTGATAATTGGGCAAATTTCCCACCTTGATATAGCGTTCTGACATTCCAGTGTCCCATTCGTATCCTTTTACGTTTGCTAGGGGTCGTCAACATGTTTCCGTTTCTTTTTTATTCTTTGTGAGTTCTCGAATCTTTGTTTTGTTTTCGACAGTGCATAGAGGGGAGTAATCTTGGATCAGAAACTGTACTGGAAAGATCATCTTGAAGAACGAGTTACAAAGGCCCACAGATGTTGGGCCTTTTCGTTGTGCAGAAGAGCTATAGGTTCAAAATGAGGACTGCGTCCAAATATGACTCTCCTACGCCTGTGTAGTGTGGTGGACATCAATGGACAAGAAGTGCAACGTAATACCTTTGCAAAAAAATCAACGTATGTGCTGTCTAGGCATAAGCGGGGCATTTAGAACTGCACCAACAAAAGCGTTGGAGACAATACTGCACATCCAATATATAAAGTATGAGGCAGCCCTCACAGCAAGACGTCTACAAGTGATGGGTGAATGGATAAATCGAGACCACAAGTCGTACCATCAAAAGATTTTAGAATCTCTAGTTGGTCACATTCAAACGCCAGAAATCTCCGACCGCATTCCCGAAGTGCGGCTTACAGCTACCTGTGATACGTTTGTGCCAGACAGACGCTCCTGGGAAAATGGAACTTTGGCCCATGTGCCAGTGGGAACCAGCTGCTACACGGATGAGTCCAAGCGAGGAGGAAGGACGGGTCTGGGACTTTTTTTGATGAACCAGAAGTCGAACTTCACTTCCGCCTCCCTGACCATAACACGGTATTTCAAGCAGAAGTTCGAGCAATCACGGAATGTGTGAACTGGCTCAGTAACACCACAAAGCCTAAATATGCCAACATTTTCACAGATATCCAAATGGCGATTAAAGCAATAACATCGGAAAGGGTCAAATCCACAACTGTGTTGGACTGTAAAAGAACGATAAATGATTACTCAATTGCGTATTTGCTGGGTACCAGGACACAACGGAGTGATTGGAAATTAACGGGCAAACAGCTTGGCTTCAAAGGGGCAGAGTACTTCGATTAATAAACTTTGAAAATTGGAAACTTTTCGAAGCCACGAAAAATGAGTTGAAGTACTGGGCAGTGATGGCTCACAAAACTGTGTGGAATAGCGCAACAGTAGGAGCAACTGCAAAGATACTGTGGGGTGACCCAAATGAAAAGAAAACAAGAAGTTTTCTGAAACTAAACAAGATCGGTAATAGTAAGGTGATGAGTGTTCTAACGGGACACTCAAGATTACAAGCACATCTTCATCGCATAGGACTAGCAGGAAACGACGAATGCAGAGCATGCAGGGAAAACATCGAAACGATGGAACATTTTCTGTGTCACTGCCCGGCTTTCACACATACAAGATCCCAACATTTCGGGTCCGACATATTACCAGACTTGACTCGTGTCAGAGAATATGACTGGAAGATACTGAGAAAATTCGTGTCTAGTACCGATTTTCTGTAACTCGCGAAGTATAAAGAATCATAAATAAGGAGCGCACAACAGGCCGAACCACTGGCTTAAGTGTATGTCCATGGACATGAGACGTTTAAACGTCTCCTCTCTTCAACCTAACCTAACCTAATTAGAAATGAAAACGAAAACCATCGAAAATATACAATTTAAAAATGAAAACCTGAATATTTACCTACTAGAAATTAAATAGTTGTCAAAGAAAAAAAGAATGATACTGATATCGCTGATAAGTTAAGCCTTCATACGAAATCTCAGTTCTAACCTATCGCAATAAAAAGGAATTTTATAGCAATTGTTCAAATATCTCTTAGTCCTAGGCATGACGTCAAATTAGGGACAAGGTTAATATTTTGAGTTTTTTTTAACAACCGAAAGGGTGAAGATATTGTGTAGGATAGAAACGAGGTTTCGTAGCAATATTTTTTGTGAATACCTAAATAATTAAGTACATGCGCATTAATTAAATAAATTTAAGGATCTATGTTAATAGAGAAGTAACTAAAGTTTTGTTTCGATTCAACAACAAAATGGCGGAGTAGAGTATGATACAGGTAGGTATGCGGTGAGTGGAACATAAGAAGAAAATCTAGGGTTAACCAACAACCAGGCGAATTGGTTACCATGGTTATGTCATTGGTGAGTGACGGTGGGAAGGAGCCTTCAGGAAAAAATAACACCTATTCAAAATCCCCTACACCTTCACCACAGATTGGTGCGATTTCGGAGCCCGTTTTATTTTTAAGTTTTAGGCCGATAGTGGCAAAGCATATTACTGACGTTTACAGAACTGTCTGCCTGCGACGAACACCCGACCAAGCCCAAGGATCCTTAGCCTCGCACAATTGCCAGTGTAGCAGCGCAGACGGGACGATCACAATTTGAGAGAAACGTGACACTTTTGGTTGTGAATCTCTTTAAAGTGCTGCTTTCAATCTATGACATACCTCTTGTCTGATATTGACATATATATGAAAGCCTAACCACTAGAAACACGTAAGTGGTGAATAACGCATTGCTACAGTTTGCGTTTATTCTCATATTTTTTGTTTTGCTGCTATTCACTTTTAGCCCTATCTTTATAGCCTCATTTTCAAGGGTAGATGCCTGTGTTTGCGAGTATTGAAATCTATTGGAAAGAAGTACAATATCGTCAGCATATTCTAGTTCGCTTAGTTTACCATTCAAGCCCCAGGTAATGCCTTTGTTGTCTTGATTTACGATTTGTAAAATAAGGTCCAGCGTAGTGATAAACAGCAGCGGCGATAGTGCACATCCTTGCTTTACTCCACTAAGTGAGGGGAATGGGTCACTTAGCTGGCCACCATGAACCACTCTACAAAGTCCTCCTTCATAACTTTTTTCTATTATATTTATTGTCTTTCTGGGGATTCCTTTTGATTCCAGGGCTTTCCAAATATAGTTTCTTTTCAGAGAATCGAAAGCTTTTTCGAAATCTATAAACGTTAGATATAGACTCGAATTTAGCTCAACCGACTGTTTGATTATAATACGTACTGTGTTTATGTGGTCTGTACAGCTTTTGTTACGTCGGAATCCGGCTTGTGTATTTGAGATGTGTGCGTTAATCTGCGTAGTATTATTTGGTTAAATATTTTGGTTACCGACGAAATTATTGATATGCCTCTCCAATTGTTTCTATTTCTGAGGTCACCCTTTTTTGGCAGTTTTATAAATATGGATTCCTTCCATTCATTGGGAATATATTCCTCGTTCCATATTATGTGAAAGAGAGGTTGAAAAAGGTCTGCTATCTTCCTGGGGTTTGCCTTGAAGCATTCGGTAGGAATTGAGTCGTGGCCTGGAGCTTTGCCTGATTTTACTGCCACAATTGCTTACACTATCTCGGAAAGTGTTGGAGGTTCACATGAAATGTCAAGGTTTGGTGTATTTCGGTTAAATATATTTAAACCTTCAGATGTTTCGTTGTTAATAATATTAAATGTGCGTTCGAAATGCTGCTTCCACGCAGCCAGCTGATCATCCTTATCTGTTAAGATATTTCCATTGTCATCAGTGACAGTATTTATGCATGCACCTTTTGTTCCACAGATATCATTAGTGATCTTAAAAAGTTCTCTAGTATTTCCTTTGTTCGCAGCATCTCCAGCTTCTGTTGCAAGCTTGCTTAGATAGCTCCTTTTATCCACTTTCATTTGTAGTTTGATTATTTTATTTAGGTTTTCATATTCCCGTTTAAACTTCAAATATTTTTCATTGTCCGTGTGATGCGTAGCTAACATTATTATTTTTGTATCGCGTCTAGATTCTATAAGTTTCCAACATTCGGCTGACACCCATTCCTCTCGAGCTTTTTTAATATATCCCAGCGTCTCTTCACAGGCATTTTTCAGTCCGTTCTTAATGCTTTCCCAGATCTTATCGCTATTTCCTTCGTAGTTGATTTCCATGGCATCTAGTTTTGTTTCCAATTCATTCCTTGTGGCAGCGTTTTGAAGTTTGCTCGTATCAAATCTCCTTCTGTTTCCATTTCCATTGCTTCTACGTCGTTTTGGTATTACATTTAGTTTCACTTCACACACTATGAGATAGTGATCACTGGCGATTTCAGCACTCCTTCTATTGCGTACGTCACAGCATATATTGAAACATTCGCGCGAGATACAAATGTGATCAATTTGGGACTCGAATGTCCCTGTTGGTGATTGCCACGTTATTTTGTGTATGCGCTTATGGATAAAGACTGACCCTGGTACCCTCAGGTCAGGTTATTGCACATTTCCAGAAATAGTTCTCCATTCTCATTATAAATACCGAGAGCGTGTTTTCCCATTATATTCTCGTACCCGTTGTTGTCTTCGCCTATTTGGGCGTTGAAATCGCCCAATAAGATTGTTATATCTCCTTTCGGTACCTCCGTGAGTACTTTATCCAGAACACTATAAAAAATTTCTTTTTCTGACGTCTCGCTTTCCTCTGTGGGCGCATATGCCTGAACCACTGTTAAGTTCTTTCGCTTCGCTGCCAACCTGGCAGTTATGATCCTTTCCGAGACAGGCTTCCATTTCAATAAGGCCATCTTGGCATTATTGGATATGTAAATTCCGACTCCTCTTATATGGGGGTCGCTGTCATTGGGCATTCCCGAATAAAGAAGCAAACCTCCATTAGGTTCTTCCCCGTCTCCATTCCACCGCTCCTCACTTAAGCCGACCAAGTCTATTTTCAGTCTTTCGCATTCAGCTGATAATTGGGCAAATTTCCCACCTTGATATAGCGTTCTGACATTCCAGTGTCCCATTCGTATCCTTTTACGTTTGCTAGGGGTCGTCAACATGTTTCCGTTTCTTTTTTATTCTTTGTGAGTTCTCGAATCTTTGTTTTGTTTTCGACAGTGCATAGAGGGGAGTAATCTTGGATCAGAAACTGTACTGGAAAGATCATCTTGAAGAACGAGTTACAAAGGCCCACAGATGTTGGGCCTTTTCGTTGTGCAGAAGAGCTATAGGTTCAAAATGAGGACTGCGTCCAAATATGACTCTCCTACGCCTGTGTAGTGTGGTGGACATCAATGGACAAGAAGTGCAACGTAATACCTTTGCAAAAAAATCAACGTATGTGCTGTCTAGGCATAAGCGGGGCATTTAGAACTGCACCAACAAAAGCGTTGGAGACAATACTGCACATCCAATATATAAAGTATGAGGCAGCCCTCACAGCAAGACGTCTACAAGTGATGGGTGAATGGATAAATCGAGACCACAAGTCGTACCATCAAAAGATTTTAGAATCTCTAGTTGGTCACATTCAAACGCCAGAAATCTCCGACCGCATTCCCGAAGTGCGGCTTACAGCTACCTGTGATACGTTTGTGCCAGACAGACGCTCCTGGGAAAATGGAACTTTGGCCCATGTGCCAGTGGGAACCAGCTGCTACACGGATGAGTCCAAGCGAGGAGGAAGGACGGGTCTGGGACTTTTTTTGATGAACCAGAAGTCGAACTTCACTTCCGCCTCCCTGACCATAACACGGTATTTCAAGCAGAAGTTCGAGCAATCACGGAATGTGTGAACTGGCTCAGTAACACCACAAAGCCTAAATATGCCAACATTTTCACAGATATCCAAATGGCGATTAAAGCAATAACATCGGAAAGGGTCAAATCCACAACTGTGTTGGACTGTAAAAGAACGATAAATGATTACTCAATTGCGTATTTGCTGGGTACCAGGACACAACGGAGTGATTGGAAATTAACGGGCAAACAGCTTGGCTTCAAAGGGGCAGAGTACTTCGATTAATAAACTTTGAAAATTGGAAACTTTTCGAAGCCACGAAAAATGAGTTGAAGTACTGGGCAGTGATGGCTCACAAAACTGTGTGGAATAGCGCAACAGTAGGAGCAACTGCAAAGATACTGTGGGGTGACCCAAATGAAAAGAAAACAAGAAGTTTTCTGAAACTAAACAAGATCGGTAATAGTAAGGTGATGAGTGTTCTAACGGGACACTCAAGATTACAAGCACATCTTCATCGCATAGGACTAGCAGGAAACGACGAATGCAGAGCATGCAGGGAAAACATCGAAACGATGGAACATTTTCTGTGTCACTGCCCGGCTTTCACACATACAAGATCCCAACATTTCGGGTCCGACATATTACCAGACTTGACTCGTGTCAGAGAATATGACTGGAAGATACTGAGAAAATTCGTGTCTAGTACCGATTTTCTGTAACTCGCGAAGTATAAAGAATCATAAATAAGGAGCGCACAACAGGCCGAACCACTGGCTTAAGTGTATGTCCATGGACATGAGACGTTTAAACGTCTCCTCTCTTCAACCTAACCTAACCTAATTAGAAATGAAAACGAAAACCATCGAAAATATACAATTTAAAAATGAAAACCTGAATATTTACCTACTAGAAATTAAATAGTTGTCAAAGAAAAAAAGAATGATACTGATATCGCTGATAAGTTAAGCCTTCATACGAAATCTCAGTTCTAACCTATCGCAATAAAAAGGAATTTTATAGCAATTGTTCAAATATCTCTTAGTCCTAGGCATGACGTCAAATTAGGGACAAGGTTAATATTTTGAGTTTTTTTTAACAACCGAAAGGGTGAAGATATTGTGTAGGATAGAAACGAGGTTTCGTAGCAATATTTTTTGTGAATACCTAAATAATTAAGTACATGCGCATTAATTAAATAAATTTAAGGATCTATGTTAATAGAGAAGTAACTAAAGTTTTGTTTCGATTCAACAACAAAATGGCGGAGTAGAGTATGATACAGGTAGGTATGCGGTGAGTGGAACATAAGAAGAAAATCTAGGGTTAACCAACAACCAGGCGAATTGGTTACCATGGTTATGTCATTGGTGAGTGACGGTGGGAAGGAGCCTTCAGGAAAAAATAACACCTATTCAAAATCCCCTACACCTTCACCACAGATTGGTGCGATTTCGGAGCCCGTTTTATTTTTAAGTTTTAGGCCGATAGTGGCAAAGCATATTACTGACGTTTACAGAACTGTCTGCCTGCGACGAACACCCGACCAAGCCCAAGGATCCTTAGCCTCGCACAATTGCCAGTGTAGCAGCGCAGACGGGACGATCACAATTTGAGAGAAACGTGACACTTTTGGTTGTGAATCTCTTTAAAGTGCTGCTTTCAATCTATGACATACCTCTTGTCTGATATTGACATATATATGAAAGCCTAACCACTAGAAACACGTAAGCCCGCGCATCTTGTCAAGATTGTTACCCTTCGCAGGAGAAGAATGAATGTGTGTGGATTTTAACACTTTATATGAGATAATTGACTTCGATATAGGTATCTACACAGTGAAATCTCGAACCATCGTTTATTATACCGTTGCTGATCAGTCGTAGTGTACGGACATGTTTAGCACAGAGCGGATAGTTAAAATCGATTACGCAGTACCTATTACCAATCGTTCTACTGTCCGTCCGTCTTGGCCAAAGCCGATGGTGAAAATGGAGAAAATTTCCCCCAGTACTCACAACAGGTGGTACGGTGAGGGGAAAACGTCATGTCCGACCGTCAAAACGGAAGCACAATGAACACCGGATAGCGCCCGCCCATAATTGGAGAATCAGCAAGGTGGTAAAAAGCGGCAGGTCAATTTGATCCTTAACGCTGAATCCACATCCCATATACAACGTGCAAGTGCAACCCTACAGTATGGTTTCGAGACTATAGTCTTGAAGGTATACAAGCAGGATATAGTTCCCACTGCGGAAGGTGAGTCGTCCACCGTGGTTGATAACGTCCTACTCTGCGGACGAAAGCTCTACTTCTGACACAGAGGGGTTGAGGGGAGTCTCCGGACTCTTTGACGCATCTGGCGGGGACACGCTTCTCGATGATATGGACGAAGAGTTCGATAACACCCTTGTCGGGGTGGATGTTAATCTGTCAATTACCAATGATGGTAAGAATTTTACAGATTAACCTCCATCACGCTAAAGCAGGAGGAAGGGTGTGCGGTATCAGGACACCCAACTTTAAAGTGCTTGTGGCCAACTGTGAAGGCACTCCAAGGTTGCATTTTGGCCAGTAAAGATCTAAGTATCTTTCTCCTGACAAATTTAAGTGGCAAAGACCAAACATCTGCTAGTCTAGAGATCGGTAATCGCATATATTGGGTGGTCTCCAGTTACTTGCCTTATGAAGCTGTAGTACCGACTGCTCTATTCAGGGAAGTAGTAGAAGAAGCAACGTCTGACGAGGTCGAGCTGATTGTTGGCGCAGACACGAACGCTCACCATACTATCTGGGGTAGTACGGATATAAACAATAAGGGTGATTCGCTTCTTGACTTTATTCTAACTACCAACCTAAGTATTTGTAACATAGGTAATAAACCGACCTTTACAATTAAAGACAGACAAGAAGTACTAGACGCAACGTTTGCTATTGACCGGCTGTCAGACAAAATTATTGGGTGGAATCTACTGGACAACCACTCATTCTCAGATCACATTATATTGAGTTCAAACTCGCGGAAAAAGCGCCTAAACCTGCCGTCCACAGAAATGTAAGGAAGACAAAGTGGCACCTGTATGAGAAGAATTTCAAGAAAGTCCTCAACTCTAAACTTCTGTACGAACCGAATGACAAAGCCGGTCTGGATAATCTGGTCGATCATATCACCATATCATTCAATAGATCCCTTGAAGAAGCCTGTCCAAAAACAAGGTACAAGGGTAAAACTAAACCCCAATGGTGGACTTCTGAGCTAACGGCTATGAAAAAGACCTGCAACACGCTATTCAATAAGGCTAAATCTACTGGGGTCTCTAATGATTGGGTTGCCTATAAAGAGCAACTCAAGATCTATAAGAAGGAGCTTAGAAAGACGCAAAGGCGCTCTTGGTATACCTTCTGTGGTGAAGTGGAAAAGGTCTCTGACGCCGCTAGGCTGAGGAAGATATTATCTGCTTCACCCTGTACAGTGGGATATTTACAGGATGAGGCAAATAACTGGACCAAAAACAGCGAGCAGTCGCTCAATGTACTGCTCGACACACATTTCCCGGGGAACTCTGTAACAGAACCCGAGGATCAGCAGGACCAACAAGAGTGCGAGTGGACTGCGAGCGTCGCTAGCTTCTTGACTGAGAGATCCAGAATAAGCTGGGCTATTAATAGCTTTGAGCCCTTTAAGTCACCTGGACCAGATGGCATCACTCCAGCAGAAATGCAGAAAATGTTAAAGTACATTATCCCCTAGATGGAGAAAATTTATGTAGGCTGTATCAGGCTTTCATACGTCCCGAATCGATGGAGGGATACCAAAGTGGTATTCATACCTAAAGCGGGAAAGATATCACACACTAGGCCAAAAGACTTCAGACCAATTAGCCTATCCTCCTTCCTATTGAAAGGTCTGGAAAGACTTTTAGATCATTTCATTAGGGAAAACCTGGATACAAAACTCCAGTCGGGGAACCAACATGTTTACAATAAGGGCAAGTCTACAGAATCCGCCTGTACGAACTTGTGAGCACTATCGAATCGTCCCTGCATTTCAAGGAATTCACCATGGTGGCTTTTCTTGACATAGAAGGGGCTTTTAACAACATTCACTCAGATGCGGTAATTGCGGAACTCGCACATCTAAAAGTTAACACTAGTTTGATTAGACTAATTCAAAGTCTGCTCACTAGAAGACGCATAACAGCATGTCTAGGGTCCACAACTCTAACAAGGTTTGTAAACAGAGGGACCCCGCAAGGATGAGTACCGTCTACACTAATTTGGAACCTAGCGGTGAATGAAATCCTGCTAGTTCTAGAACGTTGTGGCTGCAAGGTCGTGGCATATGCGGACGACGTGGAAATCGCAGTGAGTGGCAAATTGGTAAACGTCCTCAGAGACATCCTACAGGTGGCTCTGAACAAGTTGGCTAGATGGGCCAGAAGCAGCGGTTTGGGCGTTAACCCCAACAAGACAGAATTGGTTCTCTTTACTAGGATGAATAATGTCCCACATGTGGACCCTCCACCTCGGATAAATGGAACAGATCTAGTCTTTTCTGAAAGTGCAAAAATTTTAGGAATAATTCTAGATAGGAAAATGTTATTTAGACTTAACGTATTGCAACGTGTAAGGAAGGCCAACGTCGCCTTATATTCCTGCAAAAAGGCTGTAGGGTCGCAGTGGGGACTCCCTCCTAAAATCGTCCGCTGGATATATATAGCTGTAGTTCGTCCAATACTGTTATACGGTATTGTGGTATGGTGGACGGCAACTGACAAACTAACCATCACCAACCTACTAACAAAGGTTCAGAGAACTGCCTGCCTGAGCATAAGCAGAGCCTTAAGGACTACAGCGACCGAGTCTCTACAAGCCCTACTCCATATACTGCCGATTAATATAGTGGCGAGAGAAGTTGGAACCAAAGCGGCAATAAGATTAAACTGCCTATCAATGTGGAGGTACAAGAACTATGCTCACATGAGGATATCAAAGTGTAGTGCTATGATAACCGACCGAGTGGACTATATACCAACTGTGTACACCTTCGAGAGAAATTACATCACTATGATTCCCGCCAGAGATGAATGGGTCGGCAGAATACCAGGTAATAGAAACCATCTCCACTTTTACACGGATGGTTCGAAGCTTGATGAAAAGGTTGGCTTCGGAGTACACTGTGCAGAGCTTAGATTGGATATAGCTCACAGACTACCAGATACCTGCAGTGTCTATCAAGCCGAAATAATGGCAATATGGGAAGGTAATCGTAAGGTTTCGGTTATGGTGGCAGCCGTATTTTTTTACAAGCTCACATAGACCAGTTTAGGTCCCTAGTGTTATAACGGGCTGAAATGCCCCTCATCGAAACCAACCTGTTTGATATATAAATTTATCGATAGTACGAATATCAGTACTGGGAAGATCTGTTGGGCTGCCTAAAAAGGCCGACCCCAGTATGTCCAGTCGTCGTTTACTCAAAGCGGGACAGTCGCAAAGCAAGTGCTCAATGCTCTCCACTTCTTCCTCATCTCCACAGCTTCGGCAGAAGTCATTGGAGTCAATACCCAATCTTTTGGCGTGTTCGCCGATCAAGCAGTGTCCCGTCAGAACCTGTACTAACGTAGACAATCGTTTCCTCTCTAGTGCGAGGAGATATTTTGACCTTCTCAGGTCATACCTTGGCCAGATTTGTCTAACTACCCTGCACGTGCCGATTTCTGTCCATCTTTCGTTGGACTGCCTGATTGCCTCTTGCCTAAGCCAAAGCTTGCACGTGGATAGTGGCGCATCAATATATGCAAATTCTTCGAGAATTAGTAATATCGTCCCTTTCCTAGCAAGTTCATCGGCTTTGCAGTTCCCCGGGATATCCATATGCCCAGGCACCCATATGAGGTGTATATTAAACTGCTCAGCCATCTCGTTAAGAGATCTGCGGCAGTCGAGGGATGTTTGTGAATTTAGGGATGTTGCCTCCAGAGAATTGATGGCAGCCTGGCTGTCCGAGTAAATGACAACGCCAGTGTTGGTTACTATGTTGCGACTCAGCCACTTGGCGACTTCCCATATATTCATTATTTCGGCTTGATAGACACTGCAGGTATCTGGTAGTCTGTGAGCTATATCCAGACTAAGTTCTTCACAGTGTACTTCGAAGCCAACCTTTTCATCAAGCTTCGAACCATCCGTGTAAAAGTGGAGATGGTTTCTATTACCTGGTATTCTGCCGACCCATACATCTCTGGCGGGAATCATAGTGATGTAATTTCTCTCGAAGGTGTACACAGTTGGTATATAGTCCACTCGGTCGGTTACCAAAGCACTACACTTTGATATCCTCATGTGACCATAGTTCATGTACCTCCACATTGATAGGCAGTTTAATCTTATTGCCGCTTTGGTTGCAACTTCTCTCGCCACAATATTAATCGGCGGTATATGGAGTAGGGCTTGTAGAGACTCGGTCGCTGTAGTCTTTAAGGCTCCGCTTATGCTCAGACAGGCAGTTCTCTGAACCTTTGTTAGTAGGTTGGTGATGGTTAGTTTGTCAGTTGCCGTCCACCATACCACAATGCTGTATAGCAGTATAGGACGAACTACTGCTATATATATCCAGTGGACGATTTTAGGAGAGAGTCCCCACCGCGACCCTACAGCCTTTTTGCAGGAATATAAGGCGACGTTGGCCTTCCTTACACGTTCCAATACGTTAAGTCTAAATAACAGTTTTCTATCTAGAATTATTCCTAAAAATTTTGCACTTTCAGAAAAGACTAGATCTGTTCCATTTATCCGAGGTGGAGGGTCCACATGTGGGACATTATTCATCCTAGTAAAGAGAACCAATTCTGTCTTGTTGGGGTTAACGCCCAAACCGCTTCTTCTGGCCCATCTAGCCAATTTGTTCAGAGCCACCTGTAGGATGTCTCTGAGGACGTTTACGAATTTGCCACTCACTGCGATTGCCACGTCGTCCGCATATGCCACGACCTTGCAGCCACAACGTTCTAGATCTAGCAGGATTTCATTCACCGCTAGGTTCCAAATTAGTGGAGACAGTACTCCTCCTTGCGGGGTCCCTTTGTTTACAAACCTTGTTAGAGTTGTCGACCCTAGAAATGCTGTTATGCGTCTTCTGGTGAGCAGACTTTGAATTAGTCTAATCAAACTAGTGTTAACTTTTAGATGTGCAAGTGCCGCAATTACCGCATCTGAGTGAATGTTGTTAAAAGCCCCTTCTATGTCAAGAAATGCCAGAGCTGATTCTGCAGACTTGCCCTTATTGTAAGCATGTTGGTTCCCCGAGAGGAGTTTTGTATCCAGGTTTTCCTTAATGAAATGATCTAAAAGTCTTTCCAGACCTTTCAATAGGAAGGAGGATAGGCTAATTGGTCTCAAGTCTTTTGGCCTATTGTGTGATATCTTTCCCGCTTTAGGTATGAATACCACTTTGGTATCCCTCCATCGATTCGGGACGTAGGAATGCCTGATACAGCCTACATAACTTTTCTCCAGCCAGGGGATAATGTACTTTAACATTTTCTGCATTTCTGCTGGAGTGATGTCATCTGGTCCAGGTGACTTGAAGGGCTCAAAGCTATTAATAGCCCAGCTTATTCTGGATCTCTCAGTAAAGAAGCTAGCGACGCTCGCAGTCCACTCGCACTCTTGTTGGTCCTGCTGATCGTCGGGTTCTGTTACAGAGTTCCCCTGGAAATGTGTGTCGAGCAGTACATTGAGCGACTGCTCGCTGTTTTTGGTCCAGTTATTTGCCTCATCCTGTAAATATCCCACTGTACAAGGTGAAGCAGATAATATCTTCCTCATCCTAGCGGCGTTGGAGACCTTTTCAACTTCACCACAGAAATTATACCAAGAGCGCCTTTGCGCCTTTCTAAGCTCCTTCTTATAGATCTTGAGTTGCTCTTTATAGGCCTCCCAATCATTAGCGACCCCAGTAGATTTAGCCTTATTGAATAGCTTGTTGCAGGTCTTTTTCATAGCCGTTAGCTCAAAAGTCCACCATTGGGGTTTAGTTTTACCCTTGTACCTTGTTTGGACAGGCTTCTTCAAGGGATCTATTGAATGATATGGTGATATGATCGACCATATTATCCAGACCGGCTTTGTCATTCGGTTCGTACAGAAGTTTAGAGTTGAGGACTTTCTTGAAATTCTTCTCATACAGGTGCCACTTTGTCTTCCTTTCATTTCTGTGGACGGCAGGTTTAGGCGCTTTTTCCGCGAGTTTGAACTCAATATAATGGTGATCTGAGAATGAGTGGTCGTCCAGTACATTCCACCGAATAATTTTGTCTGACAGCCGGTCAGTAGCAAACGTTACGTGGAGTACTTCTTGTCTGTCTTTAATTGTAAAGGTCGGTTTATTACCTATGTTACAAATACTAAGGTTGGTAGTTAGAATAAAGTCAAGAAGCGAATCACCCCTATTGTTTATATCCATACTACCCCAGATAGTATGATGAGCTCGAGCTCGTCAGACGTTGCTACTTCTACTACTTCCCTGAATAGAGCAGTCGGTACTACAGATTCATAAGGCAAGTAGCTGGAGACCACCCAATATATGCGATTACCGATCTCCAGGCTAGCAGCTGTTTGGTCTTTACCACTTAAATTAGTCAGGAGAAAGATACTTAGATCTTGCCTGGCCAAAATGCAGGTTATTGGAGTGCCTTCACAGTTGGCCACAAGCAGTTTAAAGTTTTGTGTCCTAATGCCGCACACCCTCTCTCCCACTACGTAGGGCTCCTGTATCAGGACGATGTCTACTGCGCCTGTGGACTGGCGCAGCAATAGAGCCGCTGAGGCTGCTTTAGCGTGATGGAGGTTAATCTGTAGAATTCTTACCATCATTGGTAATTGATAGATTAACATCCTCCCCGGCAAGGGTGTTATCGACCTTTTCGTCCGTATCGTCGAGAAGCATGTCCCCGCCAGATGTGTCCGAAGTAGAGCTTTTGTCCTCAGAGAAGGACGTTACAGATCTTCTGTTAGAGTTGGAGTCACCGGAAATAATAGGCGTGGGTACCTCCGCACTTCCAGAAAGTGCCACGGTGGACGACTCACCTTCTGCAGTGGGAGCTATATCCTGCTTGTATATCTTCAAGACTATAGTCTCGAAGCCATATTGTAGGGTTGCACTCGCACTTTGTATATGGGAGGGCTCTTCTGTAACCCAGGTGATGGCTCTAGGGTGAGTAGGGATGTTGTTTTTTTCGACAACATCCAACTGGGCACCCGGCCACACCTCACCCGCTCGACTCAGAGCAGCCTTATACAGGTCTACTGATCTGGCATCACCGAAATATAAGAGCTTTACTCTCCCCTGATGCCATCCTGCATCGTTGCAGATTGGTGGTTTGCCCGGCATTTCTCTACGGACATCGAGGTAATGAGCCATAATGGCTGATTGTAAATGACTCCATTTGTCCTTGAGGATGGATCCATCCTCAGTACTTCTGTCTATAACAGCCATCACTAGACTCTCCTTCGCCACTTCATTGAAGGGCTTGGTGAGTGTCCTGTTGATGGTGACATTAGGGCCTCTTGCCTTTTTCGAAGGCAGGGGTTCATCGGGTGATCTGATTCGTTTTACTTTAGCCGTTAACACAGCTGAATTTGTGGCTCTTTCAGCCGACTCATTGGCCTTAGAAGCATCTATGACGCCTTTAGAACAGGTAAGTGACTCTTTTTGTTTTTCGGTAAGAGCCGAAACCTCAACAGCCTCCAACTTCGTCAAAACTCTGAGCGCTACACGACGCTCATTGTGCTTCCGTTTTGACTGTCGGACATGACGTTTTCCCCTCACCGCACCACCTGTTGTGAGTACTTGGGGGAGATTTTCACCATTTTTGGTGTGGTCGGCTTTGGCCAAGACCAACGGACGGACAGTCGGACGATTGGGGAACCGAGCTCCATCGGAACACGAAGGCATCCCCGTCAAGAGAATTTATTTTTATTTTGTCTGTATTAGACCGTAATAGGTACTACGATGTAGGCCTTACGGACTTTGTACAGATTTTTGCTATTGCGGAATAGGTACTGGTAACTATCCGCTATGTGATAAACACGTCCGTTCACTGCGAATGATCAGCAACGAATCCGCAACATAGTAACCAACACTGGCGTTGTAATTTACTCGGACAGCCAGGCTGCCATCAATTCTCTGGAGGCAACAGCCCTAAATTCACAAACAGCCCTCGACTGCCGCAGATCTCGTAACGAGATGGCTGAGCAGTTTAATATACACCTCATATGGGTGCCTGGGCATAGGGATATCCCGGGGAAGTGCAAAGCCGATGAACTTGCTAGGAAAGGGACGACATTACGAATTCTCGAAGAATTTGCATATATCAGGGTGTTGGGTGTTTTGAGAGAAATACTTCTTGAATTGTCTCCTTTCTTTCGTTCTTTGACATAGAACTTCTATTTCGAAGCTTTCTATACTAAAATTTTTCCTGAATTTATTAACCCTTCCTTTACCCAGCAAACTTTGTGGATTAATACGATATATTTAAAAAACCACTGGGTTGCATTAAAGGGTATTGTGGGGACCTGTACTGATTTTTTACAAGGAATATTCTTGTCAAATACATTACCAAAAAAAACCATCGATTTCTCTGACTTTTGATATATCATTATTTTTGGAGGGAATTTTTCAGGGGCAAGGCGATGAGGGGGTAATCGGGCGTTTTGAAAGAAACACTTCTTGAAGTGTCTTCTTTATTTTGTTGTTTGACATGTAACATCTATTTCGAAGCCTTCTATACCAAAATTGTGTTTGAATTTAGGTTAAGTTAGGTTGAATAGAGGAGACGTTTAAACGTTTCATGTCCATGGACATACACTTAAGCCTGTAGTTAGGCCTGTTGTGCGCTCCTTATTTATGATTTTTATACCCCACGGTTTACAGAAAATCGGTACTATACACGTATTTTCTCAGTATCTTCCAGTCATATCCTGAAGATGCCCTGTAATCCAGGGTTTCCCATAGGCAGATTTCCTTCCTCGAAGCGGGCAACTATCTTCGAATGATTGTACAAGAGCCTCCGCAATCCTCCTCACATTGATATCAATGTCTTCTGTACTTGGATAATCGTGTTTAGGCTGGCCCAATCGATTTCTAAGTAGATTGCCGAATTTGGTCCAGTCGGTTTTAACCTTATTACGGAAACTTATTGGGTCAGGCGGTGGCCGTGCAATTTAAACCTTATATAACGGTGGTCCGAATAGGAGTGTTCAACCGAAAGCCTCCACTCATGGATCTCATCAATGAGGTTTTCTAAGCATATCGTTATATCTAATACTTCTTCCCTAATTTTGTTAACAAATGTCGCCTTGTTCCCTATGTTGAGAGGAGATCGTTAGTATTAAAAAATGCTATAAGGGCTTGTCCCTTTTTATTGGTGTCAGTACTACTCCAAGCAATATGGTGTGAGTTGGCATCACAACGTAACACAGTAACACATTACTTGTATTTTTGGATTCCTTACCAGACGTTGTAATTCCGACGTAGGTGGCAATGTCGGCGCATCGAATGGCAGGGATACTGACGCCAGGTACATACTTCCATTACCTTGCATCAGCACAGTTGCGTCCGATGTTGACCACTCTGGAGAGAAAAGATAGCATACGTTTTTATGGCACAGAATACAAGTCCTTGGACGAGTACCTGTGTTAGCGTAGAAAAGATTGAAGTTCATATGGTTTAATCCAGTAACTTTGCTACTAGTAGTCCACGGTTCCTGGACCAAAGCAACATGAAACCTGCCTTTATTTATTATGACCATCAGAGCAATGGATGCCGTTTCGCTCCGGTGGAGGTCTATCTGGATGACCTCAATCATTGTCTTTCCAGTAAAAGTTTCCTTTGAGAGTCGTCTATCCTATCTGGTTAAACTCCCTCATTATTTGGTAGTGGGTCTTTCTCCTCCTTTCGTTTACTACCTATTACACACTCTTCAAGTAGACCTCTTTGGAAGGCGGTGTTACTTTTTGTCGTTCCCTCTTTGTTTTGATTCTTTATGTACCTATTCCTATCACCACTATTGCTAGGAACATTCTGCAAAATTGGTGATATCATCGGCAATTTGGTAATGTTATCGACCACTTCTTGGAAGGCGGTGTTGTTTTTTGTCGCTCCCTCTTTGTTTTGAGTTTTTGTGCCCCTCTTCATATCCTTATCACCACCTTTGCTGGGAACTTTCTGCAAAATTGATGATGTTATCGGCAATTTGGCGATGTTACCGACCACTTCCATCTCACTTTTTGGAATTGTCTCACTCGTTTCTTTCTGTTTACTATTTTCGTTTGCCACTGCAGGCGGTACGTTCGTGTTTGGGCTTGATTTAACTGTCCTGCCAAGGGGGGTTTCTCCAATCTTAAAGAAGATTTTCCCAATCCCGAAAAATGCCATGCCTTTTGTCTTGACAAGGCTTTTCCAGGAATACGGGTCTATGCCTACCACCAGGAGGGAACCATCTGGATAATTTTTCCTGTGGAAGACTTCCCACTTCCCCACTTTAAGGTTCGAATCTTGTTTGCCAATGACGCTGAGTATGCGCTCTGACGGTACCTTACTTGGCCATCCTCTGACATAGAAAGATGTTTTTATGAGTACAGGGATGTCGCTTTTCCTTTCCAGTTTCAGCTTTGCGCCGTCCCAAGGTGAGGGGATGCTCTCCACTAGTTTTTCGAGGACATCGACACAGCATTGTGATGCCAGTTTCAGCATCAAAACGCCCCTCTCAAACGTGCAACTCATTACTTGGATTATTGGTCCATCATTAGACTCGAGAATGTGGTCCAATACCTTTGTGTAGAACAAATCTTCGAAGATACTCTTTTGCTCTTCGGGAATTCTGCCAGACGCACTACTAGTATCAATTATGGCATAGTGTAGTTCGTCCTGGATATGTTTTTTGGCTATTTGGGAATAAGATGGTGTTTCCTTACCCTTTTTTATAGCCACCTTGTTTTTTCCTTTAGAATGGGTCTGTTTGTTTGAGGCCCCCTCCTTTATGGATGGTTTGGTGGACTTGCTCACCTTCTCAACAACAGGATCAACTTCACCTCCCACCATTAACGGATTCTGACTAGAAACTCTTTTTTTTTTGGTAGATTGAATAGGTTTCTCCGAAGTGCTGGGTGTCGGTGAGCTTTTTTCTTCTTAATTGTTTTCGCATCGCTATGCTCTTCGGGAGATCTAACTCTTTTAGTAGATGTAGAAGAGTTAGATTCATCCTGTAATATCTTCTGCCGGTTCATCTTATTCAGTTTCCTTCTTTGTGCCCCTGACAGTCTTTTCCGATTTTCAACAATAGTAATGTTGTTATCACTTGATGACTCAGAGCCTGAGTTCCCACTAGGTTTTAAAAGCTGGGGTTGCTAGAGCCCCCCTTGGGTTTTCTTTATCTTCCTCATCGTTTCTTTTACCAAAGGCTAGATGTGCTCTTATACCTGTTTCGACTACGGGATCCGAGGCACCCAACCCCGCAGAAGTTACTTGCTCACGATTGTTTGATAACGACGACACGTGACTCGCGAGTAAATCAACGCTTTCCGCCGGTACTGGGTTTATTTTTCCCTGCACCGTAATATCATTTACTTCATCAGGGTTAATCATACATTTTTGGGAGAAAAAATGTATGATTAACCCAGTATTTGCCCGTAATAAGTACGTCGATGTTGGCCTTCCAGACTACTTCCAAAAAGTCTGTCTTGAGACCGATGCAACAAATGCAACCCCCACTTTAAGAATAACACACCTTGTGGTTGCGTAGTAGGTAGGTGAATAGGTACTGCGTAATAGGTTGAAAAAACTATCCGCTCTACAATAACACGTCCGTTCGCTACAACTGGCGGCGACTGATTGTGTTTGAATTTACTAGCCTCTTTGTTTACCCAGAAAACTTTGTGGCTACATATCTCGAAAACGTGATGTCGCTGGAAAAAACTGTTAATGCCATTCGATTTAGCGTGTCGAAATTATGCGGTTAAGATGTTTTCATTGAGGATACATTTTGTGCGTTACTAAATAGCTGTCATATAAGCCAAGGTTAATTTAAATCGGCCCTCGTAGTCAGGAGATACAATGGTCAAATTTTAAACCCTGAATCCTCGTAACCGATCACATTAATAAGCTGTTTTTCGTAAAAAATGCCGCACGGTGCAAAAATGCAACATTTCAGCCCTGTATTAATCGAAGGGGTGGACGCTGCCCTTCAAAGCAGATGTTTTTAGCCAAAAACAGATGTTTATAGCTAAATACCCGTTGGTGTACGTGCGTGTTTTTTTTCTAATGAAGTTGTACAGATGCTTTATTTAGGTGGCGCCGTGGATTATTACATGTTTTTATTTTTTAGTGAGTTAAAAGGCTAACTTTTTGCATTTTTGTTTTCGGTTCTAACCATAAATAATGCAGCAGTGCTCGTACAAGACGGGGTAGGCGACATTATTAAAATGTTGGTCTTTGACAGGGCAACATCCTGTTAAGAAAAGAAAACACCATACGTTATGACGCGATCGGGATGATATTAAAAAAAAGTGGGTCTCCTCCTTTCGTTTACTACCTATTACACACTCTTCAAGTAGACCTCTTTGGAAGGCGGTGTTGCTTTTTGTCGTTCCCTCTTTGTTTTGATTCTTTATGTACCTATTCCTATCACCACTATTGCTGGGAACATTCTGCAAAATTGGTAATATCATCGGCAATTTGGTAATGTTATCTACCACTTCTTGGAAGGCGGTGTTGTTTTTTGTCGCTCCCCCTTTGTTTTGAGTTTTTGTGCCCCTCTTCATATCCTTATCACCACCTTTGCTGGGAACTTTCTGCAAAATTGATGATGTTATCGGCAATTTGGCGATGTTACCGACCACTTCCATCTCACTTTTTGGAATTGTCTCACTCGTTTCTTTCTGTTTACTATTTTCGTTTGCCACTGCAAGCGGCACGTTCGTGTTTGGGCTTGATTAAACTGTCCTGCCAAGGGGGTTTTCTCCAATCTTAAAGAAGATTTTCCAAATCCCGAAAAATGCCATGCCTTTTGTCTTGACAAGGCTGTTCCAGGAATACGGGTCTATGCCTACCACCAGGAGAGAACCATCTGTATAATTTTTCCTGTGGAAGACTTCCCACTTCCCCACTTTAAGGTTAGAATCTTGTTTGCCAATGACGCTGAGTATGCGCTCTGACGGTACCTTACTTCCCCATCCTCTGACATAGAAAGATGTTTTTATGAGTACAGGGATGTCGCTTTTCCTTTCCAGTTTCAGCTTTGCGCCGTCCCAAGGTGAGGGGATGCTCTCCAATAGTTTTTCGAGGACATCGACACAGCATTGTGATGCCAGTTTCAGCATCAAAACGCCCCTCTCAAACGTGCAACTCATTACTTGGATTATTGGTCCATCATTAGATTCGAGAATGTGGTCCAATACCTTTGTGTAGAACAAATCTTCGAAGATACTCTTTTGCTCTTCGGGAATTCTGCCAGACGCACTACTAGTATCAATTATGGCATAGTGTAGTTCGTCCTGGATATGTTTTTTGGCTATTTGGGAATAAGATGGTGTTTCCTTACCCTTTTTTATAGCCACCTTGCTTTTTCCTTTAGAATGGGTCTGTTTGTTTGAGGCCCCCTCCTTTATGGATGGTTTGGTGGACTTGCTCACCTTCTCAACAACAGGATCAACTTCACCTACCACCATTAACGGATTCTGACTAGAAAATCTTTTTTTTTTGTAGATTGAATAGGTTTCTCCGAAGTGCTGGGTGTCGGTGAGCTTTTTTCTTCTTAATTGTTTTCGCATCGCTATGCTCTTCGGGAGATCTAACTCTTTTAGTAGATGTAGAAGAGTTAGATTCATCCTGTAATATCTTCTGCCGGTTCATCTTATTCAGTTTCCTTCTTTGTGCCCCTGACAGTCTTTTCCGATTTTCAACAATAGTAATGTTGTTATCACTTGATGACTCAGAGCATGAGTTCCCACTAGGTTTTAAAAGCTGGAGTTGCTAGAGCCCCCCTTGGGTTTTCTTTATCTTCCTCATCGTTTCTTTTACCAAAGGCTAGATGTGCTCTTGTATCTGTTTCGACTACGGGATCCGAGGCACCCAACCCCGTAGAAGTTACTTGCTCACGATTGTTTGATAACGACGACACGTGACTCGCGAGTAAATCAACGCTTTCCGCCGGTACTGGGTTTATTTTTCCCTGCACCGTAATATCATTTACTTCATCAGGGTTAATCATACATTTTTGGGAGAAAAAATGTATGATTAACCCAGTATTTGCCCGTAATAAGTACGTCGATGTTGGCCTTCCAGACTACTTCCACAAAGTCTGTCTTGAGACCGATACAACAAATGCAACCCCCACTTTAAGAATAACACACCTTGTGGTTGCGTAGTAGGTAGGTGAGTAGGTACTGCGTAATAGGTTGAAAAAACTATCCGCTCTGCAATAACACGTCCGTTCGCTACAACTGGCGGCGACTGATTGTGTTTGAATTTACTAGCCTCTTTGTTTACCCATAAAACTTTGTGGCTACATATCTCGAAAACGTGATGTCGCAGGAAAAAACTGTTAATGCCATTCGATTTAGCGTGTCGAAATTATGCGGTTAAGATGTTTTCATTGAGGATACATTTTGTGCATTACTAAATAGCTGTCATATAAGCCAAGGTTAATTTAAATCGGCCCTCGTAGTCAGGAGATACAATGGTCAAATTTTCAAACCCTGAATCCTCGTAACCGATCACATTAATAAGCTGTTTTTCGTAAAAAATGCCGCACGGTGCAAAAATGCAACATTTCAGCCCTGTATTAATCGAAGGGGTGGACGCTGCCCTTCAAGCAGATGTTTTTAGCTATATACCGTGGGTGTACGTGCGTGTTTTTTTCTAATGAAGTTTGGACAGATGCTTTATTTAGGTGGCGCCGTGGATTATTACATGTTTTTATTTTTTAGTGAGTTAAAAGGCTAACTTTTTGCATTTTTGTTTTCGGTTCTAACCATAAATAATGCAGCAGTGCTCGTACAAGACGGGGTAGGCGACATTATTAAAATGTTGGTCTTTGACAGGGCAACATCCTGTTAAGAAAAGAAAACACCATACGTTATGACGCGATCGGGATGATATTAAAAAAAGTGGGTCTTTTGACGTGTTTTTCCCAATATATATATATATATGTACATATATAAACCATATTTATGTTTATTAGTGTTCATTATTTGTTTAATAATTATATTATTTAAGAAACTTTGAAATATTTATCCAGAATTTACAAATTTTATTTTAATTACAAGAATTAAAAAATAAAAATAATCGATATGTAAAGAAATTAAAAATGTGGTAATTTACTTAATATTGGCAGAAATGTAGTGCTCAATTTTGAAAAGTTGCGTACTTTATGGGGCATTTGCAAATAATTGTTTTTAGGCGAAGAAAATGCCAAGGATGACTGCAACAGTCATATGGGGTGGGCTGCCTATCGAGACATAATCACCTGTCTCATTTCATCTCGAAATTAACGTATATGAAATTTCGATGAAACCCGCTTAACAACGAAATAAACCTCGCTCATCCGTTTCCTGTTTTGTATTGTTGTTTCCTGTTCATTTATAAGTTTTAAATTACACTTTTTTATGGTACGAACATAATTTAAAATGTACATCCTTAGCGGAAGAAGAACATCCCATCCGGCGAGCTAAGCCGCAGACAAGACCGTCGTACCGTTTCCGCAAAGTCGAGGTTTGTCACATCTTGTTTTGGTTTAGAATAAAGTGCGTTAGATTTTTTTTATTTTAGTTAGATTTAAGTTTTGATCAATATTTACATTGTTATTTCATTCAATTTACTTTATGACTAATTAAGGTTTAATAATGTTCTATCACTGTATATCCCGCTAAGGGTTTTTTTGATTAGTAAATAAATAAATTGTAATATTGATAAATCGAACAACTTAAGTGAGTACTAGTGGTGGCGACGTCATAATCATATCGTCGGCTTAATGCTATTTTGTTCCATACGCCATTTTGTATGAACGGAGAAAAACGCAATTTATTGTTTGAGTAAAAACGGGACTGAAGAGTTACACACTTTTTATTTCATAGGGTTCCCAACAATGTTTGTATGATTCTCATGCATTTCTATGCCATTACATCCAAAAATAAGCAAGTTATAACAATTTTTGTACATGGCATTTTGGTCCATATCCACTTTTATTTTAATATTTTTTCGTATTTGTATTACATGGACCACAAAAAGGGTCGGTATGGAAGGACATTAATTTACATATTGTGATCGAAAAAACGTAAAATACTGAGTGAAAAATATAGGGCGATAGAAAAATTGAGACATAGAACAAAAATATCGAAATTATTTCCCGTTATTCAGAGTAAAACAAATTTACCCTACCAATATCTCGAAAACTATGCGAGATAGGAAAAAAATGATTGCAGATTCTGAAAGAGCATGCTTGGAACCCATATTATCAACTCCTAACTCAAAAAACACGAAAATGGCGTATGGACCAAAATAGCATTAAGCCGACGATATGTCAACTCACTCGGTAATCGGTACTTCATTATACCAAGTTTGCACACAAGCATAGCCTTCGATTGATGGTACTGAATGATGATACTTCCTTTCCTATCGAACATTCGACCTGATAAGACCTCATTAATTGTGAAAATTATCAATTAAAATCATTGAGGTAAAAAGAGGAATCCTTTTAATATTCTTAATTTTAACAAAAAAAATTATTTACATTTAGAAATTTAGATATAAAAATCCTAAATTCTAAATTCAATTGGCCGCCAAGATCATGAGATTTGACACCGTTGGACTTCTTTCTTTGGGGTTATTTGAAAGAAAAGGTGTACGTCAATAAGCCAGCAAAAATTCAGAGTTAAAGGATGCGATAATTCGGCACATTAACGGCATAGAACCTCAATTATGCCTCAGCGTCATCGAAAATTTGGACCATTGGATGGAGGTGTGTCGCTGAGGTCGCGGCGGCCATTTGACCGATATTTTGTTCCATACATACTTGAACCATACCAATATTATCATAATAAAAAGAAATGACAATAATTTCCTAAATAATTTGTGTTTTATTCAAAATCAACATCGGCCATTAAATTTAAACCACCCTTTACATGTTACAGAACTTTAACTGACATAACATATATTAAAATTAACGGTTAAAGGACGGTACTATGTTCCGGTTTCACGCTGAAATCCCATACAAAAATCAAAGCTGTGAAAATATGAGTGAAATTTTTCCATTTGTGGTACTATGTTTTTTCAACGTGAGAAATTGACATTTTGCGCCGATACAAATTAATTAAACGCCGCGACAAATTGAAGCCGCCAGCATTGTACTCCTATTTATTTATGTATATTCATATTTGTCCGCGAGAAATTCAACTGATGTAAATATTAGCAATAAAATTTCCTAATAAATAATACTAAATTAAATTATCTGAAATAAAGAAAACTAATGCAAAGGACGGAAAATAATTATGTACACGGAATAAACGAGATGAGTGATATTCCGATTGGATAGCAAAGCAAAAAATGTGCTAACGCTACCGAAGCAGTAGGACAATGGAATTGGGCAGTGCCTGTGATCTCGTTTTTAAATGGTTATAAAGAAAATAGTGAGTTCTTGCCAGCTATAGGAGTTGGCTGAAGAAATTCCGTTTATGGATGGAAGTTTAATATATATATGTCAACAAATATAATGTAAATCCTTAAAAATAATAATAAAACATCTTTTCGGTTCATCAAAACATCATTTTATTTTTTTATATTCGTACAACAGTAGGAAATTATTTTGTTATTTGTAACCTGGCTTCTGATGCCTCACAAGCATCGCCATCGTATCAACACAAAATAAATAATTTATGTATAACAGCACAATGATCTTCAACAATATTTCCTTTCTGCAATTTAAATTAACTATTTTATAAGTCGGCATTATTTCATTTAATTGTTTATTGATTAGAATTTAAACTCGTGTTTGTTTTCAAGAATAGCAAAAAGGAAAAATGCACATGCTTATACACACACATATTCATATAAAAGTGACATTTCGACACACACACTTCAAAAATGCAATGTGACTTTAGTCAAAAAGCGTTCTCCATAATTTGTGTATATTATTCGACCTTTTTTATTATTAATTAGAATAAATAAATAAATCACTAATGAAATGACCTCGAGCTTGAAAAATCATTTATTCTAATTAATAATAAAAAAGGTCGAATAATATACACAAATTATGGAAAATTTACACGGAGAGCACGCCGAAAACAACAACAAAATGATCTACAATAAACTAAAAAGGAAAAATAAATACATTAGATACAACATTAACAAACACAAAAACCTTGAAGTTAGAAGAATTAAAATTCAGTCTTCTATAACATTCCTTGTCCGCTGCCGAAATGCTGGAATTATACCCAATTTCATAAAGAATTCCATGAAACATCCCGATGATGCAATTCATGAAAATTGCGAAATATCGATGCGAAAATATAAATAAATAAATCACTAATGAAATGACCTCGAGCTTGAAAAATCATTTATTCTAATTAAAAAGCGTTCCTTTTTCAACTTGAAATAACATTTTGTGGAATTTTTTCAAGCTGAAAAAACATAGTACCCACCTTAAGGAATAACAATTATTTGAATCCCACAGCCTATATAATATACTAGCGGACCCGGCGAACTTCGCCTCGCCCCAATTTAACGCCTTCAGATAAACTCCAGAGTGATAATAAAACACAGATAGTTAAAATTTTAATGCGATTTGTTTAAAAGGAATCGAAATCAGTAGAGAGCGATGTGATAAACAACAAACAACGAAGACAGAAGACAGGCAACGTACAGATGACCGTGCGAAAAACAGGGAAATTCGAGATTAATTCCACAGACTTCCTACGATTTGTCTTGAGATTTATTGATTGTCATCGTAAAAGCCAATCGTACAGGGAACTGAATCCGCTTGAATTGGAATGAAAGATCAGTTGGAATAATCGGAATTCGTGGGATAAGGACTTCCTCTCCTTTGAATTTTCCCTTGATGATCGTCGCCTGAATCACATTGTCCATCAGTTTCATAATGGACAACCGCGAACTATGCACAATTTCGGATGATTCAGATTCCGCAACATGATTATGATCGATTCCACCTTCAGCTGTAAATTATGCGGCGGAGCTCCTGGCACATCAAGCGAGTTCGATTTTACTTTGAATAATAAAATTCATGCTATCGACGTCCTTATTCTTCGCTGCTAATATTGCCCGTTCACTAATGTAATCGAGATTTGGAAACACTTTGGTGATGAGTTCCTCGTTCGACGATGTGAACTCGCAAAAATTTGCCGGGAACAATATCAATGCAGTGGAAACATCAACAGTAATTTGGCCATTGCCAAGCGCCAACAGTTGTTTCGAGAATTCAAGAGCCGATGAGTCGTTCTGCAACGCGACTCTCATGTTCGTGGTCAATTTCAACTTCTTGACATGCCGCCACAAAGACCACGATTTCAGGCATGCATTAATTACATCGGCAGTAGATTTCGGGATGACGGGAAGCTTTTGACGAAAATCTCCGGAGAGCAATATCATAAACTCACCAAATTGTCTCAAATCACGTCGTAAATCCTTCATCGTTCGGTCAACTGCCAACAGAGCTCGTTTATGCGCCATCGTGCATTCATCCGAAATTATGATTTTGCAGTGCCCGCAATCCAATAAGATAACCTTACCTCTTATACTCAAACTTATTATCTGAAAAAATTTTCGAACTGATAAATATCGCGTTGAATTTTAATTGATCGTAATGCTTGTACCGTTTGTCGATGTGATACGCGAAATCAGTGTAACAATACGCAAAACTCGAATGAATTGCAGCAAGAAAAATAGCACATACTCGTACATATGTTTAATAGAAAACTTTTTTGTTTAATAGAAAATTAATAAAAAAAATGGATTCAAAAAGAGAGCAGTAGATAGGAACAGTAGGAATCTCGCAAGAAATAGCAATTTTCCCAATTTTCCGACTTTTCCGGAGGGTTTTCCCAAAATTTTCTTTCGTAACAACCTTCTCCAGGCAAATACGAAGAACTGAAAAAAAAATTGAGCCAAATCGGTCCAGCCGTTCTCAATTGATGAATTACTATACAGGGTTGCCCATATTCGACGGACCCATGTTTTTTAAAAAAAAATCAAAGAAAAAAATAAAAATTTGGCGGTTGGCAATCTTAATCATTTAATTTGTTCCAAGTAGATTTGTTTACATCAATTTTTGAATATGATATCTCTCAAATGGCCGCCTCTGGCGTTGATGGCGTATTGTGCCCTTTTTGCAGCATTTTCCATCGTTTTCGCCAACATTTCGGCCGGAATAGCGGCTATTTCTTCACGAATGTTGTCCTTGAGCTCTTCTACGGTCCTTGGCTTGTTAACGTAAACCTTTGACTTCAAATATCCCCACAAGAAGAAGTCAGGCGGCGTCAAATCGGGCGAACGCGGTGGCCAGTCCAAATCACCACTTTTCGACATCAAACGGCCCGGAAACAAATTCTTCAGAAAATCGATTGTTATGCGACTTGTGTGCGGTGGAGCGCCGTCTTGTTGAAACCAGAACTGCCTCATACGCTTTCGACGAATAATTGGCATCACAAAATTGGTCATCATGTCGCGATAACGCTCCTGGTTGATGGTAACAGCATGGCCATTTTCGTTTTGGAAGAAAAACGGCCCAATGACCGTTTTCGCACTAACGCCGCACCAAACTGTGACTTTTTCGTCATGAAGAGGCAATTCTTGAATCTCCTGAGGATTTTCAGTGGCGTAAATACGGCAATTTTGCTTATTTACGGTCCCATTAAATGTGAAATGGGCTTCATCGGACATGATAATTTTGTTTTTCAATTTTTCACAATTGACTTCTTCTGTTGAATGTAAATTTCAACTATTTCAGAGCGCTCGCGTGGCGTGTATTGTTCCATGGTAAAAATCTGCTTGGACTGACGCTTCAAACGCGGTATGTCATTAAGCGATCTGACATCTCTGTCAAAAGTTATGGCGTTGCCAGATGGGTCCGTCGAATATGGGCAACCCTGTACATTTTTCACACCATTTTTATATATATGTATATAAGATTATGGACACTGACACAATTACCCTTTAGATTTACACGTTACCCTTTAAAATTACAAGGGTAACGATTTTGATATAATTTTTTGTACAAAAATTAAAATGTGTATAATATCAATATGCATAATAAATGAAAAAGGAGTGTATTCTCTATAAGTTTATATTTTTTGTTTGATAAAATTGTTCTACCCAAAACTTTTAAGAATATTATCCTTGGAAAATTTTTCGAAAATTTGTAATGAATAGCAGGAATTCTGCCCTTTCATTTGCATATTGATGTTAGTCACATTTTAATTGGTGTAAAGAAATTAAATCAAAATTGTTATCGTTGTAATTTTAATAGTCCTGTGAAAAGAACAAACGATCGCGAAACTGGAAGATAGTACATTATTTTCCTACTAGTGCCCCATATTTTTAATTGTCCTTTCGTGGGATTAAATAAAATGTTTTTTTTTGTCTACATAAGTGTCCTTAATATGTCTTATGTCAGTGTATGTTCTGTAAAAAATTTTATCCTTGAAATTTTAAAAGTCCTGTAAAAACGACAAACGATCACGAAATACAAAATTGAGTATGCAGTTTTGTTAAATATGATCTATATTCACTTCATATAGTTTCACTTGTATATAGTTTCGTTTATGGGTGACAAAAAAGTTGACATTTGTCGCACGGTGTAATTAGCCCTATCCTGGGGTACAACAGTGCTTACCTTAATGATTGTTGTGTACGATTGGTTAATTATCATTGGATTTCTTTTAATAAATCTTCGAACATTAGAACGAAAGTCAAACATCATCGCTATCAGCAACGTCAACGTCTTCACTCTGCCTGGTTCGAGATGCTGAAGGCCTTCAATGATCATCGACTGCGTGGGTGAGTAAATGGTGTAATGAATGAAATCGATAGAGTAATGAAAACCCACAAGAATAAATAGGAAGGAATCCCATTTTTAAATAACTCATTGGCATGGAAATTATTTTTACCGTCATTATAAAAAACTTTATTTTTTTCAAAAATCTTCATGAAATCGAATATATATATAAAAATAGTTACTAAAATGTTTCCTCTATCACTTTCAATTTCAATATAAGTACAATTTCTATAATAATTCTCTAAACAACGCAATGAAAGTGTTTTATACTATAAAATATTTTGAAATTCAAATTTTAATAATATTTTTATACAAAATTCTCTTTAGAAATTATAAATTTTAATTAATAGCTTTATATTTTTTTCAATTATTCTTTAAATGTCCCGTATAAATTGATTTATTCTAAAGATGAATTGCTAAAGTAAAATTGCTTTCCTACAAAACGTATGTTTTCACTTCTCTTCTCTCCAGAGTTGTCAACATTAGACGCAACGGTGCTGATACAAGGTAATGGAAATATGTACCTGGCGTCAATATATCTGCCATTCGATTCGCCGACATTGCCAACTACGTCGGAATTACAACGTCTGGTGAGGGAATCCAAACACGCAAGTAATGAGTTATTTGCTGGTTGGGACGCAAATAGCTGGTTAGGGTAGTACTTACACCAATAAAAGGCGACACGCCCATATATTGTTCAGAAAATCTTATTGATGAGATCCATGAGTGGAGGGTTTCAGATGAACACTCCTATTCGGACCACAATAAGTTTCCGTAATAAGGCTAAGACCGACTGGACTAAATTCGGAAATCTACTTAGAAATCAATTGGGCCAGCCTACACGCGATTATATATGTACAGAAGACATTGATATCAATGTGAAGAAGATTACCTAGGCTCTTATCATTCGAAGATAGTTGCCCACTTCGAGAAAGGAAAGTGCGTCATCCATGAGAAACCCTGAATGACAGGACAAATTCGTTCGATTGGCAAGGATGTCCGCAGACTTTACAACGCAGCTCAACGTAAAAAACAATCAGTATTTTGGGACGAATATCACAAAAGACTCAAAGAATACAATAAAATAATTAGATCGGCGAAACGTAACTCCTAAAATGAAAAAGTTTCTATCAAAAACTCATGTCCAAACCGAAACACTGGTGGATGAAACGGGTAAAAGAATAGAAACTATAGAGGATACCGTTAGGCTCTTGATGCAAACTCTTTTTCCGACTGGTAATGCTGGACCTACAGAGGAACCAAATATGACTCACTGGCTTTACACGAGCGTGATTCGACCCTTAATAACCTACGCCTGTGTAGTGTGGTGGACATCAATAGACAAGAAGTGCAGCGTAATACCTTTGCAAAAAATTCATCATGTGTGCTGTTTAGGCATAAGCGGGGCATTCAGAACTGCACCAACAAGAGCGTTGGGGACTATACTGCACATCCAACCAACACACATCTGTGTAAAGTATGAGGCAGGCCTCACAGCAAGACGTCTAAAAGTGATATGTGAAAGGATAAATCGAGAAACAAGTCGTACCATCTGAAGATTTTAGAGTCTTTATGTGGTCACATTCAAACACCAGAAATCTCCGACCGCATTCCTGAAGTGCGGCTAACAGCTACCTGTGATTCGTTTGTGCCAGACAGACGCTTCTGGGAAAACGGAACACTGGCCCTTGTGCCAGTGGGAACAGCTGCTGCACGGATGGGTCCAAGCTAGGACGAAAGACGGGTCTGTGACTTTTTGTTGATGAACCAGAATTTGAAATTCACTTCCGCCTCCCTGACCATAACACGGTATTTCAAGCAGAAGTTCTAGCAATCACGGGTGTTGAAATCCAAATGGCTATTAAAGCAAACATATCGGAAAGGGCCGAATCCAGATCTGTGTTAGACTGTAAAAGAACGATAAATGATTACTCAGCCCATGCATGGTCTACTGGAAATGAACGGACAAACAGCTTGGCTTCAAAGGGCAGAGAACTTCGAGTAATAAACTTGGAAAATTTAAACCTTTCGAAGCCACGAATAACGAGTTGAAGCACTGGACAGTGATGGCTCACAAAACTGTGTGGAATAGCGCAACAGTAGGAGCAACTACAAAGATACTGTGGGGTGACCCAAATACAAGAAGTTTTCTGAAACTAAACAAGATCGAGATCAGTAAAATGATGAGTGTTCTAACGGGACACTCAACCGTACAAGCACATCTTCGTCGCATTGTTATAGCAGAAAACGACGAACGCAGGTCATGCAGGGAAAACATCGAAACGATGGAACATTTTTTGTGTCCCTGCCCGGCTGTCACATATGCAAGATCCCAATATTTCGGCTCCGACATATTACCAGACTTGACTCATCTCAGAGGATATGACTGGAAGATACTGAGAAAATTCGTATCTAGATCATAGAATAAGATCATAAATAAGGAGTGCGCAACAGGCCGAAGCACTGGATTAAGTGTATGTCCATGGACAGGAGACGTTTAAATGTCTTCTCTCTTCAACCTTTCCTAACCTAATGAAGACTTAATTTTTTTGTTTTTGAATAAAAGTGCCTGCACCCAAAGCAAAATGTTCATCCTATAGAAAAATATTTTTAAATTTTAGCGGTAGAAACTATGAGGCAAATGCACTTATTGAAACCAATACATTGTTGTATCGCAAGTGACAATCGAGCTACAAACAAAAAAGTTACGATAAAAATGATTTTGGGACGATTCCGTGGGCTCGAAAAAAATTGACATCCGCACGGGGCAAAATTGTCTTTTTTGATATGTTTTAATCGAAGAAAAATATATTTGAAACACAAATTTTTAAATATTAATTACTTCTGAGCAAATACATTTTATTTGAAAATTAATAAAATTTATTTGGAACGCATATATTACAACAAAATGTATTTGCAAACTAATTTTCTCAAATAAAATATGTGTTTATATACAAATAAAATTATCGTTTAGGAACCTGTCCAAATATATTTTGTTTAAAAACGTTGACAATTTTTTAAATTTTATTTCTACTTTTTAATTGATTTTAAGTTATATATAAAAAGTTATAATTAAAAATGAATTATGAAGCAATAAAATTCCTTTTAAAGCACACATTTTTAAATTATATTTATTCCAAGTCATCATTTGTTGGCAATCCACCTTGCATAATACATCATTTCGCAGGATTATACGATATCAATTATAATGGCTTTTTACGAACATTTGAAATTTCCGAAAAAATGAACGTTGAATTACTGAAAAACATAAAACGCGTCTTAAAGTTAAGACATTACTTTGTTTTCTGAATACTTAAATACAAATAAATATTTGTTCCGTAAATAATAGTCCCAAATAAAAAACATTAGGACGGAAACAACGATTTATTTAGAACAACATCTTTCCAAATATATAATTTTTGTGTGTGACAAATAGAGTGTGCCCTAAATATTTGTATATTTCAAGCAGAATATGTTTGGGACAATATACTACAGAAGCGATTTTTTTCAGCGTGCGAGCACTTTATTTTAAAGGCTAACCCGGTATTGTACGTACAGCTCTGTTAACATTGTTGTTCATTGTAGCTTTGTCTTCCAATGCTTTGTAAGTTTTTTGTTGTGCAGTTAGGTATTTTTTGTATGCTGGGCACCGCCTCCAATTTGCGGGGTCACCTGCTTCTCCACAGTTTACACAAAAAGGAGCAGAGGAATCGGATCTTATGCGCTTACATTCACTGGGTTTATGTTATGTGCACTGTTGCCAACTCTTGACGAACAAAAATGTTCAAATTGAGAAAATGAAAAGCCTTAAAATGGCTAAAATAAACAAAAAAGGCTAAAAATGGCTAAAAGTTGTACTCCAATTTTATTTCAGAAATTGAATTAAAATTGTTTATACAACGGATAGAATGTTATCTATTTCTATTAAATCAATTTCGTCGGCACCATTGTTCCCATACCATAAAAATATACCATATCATCTTGGTATATTTTTGCGGTACAACGTAATTGTAGCACAATTTGTCATGTCTAATTAGTCCATATCTTCATATCTGCATGTAAAAAATTTTCACGTTTATAAAAATGTACGGTATTATCTTATAGATAATATAGTATTTTGTGTATCAGTATTCATTCTGTTTCTTAGATTTGATTTAACGACGTTTGTTTGACTAAACACTCGCTCTACTTCAGCATTTGACCAATGCAACGACAACATTTTTATTGCTAATTCTGCTAACGACTCGAAATGATTATTTCCGCCACCGTCTTCGTATCTTAAAATTTCTGCCCAAAATTGTGTAGTATTGTCGACATTTTCCCATTTCACTAAATTGATCTTCTCATATAGATATTTTACTTATTCGATATTTCTTAACTTAAAGTGTACCAGAATTTCAACAATACTGCCCTTTTAAGCACGTAAAATTTTGTCGATGGAAAACATTTCTACTTTTTCCAATATTTTGCAATTTTCTGCAAACCTATAAGGCCAATATGAATCAGATCATACAATTATATATGATTTTTTTTATTGTTTATAAAATTATTTATATATAAATATTCATAAGATATAAATGCCTCAGCGCCGTTAGGCATTAGAGAGGCTAGTTGGCAAATAATACTAAATTATTTGTATAATTAAAAAATAATTCATTTAAATATCATAATAATTCATTTTATATACCAGAATATTCAACTCGTTGCTTAGTTGTCTCTGTACGACATAATGCTACTCTAAGTTGTTGGTTATTGCGAGTGTTAACTGCAACTTGATTTCGAGCAAATTGAATTGTGTGATGCCCTACATGATGTAGACATTTAAATACATATAAAAGAAGATGTTGTTTATAAGTACCGAATATTGGTAACATTGAAGGAAAAACCTTAGCTTCAGCTGATTAATTAATTTCATAATAATGTTGGTACAATTGGTTCATACTTCTTTTTCAGTGGTGTTGTTGAGTTGTAATTTTGTTATTTCTTTTTCAAAATCGTAGCTTAAATATACAGGCCTGTTCTGAAATCACTCGACGTTAAAGTGATTTCGTTTTCACAAAAAGGTGTTCTGTAGACAAAATTTTTGAGAATTTCGTGATTTTAAATCGGCCAGCTTTATGGTGGTGAAAGCATATCACTTGCCTATTTTGTCCAAGTATTCTGTTGTAAATATTAAATAAAAATATAACAAAGCATAGATTGATATGTTATTTTTTTTGTTATTTGTATTAAAATTGTATTTTTACAAGAGAAATAAACAATAAATTACAGAATTCTTAACACACAACTTTTTTGGTTCAACAACTGTTTGTTTGTTGTGTCATTCATCATGATTTTCATCCACTTTTTGGTTGTCAGCTGATTTAGATCTTCGAAAAACCTCAGTACTTGCCAGAATCCATATATGTTAAAGTAGGGTACAAATGAACTTATTTATCCAATAAAACGAATTGTTTCACATAATATTTAATCATTTTTAAAAAGTAAAATAAAAAATTTTCAATCTTTATATACTTTTGTTTGGTAAATTCAATGATATAAAAGCATAAAATACAAACAAATGACTACAATAGGTATTTTAAAACTGTGGTAACTTTGCGATTTTGTTTGTTGTTTATTTTGATGTTTCAGGGAATCTCAACGTTGTGATCACAGCCTTTCTCCAAAAAATGTAAGTACATATTATTGTTATAAACAAATAAACTAGTTAAGGTACTTATTAACTTATTTCTTTACAGGGGACTACATCAGAACAATGCCCAAATTGAAATTTTCATTAAATTCATGGAGCAACATCCTGATTTAGCCAGGGGCTTTGTGAAGGGTGATAGGGTGCGTGTAGAAAAATTATGGGAAGACCTAGGAAACCATCTGAATGCTTCGGGACCTCCAAAGAAGAGCGTTTAAAGCTGGAAAAAGGCAATGCAGTACAACAAGAAGTGAGTGCTAAATTAAATTTTGTAGGTATGGACAGACTGGAAACTGAATATTAAACAACGCTTGGCCCATAACAAAGTTGAATTGAATAAAACAGGAGGTGGGCGCTTCAACCAATTTATTATCTCGCCTAGTGGTTAGCAGGTGGCAATAATCAGTTGTTTGTATGCGTCGGTGGATGGTGTGGAAAATACAAAAACTTATGGTGCGCAAAAGAAACAAAAATCCCTTACCAATGAAAATTTTCCTGCAACATCTGCTGCTTCGCAAGCTACTTCTTCATTGACATCGCCTTCACGCCATGTAACGGAATTGAACGAGATTGGTTGCTTATCTACAGGTACAAATCAGTCTCTATTACAAATAAATCCAGATGAACGACTTCCATCAGCACAAACAAAGCCGACAACGCCAGTAAGAAGTCATAAAAGAAAGAGACATGTTGCGGATGTTGGGGATGTCATGCAAACAGCAGAACATTTTTCAAAAATGGCATCTCATTTGGAAAAAATTAAAGGAGAATTAAAGGAAAACAGAAGATATTTATACAGAAACATACCCTGAAGGATTCTGAAGTGATTTTTCAGGACGCCAATGGTTCTTTCTAAACATTTCTTGCGGAAGCGTGTCTTTGGTTAAATATGTGTTCTACAGTACCATGATTAGGGTTTTTATATGGCGTCATCAAATACCATACCCTGAATCTCCCAAGAGCCAAAAATTGCACCCACCTTCATCATACATTTGTGCGTAGTATCTTTTTGCATCACTCATATTCCAAACAAAGGAATCATGACATGACCCAGGTCTGGATGCATCTACGGCTAGAATCCGCATTTCATAATCGCAAATCTAAAAGAAAATAAATATTAATAGGTATTTATAACGTACAATCATAACATTTAGACAGTAATATCCATTTTTTTCCAAAATAAACAGAATGATCGGGCGGTGGTTTCATAATTCTAATGAGCGTTCCATCAACACATCCAATTACGCCAGGTATACCAAATGTTTGATAGAAATGCAATTTTGAGGCACTCTGTATATGTTGTTCCGATGGTATTCGTATCCAAGTTGGACACAATGCTTCTTCTAATGCTGGAATTACATTCCATAAAATCTTGCAGAATGTGGAGCGCCCAATACTCATGTTCACATACATAGTTAGCAATAACTTCTTGATACGACCCGACTGCTAAAGATCTTAGTACAGCTACTAACTGAATAATTTCCGGTATGGAACCCTTTGGTAAGCGTGGTGCTACTTACTCCAAAACCATCTTAAAAGCTCTTTTATTTAGCCGATAAAGACTGATGAACCTAAAAAAGCATTTGTATATTATTACATACTTCAATGTTAAAGCTGTTTACACTTACGTTGTTTCATTCATATCTAAAAGATTTGACAATTATAATTTTGTTATTGATAAACAAGTTAGTAGCATGTGTGTTTGTTTAAATCAGCTGTTTTGCAGCGATTTCGGAAATTCGAAATCACGGTGAAATACTTAAGATTTCGTGATTTGCAAGACAGCACAAAATCACCAACGTGATTTCAAAACGGTCCGTGTTTTGAAAACACTGTGATTACAGAACAGGCCTGATAAATCATATTTTACAAACTGTTCAAAGTCATTTTGCAGAATAGCTACATCAACGTCAGTAGAAATTATTTTTGTTTGTAGTGAGGTTATTGTCAACACCAAGTCTTTCAATAATTTTCGAGTTTGAATTCTTGCATTGGAAACTTTTGTTAACTCTTTGCATATCTTATAGTACAGTATTTAGAAATAGTAAATACAGATGAATTATATGAATTATAGAAATAGTAAACACAGATGAATTGTGTCATTGCTGTACATTTGACTAAGGATTTTAGCTTTATGGCATTTTTCTTTTCCTGCAGCCAAAGTAAAATGGAGTTTCAACTTGATCGACTGTTCGAGAATTTTGCTGACATTCCCTTCTATCGAAAGCCATCGTGTGTTGCTTACTTTAGGTATTTTAAAATGATCCTTTCGCACATAACATATTTTGATAATCGAATGCTAATCGATATTTTGAGCGTCAGAGTACGATATACATCGAATTTGAACATATTGTAGTCATCTATATGCTGAAATTAGTGTTTAGAAGATATTGGACGCTTTCACTCATGGTTGAATGTGGTCATTAATATGCCCTTAGACTAAAAACCAATTTTGCCAGCTGAACTAGGAAAAATGGCAAACCTAATTTGGAACTTTTCTGGCAAAACGAAATTGAAAAAGGCCAGATCTAGCCGGAATATGTCTAAATTGGCAACACTGGTTATGTGTCACATTTGACACAGTTGTACGATGAGTTGCAATTTTTTGCAGTATGTCCCCACCTTTGACACTGGATTTCGCCATCTTTTCTTGGGCTTCTCCCAAGATATTGTCTGATTAAATAAGCCGTGTGGGTTGTAAGTGTAGATCGCTTTCACCAAGTAGTGGTTTTACTTAAAAAAAAACTCCCCTAGGTTAGGTTAAGTTAGGGGCCCATTGGTGTATGGTTTGCAGTCAGAGGTAATCAACTGTATTTGTACGGAGCCTTGCAGATACCTGGGAGCCTCAGCAAGTTAAAGGTGTTGTGCCACCCAGTCCTTGTCACAGTACCGGGGGATATGCTGTGGTGGACATCTTTCTCCCCTACAGCAGTGGTTGTAATTAAAACAATCTCCCCTAACTCATGTGTTGTTATAGCAGCTTGGACACGCTGAGTTGATAATCTTTAAGTCTATTTCTATTACAGACTTCGTTCCGGCATATCGATACCTCCATTCTAAACTATGCTAGGTGCAAAAAAGTAGTTTTTCAGGAGAGGCGATCAAACTTTGATGATTTTTTTAAATTTGTGTGAATTTTGTAATGGAAATCGAATGAGCTGTACTGTTTTGTGAATAACTTTTGATTGGGTTGAGGGATAAACACCAAATTTTGACGGAATAGTTTGGAATATTTATAAGTTAAAAATGCAATCTCCCTAAAAACATGCTAAGTCGACTTAGCATGTCTTAGAATTAAGGTATCGATATATCCGATTATAGCGGTATTATTCTCCACTAAAAGCGCTGCATTTCTCTTAATAGTCGTCATGGTGTTATATTTATTTTTCCCTGTTGACTTGGGTGATCAGATGTTGTTGTAGTGGTAGTGTGACCGGTGAGTTATTTTTAACTGCAGAAACTCGAATTATGATGAAAACATGAAATGCTGATGTTAAATGTTTCCAGTGCCCTGGCTGGGAATTAAACCCAACACCTTAGGAATCCAAGTCTAATGCACTAACCACTGAGCTACAGAAGGCCACGCAGGTGTCACCATAGCCTGTGTTTTGACGACTGCCTTTGCTGATACCTGGACGCCTCTACAACGACTCAGTCCTTGTCACGTTTTTGGCGCCTATATGAAACCCTTTAAACTAACAAAAACGGACACACTTCAACAACAAACCGATACGACTACGAATACAAGAACTGATAGCGACACAACTACAAAAAAGGGCGACGAATACGACAAATACACGAGGATCTAAACCTTGGAAACAAGCCAAATGATCCAAAGACCTCTTCTAAGGCGGCAGCATTGCCTGGCACTTCGGTTCCTATGGTAAGCATACCCGCCCTTCAAAGAGGAAATTTAATGATCGGCGCATGGCTCTCGGGATCATTGAGAGACCTGAGAAAGCCGATCCTGCATCTCCGACCAACAAGCAGAGAGAGTCCCTGAAGTGGGCACGGAGTATTTCTGAGGAACATGAACATACCGCATCAACTTCCATATGTTGTCAAGAAAGAGGACATCCCGTCTCGGCCCAAGGCACATTCATGGATTCCGGCTGTACCAGCCGATGTGGATCCGTGACTAGGTTAGGTTGAGAAGAGGAGGCGGTGAAATTCCGCCTCATGTCCTTGGACATACACGTAAGCCAGTATTCGGCCTGTTGTGCGCTCTAATTGTTATTATTGTGAAAGGTCATTGGAAAGTTATTTTAGGAACTCTGTACTGTCGACATAGTCCTTAATCTTCTTCCAGTCTACTCCCCTATGTTGGGTCATGTCTGGTATAGTATCATTTCCTAAGAAACGTGATCTATTGTTCGCGAATGCTGGGCAATGGCAGAGGAAATGTTCCAACGTTTCGTCATCCTCCCCGCATGCCCTGCATATGCTGTCATCTACAACTCCGTGACTAAGATGCTGAAGGTTTGCAATCCCGGGCTTCCAGTGGCAACTGGAAGATCGGTCGATTGAATGAGGCGGATGGGCTTCGGAGGCTTGCAGTATTTATACTGAAAGCCGAGTCTCTACCCCACCTCGTCAATTCCGATGGCATGGTTTCATATGGATTCAGTAAAATCCGACATAAGGAGGAGACCATGCCTCAAGCAGAGGCTGACCTTGTCTAATGCAGGAACCATTGTTGAATGGAAATATAGTTTATGGGATTAGGACGCCAGGGTTTAAGCTGTTTCCTGTTTCCTAACGGTGGTCCGAATGTGTCCGAGTGTTCATCCGAAACCCTTCACTCATGGATCGCATCAATATTCTGAACTTATCTTTATATTCAATACTTCTTCCCTAATTTTGTTAACAAAGGTTGTCTTGTTTCCTATTTTAAGAGTTAGGGTCGTTTGTATTAAAAATTCTATAAGGGCGTGTCCCCTGTTATTGGTGTTAGTACTACCACAAGCGATATGATGCGAGTTGGCGTCACAACCAGCTAATAACTCATTACTTGTGTGTTTGGAATCCCTCACCAGACGTTGTTATTCCGACGTAGGTGTCATCGGCGCATCGAATGGCAGATATATTGACGCCAGGTACATATTTCCATTACTTTGCCTCAGCACCCTTGCGTACGATGTTGACAACTCTGGAGAGAAAAGAAAACATAAGTTTTTATGGCACAAAATACAAGTCCTTGGACAAGTGCCTGTGCTAACGTAGAAAAGTTTATAGTTCACATGGTTTAATCCAGTAACCTTGTTGCAAGTTGTCCATGGTTCCAGCATTAATATGAACTCTGCCTTTATTTATGATATCAGAGCATTGGGTGCTGTCTCGCTCCGGTGGAGGTTTATCTGGATGACCCCCAATCATTGTCTTGTTGGCAATCCCTCATTTTTTGGTAGTGGGTCATTCTACTCATTTCGTTCACTACCTATTACACCATCTTCCAGTAGACTTTTGTGGGAGGCGGCTTTATTTTTTATAGCTCCCTCATTGTTTTGAATCGTTGTTTCATCACCACCTTTGCTGGAAACTTCCTGCTAAAGTGGCGGTACTATTGGTAAACTGGGGGTGTTATTGACTACTTCCACATCAATTTTGGCAGTGTCTTACTTGTCTCCATCCGTTGACTGCCAGTGTTTGCCTCTTCAGACAGTATATTTGGACTCGATTCATCTGTTCTGCCAATCGGGACTTTTCCAATTTTGAAAAAAACTGTCCAGATCAAGAAGTTCGCCATGCCCTTCGCCAACACAAGATTGTTCTTGGATTCCGGGTCTATGCCCAACACGAGGAGAGCATCCTCGTTATCATCTCGCCTTCTGTAGAAAGGACTTTCCCACTTTTTCACGGAAAGTTTTGAATTCTGTTTGCGGGGACATCGCTTGACATATAGAGTCGTTTTTACGAGTTCAGGAATGTCGCTTTTCCTCGCCAATTTCAGATCCCCTCCCAAGGTGAGGGGAAGCTATCCACAAGTTTCACGAGGACTCCAGCGCAGCGTTGTGATGCAGCCTTAGCATCAAAACACCCCTCTCAAACTTGCAACTCATTACTTCGATTGGTGGTCCATACTTAGATTCGAGGACGTACCCCGCTACCCTTGTATAGACGAAATCTTCGAAGTTATTTTTTTTGTCTTCGGGGATTCTGCCAGATGCACTACTGCTATTAATTATGGCATAGCATAGATCGTCTCGGAAATGTTGTTTAGCTATTTTCGAATAAGATGGTGTATTCTTGTCTTTCTTAATGGCCAATTGATTTTTCCTTCTTCTCCGAATTGCTGGAAGACTGCGTGTCCCTTTTCTTCTTAGTTACTTTCACAGCGCTATGTTCTTCGGGAGTTCTGACACTTTTAGCGGACTCCTTGTATGTTTTGGAGCCAAAATTGTCAGATTCATCCCGTAATAGCTTCTGTCGGCTCAAGTTATTCAGTGTCCTTCTTTGTGTCCCTGACAGTCTCTTTGAGTTAGCAACAATAGTGATATTGTTTTCATTTGATGATTCAGAGTTCCCACTGGCTTTTAAAGGCTAGGGTTGCTTAGCGCCCCACCTGGGTTCTGCTTCATCTGTCTTATCTTTTGTTTTGCCTGCGACTGGATGGGCTCATGTTTTGTTTTCGACTACGGGATCCAAGGCACCAAAGCTCGTAAAAGTTGCATGCTCACGAATGTTCGATAACGATGATACATAATTCGTGATAGAATCAACGCTTGTCGTCGGCATTGCGTTTTGCCTCCTCTGCGCCGTATTCTCCTTTCTTTTCTGGTTTAATCATACATTTTTTTGGGGAGACACCCCCATTGCTAGTATTAGCCCGTAATAGGTACGTCGATATAGGCCTTCCAGACTAAGCTCAGAAATATCTGTCCAGAGACCGAAGCATGCAATTCAGCATACGCTTTAAAAAGAACAAACCACGTGGCAGCGTAGGTACTGCGTAACAGGTTAAAAACTATTCGCTCTGATATAACACGTCCGTTCGCTACGACTGGCGGCGACTGATTTAGTTTTCCATAATTTTTTTATAATTTTCTATATTTAGTTCATTCCATATCAAACCGAACGATTTTCGTAAAATGCGATTTTTCCCTGACATATTCTACTGTTAAAAATATTTTACACGTATTTTTTTTCGTAAGATGTGACCAATTGAAAATTGCGAAAATCAAGAAAAAAATTTGCCAAGGTAAGAATTGTGTAATGAGAAATCGCGTGGGCAGAATATTTTTATTTATTTTCATTTAATCAAACCGAGACCACAGTGGCTATATGTTGATAGATATACAATACATTAGTTTAAAACAATAAATTATTAACAATTAATTATTTGTTTTTTTCCAACAATTAATGATTGGAAGAAATTGTGCGTTAGGACTTATGACCCTAACGCACATTTTTTAAACACTAATACTAAAAGACAATTTGATATAGAAAATTAAATGGTGAAAAGTAATTGTAAGTAACAAACGAAATGTTAAAAACTATATCTTACAGGTGTTGCTCATGAAAGTAATCCAATAATTTATTTTTAAATGTCTGAGGACAGATAGAAAAATTTGTGGTGTTAGGAGGTAACGAGTTCCATAATCTTGCAACACGGAACTGACATTAATTTTTAACATGGAATTTGGCTGGTATTTAAATGGAAATTGTATAAAATAATTGTTATATAATTAGTTTTACATATCATATAGTTTGTATGCTCACTTATTTGCTGCAATTTGTAAATTTTATTCCCACTGAATTTTTCATATATCCAAATAAAGTTCATTGCACGATCTAAAATTAAAATAATCTAAAGAGAAATCAAACGGAAAAGTATAAAAATAAATTTTATCATGTCACAGTAACAAAATGTTGAAAATAAGAGATATATTTAAATCTTTGACATGTAATACTTACATTGAAATATTTGGTACAATGGGTCACTCTTCTACGACACAAATACTCATAATAGATCCATTCAAAAATTGCTTTTAAAAATATTTTTATATAATATATTATTAATTATTTGGACTGTGTGTTTTGAAAGTAACGTCAGCGACATTTTTACATATAAATGGAGTTAGGGATGGACACGGCATCAGATTAGCCGCATATAATTTTATCAAAAATAATTTTCTCAAAAAAGTCAAACGTGACATAGATTTTTTTGTGCAAACAAAACTACAAAAACATTTTTTTTAAGTACGGTGAATATTTAAAATATTAAAAAACCGTGGATTGTTTTGCAGAACATATGATTATTATTAAAATATTGTTAATATACTACAATTTTATGCACTTTTGATTATTATTCAGCTTAATTAAAATGCAACTTCGTGTTAAAAATACATATAACTGCAACAAAAATTAAAAAAAGATTTTTCATTTAAAATTGAATTGTATCTACACTTTTTTTTCATAAACAATTATTTAAATAAAAATTAATGGTATTTTCTTTTGTGCTAAAAAATGGTAAATTGTTTCTGCCTTTCGCCCTAAAACGATTTTTTGATTTCGTTTATGAGAAAATACTGCAATGCGAAAGGGGTTTAAAATGCTGCTCTCTGTGAGGTTCCACAAATAATTTTGCTACTTGTTCTGAAAAACTGAAAGGAGTGAGTTGACATTTTTTCTATCGAAAATGGGGAGGAAAAGACTTTTCTTTTTGGATTTTAGTCAGTAGAAATAAAATAGCTTTCAAACCGAACAGTCACATAAAATTAGATACAGAAATTAAAAAAAAAAAGGAAGAACATTTTATTTCGAGAAGTCAAACAAGAATTCTCCGCTGTTCTTTGCTATTCTATAATGGACAAGGTCATAAAAAGAAGCTGATTGTGAAATACAATGTGCTAAGTCCACTAAAATTGTATGCAATTATGGCAAGAGGATTATAATTTTTGTAAAGAAGCCTCAATTAATAAACCAAAGGAACAATTTTATGGAGAAATAAGCCATATGGCTGATCTTGGCCAAATCAAAACGCAAATAAATTTGTCGGAAGTGACTACTCAAGTGAACATGCAGATCAATCACATTTCGGGTTAAGACGACAATCTCATTTTGGATTAAAGTTATGAACTTACGTCGCCCATTCAACTTTCAAAAGAAAATCGCATTCATTGTAATTCAAAAACCAAGATAAATCGATAATCACTCTTAAATTTGAGATCCAGACTGACCAATCATGATGAATATGAATTCTAACGCTAATTTTGGCAACACACGTTAATCTTACGCCTAAGTATATGTAGTTTTCTTAATCCACACAACATTCAGATATATACTTATAATTCCTTTCAAATAACAATCTGGGAAGTCAACAAGCGCTTGTCGGCAGAATCTCCAGTTATTTTATAAATAAGTGAGTACTAAATGAAATTTATACATATGTAAGTCGCCACTTTGGACATAACATATTAATTTTTTTTTAATTAATATTAATAATGGATCTTGTAATCCAATAACTTTGACTTTAGTATTAACTTTATTACACTTGTTTATTACTATATTAATAATATTTATTACAATATTAATTTAATACATATAATTAATTTTAATAATATGTATTACTAAATATATCTTTATTTGTACTACGAAATTGAAGGCATAATCTTGTAAGGAGGTATGTGGGCTGACAAAAAGTGTAGTCGGCAAGGTTGGGCGGGATACCGGCTAAGGAGTGAAATTAACACCAGATTGCTCTAAGTGACCGTAGATCCTTTTCTTTACAAATAGTGAACAATTCGTCGATTCATCCCTAATTATTACTACCTAAAATCTTAAACATTCTGTAGTCGACCTTGACATATTCCTTCTTGCAAGAACACCTCCCATTAGCCCTGAGCACGGTCGGAACAATAGGTAGCACTGGACAGGAAGGGATAGTGTCTGTGTTGAAGCGGGTCGTTACATAATTTTAAAGGCGCCCAACGTGGGGCAATATCAGTAGATTATTTTTGAGTTTCGTATAAATACCATCTACACATTTGATGTGTTATTTGAGGTGAGTGACACATCAACATATTATTTGTAAGCTGATATTTTCCGAAATTTTAATGAAATTGATGCATTGTTAAATTGCACTATTCTCTTGGCTTTGCTTTACTTGTTTTTCGAAGTGTTTTTTTTTTTTGCTTAATACCAGAATCGACACCGAGAACAAATATTGCATTGTGGATTTGTTTTAGTGAGAGTAACTAAACTGCTTCGAGATTTCTGATCTTGGCTTATTGTCGAGATTTTACTCGTAGTTTATTGCTCTAGATAGTGAATATTTTGCTTAGTAATTCACGAGTTGGAACGTTGTTTGATCGAGATTTAATTATTGGAATTTTCTGGTTACTAACTCTTAAATAACATTCAACTGGAACATATTTTATAAAAAAAGAATATTGTAAAAGAATATTGTAAAGAAAAGGATAAATTATAAATACCTTCTTTGTGATTATTGCCTTCAAAAGTAGTAGCCACTTCTAATACATTGTAAAAATTTGCGCGATATTTATCATACCTTTGATGGTTCATTAATTGGTGGTTTTCACAACAAAAATATAAAATTTACTTTAAAAAAAATGCCTTTAACAAGAAGCAATGAGAATTTGAATGTATTGAGTACAGAAGAGCGGAGAAATTGTAGTTTTACCATAAGTATGGAAGAGTCTAATGTTGAAAACGATAGGGCAGGGAACAGAATGGTTACTAGATCTCAGACAAGAGGAGATTATAACAGAGGTCAGGTCGAACAGGCTCCTTCTGATGAAAGATTTAGATCGATGATGAGTGAATCGTTAAGTAGTTTCCGAGAGGAAACTACTTAACGATTCAATCGATGTGGACATTGGTAGAAATCGAAACACACCCAGGAGGGATACGCCAATGGACGCATTAGGAGTGTCTGTTCCTCACGATGAATCGTTAAACGCAGAAAAGGTACTGAACATTATTAGGAATTGGAGATTGAAGTTTTCTGGACATTCGAGTAGTATGACAGTAGACGACTTTATCTACCGCGTTACAGTATTAACGACGAATAACTTGAGAGGTGATTTCAATCTACTTTGTAGCCATGTGAGTAGTCTCTTTGAAGGCAAAGCGCTCGACTGGTATTGGAGGTATCATAGAAACCATGACAATATATCATGGGATTCCTTGGAGCTAGCACTTCTTAGTCAATACAAGGATGACTATAGCGACTTCGATAGACTTGACGATATCAGAAAAAGGAGACAGAAAGCAAACGAGGAAATTTCCGAATTCTTGCACGTTATCACGACCATGACTGACAGATTAAAGAATCCATTACGGGATGCGGAGCTCTGTGAGATTGTTTTGAGGAATTTGAGACCAGAAATAAGACACGAACTCTTGCACCTTGAAATAATGGACATATCTCAACTTCGGAAAGAGGTGAGAAAACATGAGAAATTCATGAAGGAAATACAGGCCAAGGATACTAGAACAGGCAAACTCAGGATCGCAGAGATAGAGAACGCAACGGATATAAGTGAACTGGCAAATGCGAAAGAGCCGGATGAGATTTGTGGTGTGCGTGCCGTAAAATGCTGGAACTGTGACAAGATTGGTCACACATTTTTTGATTGCCTGGAACACAGAAAATTATTTTGCTATGGGTGTGGACTGGTTGATACGTACAAGCCAACATGCCCAAACTGTTCGAAGAGACCTCAGGGAAACGCCATGGCGAATGTCCGTTGGAAGTAAACCGAAATCCGAGACAAAAGAGACTGAACTAACTGAACTACGACCTTATGATACATATGATGATAATACACTTCAGCGTCCGGTACACCTCCGAATCGCTGAATATCTTCAAGGCGAGAGGACACAGGTTGCGGGAGTGTGTAGGAAGGAATCAAGATCTACTAGACGATTAAGGAACTATTATGGACGTACTCGTTTATATAGAAATTACTCGATAGCTTCGATTATAAATAAGGATTTAGACAACAGGCCTTACATAATACTTGAGATAGACCAGAATTCTTATTTTGCATTATTGGATAGCGGAGCTAATAAAAGTGTTATAGGTGGGCAATTGGCGGATGTTGTTCAAAGGAAAGATACATTTCGTAAATGCCGCGGTAATGTGAAAACAGCGGACGGGCAAAAGCAGTGTGTTTTAGGTTTGATCACAATGAGTGTATCTTATCAGAATAAATGTTTGCCATTCGAATTTCTAGTGGTACCATCTATACAACAAGATTTAATATGCGGATATGATTTTTGGGAATGTTTTGGACTCAGCATTAAATTGCCATGTATAGAGGAAATTGTCACAAGTGAAATAGATTCGGATAGAATAGAGTTAACAGCTGAAGAACGGGTTAAGCTGAATTCAGTGATAGCGGCATTTCTTTATCAATTTACCAGGATGCCTTTCGGGCTATGTAATGCTCCACAAACTCTTTGTCGTCTTATGGATATGGTAATTCCATACCAACTTAAGACTAACGTATTTGTCTATTTAGATGATTTACTGATAGTTTCACAGAACCTGGAGGAACATTTCCGTCACTTGTTGGAGGTGGCTATACAACTCCGGAAAGCAGGGCTTACTATCAAAGTCGGAAAAAGTAGTTTTGCCTTAAAGAGTGTGAAATATGTAGGTTACGTGGTAGGAAATGGTACTTTACAAGTTGATGATGAGAAAATAAAATCCATAAGAGAGTTACCGGCTCCTAAAAATTTAAGGCAATTACGAAGATTTTTAGGTATGACGGGATGGTACCGCCGCTTTATCCAGGACTACTCGACTTTGACTTATCCATTGACTGAACTCCTAGCTAAGAAAAGGATATTTACGTGGAATGAGCAGGCTCAAGCTGCTTTCGAGCTTTTAAAAGACAGACTTACTTCAGGGCCGTTACTAATACACCCGGACTACGAGAAGACATTTATATTACAATGCGATGCGAGCACGTATGGTATTGGGGCGGTACTGGCACAGGAGGATGGCGAAGGCATTGAGAGACCGATTGCGTATATGTCTCATAAACTGAATAAGAGCCAGAGATACTATACGATAACCGAACTTGAGTGTCTAGCCGTTGTAATGGCGGTTGTAAAATTTAGACCCTATATCGAAGGCTTTCAATTTCGGGTAATTACAGACCACGCGAGTCTAAAGTGGTTGATGAGTCAAAAGGACCTGTCAGGGCGACTGGCAAGATGGGCATTAAAGTTACAGGGATTTGATTTCACTATAGAACACCGTAGAGGAAAAGATAATGTGGTGCCCGATGTTTTATCCCGCATTCATGAGGATGAGAATGGGATATATTCTATAGAACTTGAGGTGTTATCAGCAATCGATTTAAGTTCAGAAGAGTTCGATTCTCCTGAGTATGTCAAGTTAAGGGAGAAATGTGGGAAGTGTAACATGCCTGATTTCAAGGTATTGGACAAATTTGTTTATAAACGTACAGAATTTTCCGAAGGGAAACAGGACGAATCTAGTTTGTGGAAATTATGGGTTCCAGAATTATTAAGAAATCAGGTAATGTACTCAGCTCATAATGTTCCAGGTTCTGCACATGGAGGAATAGCGAGAACTTTAGAGAGAATAAAGCGATACTTCTTTTGGCCCAGATTAGTATTGGATGTCAGAGAATACTGTGGATTGTGCAAGACATCGAAGACACCGACTGCGACATTACGACCTCCAATGGGGCAAATAGTGGAGACGGAAAGACCTTTCCAACGTTTGTATATAGATTTAATAGGCCCACTCCCTAGAACGAAATCCGGTCATATCGGTATATTGATAATTTTAGACCATTTTTCTAAATTTACATTTCTGCTACCTTTGAGAAAATTTGTGACAAAGCCTATCCTCGAGTATCTTAGAAAGGAATTTTTTGACTGTTTTTGGGTCCCTGAGATATTAGTAACTGACAATGGTTCGCAATTCAGAAGCAAAGAGTTCGAAAAATTTCTTGTTAAGTATGGGGTTCGACATATATTAACTGCAGTATATAGCCCTCAGGCAAATGCGAGCGAACGGGTGAATCGTGTTATCAATGAGGCTCTACGCTCATATGTTCGTACAGATCATAGGAACTGGGATGCATATTTAAGTGCTATTAATTGTTCTTTACGAAATAGCAAACACCAAAGTATTGGGAGGACTCAGTATCAGGTGGTATTTGGACAATCAATGGTAACACATGGTGACGATTACAAAATTCTGCAACAACTGAATTTGCTTGCGGAAACGGACACGGCCATTGAAAGACAAGATCAATTTACAATATTGAGAAATTCAATCAGACATTTTGTAAAAAAGGCCTATGACAAAATTCAGCGTGTATATAACTTAAGATCGCGCGTGAAACAATACGAGGTCGGTCAGGAAGTTATTCGAAGAAATTTTGTACAAAGCTCAAAGGTTGGGAACTTTAATGCGAAATTAGCTCCAGTAGGGAAGAAAGCCAAGGTCTTGCGTAAAGTAGGACGGGTATACTACGACCTAGAGGACATTGATGGCGTAGGTATAGGCATATACCACGCTAAGGATATATGGACTTGAACAACATTTCCTGAAGGGGGAAGTAAATTTTTTTTTTTTTTTCTATTTTTTTTTTTTGAAGGACTGTGGTATAGGTTTGTGATGTTCCACAAATAATTTTGCTACTTGTTCTGAAAAACTGAAACGAGTGAGTTGACATTTTTTTCTATCGAAAATGGGGAGGAAAAGACTTTTCTTTTTGGATTTTAGTCAGTAGAAATAAAATAGCTTTCAAACCGAACAGTCACATAAAATTAGATACAGAAATTTAAAAAAAAAAGGAAGAACATTTTATTTCGAGAAGTCAAACAAGAATTCTCCGCTGTTGCTATTCTATAATGGACAAGGTCATAAAAATAAGCTGATTGTGAAATACAATGTGCTAAGTCCACTAAAATTTTATGCAATTATGGCAAGAGGATTATAATTTTTGTAAAGAAGCCTCAATTAATAAACCAAAGGAACAATTTTATGGAGAAATAAGCCATATGGCTGATATGGCAAATCAAAACGCAAATAAATTTGTCGGAAGTGACTACTCAAGTGAACATGCAGATCAATCACATTTCGGGTTAAGACGACAATCTCATTTTGGATTAAAGTTATGAACTTACGTCGCCCATTCAACTTTCAAAAGAAAATCGCATTCATTGTAATTCGAAAACCAAGATAAATCGATAATCACTCTTAGATTTGAGATCCAGACTGACCAATCATGATGAATATGAATTCTAACGCTAATTTTGGCTACACACGTTAATCTTACGCCTAAGTATTTGTAGTTTTCTTAATCCACACAACATTCAGATATATACTTATAATTCCTTTCAAATACCAATCTGGGAAGTCAACAAGCGCTTGTCGGCAGAATCTCCAGTTATTTTATAAATAAGTGAGTACTAAATGAAATTTATACATATGTAAGTCGCCACTTTGGACATAACATATTCATTTTTTTTAATTAATATTAATAATGGATCTTGTAATCCAATAACTTTGACTTTAGTATTAACTTTATTACACTTGTTTATTACTATATTAATAATATTTATTACAATATTAATTTAATACATATAATTAATTTTAATAATATGTATTACTAAATATATCTTTATTTGTACTACGAAATTGAAGGCATAATCTTGTAAGGAGGTATGTGGGCTGACAAAAAGTGTAGTCGGCAAGGTTGGGCGGGATACCGGCTAAGGAGTGAAATTAACACCAGATTGCTCTAAGTGACCGTAGATCCTTTTCTTTACAAATAGTGAACAATGCGTCGATTCATCCCTAATTATTGCTACCTAAAATCTTAAACATTCTGTAGTCGACCTTGACATATTCCTTCTTGCAAGAACACCCCCCATTAGCCCTGAGCACGGTCGGAACAATAGGTAGCACTGGACAGGAAGGGATAGTGTCTGTGTTGAAGCGGGTCGTTACATCTCTGACAGGGCACCATATTTTTTTAGAAAAGGAAACATCATAATATTATACTATTCCATGAGGTTGCTTATTAAAGATCATTCTTAGGTAGGTTATGCATATTTATCTTATGTAAGAACATTTTATTAAAAGCGGAAAACAATCCACCAGGAACATTTCCTAAGTTACTTCAAATGATTCACTGACGTATTTAATTTAAAAAGTTTGTTTGAATATGGCTTAATTACATTTACCATTGAAAAAAACGAGTTAATAGAACTTAAACGCGAACAATTTTACACCATACAATTTTACACCACCATGAAGTCTTGCGATGAGCTGAATATAAATATTTAAATTCTATTATTCACACAGATTTTCAAAAGAAAAGAAAAGATGCGATGAATTGGAATATTTATTAATTAAAAATTAGCTCTGTAAAACAGAAACTAATGCTGCTTATAACATTCTTAACTCTGCTGTTAGATTAGCAAATAGGTACGAATCCTAGATTAAGATACTATTTGGTCCATATTACATTTTTCATACAAAATAAATTTTTAACCCAATAATTTATATTTATTTTTATTCAAAACATGGCGATAAGAGAGCAGCTTATTTACAAATTATTTTTAAGCAAAAAAGGCTTATTAATTTGATTTCAGTAAAACAATAATATCCCTTGGACCAAATTATAAGGTAATACATATTACCGTTCATAAAGGAAACGATGCAATGTAACTAATGTAACAGCAGGATTAACTATAAAGTATGAGTATAACACGAAATCGAAAAAAATTAAATTGTATTTTCGTTTGCTTCTGTATTTCGTTTGTGTGTATTTAAATTAAAATTCGAAAAAGTCAAAAGTTTTAACTCTTTTTTAAATAAAATATATAAAATATATATATCTTTTATCTTCAAATATTTCGCGATATAATATTAAAATTGTTCTGAAAATAAATCAAATAGAATGATTAAAGAAAATACAAATAAATTTCATCATATCACGATAGGAAAACGCTGAAAACTAAGAGAAATATTTCAATCGTTCATATATGTATAATACTTACGTTGAAATATTTGGTAGAATTTGTCACTTTTCTACGACAGAAATGCTTCTAAAAGACCCATTCTAAAATTGTTTTACTAAAAAATAAAAATATAGTTGTATAACATAGTATTAATAACAAGTTTCTATATTGCCAGAAATAATTTTACATTTCTGCTTTATGCGCTGTTAACAGTAGTTTTTAATAAATATATAATTTCCAATTAAAATGTGTTTTGTTAATTTTGTAATTACCAATAGGTTGTTTATTTCAGGACTATATGTTATATTTCACTCATCTAAACATTTTCCTATTGTCTCTTCCAGTATTACAAATCCTATTACCCGCACTTTTATTGTCCATTTTTTAATGTTCGCTTAAATCTCTTCACAGGACTTTCTAACAAGATCACTTCAAAAATGTATGTACTCGTACATCACCATAAATAACATACAGCAAAAATAACTACGATGCACGCACTCCCTTATAATCGAGATCGATGGAGACGCCGACGGCATAACCACATACATTCGCACATGTACACGAATCCTCGTGATTCACAACTGCCGTTATTTTTAGTTTCAGTTCTTGTTGTTGCTATGGTATGGTGCCAAGCAACATGCACGTATACTTACATATTCACCGCAATTTCATTTTTTTACAATCCGCGTCTCAAAACACAACCACTTTCCTCCATCGCTTCCAAGTAACTGATTTGAAAGAAAACGAACAACAGAATATTCTCTATACTCAGGAGCTCTTCTAACATTCCATAACAATTATTTATCCACACTAGACCGTTTATAGCACATGATGCAAAAAGTGAAAGTTGCTGCGATCTTTGATTTCCGAACCGAAAAAGTTTCCATTTGGCCTACAAGACTTCCATAAAAATTTTTGTGCCGATCGGATAACCCTAGGGTCTGCCCAAAGTCCATTCAAAATTTAGAACACACTTTATAGGGGAAATATTTTTTTTATTCAAAAATCGTATGTTTAAATAAGTAAAATTGCATTTCTTTGTATTATTAATTAATAAATAGTTTTTAAATATTAAGATCGGTGAAAAAAAAACAAAAAATACAATTAATTCAATATTATATTAGATCTGACTTGTTATGTGAAGGACATTTTCTACGATATTCTCCAATGCACTGTAATATAAATTGATTTTGTTCTTCGTCTTTCGTAAGTATTCTGTTGTAATCATTCATAAATTGTACACCGCGTTCAGCAGTGTCGTTAACAACAAACAGATTACGACAAACATCGAGAGTATCTTGATAATCTTCCCAAATAGATGGGTCATGCTTTAAAAATTCAGTATTCAATCCAAAAGCACCGAAAAAATGTTTGGTTTTGTATGAGACGAAATCGCTCAAATTATTACACAGCAATAGTTTCGGGTCGGAGAATTTTCGATCGTTTTCCAGATTTACGACGGGCTCTGTTGATTGCAGATGCCTAACCATTTTTCGTTTCTCTTCGAGTGAAACATCCGAATCGAAAAATGCCAAAGCCATTGATTCTAGGGCCAAATACCACAAATGATTTTTCCATTTCTTCAAAACCGCTTCAGACACATCTTGTCTTTCAACAAGTGTATATCTTGATTTGGTGCTCGTATGGCATTTTGCATGTAAACCACGCCCGCTGGACTCTCGTTTTGTCAATGCAAACTGCTCTAGAAATAGGTATATTTTTAAGGCACAAATGTCTTTTCCCATGAACCTTGCGTGGGATCTATTACAATTAACATTATTGTTAATTGTAATAGTTCCTTGTAATCAGCTCGGATTTGTGTTTCATTTAGCTGTTTAATGCAGAATTTCTTAATGACTTCGCAGTCAGCACTACTTATTTTTGAGCGTACAGTTGGATCTTCTAGTCCGTTTTTAAACGATTTGTGGTCGAGACTAACCCAAACAAAACGATTAAAAATAGGCACTTCAGGACCACAAGTCGCCGAAGTTTAACCTCAAACACATGTTTCAATACTGTCTCCATCATGTGATGAGAACATGGGAACATGATTAATTTTCGATCTAATTTGTTCTGCAACAAAATGCACGATCCAGTGTTTTGACCTGTATTTGATGAGTGTATCATGAACGACTTTGGCCATCTTTTCTCCAGTACCAGCCGGGATTTTGGTGGCGCCCAAAAATTTTGATGTGTAGATCGATTAATCACAAGGTCACCAACAGTGGTCAGAGGCGTCGCACATCATGAAATATCTCTCTGTTTGACGGCAGTTTGGCTCCAGATATTGTATGTGATACATGCCCAACTGATTCTACGGTGCGAAATTTATCACTGGATCTAGTAATCATTTTGGATGTGGTCGGTCTGGAGACAAATAAGAATATGACTAAAATTAAATGTTGTGCGAAGCTGTCCCTTTCTCAATTCACTTAGGCAGGAGGCAGAGCGCGTTCTGTAAACGACCCTGTTGCATGGCCGTATAGCGCGCACCAGTACAAAAATGTCAGACTGATGCGAAAAATCATGCAAATCCGTTGTTTTTTTCATGCATGCACAAGAATGATCTATTTTTTTATTGTGATTGCATAGAGGCCATGTCGGTGTGCATGCATGCAATGTCATGACGTAAAATTCAAATGAAAACTGCTGTAACTTTTTCGTTTCTCGGTCGATTTTGATTGTTTAAGATTTGTAAGAAAGAACATTTTATTCAAAGATCATTTAAAAACTTTTCATGCTAATAAAATATTTTTTAATTACTTGAACATGTGACATTTGATAAAAACCCAAATTTTGTTCATGTAAAGTGAGTTTTGTGTTTTCAAACAACTTTGGGCAGTCCTTAGCGTTATCCAATCGGCACCAAATTATTTATTGGAGGTTTGTAGGTCAAATTTGTAGGCCCGGAAATCAGTACCGAAAAAATAATAAATGGTCTAGTGTATATATTAATTTATTATATTTATTTATATTGTTCAGTCATTTTTTTATGTATCAGCCTTTATCAACTTAATCGTCAGCATTAGGGACAACATATTTTGTTTAGTTTTCCATTTTAGACATATAGAGGAACCAACTAGGTCTGTTTTGTGGTTGTTAGAAGGAAAATATCGGTAAAAGCGAAACTTAAAGCGCTTAAAAAAGACATTCATTCTTTTAGAGACCTCTTTAGGGAATAATAGGGAAAATAGCAATTAAAAGGGTATTAATGGGTCAAAGGTAATGTTTTGATGTAGGAATATTTTGTTTGTTTAGATATGTGTTAGAATTAGATTTGGGTCGTTCCGGAACGAAGTCGTTCAATTGAACGATTCCCTTGAAGGAACGATTGGAACTGGTTCCTGCTACGTCGTTCTTTTAGTTCCATCGTTCACTTCGGATCTTTTGCTATTATTCATCTTTTGTTCGTTCATTTTACCATTCTTCTCTTTTGAACCGCTGTTTGATTGTTGCCAAATTTACCGAACAATGATCTCTCTAGTACTGTCACACTAAATTTATTATATCGATGCTGGTGTCATTCAGAGGTATTAATTTTTTTACCTTCATCAGACTTTTACCGGGGTGCCTAGAATTGCAACATTATATACACATCACATGCGATCAACAATTGTTATTTTAATAAAATCAGCAGAACATATTTAAATAAATTAAAATTATATTTTCAATTTCCTTGTATGGCTAAATTGTTTTTATCGCGTTCATGAAAAAAGATTGAACGAGTAAACAAACAGCTGTTGTGATGTTTGACCGAATGAATGTCATTTGAACGAAGGAGCCAAAAGGAATGATGGAACAAAAAGACTGAACGAGTTCCTTTACCGGTCCGATCAGTGAACGATAATGCCCAACACTAGTTAAAATGCGGGTTGAGAAGTCACGCCTGGTGCTGGAGCTAGCTGTGGCGGCAACACACTACAAAACGACATAAAGTAAGGAATATGTTACAATATGGCGCCCAATTGAAAACCAGAAACGATCCACTAATCCATAGCCCAATAATCTAGCGGAAGTTCGTCAGTTAGGAATATAGGATGCCTTAGAGATAAATATTGCGCCTAATTGCAACTAAGCTGGACAGAAAGACTGAAGAAAATCCAAAAACTCGATAGGTCTTATTCCACAAGATAATGTTTAAAAGCTTATCAGGTTTGGGGGATGAAATCATTTCGAAGTAGCAAAAGATGTTTTAATTTGTCTTAATGAAAAGATTATGTCCTAGCAAATACAAAATAGAAAAGTTAGTAGCATAATGTATTGAATGGGGATCCTATGAAATTAATTTCTATAGTAGTCCAAATGTACTAGAGTAATTCACCACATACATCTATAGAAATAAGGACAATACGTAATTTTTCACCACCAACAAAATTCCAAAATCCAATAACGAATATACCACCATATCGGAAATCCTTTTGGTTTATGAATATTTGAATTTTGAAAGTAGATGTAAAAGTCCATTGTGAATTGTTTCAATTTATGTAAAGTGTAAGCTTATACTCGTATAAAAAAAGGAAAAATAACCATATTTATTCCATTCCATTTTAAAAATAAAAAAAAATTGCTACAAAATATAGTACTAAATTTGAAAGTCAAACACAAATTAGCAAAGTCTACTTCAGGTTCGGATTTGTTTTACACAATTAAAAGACCTAAAGAATAGAGAAAAATGCCACTCGCCAGATCTCCGGCAGGAGAGGTCCAGAACTCCGAAGATGGCATTCCAATAGACTTGTTATGGGCATTGAGTATGAACAATGCATTAAATGATGATAATATAGTTCATTAAAGTACAACTTTTAACAGTTCGCAAAATACGGGAACCATCCCAAAGATAGATAATGAACGAAACATTGCTTCAGGGTATGATTTTCCAAATCTAGGGGTTCCACCAGCTTTAAAACCCAAGACTAAGGTGAAGCATCCGCTCACTACACCACTATATTCCGTAGCTTGGTCGCAGAAGACAATAAAAGGTACAAAACTAAGGTGAAGGATCCGCTTCACTACACCACTATATTCCGTAGCTTGGTCGCGGAAGAGAATAAAGGGTACAAAACTGACTTGGAGGAAACCATTAATAACAACAATTCAGGATGGGTTCCAAGCTGGTTTTGCACAAATGATATGGAGAGGATGCAATTAGTAGGCATACAGGCTAATAGTGAATCAGGTGAATTGTTGTTACAAATAAAACTATAAAATACGACAATTTATGACTTGTCCCTTTTCTTCACTACAGAGTGTGTGCTGCCTATTTCAGCCATATGTCTGGCATAAGTTTCACCCATGTATTTGTATTTCTTATTATCAAAACACATAAGACAGAATATCATCACAACTCTGTAGCTACCTGCTCACGTTTTGTGAAACGCGTAATAACATATAGCCGATGTTCAAAGGTGACATCTCACTTTTGAACATCAGTGTGAAATGTCCACTATATGTGTAGGTGTATAAATGCAAATGCATTTATATGCCCATACATGCATAACTTATGCACTCATCACTCTAAAGCACTCATCACTCTAAAGCACTCATTACTCTAATTTCTCTTTTGTTTATTTGTTTACTTGTCGCTTGCCATCTGTAGCTTAACGAAAGTCGTTAAGTGAGCTTAGAAGAGATAGATGGCAAGCACAAGTAATCAGTCTTTTACCGATCCTTAAAGCAAACTCGTGCGCCTCTCCCCCGTGATTAGTTTTTTCCCGGTTTAAATAAAGTTAAATAATTACAAGTGTTAGTTTTTACATTTAAAAAGAAGTACATAGAAATATCACAGTGAACTCGAACGACCCAAAGTTTAACAATTAGATTTAGAACAAATAGATTAATAAATTAATAAACAAATAAGAACAACACAAATTGAAACAAAAAACCATTGAAATTGCTAAAACATCAAAAAACACATACACATACATATGTACATACCCAAACCCAATGAATTAAATGAAAAAATAAAGATTGTGAAATTAAACATTTAAACAAAGATTTCTTTTTTCGAAAGGCAAGTCCAGCTCAAATCCTGGACTCCTAAACATTTGGTCCTATGCGAACCGGATAAAAAGTGTGTTTTTTTAAATTATTAAAAAACAAAATCAAGTGTTGTGTGGAAAATATTTTGTAGTGAAAATTTAATTTGATCGGTGAAATTAAAATAAATTATATAAAACAAATTTCGGTACGGTACGCGAAAACTTAAAATTGAAAAACAACAAGAAAAAAGTGACCCAACAAAAAGTGACCCACAAAACCAGTGACCCAAGGATCAAAGTGAGTACCCAAAATTAGTGCAAGTAGCGTTGTTACATAGGGTGCCAAAACCATTTTTTTTGAACTCCGCCATATTGATATATGAAGGAGATTTTGGCGGGTCTGGCCCTATGTACGACGCTGGCTTGGTTTTTCTTCTTTTACATATATACAAAAATAACTGAATACTTAACTGCAGTTAGCTTGCACTTATATACATAGCACTTTGATATACATACTTACATAAGTGCAGTTAGCTTGCAGTTACATACCTACACATTGCATACATACCCTTCTACATATATACTAACCTCTTGCATGACCTACATGCATTCTAACCTCTGAAAGTTTTTTGACGATTTTTTCGGTAACAACGCGCGACTTTACTGTTTTCTAGTTTTCGAAACTTTAGGAAAATAGCGACCCAACCTTTTTGAAAACCCTTCGATAATTTGTTCAAATAATTTATTACGCATTCTGATGAATTTTTCTGAAAGCCAGCGGCTAGTCGAGTCGATTTATGCCATCAAGTTATTTTTAAGATAAGAATATTAAGATAAGAGTATTAAGATACGATTATTAAGATAAGTTTATTAAGATTTCGGACGCGCGGACGGACACCCATTGACTTATTCCGAAAACCTCAGCAAGAATTCCAGATAATTTTGTGCTGAATAACGCGTGGACGGACAACTTTCTTGCGAAACAAAAGAGCGAAAATTTCTTGAATGTTTTCGTCTGCTTAAATCGCGGTTATATTTATTAAGCTTACTTTTATTCTTATTACTATTATTATTAGCTGCTTTAAAAAAAAAAAAAAAGGAAAGATTTTTATTGGCTCGACTCATCCGCTGACTGGCTTGAGAACCCTACAAATTACTTCGTGATTTTTGGGTACTTTAAACATCAAGTTTGCAACTTAGAGAAAAAAAATATTTTTTTTTGCCTTCTTTATATGCGATTTTCTGAGGGAGAAATCGACCGTATGATATTAGCTGATGCTTTGGAGACGCTAAAATCAATCCCAATCAATAAATTAAAAAGAAAAAATAAATTTATTTTTTTTGCTTTAGAAAATACGTGTTCCAACTTTTTGAACGACCCTCGTATTGCTTTAGATTCAATAGAAAAACCCTTTTGAAAAATGTCAAAAAATTTACGATTTTTTAATCTCTATTGCCATTAATATGTGTGGTTTGTGCTACAAATCAGCATTACTGTAGTTTCCAACCGATTTAACGCGAAAATCTTGATATATTTGATAAAAAAGTTCCTGTGCCGACACTTTCAACTCGACCCCTCGTACCCATTAAAACAACAACAACACCAGTCTATGTACATCGATGCATATGAGACCATAGGTAGCGGATTTTTTTTCGTTGGTTTCTCGTTGTCTTTTCATTCGTTTTCACTTCTTGCCTTGATTAGGGAACCCAAAGGTTAATGTACCACTGGATTTTTTGTGAAATAGAAAAAAAGGGAGAAGTAGGAAAACATAATTTCAGCCGTAAAGAAAGGAATGAAAGAACATATGGTTTGATGGTTGATGGGATCGGACGGACATTTCGGCAAAAGCTAAACAGAACTAACACAATAATTTACATTTATTGAAATTTATTTTTATTTTTGCAAATTACACTTTACAACGAAAAATAAATTTGCTCAGAAATTTATTAAGTGCTAATTTTTGAAAATTACACTTTACTACGAAAAATAAATTTGCTCAGAAATTTATTAAGTGCTAATTTTTGGAAATTACACTTTACTACGAAAAATAAATTTGACTCGAAAATTTATTAAGTGCTAATTTTTGGAAATTACACTTTGCTACGAAAAATAAATTTGCTCAGAAATTTATTAAGTGCTAATTTTTGGAAATTACACTTTACTACGAAAAATAAATTTGCTCGAAAAATTTATTAAGTGCTAATTTTTGGAAATTACACTTTACTACGAAAAATAAATTTGCTCGAAAAATTTATTAAGTGCTAATTTTTGGAAATTACACTTTACTACGAAAAATACATTTTCTCAGAAATTTATTAAGTGCTAATTTTTGGAAATTACACTTTGCTACGAAAAATAAATTTGCTCAAAAATTTATTAAGTGCTAATTTTTGGAAATTACACTTTACTACGAAAAATAAATTTGACTCGAAAATTTATTAAGTGCTAATTTTTGGAAATTACACTTTGCTACGAAAAATAAATTTGCTCAGAAATTTATTAAGTGCTAATTTTTGGAAATTACACTTTGCTACGAAAAATAAATTTGCTCAAAAATTTATTAAGTGCTAATTTTTGGAAATTACACTTTACTACGAAAAATAAATTTGACTCGAAAATTTATTAAGTGCTAATTTTTGGAAATTACACTTTGCTACGAAAAATAAATTTGCTCAAAAATTTATTAAGTGCTAATTTTTGGAAATTACACTTTACTACGAAAAATAAATTTGACTCGAAAATTTATTAAGTGCTAATTTTTGGAAATTACACTTTGCTACGAAAAATAAATTTGCTCAGAAATTTATTAAGTGCTAATTTTTGGAAATTACACTTTGCTACGAAAAATAAATTTGCTCAAAAATTTATTAAGTGCTAATTTTTGGAAATTACACTTTACTACGAAAAATAAATTTGACTCGAAAATTTATTAAGTGCTAATTTTGGAAATTACACTTTACTACGAAAAATAAATTTGTTCAGAAATTTATTAAGTGCTAATTTTTTGGAAATTACACTTTACTACGAAAAATAAATTTGCTCGAAAAATCTATTAAGTGAAACACCTTCCTACAAAATTTGGGTATTTTTTTTTTGAAAAAACACGTTCCTACAAAGTTTGTTTTTTTTTGTTTGTTATAAATTTGCAAAAAACACTTTCTTACAAAATTTGTTTTTTGATTTGATTGAATTTTTTCTGATAGAAAAATCACTTTCCTACCCTTTTTTTTATTTTTTTTTTGTTTTGTCAAAGAAGAGTTGATTGATAATTTTTTTTGAGAGTACACTAGCCGACAAAGAATTACTTTCGTCCAAATTTTTATTTATATAAATTTTTTTTCCAAAAGACCCAATCTATAAAATTATTATCGCTAAAATTTCTTACTTTTCGCACAAACGACACAAGTTCAAAATAAACTGCCATTATTTAAATCTATTAGTGGAAAAAACAAATATTTAGCGTTTTTCTGAAATTATTTTGCAAATATTGGCAAAGTAATTTTTTACAGAAATTGTTAAAAGAAAATCTCAATTTTAAAGGTTTCTTAAAATTTTAGCCAGTTTAAAATTTGATAAAGAAAATATTTAAGAAGGAGGAAATATGGATAAAGTTTTACGTGATAAATTTGTAAATTGCGTAAATGATCTGATAGACTTTGAGAGTGGTTACTCTGCTACTAGCACCGATGATAATATTCACTCATTAGAAGTGACACGTGTAGAATTGAACTCTGTTTGGGATCAGGTGAAAAGGGCCTATGTAGATTGTAGAGACCGTGTTCCCGAAAAAGATGAGGCCCCAATCGATAAATCAAAGTTGAGGACCCATTATAAAGAGGCAATGGAGACATACAAACGATGTTTAAGCGCAGTAAATGGAGAAATTTTAGCACTAACCGACGAAAGGCAGCAGGAAAAGTTCGAACGAGAATCGGAGACCCGAAAAAAGGAAACAGTTGAGCCAACCAACCATCTATCGTTACGTTTACCACCATGCGACACCGACACATTTCATGGAGGATACAGCGCTTGGCCTACTTTTCGGGATTTGTTTTCGGCCTTGTACAGGAATAATTCTAGACTTAGTAAAGTAGAAAAACTTTTCCATCTAAAACAAAAAACCGCGGGGGAGGCACGGGAAATTATTAGTAACGTACCACTAACAAATGAAGGTTTTGATCTAGCATGGAAAAACTTAGAAAACAGATACGAGAATAAACGAATGCAAGTTAATGAACAGCTAAAAACTCTACTTAGTTTACCACCAGTTTCGGCAGATTCAGGATCCAAAAACTTCAACGCACTATTGATGGTTGCGTTCAGACACTAGAAACACTCAACGTAGATGTGAGGGGGTGGGACCCAATTTTAGTTTACCTTACTTCTACGAAACTGCCGAGAAATTTCTTAGAAGAATTTGAAAACGGTTTGGAAGATTGTTCCATACTACCGTCTTGGAAAGATTTGAACGAATTTTTAACGCACAAATTCAAAACTTTAGAATCTGTAGGAAATATTAAGCCCCATTTCTCCAAAAATAATCAGCCTAGACCCGATTATAGTAGGAAGGAAAATAGGGTTAAGTCATTTCAAACTAATGTTGCGCAACAGACTCAAAGTTCGCAAAGAAGATTCAACAATAGCAACAGATTTAGCACATCTACGCAACCTAGTAGTCGTACAAATGGACCGAGTTGCCAAATTTGCAAGGCAATTGTCCACAATTCCTTGAGAAAAACGTGAATGATCGCATTCACGTAGTCAAACTCCACAATCTTTGTTACAACTGCATCACTTCGGATCATGTTGTAAGAGATTGTAAGAGTCGTTTCACGTGTAGGGAATGTAATCAAAGACATCACACTTTATTACATAAGGGTAACGAGGCCCGACCTACAAATTCACAACCGGTTAGAGATGACGTACGACCTAGTACCAGTGCGGCAGCTCTAACCACCCTAGTACAATCCACTCCTAGTTTACAGTCCACACCTAGTTTTCAAACTCCTAGTATAACGACTCTAACTCTCAAGGAAAATTCACAAATTAGCCAGCAGCAATCGAAAGAAACACTACTCTTCACAGCGATTGTTCAAATTGAATCTAGAGGGCAGCGATTTGACGCACGAGCGATTATCGACCCTGGATCTCAATCAACATTTATATCAGAGAAGATTACAAACCAATTAAAGCTTCCAACGAGGAAGAATCTTGTTCATGTTACCGGTTTAAGTGAAACCGTTTCAGAAACTTCAACAAAAGCTTGTCTTTTTAACCTTTGTTCTCGTACAAACCCTAGTTTTGAATTAGAAGTTTGGGCGCCCGTTTTGAAGTCCCTTCCTTCTAATTTGCCGTCGCGCACCCTAGATAAAAATCAACATAGAGAAACAACTCAACTCGAGTTAGCAGATCCTCGTTTTTACGAAAGCCAACCCATAGATCTTCTGATAGGTTTAGACATAGGACCCTTAATTTACACAGTAGGAGCTCCAATGAAATCTATAGGATCTTTACTAGCGCAAAGCACCGTTTTTGGCTGTATAGTGGGCGGACCCCTTGAAAAATCAAACACAAATGATAGGAAAATTTCACTTTACAATACAGTTTCGATCGAGAAAATTCTCACACGTTTTTGGGAGGTGGAGGAGACCCCAAAAAAAGTTTTGAGGTCAGCAGAAGACACCTTTTGCGAAACAAATTTCAAAAATACAACGCGAAGAAATGAAGATGGACGATATATTGTCACGATGCCGTTCAAATCTTGTGCTGAACTTGGAGCATCTCGAAATATCGCAATGGCGCAATTCTATCGAATGGAAAGAAAGTTGCAAAAAACGCCCGAAATTAAATCTCAATACGACGCAGCGATAATGGAATATTTGGAACTTGGACACATGCGGAAACTGAGACCCCAGGAAATCGAGAAGACCCCTCACTACTATTTGCCGCATCATGCAGTTATTAAACCAGATAGGGTTACTACTAAACTTAGGGTAGTTTTCAATGCGTCAAGTCCCACATCAAATAGGAAAAGTCTTAATGACATTTTACATCCAGGGCCAATTCTTCAACAGGATTTAGTATTGCAGATTTTAAAATGGAGGTTTTTTAGATATGTATTCAACGCGGACGTTACCAAAATGTATCGTCAAATACAAATCGACCCAAGTCAGGCCCCATTTCAAAGAATTCTTTTTAGAAAATCAGCAAATGACCCAGTTGAAGACTTTGAACTTTCGACAGTCACTTTCGGAATTAATTGCGCCCCATTTCTCGCTCTTAGGACCCTAATTCAATTGGCAGAAGATGTTAAAGTAACATACCCATTAGGTTCGGAAATTATAAAACAAAATTTATATGTCGACGACGTTTTAGCTGGAGGTCACACTGTAGAAGAATCCCTTAAGTCTATGAAAGAATTAGTAGCAGCCATGGACTCAGCAGGTTTTGAATTGAGAAAATGGAGTTCAAACGACCCCAATCTACTTCGCGATCTGCCACCTGACTCACTCTTGCCGGTCAATTGGTTGGATATTTCGGAAGGAACTTCAACGAAGACTCTAGGTATCCGATGGAACATTTCGGCTGACAACTTTACGATCACATCACCACCCACGGAAGAAAGGGAATTATGCACCAAACGAGAAGTCCTTTCAACAATTGCCAAATTTTTCGACCCATGTGGATGGCTGGCTCCAGTAATCATCGTAGCGAAACTTATCATGCAACAAGTCTGGCTGGATAAAGTAGATTGGGACGACGCGTTGAAGCCCATAACTCAAATGAATTGGAAGAATTTCATTAAAAATTGTCCCTCAATAGATTCAGTTTCAGTACCTAGGTGGATCAGATTTAAACCCTCAAGTAAAATTGAAGTACATGGTTTTTGTGACGCTTCAGAAAGCGCTTACGCCGCGACTCTCTATGTTAGAGTAGAACATTTAGATCAAACAGTCGACACGTTTCTTTTGGCAGCGAAAACTCGAGTAGCACCCATCAAAAAAATATCTCTGCCTAGATTAGAATTATGCGGAGCCGTTCTTTTAGCAAAATTAACCACAGCGGTGGTTCCCAACTTACAAATTGAAAATATTTCAACTCACTTTTGGACTGACTCAACAATTGTGTTAGCATGGCTCAAAAAACCCCCGTGTTCATGGAGTGCCTTTGTAGGAAATAGAATTTCAGACATTGTAGATAATGTAGGCAACGAAAATTGGAAGCACATAGATTCAGAAAGCAACCCAGCTGATGTAGCCAGTCGAGGATGTTCGCCAAATGATTTGCAGTCACATCATTTGTGGTGGACTGGACCCCAATGGCTGAAGTTTCGAAAAGACCGATGGCCTAGACACGACATTATGAGCGACACAGAGTTAGAAGCAAAGGCAGTTAAAGTTTTCTCGACCACGATATTAGAAGATCCCTTAAATAGATTCTCTTCTCTCTCTAGAGCATATAAGGTCTTAGCATTTGTAATTCGTTTTTGGAGAAATACCGGCGTCAATCGGACCCGACTTAGAATTTCTTCAGCAGAAATCACCCATGGTGAAATACAAGATATCAAAGATCGTCTTATTGTTTTAACACAAAAACATTATTTCGCAGAGGAGTATTTAGCGTTAACCCAAAAGAAAAGACTCTCACCGAGTAGCAGTCTTTTATCTCTCAATCCATTCATTGATTCAAAAGGAATCATTAGGGCAAATGGCCGCCTTGTTCAGTCCCCAGCACTTACATATAACGAGCGCCATCCCATTCTTATCCCATACGAATCGAGATTAGCCCTTTTGTTAGTGGAATTTATTCACAAAATTACGATGCACGGCGGAAATCAACTCATGACTCGCGTAATCAGGTCTGAATTCTGGATATTTAAGTTGAAGCCATTAATCAAGAAGGTAATTCATAATTGTCGAACTTGTGTTTTGTATAAACACCAGACTCAAACGCAAATTATGGCCTCACTTCCGCCCCAGCGAACTATGCTGACTCGACCTTTTACCAACACAGGAGTAGATTTTGCAGGACCCTTCAACATAAAGAATTTTACAGGAAGAGCTTGTTTAATAACAAAGGGTTATGTTTGCGTCTTCGTTTGCTTTTCCACAAAAGCAATTCACTTAGAACCCACTAGTGATCTATCAACTCAATCTTTTTTAGCCGCTTTATCTCGCTTTATTGGGCGACGAGGAAGCCCAGCCAAGATCTACTCAGATAATGGGACTAATTTTGTAGGAGCAGCCGAATTAATAAGAAAAGATAGGCTAGAGTTTATGAAGAATCTGCAAAAGGACGCCACCCAGAACAATATTTATCAGAACTTAGAATGGAGCTTTATTCCTCCAGGTGCCCCTCATATGGGAGGATTATGGGAGGCGGGAGTTAAATCATTCAAAACACATCTACGAAAATTTATACCGCAAATGAATTTTACCTTTGAAGAATTCTCGACCATTTTAGCGCGAATTGAAGCCTGTCTTAACTCTCGACCCCTAAGTCCAGCCAGCGACGACCCTTCCGATTTAAATCCTCTTACCCCAGCACATTTTCTGATAGGTACCTCCATTTTGACCCCAGCAGAACCAGATGTTTCAGACGGAAACCTCACCCTAGCCAACAGATGGAAACGATTAAAGATTATCTCTCACTATTTTTGCCAAAGATGGAAAACTGAGTATTTGAATGAGCTACATCGTCGATATAAGTGGAAGTATCAAACAGAAAATGTAAAGGAAGACGATTTAATTGTAATTAAAGATGAGAGATTGGCCCCGACTGAATGGAAATTAGGCCGTATAGAAAGAACATACCTTGGAACTGATCAAAACATTAGGGTCGTTGACATTCGGACAGCTAACGGTGTAATTAGTCGACCGATAACGAAAATCGTCAAACTATTTTCAGATTGACTAACAATATATTTTTTTGTAGAAGAACTTGGTACTCACATCTCTTCTATCCTAGATATAGTTTCTCAGTTGCCTAGCCCAACCCTGAGTCGTGACTCATCCAACCCACGAAGTACCGTTATACGACACGATGACAGCCCATATACCCTAAAGACAGATGCTGTGGTATCCAGTACCCTACAACTTCGACCCTACTAAGACCCGCCATCGCATTTCCATCAACATTTCTTATTCAAGCCTTGGATCCGTGACAGGCCCCAAAACTGGATGGGGTTTTCATTCACGGGAGCCAAGTGAGCTGCAGTTTTAGATTAAGCTAGTTTAAGATAGAATAATCTACACTATATCACGGGGGGGGGGAGAATGTTCAAAGGTGACATCTCACTTTTGAACATCAGTGTGAAACGTCCACTATATGTGTAGGTGTATAAATGCAAATGCATTTATATGCCCATACATGCATAACTTATGCACTCATCACTCTAAAGCACTCATCACTCTAAAGCACTCATTACTCTAATTTCTCTTTTGTTTATTTGTTTACTTGTCGCTTGCCATCTGTAGCTTAACGAAAGTCGTTAAGTGAGCTTAGAAGAGATAGATGGCAGGCACAAGTAATCAGTCTTTTACCGATCCTTAAAGCAAACTCGTGCGCCTCTCCCCCGTGATTAGTTTTTTCCCGGTTTAAATAAAGTTAAATAATTACAAGTGTTAGTTTTTACATTTAAAAAGAAGTACATAGAAATATCACAGTGAACTCGAACGACCCAAAGTTTAACAATTAGATTTAGAACAAATAGATTAATAAATTAATAAACAAATAAGAACAACACAAATTGAAACAAAAAACCATTGAAATTGCTAAAACATCAAAAAACACATACACATACATATGTACATACCCAAACCCAATGAATTAAATGAAAAAATAAAGATTGTGAAATTAAACATTTAAACAAAGATTTCTTTTTTCGAAAGGCAAGTCCAGCTCAAATCCTCGACTCCTAAACAGCCGACTTAATACAATTCAGTTCAGAGAACTGAACATTCTGCCGACCTTAAAAGATCCTAATCTTTTAATAAAATATATTTAAAAATTCTTAATTTAATAATTGAGTAATAATTATTATTTGGAGCTGAGGGCGGCAAATCTGCTAGAAAAAACACATCATTGATCCCATTGACTCCAGTCGCCTTCTGAACTTGCTGATATCTTTATCGGGCTCCTTCGGCTTCTCATTCCGTTGTACTCCAGCAGCGAACATGTTGTCCCCTCCCTCGGCGTTGGGAGTCACACTCATCGGTGTAGCCTCTGTTTAATTGTAGGGAAATAGATATACACACTTAAATTGCGTAATCTGGATAGTTGTACAATTTCTTGTAAACTACTCAGAACTTTATTTTTCTTTCTTATTTATAGCTTAAAATTGATGATACATTAAATTGACTATAAACTAAAGTAAATAAACAAAATGCTAAACGTGCAATTATAAATCATACTTCAGTCAATAACCCGTGTAATGTGAAACTTGTCAAGTTGTTTCTTTATTTTGGGTTATTGGCCTGCATACATACAATACATAGTAGTTCAATGTTATTATGAAAGTAAATGAATACTGCAAACTAATGTAAATTTTGAACAATACATGAATTTGATTACGATCTAATGTACAGTGGTGTGCATAGCACTAGTAATAAATGTGACTATTATTAACTTAAATCTAAACATTCTCCGCCGCGTTGAACGTTATTGTTCAACCCTATGAATGTCCTCCAGGTTCCTTGGCATCGGGTGTTGTCGAGGGGTAGGTTGTGGTACATCGTAATCTGTGGTGGTCAATTTCAAAGTTGATTTAAATTTGTAGACTACGTAGATTATCGCTATTGCCATGGATACCAAAAGAGCGGTGTAGCTGACGACATGATGGTGTAGTGAATTATGATCCATGGTTTGGGAAATGTTGATATAGTTCGTTGATTCCAACAGCTCTTGGAGTTTTTTTAGTTCATCTATGTGGGCCCTTTGAGGACCCTTGGGGTTGATTATTACCCGAGTGACCTCATCCGTTGAACTTATATATGCAAAGGGCTTCAACCTAGCGTAGGACGTGTGCATGATGTTTGAGTTTCCAAAGTGGCCTTGTATTGTGATTGTGTCACTTTTTAGAATGCAATCTGGTTTCACCTCCAGGATGCCGGAGCCGCTTAGGGTTAATTGAGATGTCTCCTTTCCGCATACCGATGTCAGTTCTGTACCATTTGGAATAACAAAAACCCAATGGTTTTTATGTCTCATTTGGATCCATACTGCCTTTTCATTAAGGCGAACTATTTTACATGTCGTGGAAGATTTATTGATAAAAAGATGTATTTCGCACGAAATTGTAGTTGAGTCCTTTCCCAGTTTGGATTGCTTATTGTGGCAAATGTAGGTATCATCGTTCGAACAGAAGCATGACTGTAGATCTTCAGTACTGAAGGGAATGTATTCATCTCTGTGTCCATTCACTGCCAATAATGTTGTGGTGGGAGATACGGCATACATGTGACCATCATGGAAAGAGGGCACAGATATTAGCTGGTATAAGTCAAAATGATTTTGGTCCACCAGGGGAAGGCGAATTTCAAAGATTATTTCAGACTTTGTGACAGTTCCTCTAGCCGTCATCAGTTTGTAAAATTCAATTAACATTGTTTCCGAGACTGGCAAATTACGAGATTGTGGAAGATTGGCTCGAATTGTTTGAAGTTCATTTTGATGTTGCTGTGGTGTTAACAGCAATGGACTTATACGTCCATGATGAGTATCGGTTAAAACATCTATGAGAGAGGCTTCGGTCTGCTGCAATCTATTTGCTATCAGGGTCAGTTGTATACTTAGTAGTCCCAACAGTTGTGTTATATTGATACTCCGCTCTTTCTTTGATATTTCGTTGGTGAAATTAAGCATAATTTTTTGTATTTCATTAATGTTCGATTGACTTGAACGCTCATCTTGTTTAATTATGTTGATAGTCGAGTTTATGACAGATGTTTGGTTACGTAACAGTGCTACTATATATCCTTCATCAAGCTTTACCTTGTTGATTGTGTGAGACATTTCTTCCGCATAATCCGAATCTAAAACACCAAACAGAGTACGAGCTATATTCCCCACAACATTTATAGCTCCTCTTTTGTCACGGGTGGTAAATATTCTTGCCTTGTCGTTAAATAGCTGCTTTCCTATTTGGTCGAAATTTGCAGCAACTGTTTCACACAGAGCAATGTGGAAACAGTTCCGAGGATTTGGCACATAGCTCGTGAAGCGACTTCAATCCAGCTGTAAAGGCATCCAATTCTTCCCAAAATGGTCCCAGTTCATAAAAGGTCATAATCTTCCATTCTGCAGTAACGATCTTGGTTGTGCCTATTCCTTCAAAATATATACCTGGTTCCCTTCCAAATTTTTGAATGGAAAACGGATGGCTTAGGCATACAGGAAAAAACATGAATACAAGTAGCATCGTGATCATCAAAACGTTTTGAGATTTGTGCCGTTTAGTCGGAATAGGATCATTATTTGTAAGATCCTTGTCAACTTCTGCATGAATCATATCAACCTGAGAAGGGGGTTTAGATTCGTCTTGAATTAAAGGTGCCAGTTTATGTATAGGTCGTTTAATTTCGCCGGACTGGGTCTTTAAATCGACTACTCTAACCATCCCATTATTTCCTTTGCACGTTTTTGTTATTCTACCAAGTGGCCATTGCATGACGGGAGTGTTGTCTTCCTTTATTATTACTAACTGACCTGGTATTATATTTGGTGATTTTGTATTCCATTTCTTTCTTTCTTGAAGACTGTGTAAATATTCGTTGGACCACCTATTCCAGAATTCATGTCGAAGTTGTGAAACTAATTTCCATCGGTTTGCTAATGTTGAGGATGATTGTGGGGCTCTTGGATCGATTTGTGCGGTGAGGGGTTCTTCAATCAAAAAAATGGCCTGGAGTTAGGGCAGCCAAATCATTCGCATTATTTGATAAAGGTGTCAGTGGCCGCGAGTTGAGAATCGCTTCAATCTCGATCACCACTGTTTCGACCTCTTCGTGAGTCAGTGAAGCGTTTGCTACTGTACGTACTAAAAGTTGCTTGGCTGACTTCACTGCCGCTTCCCAGAGCCCACCGAAATGAGGGGCTCTTGGTGGTATGAACTTAAACTGGATACCTTCCTTATTGCAATAATCAGATATACAATTTTGTCCCTTTTCTCCAAAAATAGTTTCGGTCAGTTCAGTAAGCTGATTTTTAGCGCCAACAAAATTCGTTGCGTTATCTGAGAATATTGTTTGACATCGTCCTCGTCGTGCTAGGAATCGCTTAAGAGCTCCGATGAAAGCTTCTGTTGTTAGATCTGTTACTACTTCGAGATGTACAGCTTTAGTTGTGAAGCAAACAAAAACTGCAATGTATACCTTATGAGGTTTCTTGCGTCGGATTTTGTAATGCACCCATAATGGCCCGCAGTAGTCCACACCTGAAGTGATAAAAGGACGGGCTGGTGTTACTCTATTTGCTGGCAGCTTACCCATGATTTGTTGGTATAAAATTGGTCTGGCCCGAGTGCAACGCACGCAGTTTTGAACTATGCTACGTGCCATTGATTTTCCTTTGATTATCCAAAACCTTTGTCTGGATGTTGCTAGCAATAACTGGGGACCACAATGATAGTTATCAGTATGAATCATGGTCATGATTAATTTTGTGAGTGTATCATTAAACGGCAATAGAATAGGATGTTTTGCTTCAAAAGTTAACATAGAATTTTCTAGTCGTCCACCAACTCTCAGTACTCCTCTGTCGTCCAAAAAGGGTGATAAGTTGAAGATTGAGCTGGATTTGTCGATTGCTCCATGTTTGGAAAGTTGAGATATCTCTGTAGCAAATTCGGATGATTGGATGGTCCTTACTATGAGATATAGTGCGTTGTCAAGCTCTCGGGGGGATAGGGATATACAATCGGAACCCTTTTCCTTTCGTCGTTTTATATGCTCAACAAAACGTAATAAGTATGCGACAACTCCTTGTAGAACCTTAAATGAGTTTCGGTGATTAATCCGGTAAACAATATTTTCTAGCTCTTGAGTTGACGCCACTCCTGATACATTGCTCCTCTCCTTGAATTCTAAGTCAATAACTTCACTAGTATTTTTGTTGAAGGGCTGAGGCCATAACGTTTCCTTACCATGAAGGAAAGTGGGTCCAAAAAACCACAATACACATTTTGTTAATCGATCTGGAGCCAGGCCTCTTGATATGAAGTCAGCCGGATTGTCCTTTGTTCCGACGTGTTGCCATTGAGTATTAATGGTCAAACTTTGTATCTTGTTGACCTTGTTCGCTACGAAAATACGTAATGATGACGCGTTCGAATTTATCCAGTACAGCACTATTTGAGAGTCAGACCAGAAGTATGTTGGAATGTTCTCATATTTTAGTTCTCTTTTGATTTTGTCGGTTAGTTCAGCTCCCAATGCAGCGGCACATAGTTCCAATCTGGGCAAAGTTAGTCTTTTCAATGGTGCTACCTTGGATTTCGAACATAGCAATCTGACGATAAGCCTTCCATAAGTCAATTTTGCTCGAATATATATTGCTGCACCATATGCTCTTTCAGAAGCGTCAACAAATGTATGGATCTGAATCTTGGTAGCAATTTGACCATCAAAAATATGTCGGCCTAAACGACTGTCATTCAACATCTCTAATTTTTGGCGAAACGATGACCATTGTGTAAATATTGTATGTGGCAATTCTTCATCCCAGGACAACTGCATTTCCCAAAGGTTTTGAATAAATATGTTTGCTGAAGCTACTACTGGCCCTGCTATTCCCAGCGGATCGAAAATCCTTGCCACATCAGAAGTAACAGTTCGTTTTGTTATAACCGGACATGATTGCACATTTGTTTTAATCCCAAAACTTTAGTTGAAGTGTTCTCGAAATCGAGATTGATTTCCCTATCTTCTGGCGGAATTCCCTGTAGTAGCCTTGAGTGATTGGCACACCATTTTCTGAGTTTAAACCCCGCCTCTCGGAGTAATGTAGTAATTTGATTCTGCATCTCTATCGCGGTTTGAAGACTATTTGATCCGCTCATTCCGTCATCTACATAGAAATCATTTTTTAGGATCTCAGCACCCAACGGTTATTTATGCACATTAGCCTCTGCCAAATGTTTAAGGCATCTTGTTGCTAGGTAAGGGGCACTGGATGTTCCATATGTTACCGTATTTAACATGTAATGTCCAATGTTTTTACTGGGATTGTCTCTCCAGATAATCAATTGAAATTTCCGATCTCTCTCATCGACTAAAATCTGGCGATACATTTTTTCAATGTCTGTTGTAAAGACAAATCTTGGTAAACGGAATCGTAACAACACCCTCAATATCAGCCGGATTAATTTGAGACATGTGACCTAACTTTTCGTACTCTGTCATAAACTCAACGTACTGTTGTTGGTTATCTCGTGATAGTCGACGTTCTAGAGCCAAAAATCTTGAAACTGCAATATTTTGCGATTTTGCTAGTCTGTCTGAACCATCGGCGAACGGCAATCGAACTACAAATCTTCCATTAGAAGTTTTGGTAGTATTTTGAGTAAAGTTAGCTTCACATTTTTTCTCAGCTTGAGTTAACTCAGAGAAGTCATCCACCTTCCAAAATTGTTGTATGAGCTCATTCGTGGTCTGTTCATCCTCTCCAAATATTGCGCAAGTTGCTGTATCTGCTGATGTATCTTCCACCCTTCCACTTGCGATCCATCCTAGGCGTGAGTTCCGTAACACCGGTAGTTGCTTCGATAGTCTTATCTCTTGATTCAATATTAAATCAAAATAAAACTCTGCTCCTAGGAGGATATCTATTCCTCCTGTTTGGTAGAATAGGGGATCCGCCATTTGAATGTTTTCGGGAAGTGGCCAACGTGATACATCGATGGATCGGCTTGGTTGAGGCGGGACAATTTTAGGGAAAATAAAAGCCTCCACTCTTGTCGAATATTTACTTGTTAGAGATTGTAGTTGGAGGTTAACACGATGATCGGCCTTCCTTTTCCCTCCTCCTACACCTTCAACTGCGAGTGACATTCTAGTTGGCTCCGCCATAAGCTGTTTTACAAGTTTCTCCGTCACAATATTAATTTGTGAACCGGAGTCTAAGATCGCTCGGAATTCTCCATATTTTCCATTATTGGCTCTTATTATTACTCGAGCAGTGGCCAGTAAAACATAACCTTGACGTGTATCCTTATAATTTGCAGATGCCACTGTAGATGTCGGTGGCATTGTTGATGACGAGGTTGACGGCTGTTCGGCTGTTGGCGAAACTGAAGTTTGCAATTTCTCTCCCTTGTTATTTAAATGTTGCAGTGAGTTATGTTTTCCAGAACATTTCTTGCATGATCTGCTTGTACATGCCTTCGCTTGATGATCTGGCTTAAAACAATTGGTGCATAATTTGTCTTCTGCACCCATCTAAGCCTTTCCGCGGGATTCATTTCCAAAAATTTTCCACAATAATACAGTGGATGGCATGTTTTACAAAGTGGACAATACTGTTTGACCGCTGAAGCTGTCGTTGCAATAGCTTTAGACCTTTGGCTACTTCCAGGGGCTCCAATTGCTTCCAATGACTGAAACCTGCTTTGAAGGCAACGTTGAAAGTGATCAAATGACTGAAGCTCCTTAGTATTCTCCAGAGATTGCTCATATAAAATATTAGTGGTCCGATCCAACTTCTTTATGAGGAGATGCAAAAGAAGTGGATCCCAATGCTTCGTATTGATTCCCAAGTTCTCCAGTGCTGACGGACACTCGTTCAGCACATCGTGGAATTCTTTTACAGATTTACTCTCCGCTGACATATTCGGTAAGCTTAATATTTTTTGAATTAGCACTGTAACTTGTGCCCGTTTATTGTCATATCTGGAAGTTAGAGTCTCCCAGGCAGTATGATAGTTTTTCTCTGTAAGCTCCAGATGACGTATCAGTCTTTCGGCCTCACCAGTAACGTTCGCCTTCAGATACCACATCTTCTGAATCGGGGCTAACGGCTGCTCGTGTATCATTTTCTTGAAGATGTCCGAAAATGTCTGCCACTTTAAGTAATCTCCATCAAATTAGGGATTGTCATCTTTGGCAGATTCACACCAGGCACGCTTGCATTTGACTGGCCTCCAGTTGGTAGTTGTTGCTCTTTTAACACGCTAGTTATCAGTTCTTTTTGCCTCAGTGTTTTCAATTCTAGTTGTAAATAACCTGCGATGTCATAGCCTTGTTTTGCAGGATCTTCAAATTCTTCATAAATTTGTAGGTGAATAGCTTCTATATTCAACCATAGTTTCTCGATAGCTGCCAATGTTTGTGTCGGCGCATTTTCCTTTGAATCTCCGTCCAGTAGTAGCTCTAGAGATTGTATTAGGGCACGTTGACGCCGGCCAAGGGCTCGTGCCTCCTTGTTTATTTCAACCGAATCCTTCTCTTGGAGAGATTCTCTTAAGGCTGGTAACGGTTTTCCACTTACACCAGCAGCTGCTTGATTGATTTTTTTTATTTCGGCCTCTATTTGTTCCATTATTTACCGATATTGTCGACCAGCCGCTTCATACCAGTTTTCGCAAATATGGGGATGACCTTCAGCAGCCTGGCCTTGCCGAATCGCATTTTCTGTACGATCTATTTCAATCCATAATGTCTCCAAGGTGCTTAGGCCTTTTTCATACAGCTCTAAGGATCTACGTTCTATCGGTGCCTTTTTCAAATTTGAAAAAATCCTCTGGATTTCTGCCGCTGACTCCTTTTGTTTTTGCACCGATTTGTCCATGTTTATGATTTGTTTTTATGTATATATGTACGTTTGTAATAATATGTACGTATGTATGTATGTACGTTTGAGTGTATTTACGTCTGTACGTATGTCGGTATGTGAACCGAATGTTATTTTAAGCTCCTTACCGCTTGTGGGGGGTAACTTAAAATATTTAGTTATTTGTCCTTGCGTCCAAATGGTCAACAAAATGTCCCAAAATGGTCTATAAATGTTCCAAATATTAAAGTCACCAATATGGTCAACAAATTGTTCCAAATGGTCAAGTAAATTTTCAAAAAAAATAGTCGGGGTCACCAAAATGTTTAATTGTAGGGAAATAGATATACACAACACTTAAATTGCGTAATCTGGATAGTTGTACAATTTCTTGTAAACTACTCAGAACTTTATTTTTCTTTCTTATTTATAGCTTAAAATTGATGATACATTAAATTGACAATAAACTAAAGTAAATAAACAAAATGCTAAACGTGCAATTATAAATCATACTTCAGTCAATAACCCGTGTAATGTGAAACTTGTCAAGTTGTTTCTTTATTTTGGGTTATTGGCCTGCATACAATACATAGTAGTTCAATGTTATTATGAAAGTAAATGAATACTGCAAACTAATGTAAATTTTGAACAATACATGAATTTGATTATGATCTAATGTACAGTGGTGTTAGGGATCTATAAATCGAGTTTCGACTAATCGATTAATCGACTTTTGATTGGAAAAAGTCGAAAAGTCGAAATCGATTTTCACCAAGCAAAAAGTTGAAAAATCGATTTATCATTTCGACTTTTTTCGATTTTTATCCGACGGCGGAATATCAACCGAAATCGACTACCATTTCGACTTTTGTCGAGTTTGGCCTTACTTAAATAGACGGCGGCTTTGAACTTCTCCAACCAGTTCAAACGCTTTTTAGGAAAGAGTCGGAAAGAGCTCTCTCCAACAAACTTTGACACTTGCTTGGAAAAAATTGCCGAGTATAAATAAATATTTAAGTTGTCTGATGGGAAAATATTGCCAGAAAAATGGTGGAGAAATGCGACCCTGTGAACGTACAAGGGTGTGAACATACAATTTTGGTCTTGCAGCGTTAGCAGAACAAGTCATTGTGAGATAATTTGCAGATTGTTAGATGTGCGAAGTTTATGCATGGGACAACGGCGCAATTGTCAGAAAAACATGTTATTGGTAACACTGTCTATAAAATATTTGTATTATCCTGCATATAAATATTTACAAAATATATTGTAAATATCGATCATTCCATGTCAAACCGAACACTTTTTTACATCACCATCTCCGATTTCGATGAAACTTTGTAGGATAACTCAACTCTATAAAATATTTGATTTGTGGAAGACGAAAAAAAAACCGAAATTTTTTTGCAAAAGATATGGCCAATTGAAAATAGGTAAAATCAGGAAAAACGTGCCGAGGTAGGAACATTGAAAGTGGTGTAGTGAGAAAACGCATGGCCAGAATTCAAAGAATGAAGGCTTATTTTAAAGGTAATTGCAATTACTATTCATCTGCGGCTTTGGCTACTGACCGCTACTGACCAAATTTGAACATTTAGTTTTATTTTTCTCCTTCTTTTGTGTTTTTTTTCACCATGAAAACACCAACCTAAAAATTCAGAAAAAATATAGGCATATTCCTTGATCGATTCTAAACAAACCCTGAAAATTTCAGCGTGGAGAAATAACGGGTTATATTTTTAAAAAAACATTTACGAAATGTAGTCGCCCGAAAAAAGTATTTTTTGAACGAGTGTTCAAAAAATAACATACACACACGTCGTCGCTGGTGGGGGGAAACTTAGAATTCATTGATGTTTTTACTTGGGGTCACAATGTTTGTAGCAGAGCTGCCAGACATAAAAATGATGAGATAAAAATTAAGACTAACCAAATAATTTTTAACCTATCTTATAAGTAAGACGAAAATAGAGAAGAAATTTTTATAGTACAACGACCTACGCAGTGCACATCTATGTGCACCGCTGGTCGCCAAAGATAACAATCAACATATAGACATTGTTGTTGTTACAAATAAAACTATAAAATACGACAATTTATGACTTGTCCCTTTTCTTCACTACAGAGTGTGTGCTGCCTATTTCAGCCATATGTCTGGCATAAGTTTCACCCATGTATTTGTATTTCTAATTATCAAAACACATAAGACAGAATATCATCACAACTCTATAGCTACCTGCTCACGTTTTGTGAAACGCGTTATAACATATAGCCGACTTAATACAATTCAGTTCAGAGAACTGAACATAGGACATTTTTTCAAAGATTGTTCTTCGAGGCAAAAGAATATTTTTTGTTATAGATGTGGGAAATTTGTGAAAATTGTTTAGAAGATTTGGGAGTAGAAATTAGGAAGTTGTACACGAACGTGAAAAAAGCAGGAGGAAAAAGTAACACAGTGGTAGGTAATGTCGAATTACCAGTTACTTTTAAAGATAAAACTAGGAATATTTCTTTTTATGTGTGTCCGGAATTAATACAAGAAATGTATTTTGGCGTAGATTTTTGGAAGCAATTTGAGATAGCCCCCAATATTTTCAGAGTTGAAGAAATTGATCCGCAAAAACTAGAAGAAGAATTTCCATTACAACTAGACAAGATCGAACAACATGAGCTGAGCGCAAAGGAAGAAAAGGAATTAGAAAGGGTTAAGTCAATGTTTTAGATCCTATGAAAAACGATTTATTGATAATATCGGCAGATTTTGATAGCCATATGAAAATTCTTTCAAAGGTTGCTAAGAGTTTAGGGGATGCCAACCTAACGATAGGACTAGGCAAGTCAAAATTCTGCTTCAAAGAGCTTCGCTATATAGGCTTTATAGTAGGCGGGGGTTTTATGAAAACGGATTCCTGTCCCTAAATCTGTGGAAGAAGTTTGGAGTTTTCTGGGAACAGCTTTGTGGTACCGTAGGTACATCAGGAATTTCTCAACCATGACGACACCCTTAACTAGCCTCATAAAGAAAGGAGTTAAGTTTCATGAGACAGAAGAAGCATTAGAAAGTTTTAAGAAACTAAAAAGAGCCCTAACATCTGCCCCAGTATTAGCTCATCCGAATTTCAATAGGCAATAGTACGTTTATTGTTTCAAAGGGACGATGAGGGAAATGAGAAACCCATCGCGCACTTTTCGCAGAAATTGAACCATTCTCAAAAGAACTATAGCATCACTGAGAAGGAGTGTTTAGCTGCAGTTTTAGCTATAAAACGATTTAGGCCGTATATAGAGCTTATGCCTTTCACGGTAATCACCGAAGATGCCAGCCTCAAGTGGCTGATGTCCTTACGCGATCTAAGTGGTAGACTAGCACGGTGGACTTTGCAGTTGCAGGCATTAGATTCAAATGTAGAACAAAGTAAGGGTTCCGGAAATATAGTGGCGGATACTTTGTCGAGAATGGTGGAGGAAATAGATATGACCCCAGAAGACATACTGGGTTTCGAAACTACGGAGTTTGCATTACATTAGACAGAACCAAATTAAATTGCCAGATATAAAAAAGTGAATGGGGTGATATTCAAAAGAACTAATCTATCCTCAGACACACAGGAGAATTCTGGTGGAAAATTTGGATTCCGAATTCTCCCACACATTCTTTAATAAAAGAAGCGCATGAACCACCGGAGAAATTACATGGAGGCATTTTCAAACCACTTCATACCCTAAGAACGAAATATTATTGGCCAAACATGATATTGGGGGACAAGAGTTATGTGAACAATTGTACTATATGTAAAGAATGTAAGTCAACCAATCAAAGCCTGATGCCAGAAATAGGAAAGGGATTAACCACAGATTGACCATTTCAAAAACTATACATCGATTTTTGGGAAAATACCCGAGATCGAAGAAAGGAAATTCTTATATATTTGTTGAGGTTGATCATAAGACAAAGTTCGTTTTTCTGAAGGAAGCAACTTCGGAAAACGTCTTTAGTTTTTTAGTAGATCAAGTATTGCATAATTTCGGTGTACCCGAAGTAATACATTGTGATAATGGGAAACAGTTTGTTTCGAAAGAATTCTCAAAGATGGTAGAGGACTTTAAGATTACACATATGAGAACTGCAGTACACTCTCCGCAATCAAATGCAGCGATAAGAGTCAACCAAAGTGTACTGGCAGCTATTCCCACCTATTTAGATAACGACCATAGGGAATGGGATCTAAATTTACCCTCTATTGAGTTAGCCCTACGAGCATCAGTTCACACTGCCGGAATTAGCCCATTTATCGCATAATTCGGCTATAAGCTGCTCACATCCGGAGCAGATTATAAACTGGCAAAGCAGCTAAAAGCACTGGAAAGTGAAATGATGTTTCTGGATCGGACTGATAGAATTAGGTTGATTAGAGAGAAGATTAAGGTAAATCTGCACAAAGCTCTCTTTGGTGCAAGATTAGCTAGGTTTATCCGAGGACAAGAAGTATTCAAGAGAAATTTTATATTAAGTGATTTTAAAAATAACATCAATGCAAAATTTTGCAAAAAATTCTCCAAATGCCGTATCATAAAACCATTAGGTAACAATATGTACGAATTGGAAAATATGTCTGTGAAACCTATCGGAGTGTATCACGCAAAAGACATTAAATAATAAAACAACAAGGGACAGAGCAATATGGTTAGAAGTTTAGGATTCGTGCAATATTCACTTTTAGTAAAAAGGAAATTTATACCTTTTTTATAGCAATAACATCTGTGCAATATAGGTTAAGCATGTGTCCCTTTAATTTGTTTGATTATACACCATTTTACACGAAATTATACACCTTTAGTGTCCTTCGTCTTGTGTTTTATAGATTAGGTACCTATGTTTTATAGATTAACAAAGATTATCGGTTTAAACGATTGCCCGGCTAATTCGTACAGTTTTTACAGTTGTGGGTGTAGCCTACGTTGGGCCCGTGCAAAACGGTGCGGAACTCCCCTGCATTGAGTATGAGCTAAATAGAAGGGAGTTTTAAATTATATTTACCACCCATCACACTGCGGTTGCTGCGTCAGGCCTTGTAACGGCAGAGTTTTTGAGGGTGGCACTTGAAAAAATATAGATAAATCAGTTTAAACCCGGAAAAGGAAGTGGAAACTACAGTTTTATCCTTTGTATAAGTTCCTCATGCGTTTGTTTTCAACAATTTTGAGTTGGGGGACCCTAACTGCCATAAGGGAGTAAGTGGCATATGAAAATAAGTGCTAGAAAGAGTTATAAAGTGTTTCGGAACATGATATAAGATATTTATTATAAAGGGCCCGCCAAATAACTTTTTTTTTTGAAAATGCTATAAAAAAAACTACTGAATATTTTCTCAAATTTCTTTTTTTATTTGAAAGTACAATCCTTCCGGTTAATAATGGAAAATAATTTCATTCAAATGGCTGCCTCGGCTGGCCATGCAGTAGTCTACACGATCGGTCCAATTTTTAAGCACATTATCGATTGTGTGCAGCTGTATTTCACCAATGGCTTCACGAATATTGTCCTTTAAAGCGTCAATTGTCTCTGGCTTGTCGGCGTAACACTTATCTTTGAGGGCACCCCACAAATAATAGTCCAACGGTGTCAAATCGCAGCTCCGAGGTGGCCAAACCACATCAGCTCTGCGGCTGATAATGCGATCTTCTAAAACAGGGCGCAAAACATCGAGTGTAGCTTCGGCTGTGTGGCACGTAGCGCCGTCCTGTTGAAACCAAATGTTGCCAATATCCTCCTCTTCAATTTTTGTGAACAAAAATTTGTTCAACATGGCCCGATAACGATCGCCATTGACTGTAACGGCAACTCCTTGCTCGTTTCGAAGAAAAATGGCCCAATTATGCCTCTGGACCAAAAGCCGCACCAAACAGTGACTCGTTTTGGGTGTATCGGCTTTTCAATGTATGCGTGCGGGTTTTCTGCGCCCCAAATGCGACAATTTTGCTTGTTTACATACCCGCCAAGATCAAAATGGGCTACGCAAAATGAGCTGCGCAATTTTCGCATAAATTCTGCAACATTACCATGATTTTCAAAGTAATGTCGCAATATTTCCCAGCGTTGTTCAAGCGTATACACAACCATATTCGTGCAGCGGAAGTATAAATCTAATTATCTGTCAAATCAGACATGAGGTAAGTGTTACCATTCACGAAATAAGCACTAGTTGAAAAAGATGGCGGACCCTTTATAACCGTTGGGCTATAACTATGCTACTGGCTGGAAGAAAAATATAATGGAAAATAAAACCTTAAAATAAAGAAAGGGTATGTTCATATGTGGCCTCACCATACCTGGATACGAGTATACACTGGATATTACAAAGGATCGTGACTGTGATCCATTTATTCCGATGGGGTTATGTCTGGTTGTGGATCCGTCCGTCCACTCTTTTGTCGAATGGATCCCAAATAGAATGGATTTTGGACCAAGTGTGTTGTTTGCCATTTGTGGTGTTTTTTATACCCTACACCACACTGTGGTACAGGGTATTATGACTTTGTGCATTTGTTTGTAACACCTAAAAAGAGAAGAGATAGACCCATTGTTTATTATACCGATCGACTCCGAATCACTTTCTTTAGCCATGTCCGTCTGTCTGTCTATCCGTCTGCCTGTCTGTCCGTCCATGTATTCTTGTAATCAAAGTGCAGGTCGTATTTATGGTCCGATTGTGATGAAATTTAGCATAGTGCTCTTTTTTGGTCCAAGGACGATCCCTATTGAAATTGGTTAAAATCGGTTCAGATTCGGATATAGTCCCCATATATATGTTTCACCCGATTTGACATGTAAGCGCTGTAGAAACCACATTTTAAATCCAATCTTTATGAAATTCGGCAGAGAGAGTTTTATTATTACGTGAATGAACACTACCAAATTCGGAGAAAATCCGTTCGTATTTAGATATAGCCCCCATATATATGTTTCACCCGATTTTACATGTAAGCGCTGTAGGAACTGTATTTTAAATCAGATCAGTACGAAATTTGGCAGAGAGAGTTCTCTTATTACATGCATACACAGCCGAATTCGGTGAAAATAGGTTCAGATTTAGATATAGTCCCCATATATATGTTTCACCCGATTTGACATGTAAGCGCTGTAGAAACCGTATTTTATATCCGACCTGTACGAAATTCGGCAGAGAAAGTTCTCTTATTACATGAATAAACACTGCCAAATTCGGGGAAAATCGGTTCAGATTTAGATATAGCCCCCATATACATATTTCACCCGATTTAACATTTAAGCGCTGTAGAGATCGTGTTTTATATCCGATCAGTACGAAATTTAACATAGAGAGTTTTCTTATTACATGTATGAACACTGCCAAATTCGGGGAAAATCGGTTCAGATTTAAACATAGTCCCAATATATATGTTACACCCGTCCCAATATATATGTTATATCCGAACAGTACGAAAATCGGCAGAGAGTTTGCTTATTACATGTATGAACACTGCCAAATTCTTATCGCAATGCCCATTTTTGCATTGGTAGGTAGGTGTAGGGTATTATATAGTCGGCCCCGCCCGACTTTCTGTCTTTCCTTACTGGTTTAATTTTGTAGTTTTTATTCTTTTGCAGTTTTATTCGTTTGATATAGAATATTTATTCGTGTGATGCGTGTTATTAAATTTTCATTCGTACTTACCTTTTTTTGCGTTTTTCTGTTGTTGGGTAGGATTTTGTTTGTGTAGTATGCAGATTAATTGTTGGCTAGAATCAGTTAGGTACATATACGAATGTTTGAAGTAAATAGAGGACTGAGGACAGAGTTTTTCAACTTAAACGATAATTCGGTCTGTGTCAAAGTTCAACAGGGAGATCTCACAGGAGCCTATAATATGACACCAGCTTGAAAATCAAATTGAAGTGAATTTACCAAGTAGAAATCCGTAAGTAAGTACTTTGGGTGGAAGTTAGACTTCATATTAAAAAATTGTAAATTTTAACACAGTGACCAAAGGGATTCCTGCGTGACATTTAAGCGGAAAAGGATTAAAAGGAGTGGTCACGGATTCCAGGTAATTAGTAAATATTTGCTGTGTGTGGTCCGTTAATATAAGGTAGGACTCGGATAGGCCGGCAAGTGGCAGCTCAAATTAGAGCCAGTGGCAGCACCTGCTAAAATTAGCTACAGTCGTTTTGTTATGTACATATTGTCTCGTTCCGACAAGTATTCCATGTTGGTATAATACGTTCCAATATCCTGTTATACTACGTCCTAACGATTGTTTTATACAACATAAACTTAGTGCTATATTTTGTCCGAGAGTACCGCGGATTTTATATCCTTGCTCCGAACCCCGACAGTAATCTTCTGTTATACGCAGAAAATATAACTGTGTATGACACATTGGGCCAATGTTATACTAAGAAGAAGAGGATTCCAATATTTTAGTAAATTCGTAATTTATCGTTTATGTATTTATAGTTTATATTTGTGTATGTTGTACTGTGTATATATTAATTTATAAGATTTATTTATATTGTTCAGTTATTTTTTTTATGTATCAGCCTTTATCAACTTAATCGTCAGCGTTAGGGACAACATATTTTGTTTAGTTTTCCATTTTAAACATATAGAGGATCTAACTAGGTCTGTTTTGTGGTTGTTAGAAGAAAAATATCGGTAAAAGCAAAACTTATAGCGCTTAAATATGACATTCGTTCATTTAGAGAGATCTTCATGGAATAATAGGGAAAATAGCGATTACAATGGTGTCAATGGGTCCAAGTAATTAATAAGTGGAAACTTTTACTGGAAAATTAAAAATAGTTTGATCCTTTATAGTATTTATGTTTTGTTAGGTTAGAAAAAATAGTAATTATATGATATATTGTTCATATTCAATAAACGATAATTCGGTCTGTGGCAAAGTTCAACAGGGAGATCTCACAGGAGCCTATAATATGACACCAGCTTGAAAATCAAATTGAAGTGAATTTACCAAGTAGAAATCCGTAAGTAAGTACTTTGGGTGGAAGTTAGACTTCATATTAAAAAATTGTACAATTTAACAGAGTGACCAAGGGGATTCCTGCGCGACATTTAAGCGGAAAAGATTTAAAAGGAGTGGTCACGAATTCCAGGTAAATAGTAAATATTTGTTGTGTGTGGTCCGTTAATATAAGGTAGGACTCGGATAGGCCGGCAAGTGGCAGCTCAAATTAGAGCCAGTGGCAGCACCAGCTAAAATTAGCTACAGTCCGTCTGAGTAGTAACCTCGACATCTTCAGCTGAATTTGCCCAGAACGGGAAAAATATATCGTTTTGTTATGTCCATGTTGTCTCGTTCCGACAAGTATTCGATGTTGGTATAATACGTTCCAACATCCTGTTATACTACGTCCTAACGATTGTTTTATACAACATAAACTTAGTGTTATATTTTGTCCGAGAGTACCGCGGATTTTATATCCGTGCTCCGAACCCCGACAGTAATCTTCTGTAATAAGGAGAAAATATAACTGTGTATGACACATTGGAGCCAATGTTATACTAAGAAGAAGAGGTTTCCAATATTTTAGTAAATTCGTAATTTATCGTTTATTTAGATACAGTTTATATTTGTGTATGTTGTACTGTGTATATATTAATTTATAAGAATTATTTATATTGTTCAGTTATTTTTTTATGTATCAGCCTTTATCAACTTTAGTTTGTTTAGTTTTCAATTTTAAACATATAGAGGATCCAACTAGGTCTGTTTTGTGGTTGTTAGAAGAAAAATATCAGTAAAAGCAAAACTTATAGCGCTTAAACAAGACATTCGTTCTTTTAGAGAGATCTTCATGGAATAATAGGGAAAATTGCGATTAAAATGGTGTTAATGGGTCCAAGTAACTAATAAGTGGAAACTGTTACTGGAAAATTAAAAATAGTTTGATCCCTTATAGCATTTATGTTTTGTTAGGATATAAAAAAAAGTAATTATATGATATTTTGTTCATATTCAATAGTAGTAATATATTTCTAATATAGTAGTAATTAGTATAATGTAGTATTTAAAACATAATTGATTAATTATAATTTATATGCATTTAAGTGTACAATTGTATTCTTTAACATTATTAATTATAAATTATACGTATATATTAATACTATGATCTTAACATATGCAGGATATAATTTTAGTATATATTAAAACCTTACAACTATGGTCTTAACATAGGTTATATATTATTTTAGTGACGTCACTTATAATAATAAAGAAAATAAAAAAGGTGAAAGAAAGTTAAAGTTATACTATACCACAAATTTCCTTAGTCGGTTCTTGTGAATCACAACTTTTTTTCCGTTGTTTAAAAACAGTTCACAGTTGCCCCTGTCATCAATGGCTACAACTTCGTACAAATTTGACAACTTGTGTCCCGATGTGTCCTCAAACAGAACCAAATCATGTACCTCAATAACGATTGGTCTTGCAGTTCTGTCGTATCGATCCTTCTTAGTTTTCTTAGTACGTTCTAACATCTGCGTAACTCTATTTCGAACTAGTTGCAGTCTATATTTAACCTCGTTAGCATATGAGTCGATGTTGTAAATCGGATCTACTGTATTCGTTCCGAGGTTTTCAATCGTAGGAGGTATTTTACCAAATACCAACTCATAGGGACAGTATTGGTGGACAGTTGTTGGTGTTGTGTTAAAACAATAAGCGAAATATCGTAACCATTCGTCCCAATCAGTCCTATCTAATGATATGTACGATCGCACATACTCATTGAAAGTTCTGTGGGATCTTTCCACTGTACCTACTGTCTGGTGATGATGGGCTGTTGAAGTTTTATTATCAATCTTCAACAGTTTACAAAGTTTTTTTAATTCAGTACCCATGTCGGTCAGTATTTTGCTAGCAGGACCATACACTAATATGAAATGTTCAAAAATTGTCCTAGCCACTGGAATGGCCACCACAACGAGGTATTTAGTAAGGTCGCAAATCATCGTCAAGGCATACTCATTGCCACTGTTCGATTTAATAAAAGGACCTATTGTGTCAATGATAAGTACATCAAATGCACTCGTGGGAGTATTAGACAATATCATTGGTTCTTTCGTCTTTGGCATTGATTTATTCCTTTGACAAAGCTCACATTTCTTCACATAATTTCGTATACCCTTGGATATGCCAGTCCAGTATTGTCGCCATTCTACTGACTCCGGAATGACCGCCGATTAATGGATAATCGTGATATTTTACAAGTAGATCATGTTTCTGATCGTCACCAGAAATAATTGTCAGTCTTGGGCCCAAGTAAATCTCCAATTTTTTCAGTATTTTGTTCGCAATATTCTTGAACGCGTTCACTTCAACAGTGTTAAATATTACATCGTGTAGATGTAGTTGAATTCTGTCATCTTTATTCTTGTCAGCCACTTCCTCGAGCCTAGGAAAGAATTGATCGAGATCCAACTTTCCATTAACAAGAATCTCTACCAATGATATTCTATCTAAAGTACATTTTCCTTTTATCAGGTAACACCTAGGTGATTTACCTTTAAGTATGAACTTTAGGCGAACAAATTTCTTGATCTCTTTATAAGTTAATGTCTCTATCACTTTGGGTGTCAAGTCATCCGGTCTTTCTTGTGAAGCTTTGTCAGTAGGTTCAGTTTCCTTTCTTAAATTCGATCTTGTTGTGACTTTGAAGAGTCTATTACCATTCCTAATTGACTCTAACATTGGTATAATAACCGGATCTTCAAAATCACTGGGATTGATAGATGAACAATTTTGTTGTCTTTAAAACACAATTGTATTCTTTGAGAAAATCAAGTCCTAATATACCATCGCAGGGGGCAGTGAAATTTTCATCAACTATTTGAAAGCTATGACTCAAAAAATGATCTTCAATCACTAGGTGTGAGCGTATAATTTGAATTTATTTCTATATCTTGTCTTAGTTTACCGACTTTCAATATCGAAATATCGGCTCCAGTGTCCAATAGGAAAGTAATGTGTCCGTCAGTAGATCTAGTTCTCAACACCACATAGCTACTCAGATTTAAATTCAAATTAAAAATTGTATTGTTGATGAATTTCCCGAACTCGTGTAAGTTTAATTGTCGTTGTCCCCTCAATGTGTAACCTCTGGGGAATGTTGGTTTTCCTGATCATGTACACATAGGGTCCGGTAGTTGCCCCGATTCCACGGGTGTTGCCTCTACCACGATTATAATTTCCGCGACCGCGACCATTATTGCCTGTTCTTGATTCATAGAATAGGACATTTGAGCCTGAAGTATTATCGGTGCACGAATTAAAAAACTTGGTCACTGCTTCATTCATGTTACTGAATGTGCCTGCTTCCATAATAAGTCGTACTCGTTCGCTTGAGGCATTTCTGGCCATTGACTTCACCGCTACCTGTGTGGAATATTTCTCTGCTAACGAGCCAGGTAGGCCGTCTGTAATATATGCATTGGTCAAGGATTTTGTAAGGTCTTCTATTTCTTGAACAAAATTATTGGCAGATTTGTTATTTTGTTTAACATTGAGAATTTTGGCAGTTAGAACCACAGTGGATTCTTCTTTACGGATGCCTTCAACTTAGCTACAATTTCGGCAATTGAAGACTCATTTGAAATTAAGTTTCTGCTCGAATTTTTCAATTTTGTTTTAATTAAGTTCACTGCTATTGCTTCATGGGACTCTTTAACCGTATCCAGCTGATTTAAAGAGTCCAGAAAAGAGTGCATATTTTATGGTTTGCCGTCAAACTCTGGAATGAGTTTTGTGGCCAAACCAAGAAATTCTATTACTGACAATGGCATTTGTGTTTGATTTTTTCTAGAGTTGGTGCAATGCTGTTTTGATTCCTCAGTCTCTATTTCCGCCTGGGAATCGGCCACAAGTATCAATTTGCTTATTTCCGCGCTATAGACTATTTCCTCGCGAAGAGTTGGTGGTAACTTTTCATCTATATTTTTTTCTTGACAAAACATTCTCTAATTTTTCACAAACATCGGAAAAGAAGTTGTCGGCCGCCGCCTTGTGAGCTACTGTCAGTCTCGAATAATTTACGTTCAATATAACTCTAATGCTTTCAGTAGAGCAAAAAGAATTTTAATGTGGTTTTCGATAGTCTCTGGCCTCGATGGTCTGTCGGTGTTTAAACACTTATAAGACTTATCGAAGTCCTCCTTTATTATCCTTAATTTTCCCACTATATTCTGCCAGTCCATATATACTATTGAAATTTCCTGTATTTAAATTTATTTATTTTTTTATTTTTAAATTTCGGACAATGTGGCTGATGATTTATATTTCTTTTTTAAAGAATTTCTATAAGAGCTGTGTACTTTCCCATATTAACAATTAGTATAATGGTTATTATAAAAACCATAATTTTTAAACTTTGGAGTTGTTATTATTTCATTAATAACTTCTCCTGTGTTATCTATTCTCTTTGATTCCTGACTTCCCATTTTAAGATATAATCTGTAGCACTCTAAGTTTTATATAATTTGTGACAATATTTTAATAGTATGTGTTAGTAATTCTGAGACCAAAAATTAAAAATAAGATGTTATAACAAATTTTATCATTACCATTTACGTTAATATTTAATATATTTATACATATAATAATAATAATTAATTAATTTGGAAATTCGGATTTGGCTTCCTCAGCAACTATGGCACTTCATTAAGATGTTGTTGTTGTCTTTGTAGTTTCAGTTGATTTAGTTTTCAGCGCCTTCTCTGCATTGGGTGGAGTTATGTGTTGATGAAAGTAAAACTGAGTTATCTGGCAAGTAACGGTGGACATATATTGCAATTCATTAAGTTGTTATTTTAGTTTTGGTTGATTTTGATTGCAGAGACTTCTCCGCATTTGGTGGAGTTGAGTGTTGATGAAAAATAAAACACAGCTATTTGGTAGTCGGAGGTGGACCTTTGGCAGTTTGTTTTTGTTGCACAAAATAAAACACGTAAGTAGCCTTTCTTTGTTTTTACTCTTATTTATACAATTATTTTTTATTTTGTAGAGTTCCTTATCACTTTCACGGTTTTTGTTTTCATTATTGTTTTCGTTATTTTTTTTTTTCTTTATGTAGTACTCTTTATCGCTTTCACGGTTTATTGTTTTTATTATTGTTTTCATTTCTATTTTACTTTTGGTAGTGTTCTATGGTTTCATCCGGAGTTTGTTACTGCTTTACCACTGAATTTAGTAGGCATTTTCACTTGAATTTACAATCACATACAAAACTTTATCACTGTCACGGTCGCCATATAATAAGCAAGACCGTTGAGTTTGTGTTCAACTGAGCGACTGCTCTTTTATTATTAATTAGTCTCTAAAGTTTGGCAGGTGTGAATACATGGCGGTGTATAGTTACACCGTGCGACTGTCTGGCCGGTATGGATATGTGACGGTTTCTAGTTACTTTGTGACGGTTTTTGTTAATTTTCATTTATATTTTTTTTCCATTTCGCCACTCAGTTGAAAAAGAAGTTTAATATAGGGATTTAATTAAGTTTATTTTTTTATTATTTTGTTCTAAGTCAGGAAAGGTCATAAATTCTATTTTTAAGTAAGGGAAATGTAAAATAGTACATTTAATTTAGAGCAGAAATGAGCTATGTGCAAAGAGAAGTGAAGACTGTGGTCTATTTCAAAACCGAGAGAAGTATATTGAGTTAGGAGAAGTGATGGAATTATTTTGTACCAATATGTTGTACTCAACATTTTGATTGCGTAAACCATTAAAAACCATAAATTTTGTCTTATTAATATTAATAGTTGACTTATCATACCGAGCCCACTCACAGATTCGACCTATGTCACCATCCAGATCTGAAATGCAATCAGTCATTGTAGCAGAGCTGCATGTATTACAAAGATGAAAATCATCGGCATAAATAGCTAAATCAGCATGTCGAATACAATGACAAACATCGTTCACATACAACATAAACAAAACCGGGCCCAGTATAGAACCATGCGGAACTCCGGCAAAGATTGGATTTATTATAGATCGACGATCGTTACAAAGAATAAATTGAGAACGTTCAGACAGAAATGACGGAACGAGTTTACAAGAGGAACGAGATAGAATAAACTGCTGATAAAGCTTAGAACAGAGGATACTGTGATCTCAGAATCGAAAGCTTTGCTCAGATTTAGAGCAGCAAGGATACCGGGGTATCCTCTATCACACGCTAGAGGTTTTAGTTTAGAAGTTTGCTACGAAAACAGCCTGCTTTCCCTAATTTCTGCTTCACACGAAACTTTTTGTGGCAAATTATCGTCTATAGCTAAGTTCACACTATTGCCAGATCGGACATTATTGTCAGAAAAATGGCGGAAAAATGCAACCGCGTGAACATAGAATTTTTCTCTTGCAACGTTGACAGAAAGTCATTGTGAGACAATTTGCAGATTGTTAAAGGTGCGAAGTTTGTGAATGTGACAACGGTGCCATTGTCAGAGAAACATTTTATTGGCAACACTGTCTATAAAATATTTTTATTGGCAATCCTGCATATAAAATATTTTTATTGGCTGCATATAAATATTTACAAAATATATTGTATATATATGAAATTGTAAAGTTTTCTTGCAATCGTCTGAACTTTCAATTCACCTTTGCCTAATAATCTGTCATTGTCCGTACATTTGCAGCACTTTAACAGGGTTGATAATATTGCCCGATCTGGCAATCGTGTCTACTTAGGTTTTAGGTTTAGGTTAGGGTGGCAGCCGTATTTTTTTACAAGCTCACATAGACCAGTTTAGGTCCCTAGTGTTACCACGGGCTGAAATGCCCCTCATCGAAACCAACCTGTTTGATATATAAATTTATCGATAGTACGAATATCAGTACTGGAAAGATCTGTTAGGCTGCCTAAAAAGGCCGACCCCAGTATATCCAGTCGTCGTTTACTCAAAGCGGGACAGTCGCAAAGCAAGTGCTCAATGCTCTCCACTTCTTCCTCATCTCCACAGCTTCGGCAGAAGTCATTGGACTCAATACCCAATCGTTTGGCGTGTTCGCCGATCAAGCAGTGTCCCGTCAGAACCTGTACTAACGTAGACAATCGTTTCCTCTCTAGTGCGAGGAGATATTTTGACCTTCTCAGGTCATACCTTGGCCAGATTTGTCTAGCTACCCTGCAGGTGCCGATTTCTGTCCATCTATCGTTGGACTGCCTGATTGCCTCTTGCCTAAGCCAAAGCTTGCACGTGGATAGTGGCGCACCAATATATGCAAATTCTTCGAGAATTTGTAATGTCGTCCCTTTCCTAGCAAGTTCATCGGCTTTGCAGTTCCCCGGGATATCCCTATGCCCAGGCACCCATATGAGGTGTATATTAAACTGCTCAGCCATCTCGTTAAGAGATCTGCGGCAGTCGAGGGCTGTTTGTGAATTTAGGGATGTTGCCTCCAGAGAATTGATGGCAGCCTGGCTGTCCGAGTAAATGACAACGCCATTGTAGGTTACTATGTTGCGACTCAGCCACTTGGCGACTTCCCATATTGCCATTATTTCGGCTTGATAGACACTGCAGGTATCTGGTAGTCTGTGAGCTATATCCAGACTAAGTTCTTCACAGTGTACTCCGAAGCCAACCTTTTCATCAAGCTTCGAACCATCCGTGTAAAAGTGGAGATGGTTTATATTACCTGGTATTCTGCCGACCCATTCATCTCTGGCGGGAATCATAGTGATGTAATTTCTCTCGAAGGTGTACACTGTTGGTATATAGTCCACTCGGTCGGTTACCATAGCACTACACTTTGATATCCTCATGTGACCATAGTTCTTGTACCTCCACATTGATAGGCAGTTTAATCTTATTGCCGCTTTGGTTGCAACTTCTCTCGCCACAATATTAATCGGCAGTATATGGAGTAGGGCTTGTAGAGACTCGGTCGCTGTAGTCCTTAAGGCTCCGCTTATGCTCAGGCAGGCTGTTCTCTGAACCTTTGTTAGTAGGTTGGTAATGGTTAGTTTGTCAGTTGCCGTCCACCATACCACAATACCGTATAACAGTATTGGACGAACTACTGCTATATATATCCAGTGGACGATTTTAGGAGAGAGTCCCCACCGCGACCCTACAGCCTTTTTGCAGGAATATAAGGCGACGTTGGCCTTCCTTACACGTTCCAATACGTTAAGTCTAAATAACATTTTCCTATCTAGAATTATTCCTAAAAATTTTGCACTTTCAGAAAAGACTAGATCTGTTCCATTTATCCGAGGTGGAGGGTCCAGATGTGGGACATTATTCATCCTAGTAAAGAGAACCAATTCTGTCTTGTTGGGGTTAACGCCCAAACCGCTGCTTCTGGCCCATCTAACCAACTTGTTCAGAGCCACTTGTAGGATGTCTCTGAGGACGTTTACGAATTTGCCACTCACTGCGATTGCCACGTCGTCCGCATATGCCACGACCTTGCAGCCACAACGTTCTAGATCTAGCAGGATTTCATTCACCGCCAGGTTCCAAATTAGTGGAGACAGTACTCCTCCTTGCGGGGTCCCTCTGTTTACATACCTTGTTAGAGTTGTGGACCCTAGACATGCTGTTATGCGTCTTCTGGTGAGCAGACTTTGAATTAGTCTAATCAAACTATTGTTAACTTTTAAATGTGACAGTGCCGCAATTACCGCATCTGAGTGAATGTTGTTAAAAGCCCCTTCTATGTCAAGAAATGCCACCATGGTGAATTCCTTGAAATGCAGGGACGATTCGATAGTGCTCACAAGTTCGTGCAGGGCTGATTCTGTAGACTTGCCCTTATTGTAGGCATGTTGGTTCCCCGACAGGAGTTTTGTATCCAGGTTTTCCCTAATGAAATGATCTAAAAGTCTTTCCAGACCTTTCAATAGGAAGGAGGATAGGCTAATTGGTCTGAAGTCTTTTGGCCTAGTGTGTGATATCTTTCCCGCTTTAGGTATGAATACCACTTTGGTATCCCTCCACCGATTAGGGACGTATGAAAGCCTGATACAGCCTACATAAATTTTCTCCAGCCAGGGGATAATGTACTTTAACATTTTCTGCATTTCTGCTGGAGTGATGCCATCTGGTCCAGGTGACTTGAAGGGCTCAAAGCTGTTAATAGCCCAGCTTATTCTGGATCTCTCAGTCAAGAAGCTAGCGACGCTCGCAGTCCACTCGCACTCTTGTTGGTCCTGCTGATCCTCGGGTTCTGTTACAGAGTTGCCCGGGAAATGTGTGTCGAGCAGTACATTGAGCGACTGCTCGCTGTTTTTGGTCCAGTTATTTGCCTCATCCTGTAAATATCCCACTGTACAGGGTGAAGCAGATAATATCTTCCTCAGCCTAGCGGCGTCGGAGACCTTTTCCACTTCACCACAGAAGGTATACCAAGAGCGCCTTTGCGCCTTTCTAAGCTCCTTCTTATAGATCTTGAGTTGTTCTTTATAGGCATCCCAATCATTAGCGACCCCAGTAGATTTAGCCTTATTGAATAGCTTGTTGCAGGTCTTTTTCATAGCCGTTAGCTCAGAAGTCCACCATTGGGGTTTAGTTTTACCCTTGTACCTTGTTTTTGGACAGGCTTCTTCAAGGGATCTATTGAATGATATGGTGATATGATCGACCAGATTATCCAGACCGGCTTTGTCATTCGGTTCGTACGGAAGTTTAGAGTTGAGGACTTTCTTGAAATTCTTCTCATACAGATGCCACTTTGTCTTCCTTACATTTCTGTGGACGGCGGGTTTAGGCGCTTTTTCCGCGAGTTTGAACTCAATATAATGGTGATCTGAGAATGAGTGGTCGTCCAGTACATTCCACCCAATAATTTTGTCTGACAGCCGGTCAGTAGCAAACGTTACGTCGAGTACTTCTTGTCTGTCTTTAATTGTGAAGGTCGGTTTATTACCTATGTTACAAATACTAAGATTGGTAGTTAGAATAAAGTCAAGAAGCGAATCACCCCTATTGTTTATATCCGTACTACCCCAGATAGTATGATGAGCGTTCGTGTCTGCGCCAATAATCAGCTCGAGCTCGTCAGACGTTGCTTCTTCTACTACTTCCCTGAATAGAGCAGTCGGTACTACAGATTCATAAGGCAAGTAGCTGGAGACCACCCAATATATGCGATTACCGATCTCCAGGCTAGCAGCTGTTTGGTCTTTACCACTTAAATTAGTCAGGAGAAAGATACTTAGATCTTTCCTGGCCAAAATGCAGGTTCTTGGAGTGCCTTCACAGTTGGCCACAAGCAGTTTAAAGTTGGGTGTCCTAATACCGCACACCCTTCCTCCCACTACGTAGGGCTCCTGTATCAGGACGATGTCTACTGCGCCAGTGGACAGGCGCAGCAATAGAGCCGCTGAGGCTGCTTTAGCGTGATGGAGGTTAATCTGTAGAATTCTTACCATCATTGGTAATTGACAGATTAACATCCACCCCGACAAGGGTGTTATCGAACTCTTCGTCCGTATCGTCGAGAAGCATGTCCCCGCCAGATGCGTCAAAGAGTCCGGAGACTCCCCTCAGCCCCTCTGTGTCAGAAGTAGAGCTTTCGTCCTCAGAGTAGGACGTTACAGATCTTCTGTTGGAGTTGGAGTCACCAGAAATAATAGGCGTGGCTACCTCCGCACTTACAGAAAGTGCCACGGTGGACGACTCACCTTCTGCAGTGGGAGCTATATCCTGCTTGTATATCTTCAAGACTATAGTCTCGAAGCCATATTGTAGGGTTGCACTCGCACTTTGTATATGGGAGGTGGATTCAGCGTTTAGGATAAGATTGACCTGCCGCTTTTTACCATCCGCCTCACCCACCTTGCTGATTCTCCAATTATGGGCCGGCAGACCAGGATTGGAATCTTTTATTATTTCTAAGATGTCAGCCGGGTTGGAGGGCTCTTCTGTAACCCAGGTGATGGCTCTAGGGTGACTAGGGATGTTGTTTTTTTCGACAACATCCAACTGGGCACCCGGCCACACCTCACCCGCTCGACTCAGAGCAGCCTTATAAAGGTCTACTGATCTGGCATCACCGAAATATAAGAGCTTTACTCTCCCCTGATGCCATCCTGCATCGTTGCAGATTGGTGGTTTGCCCGGCATTTCTCTACGGACATCGAGGTAATGAGCCATAATGGCTGATTGTACATGACTCCATTTGTCCTTGAGGATGGATCCATCCTCACTACTTCTGTCTATAACAGCCATCACTAGACTCTCCTTCGCCACTTCATTGAAGGGCTTGGTGAGTGTCCTGTTGATGGTGACATTAAGGCCTCTTGCCTTTTTCGAAGGCAGGGGTTCATCAGGTGATCTGATTCGTTTTACTTTATTAGCCGTTAACACAGCTGAATTTGTGGCTCTTTCAGCCGACTCATTGGCCTTAGAAGCATCTATGACGCCTTTAGCCCAGGTAAGTGACTCTTTTTGTTTTTCGGTAAGAGCCGAAACCTCAACAGCCTCCAACTTCGTCAAAACTCTGAGCGCTACACGATGCTCATTGTGCTTCCGTTTTGACGGTCGGACATGACGTTTTCCCCTCACCGCACCACCTGTTGTGAGTACTTGGGGGAGATTTTCACCATTTTTGGTGTGGTCGGCTTTGGCCAAGACCAACGGACGGACAGTCGGACGATTGGGGAACCGCGCTCCATCGGAACACGAAGGCATCCCCGTCAAGAGAATTTATTTTAATTTTGTCTGTATTAGACCGTAATAGGTACTACGATGTAGGCCTTACAGACTTTGTACAGATTTTTGCTATTGCGTAATAGGTACTGGTAACTATCCGCTATGTGATAAACACGTCCGTTCACTGCGAATGATCAGCAACGAATCGTGTCTACTTAACTTAATTCTCTTTTAAACTTGTGTTTGCGTCACACGACGTAAAGGGGTTTCCAACAAGAGGTGTTATTTTGGTATTCAACGAAAAATGCCATTTTTCTTTGAATACCAAAATAACCGATCTTGCAATAGTGTGAACTTAGCTATAGACGATAATTTGCACAAAAAAAAGTTTCGTGTGAAGCAGAACTTAGGGGAAGCAGGCTGTTTTCGTAGCAAACTTCTAAACTAAAATCGCTAGCTTGTAACGAAAACGTGCCTATTGTAATATTTGACATGTGTGTGTACGTTGGTTATGTAATGGTATATGATTTTCACGAAAAATTTACATTATTGAAAAATCACTGAAAATGTAGCACTTTGGCATCAATAACAAAAAAATTATGTAAGAGTGTCTCTTAAATACCAGTGAATGCGTCTGTCAAAAAACGCCTGACGGATAATTTTTAACGAGCGCTGTACCCAAATACGATGTAAACAAAAACATCTGACTTCTCATTCCTGTTTCAGAAAAATTTTGTATTCACAGCTATATCGATTTTATGAGCAATTAATTGTTCTTCGCCTTCTCAACTACTTGCAGAATCCGAACTGCACTGAAACAATTTGGTATTTTTAATAATATTTAAATGACAAATAAATTCCGGTTGGCTTGGAAGTTAGAAAGAGTTACACCACTGCGTAAAAAAGGAACTTCTGGTTTGTATTGTGTCGACTATCGCCCAATCTCAATTTTTCCAGCTTTATCGAAGGCTTTAAAATTACTAATTAAAGACCAGTTAATGGATCATTTAGATCACTTTTCTCTTGTAGGTTCTTGACAATCGGGTTTCAGAAAACATCACAGTACTACCTTTCTGAGTTGTCAACATCGGACGCAACGGTGCTGAGGCAAGGTAATGGAAATATGTACCTGGCGTCAATATATCTGCCATTCGATGCGCCGACATTGCCACCTACGTCGGAATTACAACGTCTGGTGAGGGAATCCAAACACACAAGTAATGAGTTATTAGCTGGATGTGACGCCAACTCCCATCATATCGTTTGGGGTAGTAATAACACCAATAAAAGGGGACACGCCCTTATCGAATTTTCGAATACAAATGACCTCATAACTCTTAACATAGGAAACACTGCAACCTTTGTTAACAAAATTAGGGAAGAAGTATTAGATATAACGATATGTTCAGAAAATCTTATTGATGAGATACATGAGTGGAGGGTAGACAGCGTTAACAGCATGTCTAAAATGAAAAAGTTCCTCTCAAAAACTCATGTCCAAACCGAAACACTGGTGGGTGAAACGGGTAAAAGGATGGAAACTATAGAGGATACCGTAAGGCTCTTGAAAAAACTAAAATTCAAACAACACGCCTATGTCAAAGGAAGATCAGTGGAAACAGCTCTGCATGAGGTAGTGCACCACATAGAAGAGTCCTTCAGTAAAGAAATGTATACACTTGCTGTGTGCATAGACATTGAGGGCGCATTTAACAATGTAAAGACCGATACACCTATCCAGTCCTTAGACGAGTTTCAGGTTGACCGGGCGCTGAAAAACTGGATCAACAATATGCTAAGGAATAGGTGGATTATTTGTGGGTCATATGACGTAAAAATTAGAGACAAGGTAAATCGTGGTATACCTCAGGGGGGCATTTTATCGTCTCTTCTATGGGTTACGATGATACACAGTCTCCTAAAAGCCCTCACCAATGAAGGACTTAAACCAGTCTGTTATGCAGACGACGTTGTAATACTTCTAAGGGGCTTTCATCCAAATCTATTATGTAGAAGAGCTGAAGAGGCACTTAACATAGCATATAACTGGGCACAACCAAGGGGATTAAATGTTAACCCAGACAAAACAGAAATATGTCTATTTACAAGGAAAACGAAGATCCCACGTTTCACCCCGCCTCGATTCCTGAATAAGACAATTGCTATAACTAAAAAGGTAAAATACTTGGGAGTAATCTTGGATCAGAAACTGTACTGGAAAGATCATCTTGAAGAAAGAGTTACAAAGGAACGCAGATGTTGGTCGTTGTGCAGAAGAGCTATAGGTTTAAAAAGGGGACTACGTTCAAATATGACTCACTGGCTTTACATGAGCGTGATTAGACCAATAATCACCTACGCCTCTGTAGTGTGGTGGACATCAATGGACAAGAAATGCAATGTAATACCTTTGCAAAAAATTCAACGTATGTGCTGTCTAGGCATAAGCGGGGCATTTAGAACTGCACCAACAAAAGCGTTGGAGACTATACTGCACATCCAACCAATAGACATCCGTATAAAGTATGAGGCAGCCCTCACAGCAAGACGTCAGGGTGAATGGATAAAGTGATGGGTGAATGGATAAATCGAGACCACAAGTCGTACCATAAGAAGATTTTAGAATATCTAGTTGGTCACATTCAAACGCCAGAAATCTCGGACCGCATTCCTGAAGTGCGGCTTACAGCTACCTGTGATACGTTTGTGCCAGACAGACGCTCCTGGGAAAATGGAAATTTGGCCCATGTGCCAGTGGGAACCAGCTGCTACACGGATGGGTCCAAGCGAGGAGGAAGGACGGGTCTGGGACTTTTTATTGATGAACCAGAAGTCGAACTTCACTTCCGCCTCCCTGACCATAACACGGTATTTCAAGCAGAAGTTCGAGCAATCACGGAGTGTGTGAACTGGCTCAGTAACACGACAAAGCCTAAATATCCCAACATCTTCACAGATAGCCAAATGGCGATTCAAGCAATAACATCGGAAAGGGTCAAATCCAGAAATGGATTTGGTCAATTGCGTATTTGCTGGGTACCAGGACACAACGGAGTGATTGGAAATGAACGGGCAAACAACTTGGCTTCAAAGGGCAGAGAACTTCGAGTAATAAACTTGAAAAATTGGAAACCTTTCGAAGCCACGAAAAATGAGTTGAAGCACTGGGCAGTGATGGCTCATAAAACTGTGTGGAATAGCGCAACAGTAGGGGCAACTGCAAAGATACTGTGGGGTGACCCAAATGAAAAGAAAACAAGAAGTCTTCTGAAACTAAACAAGATCGGTAATAGTAAGGTGATGAGTGTTCTAACGGGACACTCATGCTTACAAGCACATCTTCATCGCATAGGACTAGCAGGAAACGACGAATGCAGGGCATGCAGAGAAAACATCGAAACGATGGAACATTTTCTGTGTCACTGCCCGGCTTTCACACATGCAAGATCCCAACATTTCGGGTCCGACATATTACCAGACTTGACTCATCTCAGAGAATATGACTGGAAGATACTGAGAAAATTCGTGTCTAGTACCGATTTGCTGTAACTCGTGAGGTATAAAAAGATCATAAATAAGGAGCGCACAACAGGCCGAACCACTGGCTTAAGTGTATGTCCATGGACATGAGACGTTTAAACGTCTCCTCTCTTCAACCTAACCTAACCTAACCTTTCTGATGATAAAACTTACTGATGATATTAGGCGTGCCACTGATAGAGGATACCCCGGTATCCTTGCTGCTCTAGATCTGAGCAAAGCTTTCGATTCTGAGATCACAGTATCCTCTGTTCTAAGCTTTATCAGCAGTTTATTCTATCTCGTAAATTATTATTCCTCTTGTAAACTCGTTCCGTCATTTCTGTCTGAACGTTCTCAACTTATTCTTTGTAACGATCGTCGATCTATAATAAATCCAATCTTTGCCGGAGTTCCTCATGGTTCTATACTGGGCCCGGTTTTGTTTATGTTGTATGTGAACGATGTTTGTCATTGTATTCGACATGCTGATTTAGCTATTTATGCCGATGATTTTCATCTTTGTAATACATGCAGCTCTGCTACAATGACTGATTGCATTTCAGATCTGGATGGTGACATAGGTCGAATCTGTGAGTGGGCTCGGCATGATAAGTCAACAATTAATATTAATAAGACAAAACCCAGCAAAAAACGTGCTGAAAATTCATCAGCTTTGTAAGGGACGATAGGTTGGTGTAGCACTTACTATTGCGAGGAATTCATTGGTGATTTTATAAAGAAATGTCCCACCAAAATGCGCTTCCCTTGTGCAACCAATATGAGCCCCTTTATGCGATGAATTTGTGCAGTCGAAATTTGTAAGCTCTTTTAAATGCAATGAAAAGGTATGATGAAATGATACGTTTTTAGAAGCGCTGATGTGTTTGCTTGTAAGAATGCATGGAAATAATACCTCAGCGGAGGCGCAATTGTATTGACTCGCTGAACGCAATGAAATAATGCACTGTTGTTTAATACTAACTTATTTATTTCAGTCTTTTTATTCAAAGGTACATAGCACAAATATTGCTTATAAGGAACATAAAATGGCTTTAAAACTAATTTAATACAAATGATTATTAAAAAAATTCAGTATTCAATAGTCTTAAGTTATGAAGTATTTTTAATGTTAAAAGAATTAATTACTCGCTATTAGAAGGCAAACTGGCGGCATATTTATTAACGATTTGTTTTTATAATAAAGGTTTTTAACAAGCCGTATGCATTTACTAATATGCTTGAAGAATTCGTTTTGATTCCCATAATCTGAGCCTAAAGCACCTGAAGAGTAAAATATATACATATGTATGTCAGACATATACATTACTATTTACAAAAAAATACTTACGGTAGAGTGCCTCCATACATTTTATATAATTAAGAAGTAGTTTTTTTCCCCTGAGCACCGAAAACATTGTATTGAAGGAGAAGTGATGTTTCAAATATGTTTGTCTAACTCTTTTGCAAATCGCCATTGCCAAGAGGGAACTAAATTGTTGCAGTTTATAAAATATAAATATAAAATTTTTTTATTAATAACAAGTAAAAAGTTTAAAATTATATAATTTCGGATTGAAGCGTGATTTTAACAAGCTGACATGTAAGCGGAATGCCCAATAATAATAAAAGTATTGCTTAAATTTACCATTGCTCCTTTGGTATCCGAGTTAATTTCTTGTTCAACAGCTTCAAATTCTGTTTGTGACGAAGTGGGAAACATATTTGTGTACTTCTGTTGATATTTTCAGGGGAAAGATTTGTCTTCGCCCCACTTTTATCTCCGACAGCAGCTCCACTATAATCCGTCTTTGATTTGCAGAATTCTCTGGGAAATCAAATATATTAGTGAAATCAATAAGAATGTTATGAGTGTTTGGTACCTTGTAATTTAATCATTTCTTCTCTTAGCTGTTTTACTTCCATTAAGTAAGTTTTGAAGTTTTCTTCTGAGTTGGTTTGCATTTTCCATAATAAATTGTCATAATGATTGTCAGTACTACACACATATTCAATGGTAAATTCGATTGTTGTACAGTTACTGTTGTCAGAATCAGAAGGATTTTAAGCACTCACATTTGCATTAATTACTTTTCTTATTAGTCTATTCATTTGTCTTTTACCGACTGTTTGGTTTTTTATTGTTTGCTTCATATTGACAAGTTATATTTATATATGTATATCAGACAGAACCGAACACAAATCATTACCACCGCACAAAAAAATTGGTACAGCAAATAAAAATTGAATTTGCGTAGCGACGACCGGACTTCTCGAATGCAAAATATCAACTAATTTGTTTTTCTCTCTATCGCTTTTCATTTTTTCAAAGTTGGGTAGAATTCTTTTACAGAACTACCACCAACACCTATTGTTTTATAATGCAGAGATTTTGAGATCGGCAAAGTTCGCTAGAGATCGTGAGATAACACAAAAACAATGCTTGCATACTTTAGTGCAACTTGGTAAGCGAGAGAGGAAGCTTCCTCTTACTCCGGTTGCAGTAAAGTATGCACAAATTCTTAAATCAATCTCCATTATTGCCAGTTCATTATCTTGAAGTATATATTATACTACTTTTTGAACTACATTAAGCGCTGAATTCCGCATGATAAAATAAGCACTTAAAAGTAGTGCCTACAGTATGTACACAAAACCTCGAGTGCTTCCAAAACTCCAAAAATTTTCTGCTGGGAATTTATGGTTTTTAATGGTTTACGCAATCAAAATGTTGAGTACAACATATTGGTACAAAATAATTCCATCACTTCTTCTAACTCAATATACTTCTCTCGGTTTTGAAATAGACCACAGTCTTCACTACTCTTTGCACATATCGCATTTCTGCTCTAAATTAAATGTACTATTTTACATTTCCCTTACTTAAAAATAGAATTTATGACCTTTCCTGACTTAGAACAAAATAATAAAAAAATAAACTTAATTAAATCCCTATATTAAACTTCTTTTTCAACTGAGTGGCGAAATGGAAAAAAATATAAATGAAAATTAACAAAATTAAATAAAGGAACTGTAGTGTGAATATATGTCAGTGTGAATATATAAACTTAGTTATGCTGACTCTGTGAGAATTGCTTCACAGCCACACAGTCACACGGTGTAACTAGAAACCGTCACATATCCATACCGGCCAGACAGTCGCACGGTGTAACTATACACCGCCATGTATTCACACCTGCCAAACTTTAGAGACTAATTAATAATAAAAGAGCAGTCGCTCAGTTGAACACAAACTCAACGGTCTTGCTTATTATATGGCGACCGTGACAGTGATAAAGTTTTGTATGTGATTTTAAATTCAAGTGAAAATGCCTACTAAATTCAGTGGTAAGGCAGTAACAAACTCCGGATGAAACCATAGAACACTACCAAAAGTAAAATAGAAATGAAAACAATAATAAAAACAATAAATCGTGAAAGTGATAAAGAACACTACATAAAGAAAAAATAACGAAATCAATAATGAAAACAAAAACCGTGAAAGTTATAAGGAACTCTACAAAATAAAAAATAATTGTATAAACAAGAGTAAAAACAAAGAAAGGCTACCTACGTGTTTTACTTTGTGCAACAAAAACAAATTGCCAAAGGTCCACCTCCGACTACCAAATAGCAGTGTTTTATTTTTCATCTGCAATCAAAATCAACCAAAACTAAAACAACAACAACTTAATGAATTGCAATAGATGCCCACCGTTACCTGCCAGATTACTCAGTTTTACTTTCATCAACACACAACTCCACCCAATGCAGAGAAGGCGCTGAAAACTAAATCAACTGAAGGTTTAGGTTTAGGTTTAGGTTAGGGTGGCAGCCGATTTTTTTACAAGCTCACATAGACCAGTTTAGGTCCCTAGTGTTACCACGGGCTGAAATGCCCCTCATCGAAACCAACCTGTTTGATATATAAATTTATCGATAGTACGAATATCAGTACTGGAAAGATCTGTTAGGCTGCCTAAAAAGGCCGACCCCAGTATGTCCAGTCGTCGTTTACTCAAAGCGGGACAGTCACAAAGCAAGTGTTCAATGCTCTCCACTTCTTCCTCATCTCCACAGCTTCGGCAGAAGTCATTGGAGTCAATACCCAATCTTTTGGCGTGTTCGCCGATCAAGCAGTGTCCCGTCAGAACCTGTACTAACGTAGACAATCGTTTCCTCTCTAGTGCGAGGAGATATTTTGACCTTCTCAGGTCATACCTTGGCCAGATTTGTCTAGCTACCCTGCAGGTGCCGATTTCTGTCCATCTTTCGTTGGACTGCCTGATTGCCTCTTGCCTAAGCCAAAGCTTGCACGTGGATAGTGGCGCACCAATATATGCAAATTCTTCGAGAATTTGTAATGTCGTCCCTTTCCTAGCAAGTTCATCGGCTTTGCAGTTCCCCGGGATATCCCTATGCCCAGGCACCCATATGAGGTGTATATTAAACTGCTCAGCCATCTCGTTAAGAGATCTGCGGCAGTCGAGGGCTGTTTGTGAATTTAGGGATGTTGCCTCCAGAGAATTGATGGCAGCCTGGCTGTCCGAGTAAATGACAACGCCAGTGTTGGTTACTATGTTGCGACTCAGCCACTTGGCGACTTCCCATATTGCCATTATTTCGGCTTGATAGACACTGCAGGTATCTGGTAGTCTGTGAGCTATATCCAGACTAAGTTCTTCACAGTGTACTCCGAAGCCAACCTTTTCATCAAGCTTCGAACCATCCGTGTAAAAGTGGAGATGGTTTCTATTACCTGGTATTCTGCCGACCCATTCATCTCTGGCGGGAATCATAGTGATGTAATTTCTCTCGAAGGTGTACACAGTTGGTATATAGTCCACTCGGTCGGTTACCATAGCACTACACTTTGATATCCTCATGTGACCATAGTTCTTGTACCTCCACATTGATAGGCAGTTTAATCTTATTGCCGCTTTGGTTGCAACTTCTCTCGCCACAATATTAATCGGCAGTATATGGAGTAGGGCTTGTAGAGACTCGGTCGCTGTAGTCCTTAAGGCTCCGCTTATGCTCAGGCAGGCAGTTCTCTGAACCTTTGTTAGTAGGTTGGTAATGGTTAGTTTGTCAGTTGCCGTCCACCATACCACAATACCGTATAACAGTATTGGACGAACTACTGCTATATATATCCAGTGGACGATTTTAGGAGAGAGTCCCCACCGCGACCCTACAACCTTTTTGCAGGAATATAAGGCGACGTTGGCCTTCGGATTGAAGCGTGATTTTAACAGGCTGACATGTAAGCGGAATGCCCAATAATAATAAAAGTATTGCTTAAATTTACCATTGCTCCTTTGGTATCCGAGTTAATTTCGTGTTCAACAGCTTCAAATTCTGTTTGTGACGAAGTGGGAAACATATTTGTGTACTTCTGTTGATATTTTCAGGGGAAAGATTTGTCTTCGCCCCACTTTTATCTCCGACAGCAGCTCCACTATAATCCGTCTTTGATTTGCAGAATTCTCTGGGAAATCAAATATATTAGTGAAATCAATAAGAATGTTATGAGTGTTTGGTACCTTGTAATTTAATCATTTCTTCTCTTAGCTGTTTTACTTCCATTAAGTAAGTTTTGAAGTTTTCTTCTGAGTTGGTTTGCATTTTCCATAATAAATTGTCATAATGATTGTCAGTACTACACACATATTCAATGGTAAATTCGATTGTTGTACAGTTACTGTTGTCAGAATCAGAAGGATTTTAAGCACTCACATTTGCATTAATTACTTTTCTTATTAGTCTATTCATTTGTCTTTTACCGACTGTTTGGTTTTTTATTGTTTGCTTCATATTGACAAGTTATATTTATATATGTATATCAGACAGAACCGAACACAAATCATTACCACCGCACACCAACAACCGTGCTACTACTTTTGTGTATACCTACCAACGCACAAAAAAATTGGTACAGCAAATAAAAATTGAATTTGCGTAGCGACGACCGGACTTCTCGAATGCAAAATATCAACTAATTTGTTTTTCTCTCTATCGCTTTTCATTTTTTCAAAGTTGGGTAGAATTCTTTTACAGAACTACCACCAACACCTATTGTTTTATAATGCAGAGATTTTGAGATCGGCAAAGTTCGCTAGAGATCGTGAGATAACACAAAAACAATGCTTGCATACTTTAGTGCAACTTGGTAAGCGAGAGAGGAAGCTTCCTCTTACTCCGGTTGCAGTAAAGTATGCACAAATTCTTAAATCAATCTCCATTATTGCCAGTTCATTATCTTGAAGTATATATTATACTACTTTTTGAACTACATTAAGCGCTGAATTCCGCATGATAAAATAAGCACTTAAAAGTAGTGCCTACAGTATGTACACAAAACCTCGAGTGCTTCCAAAACTCCAAAAATTTTCTGCTGGGAATTTATGGTTTTTAATGGTTTACGCAATCAAAATGTTGAGTACAACATATTGGTACAAAATAATTCCATCACTTCTTCTAACTCAATATACTTCTCTCGGTTTTGAAATAGACCACAGTCTTCACTACTCTTTGCACATATCGCATTTCTGCTCTAAATTAAATGTACTATTTTACATTTCCCTTACTTAAAAATAGAATTTATGACCTTTCCTGACTTAGAACAAAATAATAAAAAAATAAACTTAATTAAATCCCTATATTAAACTTCTTTTTCAACTGAGTGGCGAAATGGAAAAAAATATAAATGAAAATTAACAAAATTACATTCATCTCTGGCGGGAATCATAGTGATGTAATTTCGAAGGTGTACACAGTTGGTATATAGTCCACTCGGTCGGTTACCATAGCACTACACTTTGATATCCTCATGTGACCATAGTTCTTGTACCTCCACATTGATAGGCAGTTTAATCTTATTGCCGCTTTGGTTGCAACTTCTCTCGCCACAATATTAATCGGCAGTATATGGAGTAGGGCTTGTAGAGACTCGGTCGCTGTAGTCCTTAAGGCTCCGCTTATGCTCAGGCAGGCAGTTCTCTGAACCTTTGTTAGTAGGTTGGTAATGGTTAGTTTGTCAGTTGCCGTCCACCATACCACAATACCGTATAACAGTATTGGACGAACTACTGCTATATATATCCAGTGGACGATTTTAGGAGAGAGTCCCCACCGCGACCCTACAGCCTTTTTGCAGGAATATAAGGCGACGTTGGCCTTCCTTACACGTTCCAATACGTTAAGTCTAAATAACATTTTCCTATCTAGAATTATTCCTAAAAATTTTGCACTTTCAGAAAAGACTAGATCTGTTCCATTTATCCGAGGTGGAGGGTCCACATGTGGGACATTATTCATCCTAGTAAAGAGAACCAATTCTGTCTTGTTGGGGTTAACGCCCAAACCGCTGCTTCTGGCCCATCTAGCCAACTTGTTCAGAGCCACCTGTAGGATGTCTCTGAGGACGTTTACGAATTTGCCACTCACTGCGATTGCCACGTCGTCCGCATATGCCACGACCTTGCAGCCACAACGTTCCAGATCTAGCAGGATTTCATTCACCACTAGGTTCCAAATCAGTGGAGACAATACTCCTCCTTGCGGGGTCCCTCTGTTTACATACCTTGTTAGAGTTGTGGACCCTAGACATGCTGTTATGCGTCTTCTGGTGAGCAGACTTTGAATTAGTCTAATCAAAATAGTGTTAATTTTTAGATGTGAGAGTGCCGCAATTACCGCATCTGAGTGAATGTTGTTAAAAGCCCCTTCTATGTCAAGAAATGCCACCATGGTGAATTCCTTGAAATGCAGGGACGATTCGATAGTGCTCACAAGTTCGTGCAGGGCTGATTCTGTAGACTTGCCCTTATTGTAAGTATGTTGGTTCCCCGACAGGAGTTTTGTATCCAGGTTTTCCCTAATGAAATGATCTAAAAGTCTTTCCAGACCTTTCAATAGGAAGGAGGATAGGCTAATTGGTCTGAAGTCTTTTGGCCTAGTGTGTGATATCTTTCCCGCTTTAGGTATGAATACCACTTTGGTATCCCTCCATCGATTCGGGACGTATGAAAGCCTGATACAGCCTACATAAATTTTCTCCAGCCAGGGGATAATGTACTTTAACATTTTCTGCATTTCTGCTGGAGTGATGCCATCTGGTCCAGGTGACTTGAAGGGCTCAAAGCTGTTAATAGCCCAGCTTATTCTGGATCTCTCAGTCAAGAAGCTAGCGACGCTCGCAGTCCACTCGCACTCTTGTTGGTCCTGCTGATCCTCGGGTTCTGTTACAGAGTTCCCCGGGAAATGTGTGTCGAGCAGTACATTGAGCGACTGCTCACTGTTTTTGGTCCAGTTATTTGCCTCATCCTGTAAATATCCCACTGTACAGGGTGAAGCAGATAATATCTTCCTCAGCCTAGCGGCGTCGGAGACCTTTTCCACTTCACCACAGAAGGTATACCAAGAGCGCCTTTGCGCCTTTCTAAGCTCCTTCTTATAGATCTTGAGTTGCTCTTTATAGGCATCCCAATCATTAGCGACCCCAGTAGATTTAGCCTTATTGAATAGCTTGTTGCAGGTCTTTTTCATAGCCGTTAGCTCAGAAGTCCACCATTGGGGTTTAGTTTTACCTTTGTACCTTGTTTCTGGACAGGCTTCTTCAAGGGATCTATTGAATGATATGGTGATATGATCGACCAGATTATCCAGACCGGCTTTGTCATTCGGTTCGTACAGAAGTTTAGAGTTGAGGACTTTCTTGAAATTCTTCTCATACAGATGCCACTTTGTCTTTCTTACATTTCTGTGGACGGCGGGTTTAGGCGCTTTTTCAGCGAGTTTGAACTCAATGGTGATCTGAGAATGAGTGGTCGTCCAGTACATTCCACCCGATAATTTTGTCTGACAGCCGGTCAGTAGCAAACGTTACGTCGAGTACTTCTTGTCTGTCTTTAATTGTGAAGGTTGGTTTATTACCTATGTTACAAATACTAAGGTTTGTAGTTAGAATAAAGTCAAGAAGCGAATCACCCCTATTGTTTATATCCGTACTACCCCAGATAGTATGATGAGCGTTCGTGTCTGCGCCAATAATCAGCTCGAGCTCGTCAGACGTTGCTTCTTCTACTACTTCCCTGAATAGAGCAGTCGGTACTACAGATTCATAAGGCAAGTAGCTGGAGACCACCCAATATATGCGATTACCGATCTCCAGGCTAGCAGCTGTTTGGTCTTTACCACTTAAATTAGTCAGGAGAAATATACTTAGATCTTTCCCGGCCAAAATGCAGGTTCTCGGAGTGCCTTCACAGTTGGCCACAAGCAGTTTAAAGTTGGGTGTCCTAATACCGCACACCCTTCCTCCCACTACGTTGGGCTCCTGTATCAGGACGATGTCTACTGCGCCTGTGGACAGGCGCAGCAATAGAGCCGCTGAGGCTGCTTTAGCGTGATGGAGGTTAATCTGTAAAATTCTTACCATCATTGGTAATTGACAGATTAACATCCACCCCGACAAGGGTGTTATCGAACTCTTCGTCCGTATCGTCGAGAAGCATGTCCCCGCCAGATGGGTCAAAGAGTCCGGAGACTCCCCTCAGCCTCTCTGTGTCCGAAGTAGAGCCTTTGTCCTCAGAGAAGGACGTTACAGATCTTCTGTTAGAGTTGGAGTCACCAGAAATAATAGGCGTGGGTACCTCCGCACTTCCAGAAAGTGCCACGGTGGACGACTCACCTTCTGCAGTGGGAGCTATATCCTGCTTGTATATCTTCAAGACTATAGTCTCGAAGCCATATTGTAGGGTTGCACCCGCACTTTGTATATGGGAGGTGGATTCAGCGTTTAGGATAAGATTGACCTGCCGCTTTTTACCATCGGCCTCACCCACCTCGCTGATTCTCCAATTATGGGCCGGCAGACCAGGATTGGAATCTTTTATTATTTCTAAGATGTCAGCCGGGTTGGAGGGCTCTTCTGTAACCCAGGTGATGGCTCTAGGATGACTAGGGATGTTGTTTTTTTCGACAACATCCAACTGGGCACCCGGCCACACCTCACCCGCTCGACTCAGAGCAGCCTTATACAGGTCCACTGATCTGGCATCACCGAAATATAAGAGCTTTACTCTCCCCTGATGCCATCCTGCATCGTTGCAGATTGGTGGTTTGCCCGGCATTTCTCTACGGACATCGAGGTAATGAGCCATAATGGCTGATTGTACATAACTCCATTTGTCCTTGAGGATGGATCCATCCTCAGTACTTCTGTCTATAACAACCATCACTAGACTCTCCTTCGCCACTTCATTGAATGGCTTGGTGAGTGTTGATGTTGATGGTGACATTAGGGCCTCTTGCCTTTTTCGAAGGCAGGGGTTCATCAGGTGATCTGATTCGTTTTACTTTATTAGCCGTTAACACAGCTGAATTTGTGGCTCTTTCAGCCGACTCATTGGCCTTAGAAGCATCTATGACGCCTTTAGCCCAGGTAAGTGACTCTTTTTGTTTTTCGGTAAGAGCCGAAACCTCAACAGCCTCCAACTTCGTCAAAACTCTGAGCGCTACACGATGCTCATTGTGCTTCCGTTTTGACGGTCGGACATGACGTTTCCCCCTCACCGCACCACCTGTTGTGAGTACTTGGGGGAGATTTTCACCATTTTTGGTGTGGTCGGCTTTGGCCAAGACCAACGGACGGACAGTCGGACGATTGGGGAACCGCGCTCCATCGGAACACGAAGGCATCCCCGTCAAGAGAATTTATTTTTATTTTGTCTGTATTAGACCGTAATAGGTACTACGATGTAGGCCTTACAGACTTTGTACAGATTTTTGCTATTGCGTAATAGGTACTGGTAACTATCCGCTATGTGATAAACACGTCCGTTCACTGCGAATGATCAGCAACGGGGCCTCAACTGAAACTACAAAGACAACAACAACAACATCTTAATGCCATAGTTGCTGAGGAAGCCAAATCCGAATTTCCAAATTAAAAACAGAAAACCAGAGACGTAAAAATGCCTACAACACCACCACCTATATTTCTACACTGTAATGTATATTAATTATTATTATTATATGTATAAATATATTAAATACTAACGTATTTTTAATTGTTGGTCTCAAAATTACTAACACATACTATTAAAATATTATCGCAAATTATGTATAACTTAGAGTGCTACAGATTGTATCTTAAACTGGGAAGTCAGGAATCAAAGAGAATAGAAAACACAGGAGAAGTTATTAATGAAATAATAACAACTCCAAATGAGAACACTGATTTGAAAAGTTTAAAAATTATGGTTTTTATAATAACCCTTATACTAATCGTTAATATGTTCTGGAAAGTACACAGCTCTTATAGAAATTCTTTAAAAAAGAAATATAAATCATCAGCCACATTGTCCGAAATTTAAAAATAATAATAAAAATTTAATTTAAATACAGGATATTTCAACAGTATATATACGGACTGGCAGAATATAGTGGGAAAATTAAGGATAATAAAGGAGGACTTCGATAAGTCTTATAAGTGTTTAAACACCGACAGACCATCGAGGCCGACTATCGAAAACCACATTAAAATTCTTTTTGCTCTACTGAAAGCATTAGAGTTATATTGAACGTAAATTATTCGAGACTGACAGTAGCTCACAAGGCGGCGGCCGACAACTTCTTTTCCGATGTTTGTGGAAAATTAGAGAATGTTTTGTCAAGAAAAATATAGATGTAAAGTTACCACTAACTCTTCGCGAGGAAATAGTCTATAGCGCGGAAATAAGCAAATTGATACTTGTGGCCGATTCCCAGGCGGAAATAGAGACGGAGGAATCGAAACAGCATTGCACCAACTCTAGAAAAAATCAAACACAAATGCCATTGTCAGTAATAGAATTTCTTGGTTTGGCCACAAAACTCATTCCAGAGTTTGACGGCAAACCATAAAATATGCACTCTTTTCTGGACTCTTTAAATCTGCTGGATACGGTTAAAGAGTCCCATGAAGCAATAGCAGTGAACATAATTAAAACAAAATTGAAAAATTCGAGCAGAAACTTAATTTCAAATGAGTCTTCAATTGCCGAAATTGTAGCTAAGTTGAAGGCATCCGTAAAGGAGAATCCACTGAGGTTATAACTGCCAAAATTCTCAATGTTAAACAAAATAACAAATCTGCCAATAATTTTGTTCAAGAAATAGAAGACCTTACAAAATCCTTGACCAATGCATATATTACAGATGGCCTACCTGGCGAGTCCGGGAAATTCATCAACAATACAATTTTTAATTTGAATTTAAATCTGAATAGCTATGTGGTGTTGAGAACTAGATCTACTGACGGACACATTACTTTCCTATTGGACACTGGAGCCGATATTTCGATATTGAAAATCGGTAAACTAAGACAAGATATAGAAATAAATTCAAATTACAGGACGAGGATCAGTGGTATCGGCACCTCCGGTATTTAAACAATAGGTCACATACGCTCACACCTAGTGATTGAAGATCATTTGTTGAGTCATAGCTTTCAAATAGTCGATGAAAATTTCACTGCCCCCTGCGATGGTATATTAGGACTTGATTTTCTCGAAGAATACAATTGTTTTTTAAATTTCCGAGGAAAACAAAATTCTTTATCTATCAATCCCAGTGATTTTGAAGATCCGATTATTATACCAATGTTAGAGTCAATTAGGATAGTAATAGACCGTTCAAAGTCACAACAAGATCGAATTTAAGAAAGGAAAATGAACCTACTGACAAAGCTTCACAAGAAAGACTGGATGACTTGACACCCAAAGTGATACAGACATTAACTTATAAAGAGATCAAGAAATTTGTTCGCCTGAAGTTCATACTTAAAGGTAAATCACCTAGGTGTTACCTGATAAAAGGAGAATGTACGTTAGATAGAATATCATTGGTAGAGATTCTTCTTAATGGAAAGTTGGAGCTCGAGCCTAGGAAAGCGCGAGGAAGTGGCCGACAAGAATAAAGTTGACAGAATTCAACTACATCTACACGATGAAATATTTAACACTGTTGAAGTGAACGAGTTCAAGAATATTGCGAACAAAATACTGAAAAAATTGGAGATTTACTTGGGCCCAGGTTAGGTTAGGGTGGCAGCCGTATTTTTTATACAAGCTCGAATAGACCAGTTTAGGTCCCTAGTGTTACCACGGGCTGAAATACCCCTCATCGAAACCAACCTGTTTGATATACAAATTTGTCGATAGTACGAATATCGGTACTGGAAAGATCTATTAGGCTGCCTAGAAAAGCCGACCCCAGTGTGTCCAGTCGTCGTTTACTCAGAGCTGGGCAGCCGCATAGCAAGTGCTCAATGCTCTCCACTTCTTCCTCATCTCCACAGCTTCAGCAGAAGTCATTAGAGTCAATACCCAATCTTTTAGCGTGTTCGCCGATCAAGCAGTGTCCCGTCAGAACTGATACTAACGTAGACAATCTTTGCCTCTCTAGTGCGAGGAGATATTTTGATCTTCTCAGGTCATACCTTGGCCAGATTTGTCTAGCTACTCTGCAGGTGCCGATTTCTGTCCATCTTTCGTTGGACTGCCTGATTGCCTCTTGCCTAAGCCAAAGCTTGCACGTGGATAGTGGCGCACCAATATATGCAAATTCTTCGAGAATTTGTAATGTCGTCCCTTTCCTAGCAAGTTCATCGGCTTTGCAGTTCCCCGGGATATACCTATGCCCAGGCACCCATATGAGGTGTATATTAAACTGCTCAGCCATCTCGTTAAGAGATCTGCGGCAATCGAGGGCTGTTTGTGAATTTAGGGCAGCCTGGCTGTCCGAGTAAATTACAACACCAGTGTTGGTTACTATGTTGCGACTCAGCCACTTGGCTACTTCCCATATTGGCATTATTTCGATTTGATAGACACTGCAGGTATCTGGTAGTCTGTGAGCTATATCCAATCTAAGCTCTGCACAGTGTACTCCGAAGCCAACATTTTCATCAAGCTTCGAACCATCCGTGTAAAAGTGGATATGGTTTCTATTACCTGGTATTCTTCCAACCCATTCATCTCTGGCGGGAATCATAGTGATGTAATTTCTCTCGAAGGTGTACACCGTTGGTATATAGTCCACTCGGTCGGTTACCATAGCACTACACTTTGATATCCTCATATGACCGTAGTTTTTGTACCTCCACATTGATAGGCAGTTTAATCTTATTGCCGCTTTGGTTGCAACTTCTCTCGCCACCATATTAATAAGCAGTATATGGAGTAGGGCTTGTAGAGACTCGGTCGCTGTAGTCCTTAAGGCTCCGCTTATGCTCAGGCAGGCTGTTCTCTGAACCTTTGTTAGTAGGTTGGTGATGGTTAGTTTGTCAGTTGCCGTCCACCATACCACAATGCCGTATAGGACGAACTACTGTTATATATACCCAGTGGACGATTTTAGGAGAGAGGCCCCACCGCATCTCGGAGGACGTTTTCGAATTTGTCACTCACTGCGATTGCAACGTCGTCCGCATATGCCACGACTTTGCAGCCACAACGTCCTAGGTCTAGCAGAATTTCAATAACCGCTAGGTTCCAAATTAGTGGAGACAGTACTCCTTCTTGTGGGGTCCCTCTGTTTACAAACCTTGTTAGAGTTGTGGACCCAAGACATGCTGTTAGGCGTCTTCTGTTGAGCAGACTTTGAATTAGTCTAATCAAACTAGAGTTAACTTTTAGATGTGACAGTGCCGCAATTACTGCATCTGAGTGAATGTTGTTAACAGCCTCTTCTATGTCAAGAAATGCCACCATGGTGAATTCCTTGAAATGCAGGGACGATTCGATAGTGCTTACAAGTTCGTGCAGGTCTGATTCTGTAGACTTCCCCTTATTGTAAGCATGTTGGTTCACCGACAGGAGTTTTGTATCCAGGTTTTCCCTAATGAAATAATCTAAAAGTCTTTCCAGACCTTTCAATAGGAAGGAGGATAGGCTAATTGGTATGAAGGCCTTTGGCCTAGTGTGTGATGTCTTCCCCGCTTTAGGTATGAATACCACTTTGGTATCCCTCCATCGATTCGGGATGTATGAAAGCCTTATACAGCCTACATAAATTTTCTCCAGCCAGGGGATAATGTACTTCAACATTTTATGCATTTCTGCTGGAGTGATGCCGTCTGGTCCAGGTGACTTGAAGGGCTCAAAGCTATTAATAGCCATGCTTATTCTGGATCTCTCAGTCAAGAAGCTAGCGACGCTCGCAGTCCACTCGCACTCTTGTTGGTCCTGCTGATCCTCTGGTTCTGTTAGAGAATTCCCCGGGAAATGTGTGTCGAGCAGTACATTGAGCGACTGCTCGCTGTTTTTGGTCCAATTATTTGCCTCATCCTGCAAGTAACCCACTGTACAGGGTGAATCTGATAGTATTTTCCTCAGCCTTGCGGCGTCGGAGACCTTTTCCACTTCACCACAGAAGGTATACCAAGAGCGTCTTTGCGCCTTTCTAAGCTTTCTAAGCTTCTTATAGATCTTGAGTTGCTCTTTATAGGCATCCCAAACATTAGCGACCCCAGTAGATTTAGCCTTGTTGAATAGCTTGTTGCAGGTCTTTTTCATAGCCGTTGACTCAGAAGTCCACCATTGGGGTTTAGTTTTACCCTTGTACCTTGTCTTTGGACAGGCTTCTTCAAGGGAACTATTGAACGATGGGGTGATATGCTCGACCAGATTATTCAGACCGGTTTTGTCATTCGGTTCGTACAGAAGTTTGGAGTTGAGGACTTTCTATAAATTCTTTTCATACAGATGCCACTTTGTCTTTCTTACATTTCTGTGGACGGCGGGTTTAGGCGCTTTTTCAGCGAGTTTGAACTCAATATAATGGTGATCTGAGAATGAGTGGTCGTCCAGTACATTCCACCCAATAATTTTGTCTGACAGCCGGTCAGTAGCAAACGTTACGTCGAGTACTTCTTGTCTGTCTTTAATTGTAAAGGTCGGTTTATTACCTATGTTACAAATACTTAGGTTGGTAGTTAGAATAAAGTCAAGAAGCGAATCACCCCTATTGTTTATATCCGTACTACCCCAGATAGTATGATGAGCGTTCGTGTCTGCGCCAACAATCAGCTCGACCTCGTCAGATGTTGCTTCTTCTACTACTTCTCTGAATAGAGCAGTCGGTACTACAGCTTCATAAGGCAAGTAACTGGATACCACCCAATATATGCGATTACCGATCTCCAGACTAGCAGATGTTTGGTCTTTACCACTTAAATTAGCCAGGAGAAAGATACTTAGATCTTTCCTGGCCAAAATGCAGGTTCTTGGAGTGCCTTCACAGTTGGCCACAAGCAGTTTAAAGTTGGGTGTCCTGATACCGCACACACTTCCTCCCACTGCGTAGGGCTCCTGTATCAGGACGATGTCTACTGCACCTGTGGACAGGCGCAGCAATAGAGCCGCTGAGGCTGCTTTAGCGTGATGGAGATTAATCTGTAAAATTCTTACCATCATTGGTAATTGACAGATTAACTTCCACCCCGACAAGGGTGTTATCGAACTCTTCGTCCGTATCATCGAGAAGCGTGTCCCCGCCAGATGCGTCAAAGAGTCCGGAGACTCCCCTCAGCCCCTCTGTGTCAGAAGTAGAGCTTTCGTCCTCTGAGTAGGACGTTACAGATCTTCTGTTAGAGTTGGAGTCACCAGAAATAATATGCGTGGATACCTCCGCATTTCCAGAAAGCTGTGTATCAACCACGGTGGACGACTCATCTTCCACAGTGGGAACTATAACCTGCTTGTATACCTTCAAGACTATAGTCTCGAAGCCATACTGTAGGGTTGCACTTGCACGTTGTATATGGGAGGTGGATTCAGCGTTAAGGATCAAATTGACCTGCCGCTTTTTACCATCCGCCTCACCCACCTTGCTGATTCTCCAATTATGGGCGGGCAGACCAGGGTTGGAATCTTTTACTATTTCTAATATGTCAGCCGGGTTGGAGGGCTCTTCTGTAACTGATCTGGCATTACCGAAATATAAGAGCTTTACTCTCCCCTGATGCCATCCTGCATCGTTGCAGATTGGTTGTGTTCCCGGCATTTCTCTACGGACATCGAGGTAATGAGCCATAATGGCTGATTGCACATGGCTCCATTTGTCCTTGAGGATGGATCCATCCTCACTATAACGGCCATCACTAGACTCTCCTTCGCCACTTCATTGAAGGGCTTGGTGAGTGTCCTGTTGATGGTGACATTAGGACCTCTTGCCTTTTTCGAAGGCAGGGGTTCATCAGGTGATCTGATTCTTTTGACTTTATTAGCCGTTAACACAGCTGAATTTGTGGCTCTTTCAGCCGGCTGATTGACCTTAAAAGCATCTATGACGCCTTTAGCCCAGGTTAGTGACTCTTTTTGTTTTTCGGTAAGAGCCGAAACCTCAACAGCCTCCAACTTCGTCAAAACTCTGAGCGCTATCCGGTGCTCATTGTGCTTCCGTTTTGACGGTCGGACATGACGTTTTCCCCTCACCGCACCACCTGTTGTGAGTACTGGGGGGAAATTTTCACCATGTTTGGTGTGGTCGGCTTTGGCCAAGACCAACGGACGGACAGTAGGACGATTGGAGGACCCCGCTCCATCGGAACGCGAAGGCATCCCCGCCAACGAATTTATAAATTTTTTGTCTCTATTAGCCCGTAATAGGTACTACGATGTAGGCTTCCCAGACTTTGTACAGATTTTTTTTGCGATTGCGTAATAGATTTTAACTATCCGCTCTGTGCTAAACACGTCCGTTCACTACGACAGATCAGCAACGATCGACTTGGGCCCAAGACTGACAATTATTTCAGGTGACGATCAGAAACATGATCTACTTGTAAAATATCACGATGATCCGTTAATCGGTGGTTATCCCGGAGTCAGAAGAATGACGACAATGCTGAGGTCGAAGTACTACTGGACTGGCATATCCAAGGATACACGAAATTATGTGAAGAAATGTGAGCTTTGTCAAAGGAATAAATCAATTCTAAAGACCAAAGAACCAATGATATTGACTAATACTCCCATGAGTGCATTTGATGTACTTATCATTGACACAATAGGTCCTATTATTAAGTCGAACAGTGGAAATGAGTATGCCTTCACGATGATTTGCGACTTTACTAAATACCTCGTTGTGGTGCCCATTCCAGATAAATCATCAAAAACAGTAGCTAGGGCATTTTTTGAACTTGGTATTTTTAATAATATTTAAATGACAAATATATTCCCGTTGGCTTGGAAGTTAGAAAGAGTTACACCACTGCGTAAAAAAGGAACTTCTGGTTTGTATTGTGTCGACTATCGTCCAATCTCAATTTTTCCAGCTTTATCGAAGGCTTTAAAATTACTAATTATTGGATCATTTAGATCACTTTTCGCTTGTAGGTTCCTGTCAATCGGGTTTCAGAAAACATCACAGTACTACCTTTCTGATGATAAAACTTACTGATGATATTAGGCGTGCCACTGATATATGATACCCCGGTATCCTTGCTGCTCTAGATCTGAGCAAAGCTTTCGATTCTGAGATCACAGTATCCTCTGTTCTAAGCTTTATCAGCAGTTTATTCTATCTAGTTCCTCTTGTAACTTCCGTCATTTCTGTCTGAACGTTCTCAATTTATTCTTTGTAACTATCGTCGATCTATAATAAATCCAATCTTTGCCGGAGTTCCTCATGGTTCTATACTGGGCCCGGTTTTGTTTATGTTGTATGTGAACGATGTTTGTCATTGTATTCGACATGCTGATTTAGCTATTTATGCCGATGATTTTCATCTTTGTAATACATGCAGCTCTGCTACAATGACTGATTGCATTTCAGATCTGGATGGTGACATAGGTCGAATCTGTGAGTGGGCTCGGCATAATAAGTCAACAATTAATATTAATAAGACAAAATTTATGGTTTTTAATGGTTTACGCAATCAAAATGTTGAGTACAACATATTGGTACAAATTAATTCCATAATTTCTTCTAACTCAATTACTTCTCTCGGTTTTGAAATAGACCACAGTCTTCACTTCTCTTTGCACATAGCACATTTCTGCTCTAAATTAAATGCAATATTTTACATTTCCCATACTTAAAAATAGAATTTATGACCTTTCCTGACTTAGAACAAAATAATAAAAAAAATAAACTTAATTAAATCCCTATATTAAACTTCTTTTTCAACTGAGTGGCGAAATGGAAAAAAAATATAAATGAAAATTAACAAAATTAAATAAAGGAACTGTAGTGTGAATATATGTCGGTGTGAATATATAAACTTAGTTATGCTGACTCTGTGAGAATTGCCTCACAGCCAGACAGTCACACGGTGTAACTAGAAACCGGCCAGACAGTCGCACTGTGTAACTATACACCGCCATGTATTCACACCTGCCAAACTTTAGAGACTAATTAATAATAAAAGAGCAGTGGCTCATTTGAACACAAACTCAACGGTCTTGCTTATTATATGGCAACCGTGACAGTGATAAAGTTTTGTATGTGATTTTAAATTCAAGTGAAAATGCCTACTAAATTCAGTGGTAAAGCAGTAACAAACTCCGGATGAAACCATAGAACATTACCAGAAGTAAAATAGAAATGAAAACAATAATGAAAACAAAAACCGTGAAAGTGATAAGGAACTCTACAAAATAAAAAATAATTGTATAAACAAGAGTAAAAACAAAGAAAGGCTACTTACGTGTTTTATTTTGTGCAACAAAAACAAACTGCCAAAGGACCACCTCCGACTAACAAATAGCTGTGTTTTATTTTTCATCAACTCCACCCAATGCGGAGAAGGCTCTGCAATCAAAATCAACCAAAACTAAAACAACAACAACTTAATGAATTGCAATAGATGTCCACCGTTACCTGCCAGATTACTCAGTTTTACTTTCATCAACACACAACTCCACCCAATGCAGAGAAGGCGCTGAAAACTAAATCAACTGAAACTACAAAGACAACAACAACAATATCTTAATGAAGTGCCATAGTTGCTGAGGAAGCCAAATCCGAATTTCCAAATTAAAAACAGAAAACCAGAGACGTAATAATGCCTACAACACCACCACCTACATTTCTACACTGTAATGTATATTAATTATTATTATTATATGTATAAATATATTAAATATTGCGTAATAGATTTTAACTATCCGCTCTGTGCTAAACACGTCCGTTCACTACGACAGATCAGCAACGATCGACTTGGGCCCAAGACTGACAATTATTTCAGGTGACGATCAGAAACATGATCTACTTGTAAAATATCACGATGATCCGTTAATCGGTGGTTATCCCGGAGTCAGAAGAATGACGACAATGCTGAGGTCGAAGTACTACTGGACTGGCATATCCAAGGATACACGAAATTATGTGAAGAAATGTGAGCTTTGTCAAAGGAATAAATCAATTCTAAAGACCAAAGAACCAATGATATTGACTAATACTCCCATGAGTGCATTTGATGTACTTATCATTGACACAATAGGTCCTATTATTAAGTCGAACAGTGGAAATGAGTATGCCTTCACGATGATTTGCGACTTTACTAAATACCTCGTTGTGGTGCCCATTCCAGATAAATCATCAAAAACAGTAGCTAGGGCATTTTTTGAACTTGGTATTTTTAATAATATTTAAATGACAAATATATTCCCGTTGGCTTGGAAGTTAGAAAGAGTTACACCACTGCGTAAAAAAGGAACTTCTGGTTTGTATTGTGTCGACTATCGTCCAATCTCAATTTTTCCAGCTTTATCGAAGGCTTTAAAATTACTAATTATTGGATCATTTAGATCACTTTTCGCTTGTAGGTTCCTGTCAATCGGGTTTCAGAAAACATCACAGTACTACCTTTCTGATGATAAAACTTACTGATGATATTAGGCGTGCCACTGATATATGATACCCCGGTATCCTTGCTGCTCTAGATCTGAGCAAAGCTTTCGATTCTGAGATCACAGTATCCTCTGTTCTAAGCTTTATCAGCAGTTTATTCTATCTAGTTCCTCTTGTAACTTCCGTCATTTCTGTCTGAACGTTCTCAATTTATTCTTTGTAACTATCGTCGATCTATAATAAATCCAATCTTTGCCGGAGTTCCTCATGGTTCTATACTGGGCCCGGTTTTGTTTATGTTGTATGTGAACGATGTTTGTCATTGTATTCGACATGCTGATTTAGCTATTTATGCCGATGATTTTCATCTTTGTAATACATGCAGCTCTGCTACAATGACTGATTGCATTTCAGATCTGGATGGTGACATAGGTCGAATCTGTGAGTGGGCTCGGCATAATAAGTCAACAATTAATATTAATAAGACAAAATTTATGGTTTTTAATGGTTTACGCAATCAAAATGTTGAGTACAACATATTGGTACAAATTAATTCCATAATTTCTTCTAACTCAATTACTTCTCTCGGTTTTGAAATAGACCACAGTCTTCACTTCTCTTTGCACATAGCACATTTCTGCTCTAAATTAAATGCAATATTTTACATTTCCCATACTTAAAAATAGAATTTATGACCTTTCCTGACTTAGAACAAAATAATAAAAAAAATAAACTTAATTAAATCCCTATATTAAACTTCTTTTTCAACTGAGTGGCGAAATGGAAAAAAAATATAAATGAAAATTAACAAAATTAAATAAAGGAACTGTAGTGTGAATATATGTCGGTGTGAATATATAAACTTAGTTATGCTGACTCTGTGAGAATTGCCTCACAGCCAGACAGTCACACGGTGTAACTAGAAACCGGCCAGACAGTCGCACTGTGTAACTATACACCGCCATGTATTCACACCTGCCAAACTTTAGAGACTAATTAATAATAAAAGAGCAGTGGCTCATTTGAACACAAACTCAACGGTCTTGCTTATTATATGGCAACCGTGACAGTGATAAAGTTTTGTATGTGATTTTAAATTCAAGTGAAAATGCCTACTAAATTCAGTGGTAAAGCAGTAACAAACTCCGGATGAAACCATAGAACATTACCAGAAGTAAAATAGAAATGAAAACAATAATGAAAACAAAAACCGTGAAAGTGATAAGGAACTCTACAAAATAAAAAATAATTGTATAAACAAGAGTAAAAACAAAGAAAGGCTACTTACGTGTTTTATTTTGTGCAACAAAAACAAACTGCCAAAGGACCACCTCCGACTAACAAATAGCTGTGTTTTATTTTTCATCAACTCCACCCAATGCGGAGAAGGCTCTGCAATCAAAATCAACCAAAACTAAAACAACAACAACTTAATGAATTGCAATAGATGTCCACCGTTACCTGCCAGATTACTCAGTTTTACTTTCATCAACACACAACTCCACCCAATGCAGAGAAGGCGCTGAAAACTAAATCAACTGAAACTACAAAGACAACAACAACAATATCTTAATGAAGTGCCATAGTTGCTGAGGAAGCCAAATCCGAATTTCCAAATTAAAAACAGAAAACCAGAGACGTAATAATGCCTACAACACCACCACCTACATTTCTACACTGTAATGTATATTAATTATTATTATTATATGTATAAATATATTAAATATTAACGTAAATGGTAATGATAAGATTTGTTATAACACCTTATTTTTAATTTTTGGTCTCAAAATTACTAACACATACTATTAAAATATTGTCACAAATTATATAAAACTTAGAGTGCTACATAGTTTATCTTAAAATGGGAAGTCAGGAATCAAAGAGAATAGAAAAAACAGGAGAAGTTATTAATGAAATAATAACAACTCCAAATGAGAACACTGATTTGAAAAGTTTAAAAATTGTGGTTTTTATAATAACCATTATACTAATCGTTAATATGTTCTGGAAAGTACACAGCTCTTATAGAAATTCTTTAAAAAAGAAATATAAATCATCAGCCACATTGTCCGAAATTTAAAAATAAAAAAAAATTAAATTTAAATACAGGAAATTTCAATAGTATATATAGACTGGCAGAATAATTCTTTTTGCTTTACTGAAAGCATTTGAGTTATATTGAACGTAAATTATTCGAGACTGACAGTAGCTCACAAGGCGGCGGCAGATAACTTCTTTTCCGATGTTTGTGGAAAATTAGAGAATGTTTTGTCAAGAAAAAAATATAGATGTAACGTTACCACTAACTCTTTCGCGGGGAAATAGTCTATAGCACGGAAATAAGCAAATTGATACTTGTGGCCGATTCCCAGGCGGAAATAGAGACGGAGGAATCGAAACAGCATTGCACCAACTCTAGAAAAAATCAAACACAAATGTCATTATCAGTAATAGAATTTCTTGGTTTGGCCACAAAACTCATTCCAGAGTTTGACGGCAAACCATAAAATATGCGCTCTTTTCTGGACTCTTTAAATCTGCTGGATACGGTTAAAGAGTCCCACGAAGCAATAGTAGTGAACCTAATTAAAACAAAATTGAAAAATTCGAGCAGAAACTTAATTTCAAATGAGTCTTCAATTGCCGAAATTGTAGCTAAGTTGAAGGCATCCATAAAGGAGAATCCCCTGAGGTTCTAACTGCCAAAATTCTCAATGTTAAACAAAATAACAAATCTGCCAATAATTTTGTTCAAGAAATAGAAGACCTTACAAAATCCTTGACCAATGCATATATTACAGACGGCCTACCTGGCTCGTTAGCAGAGAAATATTCCACACAGGTAGCGGTGAAGTCAATGGCCAGAAATGCCTCAAGCGAACGAGTACGACTTATTATGGAAACAGGCACATTCAGTAACATGAATGAAGCAGTGACCAAGTTTTTTTTAACTCGTGCGCCGATAATACTTCAGGCTCAAATGTCCTATTCCATGAATCAAGAACAGACAATAGAGGATCACGAGGTGGAGGAAACGGTCGCGGTCTCAGAAATTATAATCGTGGTAGAGGCAACACCCGTGGAATCGGGACAACTACCGGACCCTATGTATACATGATCAGGGAAACCAACATTCCCCAGAGATTACGCATCTAGGGGACAACGACAATTAAACTTACACGAGTCCGGGAAATTCATCAACAATACAATTTTTAATTTGATTTTAAATCGGAATAGCTATGTGGTGTTGAGAACTAGATCTACTCACGGACACAATACTTTCCTATTGGACACTGGAGCCGATATTTCGATATTGAAAATCGGTAAACTAAGACAAGATATAGAAATAAATTCAAATTACAGGACGAGGATCAGTGGTATCGGCACCTCCTGTATTTAAAAAATAGGTCAAATACGCCCACACCTAGTGATAGAAGATCATTTTTTGAGTCATAGCTTTCAAATAGTTGATGAAAATTTCACTGCCCCCTGCGATGGTATATTAGGACTTGATTTTCTCAAAGAATACAATTGTGTTTAAATTTCCGAAGAAAACAAAATTGTTTAGCGATTTTAATTTAGAAGTTTGCTACGAAAACAGCCTGATTCCTCTAAGTTCTGCTTCACACGAAACTTTTTTTGTGCAAATTATCGTCTATAGCTAAGTTCACACTATTCGTTGCTGATCATTCGCAGTGAACGGACGTGTTTATCACATAGCGGATAGTTACCAGTACCTATTACGCAATAGCAAAAATCTGTACAAAGTCTGTAAGGCCTACATCGTAGTACCTATTACGGTCTAATACAGACAAAATAAAAATAAATTCTCTTGACGGGGATGCCTTCGTGTTCCGATGGAGCGCGGTTCCCCAATCGTCCGACTGTCCGTCCGTTGGTCTTGGCCAAAGCCGACCACACCAAAAATGGCGAAAATCTCCCCCAAGTACTCACAACAGGTGGTGCGGTAAGGGGAAAACGTCATGTCCGACCGTCAAAACGGAAGCACAATGAGCATCGTGTAGCGCTCAGAGTTTTGACGAAGTTGGAGGCTGTTGAGGTTTCGGCTCTTACCGAAAAACAAAAAGAGTCACTTACCTGGGCTAAAGGCGTCTAGATGCTTCTAAGGCCAATGAGTCGGCTGAAAGAGCCACAAATTCAGCTGTGTTAACGGCTAATAAAGTAAAACGAATCAGATCACCTGATGAACCCCTGCCTTCGAAAAAGGCAAGAGGCCCTAATGTCACCATCAACAGGACACTCACCAAGCCCTTCAATGACGTGGCGAAGGAGAGTCTAGTGATGGCTGTTATAGAAAGAAGTAGTGAGGATGGATCCATCCTCAAGGACAAATGGAGTCATGTACAATCAGCCATTATGGCTCATTACCTCGATGTCCGTAGAGAAATGCCGGGCAAACCACCAATCTGCAACGATGCAGGATGGCATCAGGGGAGAGTAAAGCTCTTATATTTCGGTGATGCCAGATCAGTAGACCTGTATAAGGCTGCTCTGAGTCGAGCGGGTGAGGTGTGGCCGGGTGCCCAGTTGGATGTTGTCGAAAAAAACAACATCCCTAGTCACCCTAGAGCCATCACCTGGGTTACAGAAGAACCCTCCAACCCGGCTGACATCTTAGAAATAATAAAAGATTCCAATCCTGGTCTGCCGGCCCATAATTGGAGAATCAGCAAGGTGGGTGAGGCGGATGGTAAAAAGCGGCAGGTCAATCTTATCCTAAACGCTGAATCCACCTCCCATATACAAAGTGCGAGTGCAACCCTACAATATGGCTTCGAGACTATAGTCTTGAAGATATACAAGCAGGATATAGCTCCCACTGCAGAAGGTGAGTCGTCCACCGTGGCACTTTCTGGAAGTGCGGAGGTACCCACACCTATTATTTCTGGTGACTCCAACTCTAACAGAAGATCTGTAACGTCCTTCTCTGAGGACAAAGGCTCTACTTCGGACACAGAGAGGCTGAGGGGAGTCTCCGGACTCTTTGACGCATCTGGCGAGGACATGCTTCTCGACGATACGGACGAAGAGTTCGATAACACCCTTGTCGGGGTGGATGTTAATCTGTCAATTACCAATGATGGTAAGAATTCTACAGATTAACCTCCATCACGCTAAAGCAGCCTCAGCGGCTCTATTGCTGCGCCTGTCCACAGGCGCAGTAGACATCGTCCTGATACAGGAGCCCTACGTAGTGGGAGGAAGGGTGTGCGGTATTAGGACACCCAACTTTAAACTGCTTGTGGCCAACTGTGAAGGCACTCCAAGAACCTGCATTTTGGCCAGGAAAGATCTAAGTATATTTCTCCTGACTAATTTAAGTGGTAAAGACCAAACAGCTGCTAGCCTGGAGATCGGTAATCGCATATATTGGGTGGTCTCCAGCTACTTGCCTTATGAATCTGTAGTACCGACTGCTCTATTCAGGGAAGTAGTAGAAGAAGCAACGTCTGACGAGCTCGAGCTGATTATTGGCGCAGACACGAACGCTCATCATACTATCTGGGGTAGTACGGATATAAACAATAGGGGTGATTCGCTTCTTGACTTTATTCTAACTACCAACCTTAGTATTTGTAACATAGGTAATAAACCGACCTTCACAATTAAAGACAGACAAGAAGTACTCGACGTAACGTTTGCTACTGACCGGCTGTCAGACAAAATTATTGGGTGGAATGTACTGGACGACCACTCATTCTCAGATCACCATTATATTGAGTTCAAACTCGCGGAAAAAGCACCTAAACCCGCCGTCCACAGAAATGTAAGGAAGACAAAGTGGCATCTGTATGAGAAGAATTTCAAGAAAGTCCTCAACTCTAAACTTCTGTACGAACCGAATGACAAAGCCGGTCTGGATAATCTGGTCGATCATATCACCATATCATTCAATAGATCCCTTGAAGAAGCCTGTCCAAAAACAAGGTACAAGGGTAAAACTAAACCCCAATGGTGGACTTATGAGCTAACGGCTATGAAAAAGACCTGCAACAAGCTATTCAATAAGGCTAAATCTACTGGGGTCGCAAATGATTGGGATGCCTATAAAGAGCAACTCAAGATCTATAAGAAGGAGCTTAGAAAGGCGCAAAGGCGCTCTTGGTATACCTTCTGTGGTGAAGTGGAAAAGGTCTCCGACGCCGCTAGGCTGAGGAAGATATTATCTGCTTCACCATGTACAGTGGGATATTTACAGGATGAGGCAAATAACTGGACCAAAAACAGCGAGCAGTCGCTCAATGTACTGCTCGACACACATTTCCCGGGGAACTCTGTAACAGAACCCGAGGATCAGCAGGACCAACAAGAGTGCGAGTGGACTGCGAGCGTCGCTAGCTTCTTGACTGAGAGATCCAGAATAAGCTGGGCTATTAATAGCTTTGAGCCCTTCAAGTCACCTGGACCAGATGGCATCACTCCAGCAGAAATGCAGAAAATGTTAAAGTACATTCCCCTGGCTGGAGAAAATTTATGTAGGCTGTATCAGGCTTTCATACGTCCCGAATCGATGGAGGGATACCAAAGTGGTATTCATACCTAAAGCGGGAAAGATATCACACACTAGGCCAAAAGACTTCAGACCAATTAGCCTATCCTCCTTCCTATTGAAAGGTCTGGAGACATCCTACAGGTGGCTCTGAACAAGTTGGCTAGATGGGCCAGAAGCAGCGGTTTGGGCGTTAACCCCAACAAGACAGAATTGGTTCTCTTTACTAGGATGAATAATGTCCCACATGTGGACCCTCCACCTCGGATAAATGGAACAGATCTAGTCTTTTCTGAAAGTGCAAAATTTTTAGGAATAATTCTAGATAGGAAAATGTTATTTAGACTTAACGTATTGGAACGTGTATGGAAGGCCAACGTCGCCTTATATTCCTGCAAAAAGGCTGTAGGGTCGCGGTGGGGACTCTCTCCTAAAATCGTCCACTGGATATATATAGCAGTAGTTCGTCCAATACTGTTATACGGTATTGTGGTATGGTGGACGGCAACTGACAAACTAACCATTACCAACCTACTAACAAAGGTTCAGAGAACAGCCTGCCTGAGCATAAGCGGAGCCTTAAGGACTACAGCGACCGAGTCTCTACAAGCCCTACTCCATATACTGCCGAGAGAAGTTGCAACCAAAGCGGCAATAAGATTAAACTGCCTATCAATGTGGAGGTACAAAAACTATGGTCACATGAGGATATCAAAGTGTAGTGCTATGGTAACCGACCGAGTGGACTATATACCAACTGTGTACACCTTCGAGAGAAATTACATCACTATGATTCCCGCCAGAGATGAATGGGTCGGCAGAATACCAGGTAATAGAAACCATCTCCACTTTTACACGGATGGTTCGAAGCTTGATGAAAAGGTTGGCTTCGGAGTACACTGTGAAGAACTTAGTCTGGATATAGCTCACAGACTACCAGATACCTGCAGTGTCTATCAAGCCGAAATAATGGCAATATGGGAAGTCGCCAAGTGGCTGAGTCGCAACATAGTAACCAACACTGGCGTTTTAATTTACTCGGACAGCCAGGCTGCCATCAATTCTCTGGAGGCAACATCCCTAAATTCACAAACAGCCCTCGACTGCCGCAGATCTCTTAACGAGATGGCTGAGCAGTTTAATATACACCTCATATGGGTGCCTGGGCATAGGGATATCCCGGGGAACTGCAAAGCCGATGAACTTGCTAGGAAAGGGACGACATTAAAAATTCTCGAAGAATTTGCATATATTGGTGCGCCACTATCCACGTGCAAGCTTTGGCTTAGGCAAGAGGCAATCAGGCAGTCCAACGAAAGATGGACAGAAATCGGCACCTGCAGGGTAGCTAGACAAATCTGGCCAAGGTATGACCTGAGAAGGTCAAAATATCTCCTCGCACTAGAGAGGAAACGATTGTCTACGTTAGTACAGGTTCTGACGGGACACTGCTTGATCGGCGAACACGCCAAAAGATTGGGTATTGACTCCAATGACTTCTGCCGAAGCTGTGGAGATGAGGAAGAAGTGGAGAGCATTGAGCACTTGCTTTGCGACTGTCCCGCTTTGAGTAAACGACGACTGGACATACTGGGGTCGGCCTTTTTAGGCAGCCTAACAGATCTTTCCAGTACTGATATTCGTACTATCGATAAATTTATATATCAAACAGGTTGGTTTCGATGAGGGGCATTTCAGCCCGTGGTAACACTAGGGACCTAAACTGGTCTATGTGAGCTTGTAAAAAAAATACGGCTGCCACCCTAACCTAACCTATGCCGTTAATAATGAAAAACATCATCATTCAAATGGCCACCACGACCACGCTTAGAGGACTATATACTTTTCATGAAATTTGCCATAACCAAATCGCAAAGTGGCTTCCCTATGTCCTCGATAGCCTCAGGAATTCTATCTCTGACGTCTTCAATCGACGCTGGGCTGTTGGCGTAGACCTTATCTTTCACGTGGCCCCAAAGGAAGAAGTCGCAAGTTGTTAAATCACATGATCTCGGTGGCCAATTGTAATCACCTCTTCGAGAGATAACACGGTCCGGAAACTTTTCCCGTAACAGAGCAATGGTTTCGTTGCTTGTGTCTTGTTGAAAGTAAACGTTGTCCAGATCAATACCATCTAACTCCGACCATAAAAAATCATTAATCAGACCAGATGCGACAATTTTGCTTGTTGACGTAGCCACCGATGTGGAAATGGGCATCATCAGTCAAGATGAATTTCTATTTTTCGAATTTTAATAATTTCAATAATTTATCGAAAAACACATTAAAATTCTTTTTGCTTTACTGAAAGCATTAGAGTTATATTGAACGTAAATTATTCGAGACTGACAGTAGCTCACAAGGCGGCGGCCGACAACTTCTTTTCCGATGTTTGTGGAAAATTAGAGAATGTTTTGTCAAGAAAAAAATATAGATGTAAAGTTACCACCAACTCTTCGCGAGGAAATAGTCTATAGCGCGGAAATAAGCAAATTGATACTTGTGGCCGATTCCCAGGCGGAAATAGAGACTGAGGAATCAAAACAGCATCTAGAAAAAATCAAACACAAATGCCATTGTCAGTAATAGAATTTCTTGGTTTGGCCACAAAACTCATTCCAGAGTTTGACGGCAAACCATAAAATATGCACTCTTTTCTGGACTCTTTAAATCAGCTGGATACGGTTAAAGAGTCCCATGAAGCAATAGCAGTGAACTTAATTAAAACAAAATTGAAAAATTCGAGCAGAAACTTAATTTCAAATGAGTCTTCAATTGCCGAAATTGTAGCTAAGTTGAAGGCATCCGTAAAGAAGAATCCACTGTGGTTCTAACTGCCAAAATTCTCAATGTTAAACAAAATAACAAATCTGCCAATAATTTTGTTCAAGAAATAGAAGACCTTACAAAATCCTTGACCAATGCATATATTACAGACGGCCTACCTGGCTCGTTAGCAGAGAAATATTCCACACAGGTAGCGGTGAAGTCAATGGCCAGAAATGCCTCAAGCGAACGAGTACGACTTATTATGGAAGCAGGCACATTCAGTAACATGAATGAAGCAGTGACCAAGTTTTTTAATTCGTGCACCGATAATACTTCAGGCTCAAATGTCCTATTCTATGAATCAAGAACAGGCAATAATGGTCGCGGTCGCGGAAATTATAATCGTGGTAGAGGCAACACCCGTGGAATCGGGGCAACTACCGGACCCTATGTGTACATGATCAGGAAAACCAACATTCCCCAGAGGTTACACATTGAGGGGACAACGACAATTAAACTTACACGAGTTCGGGAAATTCATCAACAATACAATTTTTAATTTGAATTTAAATCTGAGTAGCTATGTGGTGTTGAGAACTAGATCTACTGACGGACACATTACTTTCCTATTGGACACTGGAGCCGATATTTCGATATTGAAAGTCGGTAAACTAAGACAAGATATAGAAATAAATTCAAATTATACGCTCACACCTAGTGATTGAAGATCATTTTTTGAGTCATAGCTTTCAAATAGTTGATGAAAATTTCACTGCCCCCTGCGATGGTATATTAGGACTTGATTTTCTCAAAGAATACAATTGTGTTTTAAAGACAACAAAATTGTTCATCTATCAATCCCAGTGATTTTGAAGATCCGGTTATTATACCAATGTTAGAGTCAATTAGGAATGGTAATAGACTCTTCAAAGTCACAACAAGATCGAATTTAAGAAAGGAAACTGAACATACTGACAAAGCTTCACAAGAAAGACCGGATGACTTGACACCCAAAGTGATAGAGACATTAACTTATAAAGAGATCAAGAAATTTGTTCTCCTAAAGTTCATACTTAAAGGTAAATCACCTAGGTGTTACCTGATAAAAGGAAAATGTACTTTAGATAGAATATCATTGGTAGAGATTCTTGTTAATGGAAAGTTGGATCTCGATCAATTCTTTCCTAGGCTCGAGGAAGTGGCTGACAAGAATAAAGATGACAGAATTCAACTACATCTACACGATGTAATATTTAACACTGTTGAAGTGAACGCGTTCAAGAATATTGCGAACAAAATACTGAAAAAATTGGAGATTTACTTGGGCCCAAGACTGACAATTATTTCTGGTGACGATCAGAAACATGATCTACTTGTAAAATATCACGATTATCCATTAATCGGTGGTCATTCCGGAGTCAGTAGAATGGCGACAATACTGGACTGGCATATCCAAGGGTATACGAAATTATGTGAAGAAATGTGAGCTTTGTCAAAGGAATAAATCAATGCCAAAGACGAAAGAACCAATGATATTGTCTAATACTCCCACGAGTGCATTTGATGTACTTATCATTGACACAATAGGTCCTTTTATTAAATCGAACAGTGGCAATGAGTATGCCTTGACGATGATGTGCGACCTTACTAAATACCTCGTTGTGGTCCCCATTCCAGTGGCTAGGGCAATTTTTGAACATTTCATATTAGTGTATGGTCCTGCTAGCAAAATACTGACCGACATGGGTACTGAATTAAAAAAACTTTGTAAACTGTTGAAGATTGATAATAAAACTTCAACAGCCCATCATCACCAGACAGTAGGTACAGTGGAAAAATCCCACAGAACTTTCAATGAGTATGTGCGATCGTACATATCATTAGATAGGACTGATTGGGACGAATGGTTACGATATTTCGCTTATTGTTTTAACACAACACCAACAACTGTCCACCAATACTGTCCCTATGAGTTGGTATTTGGTAAAATACCTCCTACGATTGAAAACCTCGGAACGAATACAGTAGATCCGATTTACAACATCGACTCATATGCTAACGAGGTTAAATATAGACTGCAACTAGTTCGAAATAGAGTTACGCAGATGTTAGAACGTACTAAGAAAACTAAGAAGGATCGATACGACAGAACTGCAAGACCAATCGTTATTGAGGTACATGATTTGGTTCTGTTTGAGGACACATCGGGACACAAGTTGTCAAATGTGTACGAAGTTGTAGCCATTGATGACAGGGGCAACTGTGAACTGTTTTTAAACAACGGAAAAAAGTTGTGATTCACAAGAACCGACTAAGGAAATTGAAATTGGTGGTATAGTATAACTTTAACTTTCTTTCACCTTTTTTATTTTCTTTATTATTATAAGTGACGTCACTAAAATAATATATAACCTATGTTAAGACCATAGTTGTAAGGTTTTAATATATACTATAATTATATCCTGCATATGTTAAGATCATAGTATTAATATATACGTATAATTTATAATTAATAATGTTAAAGAATACAATTGTACACTTAAATGCATATAAATTATAAGCTGAATAAGATGAACGGGCAGAAGATATTACAGGATGAATCTGACTCTTCTACATCTACTAAAATAGTCAGATCTCCCGAAGAGCATAGCGATGCGAAATCAACTAAGAAGCAAAAAAGCTCACCGACACCCAGCACTTCGAAGAAACCTATTCTATCTACCAAAAAAGGAGTTTCTAGTCAGAATCCGTTAATGGTGGGAGGAGAAGTTGATCTTGTTGTTGAGAAGGTGAGTAAGTCCACCAAACCATCCATAAAAGAGGGGGCCTCAAACAAAAAGACCCATTCTAAAGGAAAAAGCAAGGTGGCTATAAGAAAGGGTAAGGAAACACCATCTTATTCCCAAATAGCCAAAAAACATATTCAGGACGAACTACACTATGCCATAATTGATAGCAGTAGTGCGTCTGGGAGAATTCCCGAAGAGCAAAGGAGCATCTTCGAAGATTTGTTCTACACAAAGGTATTTGACCACATTCTCGAATCTAATGATGGACCAACAATCCAAGTAATGAGTTGCACGTTTGAGAGGGGCGTTTTGATGCTGAAACTGGCATCACAATGCTGTGTCGATGTCCTCGGAAAACTAGTGGAGAGCATCCCCTCACCGTCAGAGCGCATACTCAGCGTCATTGGCAAACAAGATTCGAACCTTAAAGTGGGGAAGTGGGAAGTCTTCCACAGGAAAAATTATCCCGATGGTTCTCTCCTGGTGGTAGGCATAGACCCGTATTCCAGGGATAGCCTTGTCAAGACAAAAGGCATGGCATTCTTCGGGATTTGGAAAATCTTCTTTAAGATTGGAAAACCCCCCATTGGCAGGACAGTTAAGTCGAGCCCAAACACGAACGTACCGCCTGCAGTGGCAAACGAAAATAGTGAACAGAATGAAGCGAGTGAGACAATTCCAAAAAGTGAGGTGGAAGTGGTCGATAACATCGCCAATTTGCCGATAACATCATCAATTTTGCAGAAAGTTCCCAGCAAAGGTGGTGATAAGGATATGAAGAGGAGCACAAAAACTCAAAACAAAGAGGGAGCGACAAAAAACAACACCGCCTTCCAAAAAGAGGTCGATAACATTACCAAATTGCCGATAATATCACCAATTTTGCAGAATGTTCCCAGCAATAGTGGTGATAGGAATAGGTACATAAAGAATCAAAACAAAGAGGGAACGACAAAAAGTAACACCGCCTCCCATAGAGGTCTACTTGAAGAGTGTGTAATAGGTAGTAAACGAAAGGAGGAGAAAGACTCACTACCAAATAAAGAGGGAGTGCAACCAAATACGATAGACGACTCCCAAAGGAAATTTTTACTGGAAAGACAATGATTGAGGTCATCCAGTTAAACCTCCACCGGAGCGAAATGGCATCCATTGCTCTGATGGACATAATAAATAAGGGCAGGGTTCATGTTGCTTTGGTCCAGGAACCGTGGACTACTAGTAACAAAGTTACTGGATTAAACCATATGAACTACAATCTTTTCTAAGCTAACACAGGTACTCGTCCAAGGACTTGTATTCTGTGCCATAAAAACTTATGCTATCTATTCTCTCCAGAGCTGTCAACATCGGACGCAACTGTGCTGATACAAGGTAGTGGAAGTATGTATCTGGCGTCAGTATACCTGCCATTCGATGCGCCGACATTGCCACCTACGTCGGAATTACAACGTCTGGTAAGGGAATCCAAAAATACAAGTAATGTGTTACTAGCTGGTTGTGATGCCAACTCACACCATATTGCTTGGGGTAGTAGTGACACCAATAAAAGGGGACAAGCCCTTATAGAATTTTTGAATACTAACGATCTCCTAACTCAACATAGGGAACAAGGCGACCTTTGTTAACAAAATTAGGGAAGAAGTATTAGATATAACGATATGCTCGGAAAACCTCATTGATGAGATCCATGAGTGGAGGGTTTCGGATGAACACTCCTATTCGGACCACCGTTATATAAGGTTTAAAATTGCACGGCCACTGCCTAGCCCAATAAGTTTCCGTAATAAGGCTAAAACCGACTGGACCAAATTCGGCAATCTACTTAGAAATCGATTGGGCCAGCCTAAACACGATTATCCAATACAGAAGACATTGATATCAATGTGAGGAGGATTACGGAGGCTCTTGTAAATTCATTCGAAGATAGTTGCCCGCTTCGAGAAAGGAAATCTGCCTATGAGAAACCCTGGATGACAGGGCAAATTCGCTCGATTGGCAAGGATGTCCGCAGACTTTACAACAGAGCTCGACGTAAAAAGCTATCAGTATATTGGGATGACTACCACAGAAAGCTCAAAGAATACAATAAAATCATTAGACTGGCGAAACGTAACTCCTGGAGACTTCTGTGAGCAGGTAGACAGCGTTAACAGCATGTCCAAAATAAAAAAGTTCCTCTCAAAAACTCATATCCAAACCGAAACACTGGTGGATGAAACGGGTAAAAAGATGGAAACTATAGATGATACCGTAAGGCTTTTGATGAAAACTCATTTTCCGAGTGGTAATGCTGGGCCAATAGAGGAACAGTTACAGACCGAAAATGTAATGCACCAAGTACCTATTACGGATGCTATGGTTAAAGAAGCAATAAAAAGCTTCTCTCCTTATAAGGGTGCGGGACCGGACGGAATATTTCCAGCGCTTCTTCAGAATGAGGTGGATCTGGTATCAGCTCATCTTGTTGGAGTTTTCACTGCATGCCTAACTCATGCATATACCCCAAAAAATTGGCAGGAATCAAGGGTGGTCTTCATACCTAAGCCTGGCAAGGCGAGTTATACGATCCCAAAGGCTTATCGACCTATTAGCCTAACTTCTTTCCTCTTAAAAACAATGGAGCGAATAATTGACGACATGATCAAAAGTAAGATAGCCGATGACAAGCTAAAATTCAAGCAACACGCATATGTTAAAGGAAGATCAGTGGAAACAGCTCTACATGAGGTAGTACACCACATAGAAAAGTCCTTCAGTGAAAAATTGTACACACTTGCCGTTTGTATAGACATTGAGGGCGCTTTTAACAACGTTCAGACCGATACACTTATCCAGTCCTTAGACGAGTTTCAGGTTGACCGGGCGTTGATAAACTGGATCAACAATATGCTAAGGAATAGGTGGATTATTTGTGGGTCATATGACGTAAAAATCAGAGACAAGGTAAATCGTGGTATACCTCAGGGGGGCATTTTATCGCCTCTCCTATGGGTTACGACGATACACAGTCTCCTTAAAGCCCTCACCAATGAAGGACTTAAACCAGTCTGTTATGCAGACGACATTATAATACTTCTAAGCGGCACACATCCAAACCAACTATGCAGAAGAGCTGAAGAGGCACTTAACATAGCATATAACTGGGCACAACCAAGGGGACTAAATGTCAATCCAGACAAAACAGAAATATGTCTATTTACAAGGAAAAGGATGATTCATCCTTTTACCGTGCCTCGTTTCCTGGATAAGAATATTGCCATATCTAAAAAGATAAAATACTTGGGAGTAATCTTGGATCAGAAACTGTACTGGAAAGATCATATTGAAGAAAGAGTTACAAAGGCCCACAGATGTTGGTCGTTGTGCAGAAGAGCTATAGTTTCAAAATGGGGACTACGTCCAAATATGACACACTGGCTTTACATGAGCGTGATTAGACCAATAATCACCTACGCCTATGTAGTGTGGTGGACATCAATGGACCAAAAGTACAACGTAATACCATAGCAAAAAGTGCAACGTATGTGCTGTCTAGGCATAAGCGGAGCAATTAGAATACTATACTGCACATCCAACCAATAGATATCCGTATAAAGTATGAGGCAGCCCTCACACCAAGACGTCTACAAGTGATGGGTGAATGGATAAATCGAGACCACAAGTCGTACCATCAGAAGATATTACAATCACTGGTCGGTCATATTCAAACAACGGAAATCTCCGACCGCATTCCTGAAGTGCGGCTTACAGCTACCTGTGAATCGTTCGTGCCAGACAGACGCTCCTGGGAAAACGGAACTTTGGCCCATGTGCCAGTGGGAACCAGCTGCTACACTGATGGGTCCAGGCTAGGAGGAAGGACGGGTCTGGGACTTTTTATTGATAAACCAGAAGTCGAACATTACTTCCGCCTACCAGACCATAACACAGTATTTCAAGCAGAAGTTCGAGCAATCACGGAGTGTGTTAACTGGCTCAGTAATACCACAAAGCCTAAATATGCCAACATATTCACAGATAGCCAAATGGCGATCAAAGCAATAACATCGGAAAAGGTCAAATCCAGAACCGTGTTAGACTGTAAAAGAACGATAAATAATTACTCAGTCCATGGTCAACTGCGAATTTTCTGGGTACCGGGACACAACGCAGTGATTGGAAATGAACGAGCAAACAGCTTGGCTTCTTAGGGCAGAGAACTTCGAGTAATAAACTTGGAAAATTGGAAACCTTTCGAAGCCACGAAGGATGAGTTGAAGCATTGGGCAGTGATGGCTCACAAAACTGTGTGGAATAGAGCAACTGTAGGAGCAACTGCAAAGATACTGTGGGGTGACCCAAATGAGAAGAAAACCAGTAGTTTTCTGAAACTAAACAAGATCGAGATTAGTAAGATGATAAGTGTTTTAACGGGACACTCAAGCTTAAAGGCACATCTTCATCGCATAGGACTAGTAGAAAACGACGAGTGCAGGGCATGCAGGGAAAACATCGAAACGATAGAACATTTTCTGTGTCACTGCCCAGCTTTCACACATGCAAGATCCCGATATTTCGGTTCCGACATATTGCCAGACTTGACTCATCTCAGAGGATATGACTGGAAGATACTGAGAAAATACGTGTCTAGTACCAATTTTCTGTAATCCGTGGGGTATGAAAATCATAAATAAGGAGCGCACAACAGGCCGAACCACTGGCTTAAGTGTATGTCCATGGACATGAGACGTTTTAAACGTCTCCTCTATTCAACCTAACCTAACCTAACCAATTTTGTATTAACATCCAAGGGTATTGATACCGGCTTGCAATCAGTCATATTGAATCGCTTTAAAATGGCACATGTATATACCGATTGATCAATATTTATCTCTCCTTTTTGACGATTTCTTGTAATTCGAAGACCAACGCAGCTTTTAGCCTCTCCGAGGTCTTTCATAAAAACATACTCTGCAGTCCAGCTTTAACTTTCACCTTCATTTCAGAGTTACTTGAGAAAATCAACAAATCGTCGACATACACGGCAACAAAAAATATGTCAGAACCACATATATTGAAATAAATACATGGGTCAAGCTTGGATTGTTGTAACCCCGTCTCCTTCAAAGCTTGATCCAGTTTTTTGTTCCACTGACGACTGGCTTGTTTCAACCCATAGAGGGCTTTGTTGAGTCTGCAAACCTTACCATTTGTGTTTCCATCAAATCCCTCTGGAGGTTCCATAAAAATTACTTCATTCAAATCTCCCTGTAAAAATGCGGTAACAGCATCCATTTGCTCAATATCAAGGTTATATTGAGCTGCAATTGCTATCAGATATCTTATCGAAGTGTACCGCACTACAGGTGAGTATGTTTCTTGATAATCAATTCCCGGTTTCTGAGAACAACCCTTTATGACCAAACGAGCTTTATATCTGTACACCTCGCCATTTTCATAACGTTTCGTTTTAAAGACCCATTTACATTTTATTGGTTTACTTCCAATGGGTGTATTGACCAGTGTCCAAGTATTATTTTCAATTAGTGATTTATATTCTTCGTCCATAGCACGTTTCCAATGTGCAGCATCCTGTCCATTCAGGGCTTCATTCACTGTGAGAGGATCGTCTGACACAATTGCCTCCACTGAGTACATATAGTAATCGGGCATGTTAATCGGTTTCGGAGTACGCTCTGAACGTCGGACATTGGTACCCTCTTGCGCCTCCACTAAAGTGGTATCAGATTCAGTAGACCGAGTCTCGTCTGGCTCATAATAATCACTGGAAATGTCACTTTCCTGCTCGGTTGAAAATTGTTCTTCAATGGCGGGGTCATTACTATCCTCTACTGTAGTTGTTGTTGAAGTTTCACAATTCTCTTTTACAAAATTAAACACATGGCCATCGGAACTGTCTTTGATTTTTCGCCTAAAATTATTTTCAAAAAATACAACATCACGGCTTTTAACAACACGCCAAGATTCTGGATGCAACAGACGATATCCTTTGGTGTCTTCACAATATCCAACAAAAATCAACTCCTGTGACTTAGGATCCCCCTTTTTCCTTCTCTCTTTTGAAACGTACGAAATTGCTCGAGAACCAAATACACGCAAGTGACATAAATAAGGTTTTACTCCGGTCCAAATCTCTTCTGGAGTACATTCTTCAATTGCAGAACAAACGGAACGGTTTATTAGATATACGGCATTGACAACGGCCTCAGCCCAAAATTTCTTAGCTAATCCAGCGTGTAACAGCATGCATCGAGCGCGTTCGACGATGGAACGGTTCATACGATCAGCGAGGCCGTTTTGCTGCGGGCTGTATGGCACAGTGGTCTGATGTTGTATGTCACTTTCATTCATTATCTTTGCCAGGTGCTGATTGCAATATTCCGTGCCGTTGTCGGTCCTCAAACATTTTATCTTACGGCAAGTTTCATTTTCTACTCTGGCCTTAAATTGCCCAAAAAACATAGGTACTTCCGTTTTTTCCTGCAATATGTAAACAAAAACTTTACGCGAAAAATCATCTATGAAAGTTAGGAAATACTTAGCTCCACCAATTGAAGCCTCTTCCATAGGACCGCAAAGGTCCGAGTGTACTAGCTGAAGTAGAGCAGTAGTGCGAGTTTCCGAAGTTTTGAATGGCTTTCTCGCCATTTTACCATTGATACACGTAATGCAACGCTCATGTGATTTTGTTTAAAAATTCATTCCAGTCACCAGATTCATAGTTTTTGCCAAGTCAGTATAGTTAAGATGGCCCATACGGGCATGCCACAATTGTACATCGCATTGTGCTGCCACCATGCACATCTGTATTCCTTCATGATTTAATTTAAACATGTTATTCTGAAGATTAGTAGTAGCAATGATTTTCCCTTTCGTTGTTATAGTGCATTTACCGCCTTGGAATTGTACTACGTGGCCTCTTTGTGTTATTTGACTTACGGACAAAAGATTTACAGTCAAGTCTGGAATATACAGCACATTGTGTATGGTAATATCCATCGGTTCACCATTGCCACCTCTAACGCACACGATAACATTGCCCACTCCTTTAACCTTCAACTTATCCTTGTTTGCGACAAAAATTTCCTTTACATGGGATTCCTTGATCTCATCAAACCAATCCTGGCGCATAGACATGTGCATACTAGCACCAGAGTCTATAAACCAATCTTTTTGAGTTATGAAGCCTGCCACAAATACTGTGCAAAATCCAACCTCCTTGTCTTGCCTTCTTTCATCGTCGTTTGTATTTGCACGGCAATCAGCGGCCTTGTGGCCGTACCGGTTACAATTAAAACAACGAAAACCCTTTCTCACATCTGCCTTCTTTTTAGTCCTAGAAAATAGTGCACTGCACTCCGTCGGTTTTCTAATATCTTGCAGTAGTTTGGTTTTGATAGAGTCACTTGTTATTTTGACTCCGGAACTTTCAATCCCCATTATCATCGGGACATACTCCTCAGGTAGTCCAGCCAATAGCAGCGTCCCAATCCACTCATCGCTAACGGTCATATCAATTTCCCCGAGTTTGTGTGGGGTCGAAACTATTTGACTTACATACTCCTCGACGTTTTCAGATGTAGAGAAACGCGTTGTAATCTTGAAAGGCTGCCTTCAACTTTTCCCAAACCTCTTTGGAAGTCTCAGCATCTTCTATGTGAACATAATTGACTTTGTCATTTAGTAAAATTATCTTCGACTTTGCCTTGATGTCGAGTTTCACATCTATCCCAGTTTCCGGATATTTGCCCTGAACTGTGTCCCACAGTTCCTCATGTTGCAGATAATTCTTCATAGCAAACGACCACGATGCAAAATGTTCTCGACCAATCAGCTTCTCCACATTAAAATTCGTAGCAATCGACCCCATCGCAATAAATTATTATTTATATTTCTAAATCAATCGTCGTACAATTGTTTAATCAATCACTGGGCCCATAACCTGTTGTGATGTAATTAATTAAAGCCGGTTGATTTCGGAACAATATGTACTTAACCAGAGTTTATTAATAGAAACGTAGAAAAGGAAGTACAAAGGAAAAAGTATGTAAGTATAGAAAAACGTATTTGACAAAGGAGTAGAAGAGAGTGTTGATACTGTCAAATATGACAAAAGAAGATCATAACGAGATACCAGATTTTCATATTCCAACAAATATACACCTCATATGGGTGCCTGGCCATAGGGATATCCCGGGGAACTGCAAAGCAGATGAACTTGCTAGGAAAGGGACGACATTACAAATACTCGAAGAATTTGCATATATTGGTGCGCCACTATCCACGTGCAAGCTTTGGCTTAGGCAAGAGGCAATCAGGCAGTCCAACGAAAGATGGACAGAAATCAGCACCTGCAGAGTAGCTAGACAAATCTGGCCAAGGTATGACCTGAGAAGATCAAAATATCTCCTCGCACTAGGGAGGCAAAATTGTCTACGTTAGCATCAGTTCTGATGGGACACTGCTTGATCGGCGAACATGCCAAAAGATTGGGTATTGACTCTAATGACTTCTGCAGAGATGAGGAAGAAGTGGAGAGCATTGAGCACTTGCTATGCGACTGCCCCGCTCTGAGTAAACGACGACTGGACATACTGGGGTAGGCCTTTCTAGGCAGCCTAACAGATCTTTCCAGTACATATTCGTACTATCGACAAATTTGTATATCAAACAGGTTGGTTTCGATGAGGGGCATTTCAGCCCGTGGTAACACTGGGGACCTAAACTGGTCTATGTGAGCTTGTATAAAAAAATACGGCTGCCACCCTAACCTAAACCTAAACTTAAAAACAGATAACTCCCTCAATCTGCTGTTGTATGGCTTGAACTGGTAAGATTTATCCAGCAAATCCGTATTTTTTCGTTGAATATGCCATAGAACTTTTGATAATACTCGATCTTTACAGTTTGCTTTATCAATATCGCGCGATATCGGGTAAAAAACCGATTTTCTTGCCTTTTTTTCACTTGAACGCCTATAACTTTGTTAATTATTAACCCAAGAGAATTAGACCTTTCGAACGATGTATACTTTGTTTATTTGAAGCTGTAGGAATATAGGTTTATTTGTCCTACAAACGCATTTTTTCATTTTTTGTCCGTAATTTTCTAGTTTAGGCGATGTTTTTACTAATTATATTGTGAGATAAACGTACGATTAATTAATTTACATATATAGTATATTTTATCAGGAAAAAAATGCAACCAGTCTCTTAAAAATCCGTTTGCAATTGACGGAGTTATTAAAGTTTAATAACTAAATCGGTATATAAACACTTTTTTGATGAATTCTTGCCTAAGTAAAATAAAAATTGCAAGGATTCAGTTAAAATGATTAGAAAATGTGGTAATTATGGCTTAAATACGTATATTTTGGAGCGGCCTCTGTAGGGTGACTATAACAAAACATGAAATATGAATGTAAAATTTTTGTTGTGATGAATTTTTGTCGAAATAGAATAAAAAACTGCAAAGTTTCAGCTAAATTGCTTTAAAAATGCGGTATCTGTGCCAATCAAAACATTGACCAATATGGCCCATTTGCAATCCCAAACGACCTGCAACTATAAGAAGAATTTATACCAAATTTGATTGACGTAGCTCTATTATTACGGACTATAGCGTAATTACAACTGATAGACAGACAGACGGACATAGCTAAATCGTCTTAGATTTTCAAGACGATCAAAAATATATATACTTTATAGGGTCGCAGATCATATTTCAAGGTGTTGCAAACAGAATGACAAAGTTAGTATACCCCCTCCTATGGTGGCGAGTATAAAAATCATCGATTTCCATATAATGATAAGTCATAAAATTGACGCTAGGCGGCTTTATGATATACTTGATTTTCAAAGAATGCTAAGTCGAAACTGGTTGTTTTCTGGAGATGCGAATCGTCGTTTTAGTGAAATTTTAAATTTGTGTAGAATTACCTTGTAATTTGTTTTGAGCTTAACTTCATTGCATTGATGGATTTGACTGAAGAAAATTTAGAATATTTTGAAATGCAATCTCCAGTATAACGTACCAAGTCGACTTAGCATTCTTTATAATGGAGGTATTAATTTATATGCAGTATTACAATTCTGTAATACTCCATTGTTTTGTTCCGAAAATATGTGTTTCTCTATGTGTACGTAATCTAATAAAAATAAAAAATCTTATTATTTCCTTTAAAAAATAATTTTTATAATTATTTTTCTATACTATCAATATTCTCATTTTTAATACATGTTAAGCTGCCTCATGTGACGATAAACGAAATCACTTTCCATATCGTCCCCCCAATAAATGAATAGGGTATAATTTATTTGTCGTTTCGAGAAAATCTTATTTGAAGTTTTTGTGATACAATTCTGTAATACTCCATTGTTTTTTTCGAAAATATTTGATTCTCTATGTCTACGCAATCTAATAATAAACAAAAAATCTTATTATTTCCTTTAAAAAATAATTTTTATAATTATTTTTATATTACTATCAATATTTTCATTTTTAATACATGATAAGTTTCCTCTTGTGACAATAATGGAATCAAAACGAAAATCACCTTCCATATCGTCCCCACAATAAATGAATAGGGTATAATTTAATTGTCGTTTCGAGAAAATATTTGAAGTTTTTGTGATATTGAAGTTGAAGTTTTTGTGATATTGAAACTCAAGTGACATAAATAAGGTTTTACTCCAATCCAAATCTCTTCTGGAGTACATTCTTCAATTGCAGAACAAACGGAACGGTTTATTAGATATACGGCATTGACAACGGCCTCAGCCCAAAATTTCTTAGCTAATCCAGCGTGTAACAGCATGCATCGAGCGCGTTCGACGATGGAACGGTTCATACGATCAGCGAGGCTGTTTTGCTGCGGGCTGTATGGCACAGTGGTCTGATGTTGTATGTCACTTTCATTCATTATCTTTGCCAGGTGCTGATTGCAATATTCCGTGCCGTTGTCGGTCCTCAAACATTTTATCTTACGGCAAGTTTCATTTTCTACTCTGGCCTTAAATTGCCCAAAAAACATAGGTACTTCCGTTTTTTCCTGCAATATGTAAACAAAAACTTTACGCGAAAAATCATCTATGAAAGTTAGGAAATACTTAGCTCCACCAATTGAAGCCTCTTCCATAGGACCGCAAAGGTCCGAGTGTACTAGCTGAAGTAGAGCAGTAGTGCGAGTTTCCGAAGTTTTGAATGGCTTTCTCGCCATTTTACCATTGATACACGTAATGCAACGCTCATGTGATTTTGTTTAAAAATTCATTCCAGTCACCAGATTCATAGTTTTTGCCAAGTCAGTATAGTTAAGATGGCCCATACGGGCATGCCACAATTGTACATCGCATTGTGCTGCCACCATGCACATCTGTATTCCTTCATGATTTAATTTAAACATGTTATTCTGAAGATTAGTAGTAGCAATGATTTTCCCTTTCGTTGTTATAGTGCATTTACCGCCTTGGAATTGTACTACGTGGCCTCTTTGTGTTATTTGACTTACGGACAAAAGATTTACAGTCAAGTCTGGAATATACAGCACATTGTGTATGGTAATATCCATCGGTTCACCATTGCCACCTCTAACGCACACGATAACATTGCCCACTCCTTTAACCTTCAACTTATCCTTGTTTGCGACAAAAATTTCCTTTACATGGGATTCCTTGATCTCATCAAACCAATCCTGGCGCATAGACATGTGCATACTAGCACCAGAGTCTATAAACCAATCTTTTTGAGTTATGAAGCCTGCCACAAATACTGTGCAAAATCCAACCTCCTTGTCTTGCCTTCTTTCATCGTCGTTTGTATTTGCACGGCAATCAGCGGCCTTGTGGCCGTACCGGTTACAATTAAAACAACGAAAACCCTTTCTCACATCTGCCTTCTTTTTAGTCTTAGAAAATAGTGCACTGCACTCCGTCGGTTTTCTAATATCTTGCAGTAGTTTGGTTTTGATAGAGTCACTTGTTATTTTGACTCCGGAACTTTCAATCCCCATTATCATCGGGACATACTCCTCAGGTAGTCCAGCCAATAGCAGCGTCCCAATCCACTCATCGCTAACGGTCATATCAATTTCCCCGAGTTTGTGTGCGGTCGAAACTATTTGACTTACATACTCCTCGACGTTTTCAGATGTAGAGAAACGCGTTGTAATCTTGAAAGGCTGCCTTCAACTTTTCCCAAACCTCTTTGGAGGTCTCAGCATCTTCTATGTGAACATAATTGACTTTGTCATTTAGTAAAATTATCTTCGACTTTGCCTTGATGTCGAGTTTCACATCTATCCCAGTTTCCGGATATTTGCCCTGAACTGTGTCCCACAGTTCCTCATGTTGCAGATAATTCTTCATAGCAAACGACCACGATGCAAAATGTTCTCGACCAATCAGCTTCTCCACATTAAAATTCGTAGCAATCGACCCCATCGCAATAAATTATTATTTATATTTCTAAATCAATCGTCGTACAATTGTTTAATCAATCACTGGGCCCATAACCTGTTGTGATGTAATTAATTAAAGCCGGTTGATTTCGGAACAATATGTACTTAACCAGAGTTTATTAATAGAAACGTAGAAAAGGAAGTACAAAGGAAAAAGTATGTAAGTATAGAAAAACGTATTTGACAAAGGAGTAGAAGAGAGTGTTGATACTGTCAAATATGACAAAAGAAGATCATAACGAGATACCAGATTTTCATATTCCAACAAATATACACCTCATATGGGTGCCTGGCCATAGGGATATCCCGGCGCCACTATCCACGTGCAAGCTTTGGCTTAGGCAAGAGGCAATCAGGCAGTCCAACGAAAGATGGACAGAAATCAGCACCTGCAGAGTAGCTAGACAAATCTGGCCAAGGTATGACCTGAGAAGATCAAAATATCTCCTCGCACTAGGGAGGCAAAATTGTCTACGTTAGCATCAGTTCTGATGGGACACTGCTTGATCGGCGAACACGCCAAAAGATTGGGTATTGACTCTAATGACTTCTGCAGAGATGAGGAAGAAGTGGAGAGCATTGAGCACTTGCTATGCGACTGCCCCGCTCTGAGTAAACGACGACTGGACATACTGGGGTCGGCCTTTCTAGGCAGCCTAACAGATCTTTCCAGTACATATTCGTACTATCGACAAATTTGTATATCAAACAGGTTGGTTTCGATGAGGGGCATTTCAGCCCGTGGTAACACTGGGGACCTAAACTGGTCTATGTGAGCTTGTATAAAAAAATACGGCTGCCACCCTAACCTAAACCTAAACTTAAAAACAGATAACCCCCTAAATCTGCTGTTGTATGGCTTGAACTGGTAAGATTTATCCAGCAAATCGTATTTTTTCGTTGAATATGCCATAGAACTTTTGATAATACTCGATCTTTACAGTTTGCTTTATCAATATCGCGCGATATCGGGTAAAAAACCGATTTCCTTGCCTTTTTTTCACTTGAACGCCTATAACTTTGTTAATTATTAACCCAAGAGAATTAGACCTTTCGAACGATGTATACTTTGTTTATTTGAAGCTGTAGGAATATAGGTTTATTTGTCCTACAAACGCATTTTTTCATTTTTTGTCCGTAATTTTCTAGTTTAGGCGATGTTTTTACCAATTATATTGTGAGATAAACGTACGATTAATTAATTTACATATATAGTATATTTTATCAGGAAAAAAATGCAACCAGTCTCTTAAAAATCCGTTTGCAATTGACGGAGTTATTAAAGTTTAATAACTAAATCGGTATATAAACACTTTTTTGATGAATTCTTGCCTAAGTATAATAAAAATTGCAAGGATTCAGTTAAAATGATTAGAAAATGTGGTAATTATGGCTTAAATACGTATATTTTGGAGCGGCCTCTGTAGGGTGACTATAACAAAACATGAAATATGAATGTAAAATTTTTTTTGTGATGAATTTTTGTCGAAATAGAATAAAAAACTGCAAAGTTTCAGCTAAATTGCTTTAAAAATGCGGTATCTGTGCCAATCAAAACATTGACCAATATGGCCCATTTGCAATCCCAAACGACCTGCAACTATAAGAAGAATTTATACCAAATTTGATTGACGTAGCTCTATTATTACGGACTATAGCGTAATTACAACTGATAGACAGACAGACGGACATAGCTAAATCGTCTTAGATTTTCAAGACGATCAAAAATATATATACTTTATAGGGTCGCAGATCATATTTCAAGGTGTTGCAAACAGAATGACAAAGTTAGTATACCCCCTCCTATGGTGGCGAGTATAAAAATCATCGATTTCCATATAATGATAAGTCATAAAATTGGCGCTAGGCGGCTTTATGATATACTTGATTTTCAAAGAATGCTAAGTCGAAACTGGTTGTTTTCTGGAGATGCGAATCGTCGTTTTAGTGAAATTTTAAATTTGTGTAGAATTACCTTGTAATTTGTTTTGAGCTTAACTTCATTGCATTGACGGATTTGACTGAAGAAAATTTAGAATATTTTGAAATGCAATCTCCAGTATAACGTACCAAGTCGACTTAGCATTCTTTATAATGGAGGTATTAATTTATATGCAGTATTACAATTCTGTAATACTCCATTGTTTTGTTCCGAAAATATGTGTTTCTCTATGTGTACGTAATCTAATAAAAATAAAAAATCTTATTATTTCCTTTAAAAAATAATTTTTATAATTATTTTTCTATTACTATCAATATTCTCATTTTTAATACATGTTAAGCTGCCTCATGTGACAATAAACGAAATCACTTTCCATATCGTCCCCCCAATAAATGAATAGGGTATAATTTATTTGTCGTTTCGAGAAAATCTTATTTGAAGTTTTTGTGATACAATTCTGTAATACTCCATTGTTTTTTTCGAAAATATTTGATTCTCTATGTCTACGCAATCTAATAATAAACAAAAAATCTTATTATTTCCTTTAAAAAATAATTTTTATAATTATTTTTATATTACTATCAATATTCTCATTTTTAATACATGATAAGTTTCCTCTTGTGACAATAATGGAATCAAAACGAAAATCACCTTCCATATCGTCCCCCCAATAAATGAATAGGGTATAATTTAATTGTCGTTTCGAGAAAATATTTGAAGTTTTTGTGATATTGAAACTCGATATCGGCGCGTAGGCTTTTATTAATGAACAATCAATTTCAAACACCCAATTTGTGAAAGTAGAATTTCCCCAAATTTTTACTAGATATACAACCAATTGCGTAGATTATTAAAATGCAATAACAAATAATAGTGTTTATGTGTATACACTATTCTTCTATTGAGGGGACGATATACATATATGTTATATGGTTATTTGCTTATAAAAAATGTAAATTGTATCTATCCATATTTTAAAGTTTTTCTATGGAACGGCGGCTGTGTTTCAGCCGATTTTAGCCGCAAAGATCGGCGACGGCTTCGGCTGATGAAAAAAGGTCGGCGGCGGCTAAAATCGGCGGCTCGGCTCGGCGGCTTCATACTCTGTTCCACATTCGTCTCAGAAAATATACCGAAGCTCAATAGTGAGATATAGACTCCGTAGGCTGAACAGATTGAAGATTGCCTCGTCTAGAATATTAGTCGCGCCTACTTCTGACCCCAGGCCTTTGACGTTGGCGTTGTTCGACAGCGGGGCCACTGTAACCTGTCTGGGAAAAAGATGTCAATCCTTAGTAGAAAAGTTACATCTTGAAGTATATCCCGTTTATAAATGTAATGTAGGTACCGCAAATGGACACAAGGCTCATTGCGAGGGTAAAGTAAAGGTCGAAATAAAATACCAAGATAAAGTTCACACCCTAGAGGTTTACCTCGTTCCATCGCTGGAAAATGAGATGTACTGTGCGGTGGATTTTTGGAAACTTTTCGGGGTAGCTCCAAACCTGATCAGTGCGGTGGACGTTCGTGTCGAATCACCTGATCAGGACTTTCATATTTTTACTGAGGAACGATCGAATGACTTAGAGGAAGCCAAGACTCACATCCTAGACTATGAGAAACATGGCTTGGGGAAAACTTGGATGGAGAAACATGAGATCGATACGGCTAATTCAATTCCCATTAAGCAACGCCACTACCCTGTGCCACCGGCAGTAGAGACATTGATATACGAGGATCTGGATCGTATGTTGAAATTGGGGGTCATTGAGCAGAGCAACAGTCCCTGGAATTCCCCAGTTACCTAGTTCGTAAGGGGGGATAAGAAAAGGCGCTGTCTCGACGCTCGAAAGCTCAATGATTGTGAAACATGGCTTGGGGAAAACTTGGATGGAGGAACATGAGATCGATACGGCTAATTCAATTCCCATTAAGCAACGCCACTACCCTGTGCCACCGGCAGTAGAGACATTGATATACGAGGATCTGGATCGTATGTTGAAATTGGGGGTCATTGAGCAGAGCAACCGTCCCTGGAATTCCCCAGTTACCTAGTTCGTAAGGGAAGATAAGAAAAGGCGCTGTCTCGACGCTCGAAAGCTCAATGATTGTACAATCAAAGATGCATACCCACTCCCGTATATCGATGCGCTGTTAGGGCGACTTCAGGACACTTATTATATTTCAAGTATCGATTTAAAAGACGCCTTCTGGAAAATTCCTCTATCCAAGCCAAGTAGACCGAAGACTGCTTTCACTGTTCCGGGGCGACCGCACTATCACTTCACCGTCATGCCGTTTGAGTTGTGTAGTGCATTTCAACGGTTATGTCGGCTGATGGATAAGGTGATCCCCTCGGAGCTGCGTCAGCGGGTCTTTGCCTACTTGGACGATCTCCTGGTCGTTTCGTCAAATTTTGAGTCACACGTAGCTCTCTTAAGGAAAGTTGGGGATTTACTTACCCACGCTAACCTTACGATAAACCTCACGAAATCTATGTTTTGTAAAAAACTGGTTCGTTATTTAGGGTATATAGTCGGAGAAGGGAAATTGAAGGCAGATCCAGAGAAGGTGGACGGGATTACCAAGATACCGGTCCCTAAATGTACCCGATATGTCCGAAGGTTCCTCGCCATGGCTTCCTGGTTTCGACGCTTCATCAAGAACAACGCGGAAATAACAGTACCGATGACGAAAACCCTAAAGAAATCAAAGGCATTCGTTTTTGACGCAGAAGCCCGCGCTGCATTTGTGAAACTTAAGATTGCATTAACTTCTAGCCCCGTGTTGACACACCCGAATATTAACCACCGCTTCTATGTACAATGTGATGCCTCCAATCTAGGCTTGGTGGTATTTTATATCAGCTCGACGAGGAAGGACTTGAGCATCCGATCGCGTTCCATTCTGCACAGCTTAACAGCGCACAGAGAAACTACAGTGTCACCGAACGTGAATGCCTGGCGGTCATTAGCGCCATAAAGAAATTTAGGCCCTGCATTGAGCTGATGCCGTTCACCGTGGTAACGAATCACAGCGCCTTGAAGTGGCTAATGGACCTCAGTGGGCGTTTAGCGCGGTGGAGCTTGCAATTGCAAGCATACGACTTTGACATCGAGCATATAAAAGGATCTCAAAACGTGGTTGCCGACACCTTATCAGGACAGCACCTCGACGAGATCAACATGTTCGAAGAGGAGAAGCCTATTATAGATATGGAATCACTGGAATTTTAGAGCGAGGCATACCAGGCACTTCGGGAGCACATCACGAAAAAACCAGGAAATATTGCCTGATTTGCGAATCGAGGATTCCTATATATATAAAAGGACTGTGCCCTCAGATGGAAACGCGATTCATGAAAGATACAGTTGGAAACTTTGGGTCCCATCCGGCCTCACTCATGACAATACGGTTAACGCTCATGAACCTACGGTCAAATCTGATTGTGGAATCGGAAAGACAATTGCTCATTTAAGACAGTTTTTCTATTGGCCTAAGATGGCGGCCCAGGTTCGAAACGTCATCAATAACTGCGTAACCTGCAAAGAGGTTAAGGCACCAAATAAGGTATTGCGTCCGCCAATGGGATGTGAAACAGTAACCCACCGACCATGGGAAAAGATCTATGTAGATTTCCTGGGACCGTTCCCACGATCAAGGCTCGGCAATACTACTATTTTTGTGGTGCTGGATCATATGTCTAAATTTGTTCTCCTTAAAGCAATGCGAAATGCAACTTCCAACAACGTTATGCGGTTTTTAGAGAGTGAAGTATTTCACAAATTCGGTGTGCCGCGAGTGGTGCACTCCGACAACGGCAAAAAGTTCGTTTCGGGGGAATTCACAATGTTTCTGTCGCGATATGGATGCAGACATTTCCGCAACGCAGGGTATCTCCGCAAGCGAACGCATCGGAGCTAGGGATCTATAGTTGAGACAAAAAGTCGATTTTTCGACTTTCATGATTTAGTGAAAAGTCGATTTTTCGACTTTTCAATTATTTGGATAATCGACTTTTTGGAAAATCGATTTATCGACTTTTCGGTTTTGTCTTAAACAGATTTTTGTCTCCTTTTAGTTTCTTTTCCATTACGCAGATTCCAAGCAATTAAAACTAAATATGTATTCACGATTGCCTGGTCGGACAACGTTATCAACCCTGTTAAAGTGCTGCAAATGTACGGACAATGATAGATTGTTAGGCAAAGGTGAATTGACAGTTCAGACGATTGCAAGAAAACTATACAATTTCATATATTTACAATATATTTTGTAAATATTTATATGCAGGATAATACAAATATTTTATAGACAGTGTTACCAATAAAATGTTTTTCTGACAATTGCGCCGTTGTCCCATGCATAAACTTCGCACATCTAACAATCTGCAAATTATCTCACAATGACTTGTTCTGCTAACGCTGCTAGACCAAAATTGTATGTTCACACCCTTGTACGTTCACAGGGTCGCATTTCTCCACCATTTTTCTGGCAATATTTTCCGATCAGACAACTTAAATATTTATTTATACTCGGCAATTTTTTCCAAGCAAGTGTCAAAGTTTGTTGGAGAGAGCTCTTTCCGACTCTTTCCTAAAAAGCGTTTGAACTGGTTGGAGAAGTTCAAAGCCGCCGTGTATTTAAGTAAGGCCAAACTCGACAAAAGTCGAAATGGTAATCGATTTCGGTTGATATTCCGCCGTCGGATAAAAATCGAAAAAAGTCGAAATGATAAATCGATTTTTAAACTTTTTTGCTTAGTGAAAATCGATTTCGACTTTTCGACTCAACAGATCGATAGCGTCAGCGATACGCGCTTATGTGGACGCCGATCAAAGAGACTGGGACAGGCACTTATCCGCCGTGGAGTGTTCTCTACGAACCTCGGTACACACCTCTGCTGGATTTTCGCCGTATTTTCCATTGTTTGGAGTGCATGTTGTGACTCACGCTAGCGCTTACAAGATTGCCGATAAGCTAGGGACTTTAGAAAGTGGGGACGAAATCTTGCCGAGAGACAAGTTACAGGAGTTTACCGGTAATACAATCAAGAACAACATACATGCATCTTATGAGAAGGGTGCGGCAAGATACAACATCCGCTCCCGAGAGATCAAATTTCTGCCTGGACAAGAAATTCTTAGGAGAAATTTCGTTCTCAGCGATGCCTCCCGAAACGTAAATGCCAAACTATGCAAGAAATTTGTAAAGAGTTTGTCAAACCAGTAGAAGGAAGTTTGTACGAAATAGAAAAACTGAATGGCACGAGCATTGGAGTGTACCACGGTAAGGACCTGCAACATATGACACCATGGAAGTAGCATAAGATCTCAGCGCCTGGCTCTAATCTCAGGGTCGCAGTTCTTCCCCACCCTCAGAACAGTATGTGCAGGGCGATGACTTCCCAATTCAGTTGTTCTGCTACAGGTAACTGCTTGGGTTTGTTATGTCATCCTTATTTGTAACAGCGCCATCTACAATAGGTTTCGGAACCTATTTGAAACGGGTAGTTATTCTAGGTTTTAGTTATTCTAACTTTGCAATATTTAGCGGGGTTTGTCTGAATGGAACGTAAATTTGTGCATTTTCGCACGTGTCAAATGGCGTCATTCGTAAAAAGCCGGCAATGAGAGCACATCGGTGGAAAAGTAGTTCTTGCGATTTTTTTTCCTTTATTCATTCCACTTGGGAACATACATGTAAATTCCATCTTACTCTATCATTACAAAATGTTTTTACTTCATCCCATGACTTGTTTAAATGTCTTATTTCTAGAGAAACAGTTCTGCGTCATGTGTTTCTAGAGCGGCCTGGTCGTCTGGTGCCTTGAGGGTTCCACTCTAGGGCAATTTTGGCGATGCTATCGGGACCTTTTCGTAGTGTGTGGCCTATCCATTTCCACTTTCTCCTAGTTATTTGGCGTTTTATAGGCTCTTCGTTTGTTGTGTTCCAAAGCTCTATGTTGGTAATTGTTTTTGGCCAAAAACTACGGCAGATGATGCCTATCCATTTCCACATTCTCCTGGTTATTTGGCGCTTTATAGGCTCTTCGTTTGTTGTGTTCCAGAGCTCTAAGTTGGTAATTGTTTTTGGCCAAAAAATACGGCAGATGATGCGTAAGCATTTGTTTATAAAAACTTGCAGTCTTTGCGCTATTGAGTTTGAAAGGAGCCAGGTTTCACTTCCGTAGAGTAATATTGATTTTACGCATGCATTGAATATTCTCAATTTCGTTTGGAGAGATATTTGTGGCGATCTCCATGTTTTGTTTAGGCGACTAAACGCCGATCTGGCTTTGTTTAGCCTACTGTTCAGGTCGTCTTCTATTCCTCCATCTATGGCCATAAAACACCCTAAATAGCAAAATGACTTCACATAATTTAGGGGTTGGTTGTCTATTGTTAGCTGGTTGTCAATTACGTTATTTATAGCTTGTGTTTTCTTTGTGTTGATTTCTAGGCCAACCTGTTTAGCGCGAAAAACAAGATCGCTGAGTTTGTCCTGCATGTCGTTGTATTTGTGTGACATGGGACAAATATCGTCAGCAAAGTCTAAGTCTTCAAGATGGCGGTGGAGAGTCCAAACAATACCTCTCTTTTTTGAGCAAATCTTTATGCTGGTAGTTCTGGAGATTGTTGTTTTCTCTGGTGTTGCTTATTTCTTCGAAATGTTGTTTCCACCTTTTCGTTTGTGCTTCTACATTTGTTAGTAGTTGTCCGTTGACGTCTTTTACTGCCTGGGTTCGATTTGACGACTGGTTTGTCAGACGCCTGATGATTTTGTACAGGTCTTTCATATTATTTGCTCCAGATGCGGCTTCCGCTTCGCTGGTCATTGTTTTCGCATATTTTCTTTTATCATTACGAGCCGAGCGTTTTACAAGTTTAGCGACGTTTCTATACTGGTCATTGTAGAACGAGTTTCGTATTGATTGCTGCTTCAAGCGGTTTTTTTCCTGGATCAGACTCCAGGTGTAGTCCGAGATCCATACTTTTCGTTCCGTATTCTGCTTATAACCGACGTGATTCTTAGCAATGTTCTTATGCGTATTGCATGTGGCTTCCCGAGATCTTATGTTGTTAGAGGGTATGAAGAGTCTTAGTTGGTTTGCTACCTCTTTATTTTTGTCTATGTTATTTAGTTTTTAGACATCGTAACGTCTTTGGGTTTGTTGTTCGTTATTTATTTTCAGTGTTGCTACCAGTAGTTCGTGGTCGATGTCGGCGCTACGTATAGTACGAACATCGATAAGTGAACTTCTCCATTTTCTTCGTATACATATATGGTCGATCTGGTTCCGTGTATTGCCATCTGGAGATGTCCATGTGTACTTAAGTACCTCTTTGTGTGGAAATATTGAACCACTGTAATATTAAAAATTAATTAGACATCTTCTGACTGATCTGATTTTTTATGACTGACCACTTTTTATTGAATGCTTGTCTTTTTATATGCTTAACTAGGTTACACGTATATTCTTAATTGTATTAGTGCGCGTGTGTCTGGTTTGCCATTTCATGCGATCTGTACATATTTCTTTACGTCATTATTACTAATGACTTCATAGACATTGGGCTCATTATACGGTCCTTTAAGTTTTACTGTTTTACCTGCGCAGGTATTTTCCTGACGTTTCGCCGATCGTGTCATTATAAGAACTTTGTCATTCATGTCTTTAAGTTCCTTAACAGTTATGCGTGAAAGAGCGTCAGCAATGCAATTATCCTTCCCCTTGAGGTATTCCACTGTGAAGTCATATTCTTCCAAGTCCAATTTCATGCGAGTGAGTTTGGAACTAGGATTTCGCATAGAAAATAGATAAACGAGGGGTCTGTGATCGGATCTTACTAAAAAATGTCGTCCGTAGACGTAGGGTCTGAAATGTTTAATTGCCCAATGTATGGCGGCTAATTCCTGCTCCGTAGTGGATTTGTTACTTTCACCTTTTGTGAAAGTTCTTGAGGCATAAGAAACGGGAAGTTGTATTCCATCATATTCTTGCGTAAGTACTGCACCGCAAGCATACTTGCTGGCATCAGTGGTTATGCAAAATTGTTTCTTGAAGTCAGGGTAATGTAGCAAAGTTGGTTTCATTAATTCATCTTTCAAAAGCTCAAACGCATATTGACATTCTAATGTCCACTCAAATGCGACATTTTTATACCCTACACCACACTGTGGTACAGGGTATTATAAGTTTGTTTCACGGCAGATGTTTGTAACACCTGAAAATAACACAGCTAGACCCACCTTAAAGTATACCGATCGACTCAGAATCACTAGCTGAGTCGATTTAAGCATGTCCGTCTGTCCATGTAAAGTTGTTCGTCGACTACAGGTCGCAATTTCACTCCGATCGTTCTGAAATTTTGCAGTTTAGAGTATTTCGCAGCTGTTAAGATCGCTATTGAATTTGGTTGAAATCGGTTCAGATTTAGATATAGCTCCCATATATATCTTTCGTCCGATTTGGACCTTTAGTCCTATAGAAGCTGTATTTTACATCCAATCGTTTTGAAATTTAGAATGGTAGAGTTTCTTGATCCATGAACCAACATTGCCGAATTTGAAGAAAATCGGTTAAGATTTAGCTATAGCTCCCATATATATGTTTCGTCCGATTTGGCCCTTTAGTCCTATAGAATCTGTATTTTACATCCAATCGTTTTGAAATTTAGAATGGTAGAGTTTCTTGATCCATGAACCAACACTACCGAATTTGAAGAAAATCGGTTAAGATTTAGCTATAGCTCCCATATATATGTTTTGTCCGATTTGGCCCTTTAGTCCTATAAAAGCTGTATTTTACATCCAATCGTTTTGAAATTTAGAATGGTAGAGTTTCTTGATCCATGAACCAACATTGCCGAATTTGAAGAAAATCGATTAAGATTTAGCTATAGCTCCCATATATATGTTTCGTCCGATTTGGCCCTTTAGTTCTATAGAAGCTGTATTTTACATCCAATCGTTTTGAAATTTAGAATAAACAAGTTATACATGAACTACAAAATTTATATTTCAGAGTTATTCAATATTACGAGAGTGGTGTAGGGTATTATATAGTCGGCCCCGCCCGACTTTAGCCTTTCCTTACTGGTTCCTACTAAGTCTTGTTAAGTGGCGTGAGTGCTCTGAAAATTTTTTAACGAAACGCCTATAGTAGTTCAAAATGCTACAAAGCGCCGCACAGCATCTACATCCTTTGGAATGGGATAGTTTTCAATGAACTCATATTTGCTGTCATCAGGCAGTATACCCTTATCAGTGCGTTTGTGACCTAGGAATGTTACCTCGTGCATGAAGAAAGAACATTTCTCTGGATTTAGTTTCAAATGATGTTTTCGGCATAATTCGAATACATCCCTCAAGTTCTTGAACATATGTCTTTCTGACCATCCTATTACAACGAAATTAACCCAGAAAAGGCAAGGGTCATCATACGTTGGAATGAATTTGGTGCTACTTTCAATCCATAAGGAAGTCGCGTATAGCGATATGAGCCTGTGCTCGTTGAAAACGATGTTATGTTTCTGAATTATGCTCAAGTTCAATCTGGTGAAATCCGGACATTAGATCCAGACATGAAAAATATTTCGCTCGACCCAATTGGTCAAGAATATCATCTATTCTTGGAAGTGGGAATTTATCCGCCAATAGCCTTTTATTCACCTGGCGGTAATCTACCACCAGACGCCATCTTTTCTCTGTAGAATTTGGCAATGGTTTTTTGGGTACTAAAAGAAGGGGGCTATTGTATTCAGAAATAGACGGCTCCACTATACCGTCCTTGATCAATTTCGTTACCTGTCTATCTATCTCTGACTTCTGTGATTCCGGGATTCTGTAATTCTTTATCAGGCCGATTCTGAATACTCCCGGGGAATAAATACCCGGGGAATTGTTTTTTTCCGAGAATAAAATTCTCATATTCTGAATTATTGGGTGAAGGCAAATGAGGGAGAGGGAAATTATCTATTGTGTTGTTGATATTTCATTCCATGATAACATAATTGTAAGGTAATGCCGCTTTTCCAACAACGGGAAAAGGGAAAAAATTCCCGGGGAATTTTATTTAGAATCGGGCTGTATATATACCGGTGTTTCGTTGCTCAGTCTGAGTTTTTGTCTGTAGAAGTTATTTGCCGTGATAGGCTCGGTTTCAATCCCGAATATATCACTGAATTCCGTACAAAGTGCGCTGAGGGCCGGTTCGAAAAGTTTTGGAAATTTCAATGTCTCCAATACTTTTCTAGTCCTATCTTCTTGTAGTTCATTGGGCGACAATATCTCAAAATTTGTCAATGATTCAAATTTAATGTCTTTAATATCTACTGAAGAATCATTAGTTGTAGTGTTAATTATTCGAATAACAGCGTTCTCACTATCAACAATTGTGCTACCTACTATTATTCCTTCCTGAATCTCTTGATTTGGAACTAAAACTGATTTTTCAGACGTTATCAATTGCACTTGTCTTATTACTTCAGATCTGGCTGGTACCAACACAGTATCTTGCCTCATTATGTGCACCAGAGGGACTTGTATGTTCATATGAAAATTTCTTGGCCTAATGCAAAAGCTATGATTTCCATTATGGAAGTCTAGTATGCAGTTATATTTTGTTATAAAGTCCATTCCGAGAATTCCATCACATTGTATAGAAAAACTCTCATCTACGATATGGAAAATATGTGGCACAAGAAAATTACCAATTTTAAGGTCTAAGTCTATTGTACCAATGGACTTGACTACTCCCTTCCCAGTGCCAGATAAGTTTGTTGTACTATTCCTGTCTATATTATTATACTCTTCACCTAAATTCTTTAGTAAGGATATGTCGGCACCAGTGTCTACCAATAATGTAAGGAATAAATTCGTCTCCGCATTTCTTACATTCACAAAATTACTTAGACTGAGGTTAAAGTGGTATATTCTGTCTATTCTTGGTTGCTCAAGGGGGTTTGTTCGTTTTCCGAATGTGTCACTCGCACATTTCGGTTACTGTCTGAACGCCTGTTATCATTTCCGTTATAGCGGTTACCACGGCCCCTATAGTGGTTGCCATGGTCAGCTTGTCTCCTATCGCCATGATCGCCATGATCGCGTCTATCGTCACGATCACTGTAGTTACCATTACGTCCTCTATTGCGTCCACGGTTACCACCTCGATAGTTTCCACCTCCGAGTCGTTTATAATACAGTACGGTATTCACATTGCCTGTTGCCTCCGTGCAACTATTTACAAATTTGGAAATTGCATCATTCATTGTAGCGAAATTACCTGCCTCCATGATAAGTTTTACCTTATCAATGGAGCAATTCCTGGTCATGGCCCTGACGGCCTGTTGAGTGCTGTATCTACTAGCCAGATTGCTCGTCAATCCATCAGAGATGTAAGCTCCCTCAAGAGCCTTAGTTAGCTCATAAACCTCCTTTGTATATTTATACAAAGTAGGTTTGTATGAATATACAAAGGAATTTAAAACAGAGGAATAAATACAGTCTTATTCCTCTGTTTTAAATTCATGAGTTTGGCGGTAATTACTTCCACTGATTCGCCCTTAACCGAGTTCTTCAGTGTATCTATTATCCGTCTCAATGAGTCTTCGTTACTTATAAGGTTTCTTGCCAAACCCTTCAGCTTGGTTTTCACCAATGAAACTGCTAAAGCCTCATGAGATTCTTTGATTGTGTTAACTAACTCCAAGGCATCTATAAAACTAGCCAAATTCTCCACTCTACCATCGAAGTCTGGAATTAGACTTGCGGCTGTCTTCAAAAACTCCGTAACAGCCTGAGTCATTTTCGTAACTTGTTCCTTTGCAATTGATGGTATTTCGATCTTCGTGTGAAGGGTGTGTGCTAATATTACATCTATTCCTCTCCTTGCTGCTACATTTATTAACCTGTTTCTAACATCTAAAAAAAATGCTTCGGCAGCAGTTTTATGCGTAGCTGTAAGTCGGTCGTAATTTACGTTTAGTAATACTCTGATCTCTTCTAGTCGGAGGAAAAGGTTCTGTAGGTGTTTATTTACAGTTTCATCCTTTGTTGCTCTATCGGTATTGATACAATTATAAGACTTGTCGAATTCCTCTCTAATTTGTCTACAATGTCCGACGACAGTCTGCCAGTCCATCAAAAAGCAATGAACTCAAATTTGTGACATTTGCTTAAGTGGTCTAAATTTTTTCTAAATCATTTGTACGGCTAACATACCGTTTTTTGAGAGATTTCCTATGCAATAAGTAAATTTTAAGAAGTAGATTAACTTCACACAATAAGTTATTAACAACATTCGCGTTGGGATTTTCGATCTTAGATTCCTTGCCTCCCATATTCAAAATATAAACTTAAAATTATTACGGTATGAAAATCCTTAAATATTATATATTTTTCTTTTTTTAATTGCAGAAAATCTAAAGATTTCTAAAAATCTAAAAATTGCACCCAAGCGTAAAACGCAATTATAGTGCTATTTTTTTCTCTTTTTTTAATATATGTATGCACCCAAGCGTAAAACGCAAATATAGTGCTATTATTTTTTTTAATATATGTATGCACCCAATATTATAAATATATTATACATACTTAAATTTTTTTTCTTTTTTTTTTATAAAAAAAATTTAAAACTGTGCTATTTTTTCTTTCTTTACTATGGAGTGTTTTGTTGGAGGAATGGCCGTTAATCTGCTTTCACGGGCTTTGGCTTGCCGTGCTCTATATTCAGCGATTGTCAGTGGTTGTGGGCCGGGCAACTTGGTTGCGGTGTTTGGCAGCTTGGTTGCGGTGTTTGGCAGCTTGCAATTGGCGTTCCACGGCTTGGCATGTTGTTAGCTCGGCAATGTTGTTTAGGCAGCTTGGAAGTGGTGTTCCACTGCTTGGCATTGGTGGCTGGCAGATTGGCAGTTGTGTCATCCAAAGTCACGGTCGCCATGTAATATTAAAAATTAATTAGGCATCTTCTTGAGTAGATTTTTTATGACCGACTTTTTGTTGAATGCTTGTCTTTTTATATTCTTAACTAGGTTACACGTATATTCTTAATTGTATTAATGTGCGTGTGTCTGGTTTGCCATTTACAGTGGTAATAGAATTTGTCATTTTCCGTACATTGTGAGAACCAATGTATGACATCCGAAACCGAAAGGTATTTGGACTAAAAAGCCATTGAGAACTCATTCGTACGATGGGAATATTATTAATTTATGAAATGTAATATAATAATGCATTTTGGTGAAGAACTAAATAATGTGGGAACTGTTAAACAGAATTAAGCATGGGAACTAAATTTGGAAAATTGCGACACACGTGCACTACACCACCGATAACCAGTTGTGATGCCTGGCAGAGTTCTATTAAGCGTCCACCATTGCTGTTTCTTGTACCCATACCGTGCTTTCCCATGATGTGGGCTAGACCGTGGTTTTCGTTTCCAATTTTTGCGTTAAAGTCGCCTGTTAGGATTATCATATCGCGATTGCCGACTCCGTTTATAGTCGCGGTCAACTGATCGTAGAAGTTGTCTTTGTTTGTTTCCTCTGCCTCCTCTGTGGGCCTTTTCATTCCTTTTGATATAATGAAGCCCACTCCTCTTTCGCTTTTGTCCGTCATTCCGCTATAAACGACAGTATTACCATTAGCTGACGTCAATTCTCCAGTTCCCCTCCACCACATTTCAATGATACCTAATATTTCAATTTTAAGTTTCAGCATTTGTTTCTCTATTTGGGCGAGTCTTGGTTTTTCTCTTAGTGTCCTTAAGCTCCATTGAGCTATTCTTATCCGTTTTCGTGTGCCAAAGGTTGTCGTCTGTATTTGGGGTATCGTTTTTATATTTCTTGTATTAGTTTCGGTAATAGTGGGTTTTCGTATAAGCGGATGATTGGACCACTGTATCCTATGATGGTACTGGGGCTGCCAGCCTATAGCCACCATCCTGGCTTCGCATGGACACATTTCTATAGCGAGCCGCTTGTTGCAAGACAGACGCCCGCTGTTGGAATCACCTTTGAAATGGGAACTCCCTCGCAGTACTTTTGCCGCTTCTTCAATATTTGATTCACGCCTCCGGTTTGATGTGTATACTACTGTACCAGTCCACTTGACCTCCACCAGCATGCACCACGTATGCAGCTGCTGCCCTGGATACGACTTGTTGGTCCACGGGAGGTATTTTATTTCCCTCCTACTCATCGGCTTAGCCGATGGCGGATGGGGGGCTCAGCATCCCCCCATCCGCCACCCGGGGGACGCGCCCGATAGGGGTTACAAGTTCCCCCATGGGAGTTCTTGCGAATTACTTTGCAAATACTTTCTTAGAAACACCACAGAACTAGGCGTGTGTTTAAGCTTGTGTTGGTAAGTGAGTCTCAAAATTAAACGAGGCAGTGCAGTGATACACCTTTTGGCGGTTCAGCAGCCATCTTTATGGTACCCCCAAACGAATGCGGAGGAGGTTACGCGTTGACTTAGCTTTCTACCAGATGACTCAACAAGGGCAGCCGATTTTTAATACTTCATCATATCCATAGCCCAGTTTTATTTTGCAAACTTATACACACATACACATAAATAATAAGTACAATACGCACAGTAAGTCTATTCTGTCCCCCAAAGTCGTCCGTGTTCCGGAAAAATCCTCCCAGCATAAAGTTATCATCGTCCGTAAGTCGTTCCAGTCCACATCGTCCGTTATAATCCGTAAAAATTAAGAAGTTTGTGGCCGGCAACGTGTCTCCCACGTGTTGAGCCATACACATTGCGCATGTTGGACATAACCTCCGCAGTAGTAAAGGTTATAACTCGGCGGCGTCTAATTATAAAGTCTTCTGTGGTTAGCTATTACCACGAAAGGAGCAAATATATATTTATCTTTCGTTGAAAATCGTGGTGAAAACCTGCGTGGTTCCCTGCGTCCCACAAAAATCCAGTATAATATAGATAACTGCTGGAATAATGAATTGGCATTAGCCGATGTTGGACGACTACATTATAACATAAGTCTAGTGTTAATTTATTATTTTTAAGAAATGTTTTATGCTTTTTATTAAGTGTATTAAGTGTTTTGAATCTCGAACCGACAATGTTACGTGATAATGTTAATCGCAGTCTAAAGTGTGGCGCTCCCTATGTGAGGTTTTGGTTCGGCATGGCAGCGTGATGTACCTTAGCCCCGATGGAAAACCAAAACTGAAAAATAAAGGAAATTAAACTCAATCCTCGGGAAGGGTGCGCACGTGAGGCATGCGGAATTAGGGCCTTTAGGGGATGTCATCAGAAAAGATCACGTTCCTTATTCAAAATGCTTACCTTTTTTGTGAATTATACAAGTCCGATTACTATCGTGTATTCTTAGCTTAAGTCATTGCCTAGATTTGGTTGGACAGCAGTTAACATTTCGCTACCCTTTTGCTTGACTTTCGGAAATTATCCAATTATGGACTCAAAATTTTAAATTTTTCACAGCTCGATCCAAACAAACATTGAATACGACTATCGACCCAAATCAAAAATGTATACTTTTCTTTGTACCTTAATTTCGACAATAGACCGATTCGAAACTTGTGGTTAACGTAAGGTTAATATTTTTTTGATTCTCTAATTCCTTAAACTAAAATTAAACAAACTTTACCCGTAATTTAAGAATACTTTCATAGAAGCTAAGAAGTTAACAATACTTCTTCTGTTAATGATTAATGCCCGGGTAGAAACCATAAAATAAAGCTTGACCACAGTTCCCCCACCCTAAATTTCTGAGCTCAGTTTTAGGCAGGGTATCAAGTTAGTTTTAGGCAGGGTATCAATATTCATCTTCCAGGCATAAATCACATTCGATTCAACACTGTATTTCTTTATAGTCGTAGTAGAAACTAAACACCTAAATATAATTTTCTTTATTTTTATTTATTTATTTTTATTTTATAAGTCATCTGGAATGGATGCAATACATTATGAATGAATTGATGAAAGAAATGTTCAACTAGTATGACTTTAATTTAAATTAAAGGAACGTAGGAGCGAAAGAAAGGCCATAACGATTAGGGGTCCTCAATAGAAATAGATTGAGTGACCATGGGGATCGCTGAGGATAACGATCCATAGGGCGGGCAAGACTGGAATCCACAACACCTGGATTCCAACTAATCCATAAACAGGCTTCGACATCAGGTGTCAGCGGAACTTCGTCGGTGACGATATGTTTCCTAACGAGATATTACACGCGAGAATAATTTCAACAACTGTGCTTTCAATTCATCGTATGGGAGCAAGCCTATGTTGTCAACATATCTTTTTGTTGTCCCTTCTAATCGTCGTCGGTAACGCATTTATCTTTCACACTTTCTCACTGTCTAGGCATAAGCGGGGCACTGCACATCCATCCAATAGACATCCATATAAAGTACGAGGCAGCCCCCACAGCAAGACAAGTGATGGGTGAATGGATAAATCGAGACCACAAGTCGTATCATCAGAAGATTTTAGAATCTCTAGTTGGTCACATTCAAACACCAGAAATCTCCTACCGTATTCCTGAAGTGCGGCTTACAGCTAACTGTGATTCGTTTGTTCCAGACAGACGCTCCTGAGAAAACGGAACACTGGCCCATGAGCCAGTGCGAACCAGCTGCTACACGGACGGGTCTGAGACTTTTTATTGATGAACCAGAAGTCGAACTTTACTTCCGCCTCCCTAACCATAACACGGTATTTCAAGCAGAAGTTCGAGAAATCACGGAGCGTGTGAACTGGCTCAGTAATACCACAAAGCCTAAATATGCCAACATCAACACAGATAGTCAAATGGCGTTTAAAGCAATAACATCGGAAAGGGTCAAATCCAGAACTGTGTTAGACTGTAAAAGAACGATAAATGATTACTCAGGTCAATTGCGTATTTGCTGGGTACCAGGACACTCCGGTGGGTCTCCGTTGGAAATGAATGGAGAAACAGCTTGGCTTCAAAGGGCAGAGAACTTCGAGTAACAAACTTGGAAAATTTGAAACCTTTCGGAGCCACGAAGGATGAGTTGAATCACTGGGCAGTGATGGCTCACAAAACTGCGTGGAATGGGCAACAGTAGGAGCAACTGCAAAGATACTGTGGGGTGACCCAAATGAAAAGAAAACAAGAAGTTTTCTGAAACTAAACAAGAGCGAGTTTAGTAAGATAATGAGTGTTCTGACGGGACACCCAAGCTTACAAGCACATCTTCATCGCATAGGACTAGCAGAAAACGATGAATGTAGGCTGTTTAAGTTCGTAACATTGTCGCGCAACTTCCCCAGCTTCTGCATTTCCTTCGACGATTGGCAGTCCTGTCGGATTAAAGGAGAAGAGGTCTCTGCTACAACTCTCCCGGGACGATATTCGCTTGTACGGATTGTGAGAGGGCTTTTCAGCGTCTGGTGCTCTCCTTCGACTTTCTTGGGACGAATTCGCTCAGAACGTATCGTAGAGGGATTAAAATGAATCTCTCTACAAACTCTCCCAAGACGATATTCGCATGGCACGGATTGTAAGGAGAGACTTCCATCGCTGTATCTCCCTCCGCCTCTCCCGGGACGATATTCGCATAGTACGAATGTAGAGATGGAATTCCCGCCAGCAGAGGTTCTAGCTGTTGACACCTTGCATCTTCTCGGCTCTCGTATTTATGCACACTTGTCGTTTACTCTAGCCGAGCGCTCGCGTTTACCTCCTGTACTAACACTCGAACACGGTAATACTCATCCCCAATTGTTATTAGAAAAAATAAAGATCCCCCATATTTGAATTAAACAAAATACTAAAATTCGATTGTGTTTTTATTTCTTTTATTTATTTTTGCAACCCCCTTTTTGCGCGGTACTCTAACATTTGGTCACATCGAGCCGGATCGGTTTCAGTGTTGTGGATTAATCGTTTGGTTCTTTCTATGTTTGAAGGAATTTGTCGCCATCAGTACCCCCTCCCTCCTTCATCGTCAAAAACCCGCATCTTCACCTCACCACCAATCCATCATACTAACACTTATTTACACAAGGTAACTAAACTCATTATCTTTAAAGCGAGCAACGCGATTTTTGTTTTATTACAAAAATAAAAAGTGAAAAAAAACACTATTTTCGTGGTCGGCTTTCAGTCACCCTATCGCTTATTTCGTTGTCAAAAAATCCCTATTATACAGTCCATTCGCTCGGCGTGTGTTGGGTATTAGTACATATTTATTTTTTAACATCGAATTTACGCGAAAAATAATTATTTGTTTAAATTTATTTACCCTTATTCCTACCGTTTCTTTCGTTCTAATACACTGTGTTCACCGTCGCTTAAGTTAGTGGTGTACCTTGGCTTTGCTCTTTTGTTTGATTTCTTTCTTTGTTTTCATTTACCACTGCATTACAACAACGTCGTTACTCTGAACGCAGTTTCTCATAGTCAAACCGCCAAAATCAGCGTCGGTCGTCTGTCAATAACTAGCCACCATGACTTTTCGCTTATTTATTTACACATCCGAACATAACCCTATACCATATATATATCGTTGACATTTCCACTGATGCTGCGTTTATTTGCATTGTTGTGATTCTTTTGAACAGCTGAAGTGTGTTATTTTGATTGCACATCTGACGTGTTTCTTATCATGAACAGCTAACGTCGGCACAGTAGTCCCAAGCGACAAAAACGGGGATACGTTAAAAATATTTTAGCTTGAAATTTTTTAATTTCGGTGACAGTTGTTTTTTGTACGTCTCATTAGTACATCGTTCGGTACTATTAGACTCCGTGCACCCTACTTTCAGTCAATTCGTTCTATATCAATTTTAAAATATTTTTCCTTGGAACTTTTTGTTTTCGGTCTTACAAATTGTGTGTATTTGGACACAAAAGTCCTACATTCGGTAGATTTTCTTACGTAATAGACCGGGAAACGTCGTTCGGTACACCGCGAGAAATTTTTGAATCTTTGGTTTTAAATATATTCATATTAATTCATTGATTTATTGCTGTGCGCAACTTAAATTTAGATTTTTTCTATTGCTATTTTGGCGTTTTCTGCCTTCGGTTTGATAGATTTTTGAAAAGTTTTAAAAAGATTTGTTTTTGGTCCCTCCCCGACTGATTTGAATATTTTAATTTTGTGGGTCTTTTTGAATGGATAAATCGAGACCACAAGTCGTATCATCAGAAGATTTTAGAATCTCTAGTTGGTCACATTCAAACACCAGAAATCTCCTACCGTATTCCTGAAGTGCGGCTTACAGCTAACTGTGATTCGTTTGTTCCAGACAGACGCTCCTTGGCAACTTTAATCGATTCATTTCAATTGAATTTGGTTCCGTTGTTTGTCTTCACTTTGGTGATTTTCGTCTAGGTTTCCCCGAATTTTTAGCGCTTGTGTTCGAAAAGCCTTATCTTCATCAAAATGCCGCTTACTCCCCTTGATTTTTTCATCAGCGCTTCGGAGGCTGTATTGAAATTTGATTCGTCTTTACGTGTTCTGAAGGAAGAGGACCTTATTGTTTATGATCTTGAGGTTTGTAGTACAGAGTTAAATAACTTGTGGGATACAATGCCAGAAATGTTTAATAAATATGAGGACTATTTGCAATCTTCACCAGACGCGGGGAAAGACGAACTGTCCCTGAGATCGACCTTGAGTGGTTCAGTAGTTGGCACAACAACCTTTCGGGGATACGCGCATTAATTTAAATTAAAGGAACGTAGGAGCGAAAGAAAGGCCATAACGATTAGGGGTCCTCAATAGAAATAGATTGAGTGGCCATGGGGATCGCTGAGGATAACGATCCATAGGGCGGGCAAGGAATCGTTGCTGATCAGTCGTAGTGAACGGACGTGTTTAGCACAGAGCGGATAGTTAAAATCTATTACGCAATACCTATTACACAATCGCAAAAAAAATCTGTACAAAGTCTGGAAGGCCTAAATCGTAGTACCTATTACGGGCTAATACAGACAAAAAAAATTAATAAATTCGTAGACGGGGATGACTTCGCGTTCCGATGTCCGTTGGTCTTGGCCAAAGCCGACCACACCAAACATGGTGAAAATTTCCCCCTTCAATGAAGTGGCGAAGGAGAGTCTAGTGATGGCCGTTATAGACAGAAGTAGTGAGGATGGATCCATCCTCAAGGACAAATTCATGTGCAATCAGCCATTATGGCTCATTACCTCGATGTCCGTAGAGAAATTCCGGGCACACCACCAATCTGCAACGATGCAGGATGGCATCAGGGGAGAGTACAGCTCTTATATTTCGGTGATGCCAGATCAGTAGACCTATATAAGGCTGCTCTGAGTAGAGCGGGTGAGGTGTGGCCGGGTGCCCAGTTGGATGTTGTCGAAAAAACAACATCCCTAGTCACCCTAGAGCCATCACCTGGGTTACAGAAGAGCCCTCCAACCCGGCTGAAATATTAGAAATAATAAGAGATTCCATCTGGTGAGGACACGCTTCTCGATGATACGGACGAAGAGTTCGATAACACCCTTGTCGGGTTGGATGTTAATCTGTCAATTACCAATGATGGTAAGAATTCTACAGATTAACCTCCATCACGCTAAAGCAGCCTCAGCGGCTCTATTGCTGCGCCTGTCCACAGGTGCAGTAGACATCGTCCTGATACAGGAGCCCTACGCAGTGGGAGGAAGGATGTGCGGTATCAGGACACCAAACTTTAAACTGATTGTGGCCAACTGTGAAGGCACTCCAAGAACCTGCATTTTGGCCAGGAAAGATCTAAGTATCTTTCTCCAGGCTAACTTAAATCGCATATATTGGGTGGTCTCCAGTTACTTGCCTTATGAAGATGTAGTACCGACTGCTCTATTCATGGAAGTAGTAGAAGAAGCAACGTCTGACGAGGTCGAGCTGATTGTTGGCGCAGACACGAACGCTCACCATACTGTCAGGGGTAGACACAAAAGTCCTACATTCGGTAGATTTTCTTACGTAATAGACCGGGAAACGTCGTTCGGTACACCGCGAGAAATTTTTGAATCTTTGGTTTTAAATATATTCATATTAATTCATTGATTTATTGCTGTGCGCAACTTAAATTTAGATTTTTTCTATTGCTATTTTGGCGTTTTCTGCCTTCGGTTTGATAGATTTTTGAAAAGTTTTAAAAAGATTTGTTTTTGGTCCCTCCCCGACTGATTTGAATATTTTAATTTTGTGGGTCTTTTTGAATGGATAAATCGAGACCACAAGTCGTATCATCAGAAGATTTTAGAATCTCTAGTTGGTCACATTCAAACACCAGAAATCTCCTACCGTATTCCTGAAGTGCGGCTTACAGCTAACTGTGATTCGTTTGTTCCAGACAGACGCTCCTTGGCAACTTTAATCGATTCATTTCAATTGAATTTGGTTCCGTTGTTTGTCTTCACTTTGGTGATTTTCGTCTAGGTTTCCCCGAATTTTTAGCGCTTGTGTTCGAAAAGCCTTATCTTCATCAAAATGCCGCTTACTCCCCTTGATTTTTTCATCAGCGCTTCGGAGGCTGTATTGAAATTTGATTCGTCTTTACGTGTTCTGAAGGAAGAGGACCTTATTGTTTATGATCTTGAGGTTTGTAGTACAGAGTTAAATAACTTGTGGGATACAATGCCAGAAATGTTTAATAAATATGAGGACTATTTGCAATCTTCACCAGACGCGGGGAAAGACGAACTGTCCCTGAGATCGACCTTGAGTGGTTCAGTAGTTGGCACAACAACCTTTCGGGGATACGCGCATTAATTTAAATTAAAGGAACGTAGGAGCGAAAGAAAGGCCATAACGATTAGGGGTCCTCAATAGAAATAGATTGAGTGGCCATGGGGATCGCTGAGGATAACGATCCATAGGGCGGGCAAGGAATCGTTGCTGATCAGTCGTAGTGAACGGACGTGTTTAGCACAGAGCGGATAGTTAAAATCTATTACGCAATACCTATTACACAATCGCAAAAAAAATCTGTACAAAGTCTGGAAGGCCTAAATCGTAGTACCTATTACGGGCTAATACAGACAAAAAAAATTAATAAATTCGTAGACGGGGATGACTTCGCGTTCCGATGTCCGTTGGTCTTGGCCAAAGCCGACCACACCAAACATGGTGAAAATTTCCCCCTTCAATGAAGTGGCGAAGGAGAGTCTAGTGATGGCCGTTATAGACAGAAGTAGTGAGGATGGATCCATCCTCAAGGACAAATTCATGTGCAATCAGCCATTATGGCTCATTACCTCGATGTCCGTAGAGAAATTCCGGGCACACCACCAATCTGCAACGATGCAGGATGGCATCAGGGGAGAGTACAGCTCTTATATTTCGGTGATGCCAGATCAGTAGACCTATATAAGGCTGCTCTGAGTAGAGCGGGTGAGGTGTGGCCGGGTGCCCAGTTGGATGTTGTCGAAAAAAACAACATCCCTAGTCACCCTAGAGCCATCACCTGGGTTACAGAAGAGCCCTCCAACCCGGCTGAAATATTAGAAATAATAAGAGATTCCATCTGGTGAGGACACGCTTCTCGATGATACGGACGAAGAGTTCGATAACACCCTTGTCGGGTTGGATGTTAATCTGTCAATTACCAATGATGGTAAGAATTCTACAGATTAACCTCCATCACGCTAAAGCAGCCTCAGCGGCTCTATTGCTGCGCCTGTCCACAGGTGCAGTAGACATCGTCCTGATACAGGAGCCCTACGCAGTGGGAGGAAGGATGTGCGGTATCAGGACACCAAACTTTAAACTGATTGTGGCCAACTGTGAAGGCACTCCAAGAACCTGCATTTTGGCCAGGAAAGATCTAAGTATCTTTCTCCAGGCTAACTTAAATCGCATATATTGGGTGGTCTCCAGTTACTTGCCTTATGAAGATGTAGTACCGACTGCTCTATTCATGGAAGTAGTAGAAGAAGCAACGTCTGACGAGGTCGAGCTGATTGTTGGCGCAGACACGAACGCTCACCATACTGTCAGGGGTAGACACAAAAGTCCTACATTCGGTAGATTTTCTTACGTAATAGACCGGGAAACGTCGTTCGGTACACCGCGAGAAATTTTTGAATCTTTGGTTTTAAATATATTCATATTAATTCATTGATTTATTGCTGTGCGCAACTTAAATTTAGATTTTTTCTATTGCTATTTTGGCGTTTTCTGCCTTCGGTTTGATAGATTTTTGAAAAGTTTTAAAAAGATTTGTTTTTGGTCCCTCCCCGACTGATTTGAATATTTTAATTTTGTGGGTCTTTTTGAATGGATAAATCGAGACCACAAGTCGTATCATCAGAAGATTTTAGAATCTCTAGTTGGTCACATTCAAACACCAGAAATCTCCTACCGTATTCCTGAAGTGCGGCTTACAGCTAACTGTGATTCGTTTGTTCCAGACAGACGCTCCTTGGCAACTTTAATCGATTCATTTCAATTGAATTTGGTTCCGTTGTTTGTCTTCACTTTGGTGATTTTCGTCTAGGTTTCCCCGAATTTTTAGCGCTTGTGTTCGAAAAGCCTTATCTTCATCAAAATGCCGCTTACTCCCCTTGATTTTTTCATCAGCGCTTCGGAGGCTGTATTGAAATTTGATTCGTCTTTACGTGTTCTGAAGGAAGAGGACCTTATTGTTTATGATCTTGAGGTTTGTAGTACAGAGTTAAATAACTTGTGGGATACAATGCCAGAAATGTTTAATAAATATGAGGACTATTTGCAATCTTCACCAGACGCGGGGAAAGACGAACTGTCCCTGAGATCGACCTTGAGTGGTTCAGTAGTTGGCACAACAACCTTTCGGGGATACGCGCATTAATTTAAATTAAAGGAACGTAGGAGCGAAAGAAAGGCCATAACGATTAGGGGTCCTCAATAGAAATAGATTGAGTGGCCATGGGGATCGCTGAGGATAACGATCCATAGGGCGGGCAAGGAATCGTTGCTGATCAGTCGTAGTGAACGGACGTGTTTAGCACAGAGCGGATAGTTAAAATCTATTACGCAATACCTATTACACAATCGCAAAAAAAATCTGTACAAAGTCTGGAAGGCCTAAATCGTAGTACCTATTACGGGCTAATACAGACAAAAAAAATTAATAAATTCGTAGACGGGGATGACTTCGCGTTCCGATGTCCGTTGGTCTTGGCCAAAGCCGACCACACCAAACATGGTGAAAATTTCCCCCTTCAATGAAGTGGCGAAGGAGAGTCTAGTGATGGCCGTTATAGACAGAAGTAGTGAGGATGGATCCATCCTCAAGGACAAATTCATGTGCAATCAGCCATTATGGCTCATTACCTCGATGTCCGTAGAGAAATTCCGGGCACACCACCAATCTGCAACGATGCAGGATGGCATCAGGGGAGAGTACAGCTCTTATATTTCGGTGATGCCAGATCAGTAGACCTATATAAGGCTGCTCTGAGTAGAGCGGGTGAGGTGTGGCCGGGTGCCCAGTTGGATGTTGTCGAAAAAAACAACATCCCTAGTCACCCTAGAGCCATCACCTGGGTTACAGAAGAGCCCTCCAACCCGGCTGAAATATTAGAAATAATAAGAGATTCCATCTGGTGAGGACACGCTTCTCGATGATACGGACGAAGAGTTCGATAACACCCTTGTCGGGTTGGATGTTAATCTGTCAATTACCAATGATGGTAAGAATTCTACAGATTAACCTCCATCACGCTAAAGCAGCCTCAGCGGCTCTATTGCTGCGCCTGTCCACAGGTGCAGTAGACATCGTCCTGATACAGGAGCCCTACGCAGTGGGAGGAAGGATGTGCGGTATCAGGACACCAAACTTTAAACTGATTGTGGCCAACTGTGAAGGCACTCCAAGAACCTGCATTTTGGCCAGGAAAGATCTAAGTATCTTTCTCCAGGCTAACTTAAATCGCATATATTGGGTGGTCTCCAGTTACTTGCCTTATGAAGATGTAGTACCGACTGCTCTATTCATGGAAGTAGTAGAAGAAGCAACGTCTGACGAGGTCGAGCTGATTGTTGGCGCAGACACCAACGCTCACCATACTGTCAGGGGTAGTACGGATATAAACAATAGGGGTGATTCACTTCTTGACTTTATTCTAACTACCAACCTAAGTATTTGTAACATAGGTAATAAACCGACCTTTACAATTAAAGACAGACAAGAAGTACTAGACGTAACGTTTGCTACTGACCGGCTGTCAGACAAAATTATTGGGTGAAATGTACTGGACGACCACTCATTCTCAGATCACCATTATATTGAGTTCAAACTCGCTGAAAAAGCGCCTGAACCTGCCGTCCACAGAAATGTGAGAAAGACAAAGTGGCACCTGTATGAAAAGAATTTCAAGAAAGTCCTCAACTCCAAACTTCTGTACGAACCGAATGACAAAGCCGGTCTGGATAATCTGGTCGATCATATCAGCATATCATTCAATAGCTCCCTTGAAGAAGCCTGTCCAAAAACAAGGTACAAGGTAAAACTAAACCCCAATGGTGGCCTTCTGAGCTAACGGCTATGAAAAAGACCTGCAACAAGCTATTCAATAAGGCTACATCTACTGGGGTCGCTAATGTTTGGGATGCCTATAAAGAGCAACTCAAGATCTATTAGAAGGAACTTAGAAAGGCGCCAAGACGCTCTTGGTATACCTTCTGTGGCGAAGTGGAAAAGGTCTCCGACGCCGCAAGGCTGAGGAAAATACTATCAGCTTCACCCTGTACAGTAGGTTACTTGCAGAATGAGGCAAATAATTGGACCAAAAACAGCGAATGTACTGCTCGACACACATTTCCCGGGGAACTCTCTAACAGAACCAGAGGATCAGCAGGACCAACAAGAGTGCGAGTAGACTGCGAGCATCGCTAGCCTGTTGACTGAGAGATCCAGAATAAGCTGGGCTATTAATAGCTTTGAGCCCTTCAAGTCACCCGGACGAGACGGCATCACTCCAGCAGAAATGCAGAAAATGTTGAAGTACATTATCCCCTGGCTGGAGAAAATGTATGTAGGCTGTATCAGGCTTTCATACATCCCGAATCGGTGGAGGGATTCCAAAGTGGTATTCATACCTAAAGCGGGGAAGATATCACACACTAGGCCAAAAGACTTCAGACCAATTAGCCTATCCTCCTTCCGATTGACAGGTGGAAAGACTTTTAGATTATTTCATAAGGGAAAATCAATCCCCTTACAATAAGGGGAAGTCTACAGAATCAGCCCTGGACGAACTTGCGAGCACTATCGAATCGTCCCTGCCTTTCGAGGAATTCACCATGGTGGCATTTCTTGACATAAAAGGGGCTTTGAACAACATTCACTCAGATGCAGTAATTGCGGCACTGTCACATCTAAAAGTTAACTCTAGTTTGATTAGACTAATTCAAAATCTGCTCAACAGAAGACGCATAACAGCATGTCTTGGGTCCACAACTCTATCAAGGTTGGTAAACAGAGGGACCCCACAAGGAGGAGTACTGTCTCCTAGATCTGCTAGATCTAGAACGTTGTGGCTGCAAGGTCATGGCATATGCGGACGACGATGCAATCGCAGTGAGTGGCAAATTCAAAAACGTACTCCGAGACATTCTACAGGTGGCTCTGAACAAATTGGCTAGATGGGCCAGAAGCAGCGGTTTGGGCGTAAACCCAAACAAGACAGAATTGGTTCTCTTTACTAGGATGAATAAAGTCCCACATGTGGACCCTCCACCTCGGATAAATAGAACAGATCTAGTCTTTTCTGGAAGTGCAAAATTTTTAGGAATAATTCTAGATAGAAAAGGTGTAAGGAAGGCCAACGTCGCCTTATATTCCTGCAAAAAGGCTGTAGGGTCGCGGTGGGGCCTCTCTCCTAAAATCGTCCACTGGATATATATAGCAGTAGTTCGTCCTATACTGCTATACGGCATTGTGGTATGGTGGACGGCAACTGACAAACTAACCATCACCAACCTACTAACAAAGGTTCAGAGAACAGTCTGCCTGAGCATAAGCGGTGCCTTAAGGACTACAGCGACCGAGTCTCTACAAGCCCTACTCCATATACTGCCGATTAATATTGTGGCGAGAGAAGTTGCAACCAAAGCGGCAAACTGCCTATCAATGTGGAGGTACAAAAACTACGGTCACATGAGGATATTAAAGTGTATGTAGTGCTATAGTAACCGACGGAATGGACTATATACCAACTGTGTACACCTTCGAGAGAAATTACATCACTATGATTCCCGCCAGAGATGAATGGGTTGGAAGAATCCCAGGTAATAGAAACCATCTCCACTTTTACACGGATGGTTCGAAGCTTGATGAAAAGGTTGGCTTCGGAGTACACTGTGCAGAGCTTAGTTTGGATATAGCTCAAAGACTACCAGATACCTGCAGTGTCTATCAAGCCGAAATAATGGCAATATGGGAAGTAGCCAAGTGGCTGAGTCGCAACATAGTAACCAACATTGGCGTTGTCATTTACTCGGACAGCCAGGCTGCCATCAATTCTCTAGAGGCAACATCCCTAAATTCACAAACAGCCCTCGACTGCCGCAGATCTCTTAACGAGATGGCTGAGCAGTTTAATATACACCTCATATGGGTGCCAGGGCATAGGGATATCCCGGGGAACTGCAAAGCCGATGAACTTGCTAGGAAAGGGACGACATTACAAATTCTCGAAGAATTTGCATATATTGGTGCGCCAATATCCACATGCAAGCTTTGGCTTAGGCAATCAGGCAGTCCAACGAAAGATGGACAGAAATCGGCACCTGCAGGGTAGCTAGACAAATCTGGCCAAGGTATAACCTGAGAAGATAAAAATATCTCCTCGCACTAGAGAGGTAAAGATTGTATACGTTAGTATCAGTTCTGACGGGACACTGCTTGATCGGCGAACACGCCAAAAGATTGGGTGTTAACTCTAATGACTTCTGCAGAAGCTGTGGAGATGAGGAAGAAGTGGAGAGCATTGAACACTTGCTATGCGACTGCTCCGCTCTGAGTAAACGACGACTGGACATACTGGGGTCGGCCTTTCTAGGCAGGCTAACAGATTTTTTCAGTACCGATATTCGTACTATCGATAAATTTGTATATCAAACAGGTTGGTTTCGATGAGGGGCACTAGGGACCTAAACTGGTCTATGTGAGGTTGTATAAAAAAAATTCGGCTGCCACCCTTACCTTCCTACTCATTTTGTGATTGTTCTTCTTACTAAATTTTATTATTGTTTGATAAAAACATGTGATCTACAAGAAATCAGTGCATATAAAAACCAATAAGTACAAGAAGGTAGGGAAAAATTAAAAAAAATATTTTGCATATAGACAGAAACGTAAATACGGCATAAAATTCTTAAAAATGTATATATTTCGATGAATTTTTTTTAAGTTCTTTATTTTGATATTAGAAATAATAATCAAACGCAACATGTAGAAATTTCTAATGGAAAATCCCTAAATACATCAAAAATCGCCAAAAATGGAATTTTTACTTTTAGTCCTATATCTTCGATATCAAAAGCCGCGCTCGGGATTCCCTTTGCAGTAGATTTTGTTACACCCTAATAAAAACAAAAAAAAATTGACAATTTAGCTTTGCGATTGGAGAAAATCGATCAAACTTTTGCAATTTATGTAAAAAAAAAGGTCCAAATCGGAGAAGGGTGGCAACCACACCGATTACAATTTTGGCTTCGGATTTTCTCTAACAGATTCTGTGAAACGTCTCCTTTAAAATGAGTATACATTTGATATACTTTGTGTAACAAACTCTTTCTTCAAAATTTTCAAAAATTTGATTTATAGGGCCATAACTTTCTTATTTCTTGACAGATCTTATCGATTCTTTTTGTCATGATGTTGTAAATTTTATTGGCAATCCATAAAAAAACACGCGAACAAAATCGGGTGACTGAGATATGAAAAATTCAAATTTAAAATCCACATATCTCGGAAACTATTCAAGATATCTTCAAGCTATAACATGTAGGTCTGGTCTAGGAGTATCCACAGAAAAAAACGCCACTCAAATCGGACACTCCATTAAAAAGTTAGAAGCCGATGAAAATTTTGTATACCCGAGGTGGTCAACTTTAGGGCCCTGTAGCTCCGCCCCTGTATGAGATAGGGGGCCCAAGTTCCGAACTTAAACTCTCTAACACCTCTTGTATACACACCTAAAATTTCATCGCCAATTATGTCCATTTTAGCCCACTGTGCATTGTAGGATAATAACACATGTTTCTGCAAAATTTCAGACACCTGATCTGTTGTCTGCTTTCCACAGACAGGCGGACATGGCGTGTTAGAATTTGAAATCGATTTCGGCCGGCTAGGAATTCATGTTAGACTAGTCAGGAGATAACGCTGAAAACGACGTTTTTACCCGACCTTCCTTTAGTCCTTGTATAAGCAAAATCTTTAATCGTTGGCCGATTTTAAACAATTGTAATACCAACCGTTGTAGGATAATATTCGTAACACATGTTTCTGCAAAATGTCAGCCACCTGATCTGTTGTCTGCTTTCCACAGACAGGCGGACATGGCTACATTGTGTTAGAATTTGAAGTCCACTTCGGCCGGTTAGGAATTCATGTTAGACTAGAGTTGTGTAGTTCGTGATCGAACTAGTTCAATCCTGTCATTTCGTTCTCTCATCTCAGCTCGTATGTGTTGATTCCATTTTTATGTCATCATGCATGTACGATTCTTCCTATATTCAATTCATTCCATTTATGTTGCAATCAGATTCCTTTAATAGCGGCTGATTTGAACTGGTGATGTGAAGAAATGAAGTGCTGAACTAAAGAGCTGTTTATGTAAAGTGATCTGGTGAGCTAAAGAGCTGATGATAAAGAACTGATGAGCTAAAGAGCTGGTGAGCTATAGTAAACTGGTGAGAACTAAAGTGCCCAACTCTATTTTAAACACATGGATTATTGCAGAAATATATATTGCTTTGTTCATTTTTTTCACCCATACAAATTGACCCCTCATTAAATATATATATACATACATATGTATGAGTATTGGGCATTTCCTGCGTTGCGGACGGCAGGAATTTCATTAGTCTTTTCCCCATAACTTCTTTGATATTGATCTTAGGAATATTATTGTTATTAGCTAATTTTTAAAGTCTATCGAGCTTAATAACATTGAATTTATAGAATTTTGAAACTTTTTTACTTTGCTTAAAAATCGACAAATGGACGGCGTGGCGGACGGCACGAAAAAAACACGATTCTTGAGGTATATAGTGATTTAAAGATTTCAACGAAACATCTTATATAAATAATACCTATCTTTGTGCTTGCATATACTAGAGGCAATGCTTCTTAAGTATGTACGAGTATTTACCATTTACTCTAAAAATGCAAAATTTTTAAGATATTTAGATTTTTGTTGAATTCCAACGAAATTAATATAGTAAAAGGGGTTATTAAAATATGTATTATAATGTCAATATTATACAATATTTATCAATTTTTTTTTACGTAGATAGATCGACAAGGTCTAAAGCAATAATTTAATGCTAAGATTGTTACATTTTTTATTTACATAATGCGTAAATGTGAAACTTTTTTATTATTAGTCTATAGACTTATATCCTTACAGACAATTTACAATATATACACTATTATATATGAATTAATCTTAGCTTAAAGATATGTTATAATGATTTCATTTAGGAGTTTATATAAATTGATAGGAACTAAGTATTCAAGAGTATGGCTATTTCCCCTTTAAAGTAGATTTACTCTCACACAATTCTATTAAGTTTTGATGAAGATAAAAAAACAATTTACAATATATACACTATTATATATGAATTAATCTTAGCTTAAAGATATGTTACAATGATTTCATTTACGAGTTTATATAAATTGATAGGAACTAAGTATTCAAGAGTATGGTTATTTCCCCTTTAAAGTAGATTTACGCTCACACAATTCTATTAAGTTTTGTTAAAGATAAAACACAGGCGAAGATAGGGATCATTATTTGCATAATTAGTTCTGAAGTAGTTCAGGTGTAGCAGTTCTATGTTTCTAGTTGGTCTAGATGGAACATTCAGTTTAATTTCATTAATCAATAATTCGGATGTAGTATTTCCTTGTAATATATTTAATACAAAATAAATATTCAGCATTACGCGTCTGCTCTTTAACGAAGGTAACTTTATAAGATCCAGTCTATAGTCATACGAAGGCTGATTTTGTTGAACAGATTCTATGCGATTACAGTGAATTGTATAACAGGGATCCCGTATTACGGATCCATATTCAAGAATAGGTCGTACCAGCGAGGTATATAAATTTCTGGTAACAAAAGGATCAGTAAACTCCTTACTCCAATGCAAATATAAATGACATCAGTTTGCATTCGGTTCCGAAAACCATCATTTTCCAGGGATGTAAGTTCAAGAACATTCGTAGCAGTTGAGCGGCATTTACGGAGTCCATGTTGGTAAGGTGATAGTAAAGTAGAAACTTGATGTGCAAGAATATCAGATATTATTTTCTCGAAAAGTTTAGGAATTGCACTCTGTTTAGCACTTCCTCTGTAGTTTGACACTTCAGTTTTACTGCCAGATTTATATAGAGGTATTACGTATGATTCCTTCCACAGTAGAGGTAAACAAATAATTTGCAATGATTTTTTAAATAGTGAAGCTAAAGCAATAGAAAAACTTTCGGAGCAATTTTTTAGGATACTGGTAGTAATTCTATGATGGCCAGGATTAAATGACGTTTTTAACTTCTTCATGTTCTCCAAAACAGTTTTATGATTCAAGAATTGTATATTAATAGTACTATGTTCCAATAAGTGATACGGGTAAGAGTTAGATTGATCATAAATGTATTTTGAATAAGTCGTTGCGAAGAAGTCAGCAAACATATTACTTATTGATAGGTCATCATTTGCTGTAACAGATCCATATTTAAAGGAATTCGGTAAGGCATATGATCTTCGTTTTGAGTTAACAAATTTATAAAATGATTTGGGATTGTCCCTTAGCCGATTTTTCATGTTTATCAAGTAATTACTATATGATATTTTATTGATTATATTATATTCTGATCTTGCAATGCAATATTTACTATAATCAGTAGAGGATCCAAATTTTTTAAACCTCTTATACAGTTTGTTTTTATAATTCTTTATTGTTGATTATTGACTATTATTCCACGGAGAGCCATGGGACTCACCTTCAGAAACAGAAGGACAGTTTATTGAAAAATACTTTTATTGATTCAATAATATAATATCATCAGACGAAAAAATTTCACTCCAGTTTACAGACTTTTGAATAATCGGTTCTGGAGAAACAGTATATTTTAAGATTTGTATTTGACTTATCAGTATTGGAATTGTTGGACCTATTTGGATATTCGAACATTTGAAGGACACAATGATACATCAGATGGAGAGTTTGTAAATATTTGTCTGCTTGTCATGTTTGTCTGCCCAGGTCTTCAATACTGTCTTTAGGACATTTTCCCGATAATATTCGGCATTTATTTTGACCCCATGGTCGATGAATACGAGCGGGGAGCGACCATCGGCCGTTACGGCGGCCCACACCATTACCATCGGCGGCGCTTGTGTTCTGGTGGCCAATCGAAGGTGTAAATTTTCAGCTGACCTCTTTGGCAAGTAAACCCGATCATTTTGTTTGTTCACAAACTGCTCAATTTGGAATGGCTTCTCATCGGAGAAAACCAAATTCGGTAACTGGCCACTTTCGTGCAAGCGAAGCAACTCCTTGGCTCTTTCCAGTCTAACTTTTTTTTGTGCATCGGTGAGCTCTTGCACTTTTTGGAACTTCAATGGCTTTAGTCAAAGCTCATTTTTTAATATTTGTTGTATCCGTTCTCGCGATATGTTCAGCTCACGAGCAATTTTTCTACCACTGCGGCGTGGATTTCGATCAAATCTGGCCTTCACTTTTCGGATCATTTCTGGTGTTGTTATCGTTTTTTTCGTCCACTTTTTGTACGCGATGCAACACTGCCAGTATCACGGTAACGAGCAATGGTACGAGAAACAAAAGATTTATTCACATTTAAATGCTGGAGGGCTCTAACGATAGCCACTTGTGTTTTTCCACCCAAATATAAAGCAATCACACTATCACGCTTGAATTCCATCACGAATAACATTTTTCTGAATGCAATAGATCAAAATGCTTTTGTAAGCTTGTAAACAATAAAATGAACTGTCACTGAAATAAATCTGTCAGCTATCAGACTAGCGGTTTAGAAATGATAGCAACCTGAAGTTGGTTGCAATACATATCAGCCACCCTCAATAACAGTTAAATGCGATTGATATATTTCCACGATTGCGATTGATAACACGAATTTGTACAGAAACAAATTCAATATCAGGATTTGTGCAGGAAACAAGCTCAAATCCTGAAGATAGTTCATTAGAAATTGCTATAAGCACACCACCACCAGTTTTTTACATCCAATCTTGCGATCACATCTATATATTTGATATTTATCACATAATATTTCGGAATTATGAATATTATCATGAAGCCAGGTTTCAGTCAATACAATGACATCGTAGTTAAATCTAAAACTGTCAGCAGAGAGAGACGATCATTTTGTATATAATCCCCTCACATTCTGATAAATGATATGTAATACCATATCAGATGGGGAGATAATCAGTTTTTTGAAGAATTTTCATTTCGAGTAGGCAAATGTAAAATATCCGTAGTTTCATTATTCTTATATACACACTCGTGAATAATTGCATTCGGGGGCCAAAATGAAGGATTAACAACATCATTAAAATTGTAGCAATTGTATTGTGTATACACCTCAATCCGACACAAAGTTTCTTAACAAAAATGGTTTCATAACATTGTAGTTATATGTTTTAATCCAAATAACAATATGAAAACGCCAACCACATCTATCGAAGCTGGCCACTTGCCAAATTGGGTCTAAATGGCGTTTTATTTCTTATTTAAATAAAAACTGTTCGGAAAAGCTCGTGTCACATGTTTCATTGTATGAAGAACAAACACCTGGACTTCCGATTTTTTTTGGGTTCGATCCGACCGGAATCTTGCGTAAAAACAGCATGAATAAGTTAAAAAGTCGAAATCGTAAGTCGACATCTTGTTTCCGAAATAGTCTAAAAGTCGACTTTACCATGTCGACGTTTTTCATGTACGAGTATAGCCAAATTTATTACATTTGGCTAAAATTAATAAAAACGCGTTGTGGGTTAGAACAAAAACTTTTATTTAGTTGTACACCCAAAAAAAAGTTTGCTGTTAATAACAAACAACGTCTGCTAATTTTCAGCAAACATTTTTTCTGCTAATACAGCAAATTTTCTGCTGTAATAGCAAAAAGTTTGCAGTTTTGCATTAGCAAATGCACTTCTGAAAAATTTGCAGTTTGCTGTTAATCAAAATATGTGAAAATAAGACAAAAGTTGCAATAATTTACATGATAAAGTTCATCTACCATTGAAAATCAAAAAACGTTAAGGTCATTCGTGCGATGAAAAAAGTATATTTAAAAAAAAATTAAATAATTTGTCGGCGATATCTGTTTTCCGAGTAACGGTTCTCAATATTTATATGATTTGACGTGGAAATAGAGCGATTTCATACAACATACAATTAAAATTAATCTATTGTGTTTAGATTTTAGTTTCTAATTTTTTATATTTTAATGAAACCAAAGCTAAACATTAATATTTTCTGTGCGATTTGTAAAAATGTTTATAAAGGCCTGATTCACAGAAGGAAATTTTTTTCAAGCAAGTGTCAAAGTAGGAGAGAGAGAGCACTTTCCGCCAGCCGCTCTCTCCTACAAATTTGGTCACTTGCTTGGAAGAAATTGCCTCGTGTGATGCAGAACTAAGTATTGTGTATAAAGGCTTCGGGTGAGTATTAAGAGAAAATTTCGCAAGATTGTATCATCCTGTGCAAAGACGATTTTTATACTTGAAATTATATCTGAAAAATTTTGTTGCCAGAGGACGGCAAAAACTTGTGAAATTTTCAATTTGAAATGGAAAGTGCCGATTTACTCGGGGCGATTTTTATCAGGGATTTTTATATTATCTTGCCTTTGCGTTCCCACGGCTATTCCTGAGTGTATTGTTGTCGTTTCAAAGTGCGAATGAAAAACAAAACGTTCAGTCGAGTACGAGAGTTTTCACCTCCCTTTCCAACTGCCTCCCCTACAAACACCGCTAAGTCGCTGATAAAATTGCCTCGTGTAAATAAAACGAACATAGACCCCTCAACATACGCGGCAAGATGGGGAAGATAATGGGGAAAGTAGTTCCTTGTACTGGCAATCCGTTTTGTGTTTTTCATTCGCACTTTGCTGTCTTTATTTTCAACAACACCGAATTGCCTCGTGTGAATCGCGACATAAGGCCGGGTTAGGCATCCGTAACCGTAATTTATCTTTACCGTTGCCGTAATGTTGCCCGTTTGAGCGATTAGCCAACGTTGAGAAAACGATTCATATGTTCTGACAACAACAACACATAAGTAAACAAAAAAGCCGCGATTTCTTTTAGTTTGGGTTTATTAAAAATTAAGTTAAGAATAATGTTTATAAATTTGTGCTTTTTAAATCTGTGCAGAATTTACAATAAAAGTAATCAAGAAAATATCGTCGGATAAGAAGATGGGGTGGACGTCCTATAAACAATGACTTTGCGAAAGCCGGACACTAGAATGCCTATGGCAGTTTTTAATTTGTTATTAACATTAATAAAATATGAGTTAACTACGCCAAAGCAACGGATTAGACCGGCAGAGAGACTAGCAATAACACCACTGTATGTCAAATATTGCTTTATCCTATGATTCCAAGTTGGGAAATATTAACATTCTATTCTTTAAAATTGTAGATATTTGGGTCACGGTTGTTCCATACAATCGATTGCATGTCACAAGCTGGGGAAAACAACAATTCGAAATATTATTTTAGAATGCAGTGAAGTTTTGTGGCGCATGCTTTCGCCGATTTATTTAAGTGAACAAACTACACAGCAGTACAAACACATTGCCAATGATTTTCAACGAATGTGGGATATGCCAAATTGTGTGGAAATCTGCGATGCTAACTATACGTTCATATCAGTTAATGTTGGAAGTTATGGCAGCCAACACGACGGGGGTATGTCCATTAAACTTCAATTTATTTATAATCTATTTTAATACAAACAATTTCCATTTCTTAATTTAAATTAAATACAGCTATATTCCAGTGCTCTCCGTTTGGCCAATCAGTTATTTTAGGTACAGTACCTGTACCTCCTAGTAAACCATTATCGTCAGCATCCTCTGAAACCTTTCCTCCTTTTTTTATTGGCGATGCGACGTTTCCCCTGAGGAATATCCTTGGTCTAAGTCAACAACTTTAGACGAGTTCAGAGACAACATCCAACGCGAAATTGCGTTGGATGTTTCATGTGACCGAAATTGAATTTCATTCTTACAATGTAACATTTGCACTACACCTGGAATTTGAACTCTATATCTTAAATATTCTGTGTTTAAATAATATATAAAATTCGTATGTCCTTAATGAAAAACCCTTTACTTATGTATATTTCCATTGAAGAGGGACTCAGCCAAATCCAATCCAATCTCTATCTATAAATAAGTCCACGTTTGTAGAGACGCTTATATTGCTGTCAAATTAACACACACTTAAGAAGATTGGCGCAATGATTGTCTCGTACTGTCGTCAAAAGAATCCTGAAGCACATTATAAATTTAATGTTTAATGGAAAATGGAAATCTTCATAAAACTCACCTGTAACGCCCAGCTCCTTGTCAATTTGCTTCCAAGCTTCTCGCTTTTTTTCAGATATCCTATATTCTGGATTATATTTATTGTATAAATACTCGTGCGACTGCACCAATGAAATCAAATATTCGTCTTTCATGTTTATTTGCACTTTTAAACCACAAATAATTAATAAATTATTTTCTTTACTTTTCTCGGTGAACATACAATTGTAATTGTAAACAACATGTAGTATCAGCTGTTGTCAAATTGTACGTAAACGGAACGTCCAATTCTGATTTCAACAGATTCAGCCATCCGTTTACGATTCGTTTCAGTTGGCTAATCGTTTACACTTATTTCCATATGACAGATTGAATCAGCTGATTCGTTACGCTACGGACGCGTTACGGTTAAATTTGCCTAACTGGGCCTATAGACATGCTTAATTACGGAAAAAAAGAAAATTAAACAATAAGCGGCGTTTAATTTATACTCCTTACCACTGAAAGCAATTTTTCCATTAAAATGTGCTTGTGATAAGTTATACATATATTTGTGCAGATGACAAAATCTCATATTAAATGGTTATTTCGGATATAAAAAAAAATTGATAGACGTAATATAATTTAATTGAAATCTTTTTGGCAAAGAGATCACATCCACCAAAGAAGATAATGCAAATGATTTTAATGAGTAAAACGTTGATATACTCTTCTCAAATATCAGGAAAATATAAAATTTGTATTTCTTTTATTAACAGCCTGTTCCTCTATGTCGAACAACAGCGATGCGAACGAAAAACAGTTGACTTCAGACCTACAAACTGGCATCAGCCAGTTTGTTTGCATTCGCTTTGTCGTTCTGATACCTTTTAGTAGGTCTAAAATCAGCTGTTTTTCGTTCGCATCGCTTTCGTTCGACATAGAGAAACAGGCTGTAAAATAAAAAAGAACGACGTATGCTAGATTAACAAAAAAAGGTTTGTTCTTCCAGCCGCTTTTTTCTGTTAAATAATAGCAAAATTGTTTGCTAAAACGACTGTTTTAGTTTGCTATAGTAGCAGTCAAATTTGTTTGCTAAAATAACAACCATAGGGTTGCTAAATTAACAGACGAAGTCTGCTTTCCCTTTTGCAGCAGACACAGACTGTTGAAACAACAAACATTTTTGCTAATGATACTCACAAAATTCTGTAAGTGTATCAACACCATTATCGGGCCAATTTAACAGTTAAAAATAAGCGTGAAAATATGAATAGCCATAACTATATATTCTTTTTTATAGTTATAAATTGTTTGACATAACAACTCTATAATAAGATACACGAGAATATTAAAAGTATTGGATAAGGGATTACTTTCGTATTATCGTCACACATATTCGGAGCCAAATCTCTCTAAACGGTTGGAATACGTTAATTTTAAAGGCCAATTGATATTAAATGAAATTGGACATAACAAAACATTTTTTTATTATTTATATCTTTTCCTGAATTTTACTACAAATTTATGAAAAAAATAGAAATATTCGCATTTCCATAATAAAGTCGAAAAGTCTACTTTTTTTACTAAACAGTCGACTTCTTGATTTTTCCAAAAAGTAACTTTTTGCCGTAACTATATAACCCTATAAGAGGTTCCCCACGTTTCTGTTGAATGAATAAACATTAAGACAAAAATGCTGGTTCATATTTTAAAATTTTGGCATTTACTTGGTGTCGGCAACTCCAGAGCAATTACTTGCATATTAGGTGCATAGCTCCCCATACAAATTAAGCACCTACGGTGTAACGAAAACACGGCTAATAGCAAAATATTAAATTCTTACCGGTTTGTATTTAGTATTTCGAGCAAATTTAATATTTTTCTACTTCGTGCACTGTTCCAAAAAATAATTAAGTGTCTCATCTGTTTGTGTTTTGTTTACTTTTGTTGTTGTTGTAAACGTTCTTTCAAATTCTGATTTTTTTAATATTATCCGGCATATCCGTGTGCGTATTTGGGTGGTTGTAGTACATTTCCATACATTTAAAATTGAGTTTGACAAACGCCGGACGCATTCACTGGTATTTAACCCAGGGTTTACACGAGACAGCCCTGCAAACATTTTACTTTCGCCGAAACGTTCGCCTGTGTGCATTTCGTAAATCGGAAAAATGTCTCGTTACATGTGTGCGATCGCGCATGCATCGCATATGTGTAAAGCCTAGGCGATGGTACGCGATTGTTGCCATCAAATGTTGTCAAAACTGGTTCGTTTACTTCAAAATATCCCGTTACTTGTGTACGATCGCGTAGTCATCGCTTATGTATAAAGCGTAGGCGATAGTATGTGATTCATGTCATCAAATTTTGTCAGTAAATTGTGCGAAATCGCGTATTCATCGCTTATGTGTAAGGCCTTGGCGATGGTTGGCGATTCTTTATCATTCATCCAAACAATTCATCGCCACATATTCACAAAAATGTATGCCGGGAGTTTTGCGAAGACAATAGCAATACATTTACACTTTTTTACTAATACACTCACACATATCTCATTGTCTACGTATTGTCTTTGATTTTTTGATGACAGTAAATTCGGCAATTGTCTTGACGGAAGCAGCCATTTTGATGTAAGCAGCCAATCAGAGCGCGAAACAACACTAACAGGGTTACTTCAAGTGTTTTTTCTTCATTATTGTCTGGACGCCTACGTCACATGAACAATTTTCGCTTTTTTGACAACCAATACATATTCTCAATTGTCTTCTGCTAATTGTTTTGTGTAAACGCAGAGTAAGAAATCGTGTACAAGTGAAATCAAGTGCAAAAAGGATCTTGTAAATAGAGGGATATGTAATGTGAACGAGCTTTTGTTTGACATACGACATACATCGCCGCGAGCATTAAGTACATAGAAAAAACCCTTAGCTTTGAACTATTACTGCAATTACATTATGAAGGAATCTACTAAAATGTGATTATATGTGTCGTAAGTGTGACACGTACACGAGTTTGATGTCGAGCAATTTGATCGTCTGCAGGACACTTAAAATCAAACCCTAAAAAAATCCTTGGTCCTAATTCACTTTAGGCAAGTTTTTTACAAGCAAGTTACAAAATTTGGCAGGCGGAGAGTAATATCTCCCCAACAATCGTTGACACTTGCTTGGTACAAATGTCCTCTTGTGATGCAAGGTATATTGAACAAGGTAGAGTGTAGCGAACAGCTGATTGTCTCGCCATTTTTTAGAGCCCAGTGAACTGTCAAACTCAAAATTCACACAAATTAAAAATAATGTACATTTTATTTAACATTTCGTATATTTAAATGTAAATAAAGCAAAGTGTGTGTGTGATATCACATAACTTTATTAATTTCGTTTAAAAGTCGTATTGAAGTCGTTATAAATGGAATATAATATCTTGCATTTGTATGCCACGGTTCCGCATGTCGCGAATCAGTAATTACCAATTTCCCATGACTTTGGCGCATGAAACAAACTGAATATTACCGATGTCAAGGGTTGTGTTGGCTGCAGTGGTTTGTAGATTATTCTCATAGACTTGCTACTTAAGAAAATTCCACAAACAATTCGAATTGGGTCACATCGATCGATCTCGGTGGCCATTTCACATCACCTCCTCGTGAGATGACTGTGCTATAACGGTCCCAACGCAGTCACTCTTAGCCGCCCCTTCCGACCGAGGGGGCCACATCCCCATATCGTAGGGATGCTACAGAAAAGTATCAACAGCCGGTACATGCAACAATTCAAATATTTCTAGTTAAATAGACACACAAAAACATCTACAGAATACAATAGCATTACATGTTACACATTTAAAAAAGAGATAATTCGAAATCATACTACATCAACCATTACATGCACATTCTACGAATAGATTCTGCAGATGCATAATTTGTACGCTGAAAATCAATATGCAGTAATTGGTAATATCGGGAAGACCTGAAAGGAACATTAAATCTGATCTTAGAAATAATGAAAGACCTGCGTGAAGATACCGACGTCGGTAACTTTCGATAACTTCCGATAACACGAAATAACAGGGTGATCCAAAGTAGCACAACATAATGTCAAAAAACAAAATGTACGTGTGTGTATATACGTATCAGCTGTTTTAGACAGAAAAATTTACCGATTTTGGTCGGTGGATGACAGATGTGAAATTGTCATTTATTAGTAAATAAGTGAAAATTATTTTTGTTTTAAAGAAAAGTGAATAATAGAAATAAAAGAGGTCATTGCACCGATTATTTTCGTGTACCATATATCCTTAAAATACCAAATCTCACCAACTAACTTGCTGTTTTCCACTTAGGACACTGGTGGCCAGGGCACAAAATCCAGTCTGGAGGCCAAACGGAGAGACAATCGCCCATGTTCTGGAATTCACTTGTGGTGGTGAAGGGAGAAGTATTCACCGAGAGGTGTTCTGCAACTCACTTTCACCCCACTTCATGCAATTTTTTCTCACCATGTTTTCCATTGTGAGAGCGCTGTGAGTTCTCATTTTTTGGAAAGAATAATTATTGTAATCACAAATTAACTGTGCCGTGACAAAATTTGTAATGTTTACTTCTTAATTACAAGTTTCTGTACGATAAAATAATCAAATTAATTAATAAATTAGTTTTTATAAAATAAGTCCAAAATTGCAACCAACTTTTTTTCTTTTGTGATGTGAGTAAGTGAGTTCTTGGCAAATCAGCTGATTTGGCTTGACTTCGAAAAATCAGAGATGCAAGATGTTTGTTAGTTTGAAATACAACCATTTTAATGGAGTAACCTCAAGGTTATTTGCATCGGATAATTTAATTTTGGTACAGAAATGTTATTCCATTTTAAAAATTTACTAAATTTAACAAAAATATAAGTAAAAGAATTAAAATGATCGTCAATTTGCCTATTATGAACCGTGTGGCAACGCTACTTCTGCAAAGTGTCAAATGTTTGACGTCTATTAAAACGTAACAAAAACAACAAACATAAAACAATTAACACCAACTTGACAAAACAAAAAAACATAAAACAAAAATTGGACGGAAAATAACCAAAGGATTTAGATTTTACAAGATGTAAGTATGCTGAGCTTTTTGCTGAAGCTAATTGTTCAAATTCATTGCATTACTATCCTACAGGTCCCCACGAATAAATAGTTCTCACAATGAGATTTTCGTCCAGTTCATGGAGTTACACCCAGACTTGGCCATGGGCTACTCAAAGATGGATAAAGCAGAGCAGGATAAACTGTGGTCAGACCTGGCAACAAACCTTAATTCATGCGGACCTCAAACAAGAACGGAACATTAAGTCCAAGCTTACACATAACAAAAGGGAATGTCGGGCAACAGGTGGTGGCCAATATAATAAATATGTAATGACACCTTTGGAGGAACGTGTTGCTGTTTTGTGCGACCTTTATATGTGCGCGGATGGGATAAATAACACCCAGAAATTAGGTGGCCCCAATAAAGAAAATATTGACACAGATGCACCATCTACATCGCATGCAAGTCGTATTAGGCCCAAAGAAACGTCAAGTGCAAAACCAGCAGAAAAACTTGCCACATCATCAGCTGCAAATACAGTGACTGCATCAAAGCGTGTACGCAGCCACTCTCCTGATTTCGGCGATATACCCGATTCGCCAATTGCCTCTCCCAACGGTGAGCCACCCGCACCAAAGAGAAAGAAACCATCGGACGTGGAGTACTTAATGGAGGAGGAAACGAAAAATTTTAAGTGTGTTTCGGGTGGTATTAGTGCAATAAAGGAAGTGATGGTTGCCAATAGTCATACATTAATAAGCATTGAAAATAAGCTAGATGAACTAGTCTCATTAAAAAAGGAGGAAATAAAAGAAAAGAAAAGGCACCACATACAAATGGAGAAGCATTTGCTCACCCGAAATGAGCTGAAATTGAAGTCCATCGAGCTGGAACAATTGAAGATGGGACTTTAAATTGACAATATAGTTAATAAATACATATATATCTAATTCATCTCATAAAAGACTGCAGCAAATAAAATTTGTTTTGTATTTTTAGTTTATTCATTCTAAAGACTGTGTTTTATTGAACTATTGAACGTGCAATTTCGTCTCTTACTCGTGTGCCATCGGTACCACTACTTAATTGTTCCACATCTTCAATGTTGTCATCGTCAGGTATCGGAACTTCAGCATCCATAGGTAAATTAAAATGCTTGCAAATATTGTGCAGTGCGCAGCACGCATTAATAATTCTGCTTACTTTTGCTGGTTCGTAGTGGAGGGTCGCTTGTAGGCATCGGAAACGAGATTTTATGTTGCCTATAGTCCTCTCAATAATGTTCCGTGCTGAACAGTGTACTTTGTTGAATTTGTGTTCACTGTGTACAATTGGCGGCAGCATTTTTGAAGCACTGACTTCCGCCTGACTCATTTCCATATTAATCCATTGTGGACATATTTTGTCCTCAATAGCGTTTACCACTTTCCAAATTATTTTGCACAATGTAGTAATTCCCATGCTTATATTTATGTCGTTTGCTATAACACCTTGAAAAGCGCCTACCGCAAGAAATCTCAAAGCTGCCGCCAATTGTATTTTTTGTGGTATTGAGCCTGTGCTAATGTAGGGTGCAATTTGATCAAGGATCATTGAAAATCCGTCTTTATTAAGCCGGTAAAAAGCTATAAGACTTTTAAAGGCATACATTATTATGTTAAACAGATTAACGACACTTAACTTACCTCGAATTTGGAATATCCATTGGATTTGAGTAGTCACGCAAGTGCCGCCTTTTGATACGTTCCTCAAGAACTGCATAAATCCCTAATGGCTAAGAGAAAAGCTATTGGCACATTTTTTATTGTGTTTTTGTATAAAATATGATTAATAAAAGTAGTAGGGAGATGGGGATTCTCACTCAGAGCGGCAGAGGAGCAGCAGAGCGCACAAGAGCGGAGCGGTCCCTTTGATGTAGCGTGGGAATTTTCGCTCAAGAGGAGCTGCGCACAAATGAGTTGTTATTTTAGCGCGCTAAAATAATAAGGTATTTGTGCGCACTGTTCTTGGTGGGGAATCTCCGTATGAGTTGGCGCATTGTTTATTGGGGGTGTCATATTACAAAGATGTGTTTATTCAAAGTTTGAGCTGTACTTGGTGGATGCATGGAGTTTTGAATGGAAGGTATATTTGTTTGTGTGTGTAGATTTGTGGTGTGTAATGTATTATGAGATTAGAGTGGGGTAAGTACTGTAGATATGTGATTGGCCAGCCTGTCCGTCCGCGCCTGTCTGTTATGAAAGGGAATGTACATTGTTTTTAGTAATATGGTGTGTGCGTTATATAAGTTTGGCATGCAGAATTTTGATGCTAGGCATGAAACGACATGCACTTTGTTTTGAGTAATATGGTGTGTTCGTTATATAAGTTTGGCATGCAGAATTTTGACGACGATGCACTTTGTTTTTGGTGCGGTGAGTGTTTATATAAAAGTAGTCATGCAGAGTTTTGTTCGTCCATGTAAAGCAGGGGTCGACACACGCATACAACCTTAAATGTGTTTGTGTGGGTGAGCGAAGTTGTCCCTCTCTCAATGCACGTAAATAATACGAGATTGAATTATTTTTATTGTGATTGCTCTCACACCCATATACTTGAGAGGAAGTATGTGTGAGAGAGCCGCCCATGGCGCCGTTTTGCCGATATCTGATATAAAGTGTCATTTGATGTACTGAAAGTGTATTGAAAACATGTATAAATACTCGTCCGATTCAGTGAAGTGTGTCAATATCGATGAACTCTTTATAAAAACCGCAATGAGTATAGAAATAATCTCCACGTTCAACTCGCTAAATGCTAAGAAGATACTTGGTATCAAGGAGATGGAGCTAAATAAGACATTCCCCATCGAAGGTGCTCATAGGTCACCAACGAAATATGGTGAATGTATAGTACTGCAATTAGAAAATCAAATACTATACCTACCGAAGAGGTTCAATGCATTAACCGATGAAATGATAGAACTATTGAAGGATGGAAAATACACAATTTCAAAGAGAGCCCTAAATGAACAAAAGGATAATTCGTTAACTAAATTGGAGTTGAGCAACGCTTTAAATACCGAATTATTCTTTAACGATTATATGTGAAATGTTTTAATGTATTTTATTGAGAAATTTTGTATGTACTAAGTATTACTCTACTTTTTAATTTAAAAAAATTATATATTTAAAGTAAAAAATTTACTTTATAAATAAAGAGGAATATAATATGTTAAATATAAAAAAATGTTTTTATGTTTTTATTTCTTAAAGTGCAACAAAAGTTTCGTATGGGTAAATATGTATGTCATAAACATAAATCTGATTATTATCGAATTGGTTTCAGTGTATTTTTCAACTGAACTTGAAAACAATGATTAAAGTAAATGCGGGTTTAAAGATGCTCGAACTTAATAATCGTCAGCAAAAAAGAAGCCAAATCATTCCTTGTGATTGAGAAAAGATCATGTAAACAAAAATGCATTTCATTTTGGGCGATGCGAATTTTATAAGCATAAATCTGAAGTTGAATTTGAAAATATGTTTATGATTCTGATTTTTGCAGTGAGCCGCGACATGTATGTTTATTGTAAATATTAGCTGATTTCCCGTTGGAGTAAGTGACGAAGGCAAATCAGTTGGGTTGGTTATGTGGTATGAGAACAAGGGTATAGTGTGGGGGTAAATACAGCAGATTTGTGTTTACGTTATTCAATGGAGATATAAGTGAGCTGTGATTGACCAGTCTGTCATTCGTCATATACTTTGCTTTTAGGATTGAAATCAATAGGGATTTTATGGAGACAAAATTTTTGTTTACGCATAATTTTGATTGAAATGTTTTACAAATTACAAAATATGAAGAACAAAGATTCAGTCCCTGTTTGTAGCTCGGTCTGTTAATCTCGATTTATTAAAACCCAAATCTTTTCATTAAAAATTGTTTCTTTAAATTATTTTGTTACAATTTGTGATTAAGTGAACACATTAAAGTCATATATTGACTTTATCTTTACAAGATACAAAAAATTAAAAAAATATTGTGCGAATATCAGACATCGACGAAGAAATTTTATATAAAATTTGTTTACAAAAATATATATTTAAAAATGGAATCTCATTCTGAAGCTCATCCCAGTATTTGCAATTTCTGCAATGTTAGCTTCCCCTTAAAGTGGAGTTTCAAAAGGCATTTAAAAAATGTCCAAATATGTAATGTTTGTTCAAAACATTTTTGTAGCATCCGCAATTTTAAGAAGCACCAAACGGAACATTTGAACCTTTCGGTGGAAACGTTAACCGCAGGGAATCCTGAACCTATAGCAAGTGTGGGTAACTACAATGATGCCGAAAACCAACTACAATGTCAACAAGAATTAGAGGATAATTTATCTCTACAAAATCAGCAGCATTCCTATCAACTACAACCACAAGGACAACAACAATTAGAGGGTAATGCACCTCAGCAGCAATCCGTTCAATGGACGAATCCTCAGACTGCATTTGGTCAGCAATATCCGTATGGAGGATATCAACCCCCACAACAATATTTTAATCCATTAATTAACCCTCTGATACAATATCCGTACAATATGCAAAACGTGAATTGGGGATATCAATTCCCTCAACCACCCTTCGTACACTATATTGACCCACAACAATATTCCTATCACACACCATGTTTACAACAGTATTACCCACAGTGGTCTACATTTAACCCACAATATGTGTACCCCATACAACAATATGGAGAAGGGACTGAAGTATACCCCATGAAACAATATTTCCAAGGTGCTGTACTTCAATACCCACAGTGGGAGGAACAACGACAACCCCCAATTCCAACCGAGGTACAAGAGGAACAAGAGATAGAGCGAGAACAACATCCTACAAAAGCAGGAAATATTAATGTGATAGAAAGAGAAGACATTACGGATCAAGAACAATATCCTATAGCATCAAAAGATATAGGTGAGATACAGGGGGATGAAGAATGTCGTATAAAATCCACTGTCATTCTTCCGAGAGATCAACGTAATAAAGAACAACCGAGCACTTCATCGTCAAAAGACTTACCTGTCGCAGAATACGCTATAGAAGAACAAGAAACAAATCTTCCATCCACATCTTCGTCGGTATTGAGAATGATAGAAAAACCTAGAGTTATACGAAAAGTTGGAGACAAAGTATGTGAGGACATCTACGTTATAAATACAGCTTTTAAGAATCGAATAATCACGTATCGTTGCACAATTGAAACGGACATGCTTCTCTTAGAAGAATTTATCGATGGCAAAAAGTCAAGCATTTTAAAACTTTTAGACGACGAGATTAATAAACATACTGTCTTAAAGTTCAATATGGAACTTTGCGCTGAATATGTGAAAAATGTTAATGATAAAGACAATAACGTTGAACTATCTAGGTTTACTCATATAGGAAAAATGGTCCCTATCACAAAAGAAGACGATTTAGAAGATGTCTTGAACGATCAACTTCAGCGTATACATAGCAGAATGTCTGAATTCCAAGAACGTGATTCAGGATGGGCTATGCTAAAAATATGTTGGATAGATATAAATATCAATAAAACTGCTTTAATAAAAGGATCGAGTTATATAAAAACTCCCTTTAAGCTGGCTCTGAAAAAAGCATGTCTCAATATACATAACGAAGACGAGTTTTGTTTCAAATGGTGTATAATTGCAGCATTAATTAATGTAGATGTTAATGGTGAACGTTGCTCTTCGTATGATATAGACTCCATTACCTCCGACATTATAACTCTCAGCAATGGGGTGACCTTAAATTTTAAAGGTTTAAGATTTCCATTATCACTGAAAGAAATTAAAATATTTGAGAAAAATAATGTCGGTATAAGTATAAATGTATTTGGCTGGAATGAGATGAAAAGTGAAGTTGTTGGACCGTATAAACTGACGAAGGAGGAAAGAGATACTCACATAAATCTCTTACTGTTGGAGGACAAAGATCAAAGTCACTATATTTTGGTAAAAGATATTTCAAGGTAAGCTAATGAAATAATCATTGTTATTCAATATTATAATTAAAACAAAAAATATTTTTTAACAGACTTCTAAGAAATCAGCTGACAGCTCACCGTGAAAGCATAATACTCTGCAACGGATGTTTACAGTATACATACTCGTCAACAATCCATACTAAACATAAAATGGAATGTAACAAAACTGTTACAGAGATGCCGGTACCTGAAAAAGCTATTTTGGAATTTACACACTACAACAAAATGATGGAGGTTCCGTGCGTTGTGTATGCAGATTTCGAGTGTATACTTGTAAAAGTCGATGAAGTAGTAAGCGCTAGAAATAAATTTGAAAGAAAGCATGTTCCATGTGCTTTTGCATATTACATTAAATGTAACTTTGATAGTAAATTAAGTAAATTTAAAATTTATACAGGGGAGGATGCAGCGGAGAAATTTGTTGACTTTCTTTCTCAAGATTGTAATTTTATATATGATAACTACTTAAGCGTAAAAAAAGGTATAATTACATTAACTCCAACAGAAGAGTCACTTTTTTCAAATTCTCTTGTTTGTCATATTTGTAAAAAGGAATTAGGAAATGAAAGAGTACGCGATCATTGTCATCTGACTGGCAAGTTTCGTGGTGCCGCACATAACGAATGTAATTTAAAATTTCGTGTACCAAATTTCATACCAATTTTCTTCCACAACTTTTCATCATACGACTGTCACCTATTTATTAAGGAATTGTCGAAAATTGAGGGGGACATTAAAGTAATTCCGTTAAACAAGGAATTATATATTTCACTATCCCATATTACGTATAAGAGAGAAAGAAGTTATTTAGAAATGAGGTTTCTAGACTCTTTACGTTTTATGCCAGAGAGTTTAGATAAATTAGCTTCCAATCTGGCAGAAGAAGACTTTCACTCGGTAAAATCACTCTTCTCAGACCCTTATAAATGTACGCTAATGATAAGAAAAGGTGTCCTCCCTTATGAGTTCCTAGACTCATTTGACCGTCTAGATGACAATAAACTTCCTCCTATCGATGCATTTTTCAATACTTTAAATAATAAAAAGTGTTCTGACGAAGACTATAATCATGCTAGAAAAGTGTGGGAAACTTTCAATTGTTCCACAGTTAAATCTTACTTGGAACTGTATCTGACAGCCGACGTGTTAATTCTAACAGACGTTTTTGAAAAATTTAGAAAAGTATGTATGGATATTTATGGTTTAGATCCGTGTCATTTTTTTACAGCTCCTGGACTTTCGTTTGATGCTATGTTAAAATGTACTAACGCACATTTAGAACTCTTAGTAGACGTGGATATGTACAATTTTTTTAAAAATGGTATTCGGGGGGGATTGGTTCAATGTTGTAAGAGGCATGCTATAGCGAATAACATTTACATGAAAGACTATGACGACACTAAGTCTGAAGAGACGATATTATATTTTGATGCTAATAACTTATACGGTTGGGCAATGTGTGAATATCTCCCCACTGGCAATTTTAAATGGGAAGAGGTCACTGATGATATAATTAAAAAAATAAGGAATACACCGAAAGATTCACCCACAGGATATGTTTTGAGTGTTGATCTTGACTGTCCTGACGAATGTCACGATTTGCAAAATGACTTACCGTTTTGTCCCGAAAACAAAACTGTAGAGTCAGCGAAATATAAGAAATTAATAGCAGACCTTACTCCAAAACGTGATTACACTATACACTATAGAGTGCTGAATCAATGTTTAGACAACAATCTCGTTTTGAGTAAAGTACACAGAATTCTCTCTTTTGATCAAGAACCCTGGTTAAAGAAGTATATAGATGAAAATACAAAACACAGGATGGCAGCAACGAGCAATTTTGACAAAAATTTCTTTAAACTTCTTAATAATGCTGTGTATGGGAAGACAATGGAAAATGTCGATAAGAGAAAGGAAGTACATATAGTGACTAGTTGGGAACGAACTAATAAAAATCGTTTAGGTGCTGAGGATTGGATTGCAAAAAGTAATTTTCATAGTGTATCTTATTTTTCTGAAGATATGGTTGCAATACAAATGAAAAAGGTTAAAGTTGTCTATGATAAACCAATATATTTAGGTTTTTGTGTTTTGGACTTATCTAAATGGAAAATGTACGATTTTCATTATAATGTCATGAAGCCACTGTTTGGTGAAAATTTAGATCTACTTTACATGGACACTGACTCTTTCATTTATTCCATACGTAACGTAAACTTTTTTATTAGGATAACTCTAGAAGATATTGAAAAGTATTTTGATACATCGGAGTATCCGGAAAATAATGTATTTAATTTCCCTCGACTGAATAAAAAAAAGTTAGGAATGATGAAAGACGAAAATTGTGGAAAAATAATGACTGAATTTGTTGGCCTTCGTTCAAAAATGTACTCTTTCACTTTAGATACTGGAGATGAAATTAAAAAATCTAAAGGAGTAAAAAAATGCATTTTAGAAAAGTATAGTATTAGTAATTATAGAGATAGTGTACTGAATAAAAAAGTATATCATGATGATATGTTAACATTTAAGTCTAAGATGCATCAAATATACACTAATAAGTTAAATAAGGTAACTTTAAGCTACAATGATGACAAAAGAAAAATTAGAAGTGACGGTATAAGTACATATGCATGGGGTCATTATAGAATTAGAAATGAAGAAAATCCAGAATATGAATTGGATATGTTATTATTAGATATTCAAAAACTTCAGGAAGAAAATGGATAATTTTATAATTTAATTTATTGGATATTAATAAATAATATTTATCAAAGATCTATTATCCAAAGTGTATGTTTAGCTATACGTTTCATTTAAAAAAATAAATAAGAACATTGTTTTTAAATTTTAAAATAATTTTATTGACTTTATAATTTCATTATGGAAAGTATAAGGGTAAGTATAATTATTTCTCTTATTTTAAATAATTTTGCGCACAATTCCAGTCAAGGGAGTATATTCCACCATTCGATCGTGAATAATTAGACAGTAAGCTGTTGTGTTTTGAGGTATGGTTGTGCCAGTCTCAAACTGAATCTTTAAATCGATCGGACCACTCTTGACAGCTTCATTTTGGTTACTGATATCGATTATAGCAATAGGATTCTCTTTAAAATGTTTAAAGGAGAGTAGTGGTTGAGGTTCCTTCATATAAAAGTTTTGTTGAAACTTTGCATACATGTCGTATAAAATAGCATAACGGTTTTCTCCAAATTTCAGATTTAAGTCGTCGTAGGGGTAGGTATCAGAATTCAAGTGTACCTTAATGTTTGTCAGATCGCAGTGTACAATTTTATTATCGTTTACGAAAACAAACGCAACATATCGTGGTCTCTCTCGGTTTGTAGAAAGCTTAACGTTCCAGCTATGTTTCATTCCACCTGCAAATGTAGGATTAAAATAGCTGTCCCAACTACGGAATGCTATTGGAAGCGATTTCCCCTCCTTGATAGTCTTTAAGAAATTAATTTTTCTATAGTCTGATAAATTAATGTGTTGTACTTTCCAGACAATATTTGTGATTGTTAAACGAATATCTTCTTCTTTTTCGGTAGAGTAGCAAGCATTGATATCATTAGCACTCCGCAGTAGAATTAAGTCATGTTTGCTATTGCATAATATTTTACGAAAGTCCTCAGCAAATCCAAGTAAACGGTTAAGCGGTACACAGAAATTAAACGTAGAGCTCGATATATCACCATCTGTTCCCCATCCAGCATTGCTCATCATATTGCTCTCAGATGTATTCAGGGAAATGTAATTTTTGATTTTGCTTGTGATACCCAGATATCGAGTACGATCAATTTCGATACCATTTAATTCATAACGAATTTCATCAAAAATATATCCCACACAATTATTTCTTAGTCTGGCATTATTGCTAACTTCACCATTTGCTTTCTTTAAATTCCCCTCAATATACAAGTAGCTTTCTGATGGTAAAATATATAGATCTTGGTTTTGAATGCTTATTCTTATTTCATCATTATTTTTAAAAGATTGAATGTATGGTACATAGCTGTGGTAGTCTCGCTTTACAATATCATCATCTGAGAGTGGTTTTCCAGAGATATTTAAAATTTCAGACATGATGCTTTACTTTCAATTTGAGTAGCTTTAAAAAGTCTTTATTTTCTTTATTTAGAGGTGGTCTTGTCGCTGTGACATGCCGCGCAGGAATGTTTGCAACATTTCTTTTATATTTATATTTATTATAAATAATCATTTTTTCTCGGTCTCAAATGAATTCGAAGGGTGATTTCTTCTCCTCGAAAATTTATTAAACGTCCTTCTTGATCCAAAATCCTAATCTCAAGGCGACTGATTTCTCTGACGTTTACAGGTAAATAGATAAGATTTCTAGGTCTTTCCGCTAATTTATAGCCTGGAGGAACATCTAGTGCAAACTCGTGAAGTATGTGTGCCGGAGAGTCATTCATAAAAGAACCCGTTATGATGTTACAGTGAAGTTGAAGCACATTGACCTTTAGAATGTTTACTGGGAGATTTGAAATGTGTTTTTTTCCAGGATCTAAAATTCGTTCACCAAAGCCAAAGAGTTTGGCAATTGATCGATTTTTATTGAAAAATATAGAATCATGAGAAGACGTAATCTCAATTTGTAGTGTATTATTGTTTGCTTCAATTTCAACTACTTTATTAGATCTTAGTAATTTATATTTGATCGTTATAAAATCAACAATGTCTTGAAGTTCATATGACCCAATAGGTATTTCTATTGTATCATCTCCAATGTGAAATAGATTATTGTCAGAGTCGACATTTGGAATTGAATTATATGACTGAAAGTCAATTAGACAACACTCGTAGTCATCATCACCCAATTCGATGGGTGGAGTGTAATTTGAAGTCAAAATTGACTTTTTACCACTTAATGTTAAAGTTCTCAACATTTTGAAAGTCTATATACGAATAAAGGAAAACACGTAATGTAATTGGGTTTTATAATTTATTTAAGTTTATTAATTTTATATAAGAAATTTACAATACATCCTTTTTTCTTATCCAAGAATTGTGTAGATTTGAGAACCCCAACCATTTCACCAAAACCTTGTCACCTTTCGTTCTCAAAACCTTTTCCACCAGATAGACATTAGGATATCTGGTGCGTAAAATCTCCTCCTTATAAAATCCACCTTGTATCGGATGTCCTTCATAGTCTTCCAACAAGTATGTTATAGGGTGAGTTACTTGTATATCGCGTATTTTAAATATTTCTGTAGTCCAGTTTGGAGTGTACCCCTTTTCAAATATATTTTTATATTTACTGATGCGGACGTGGTCACCAACATGAAAGTTAGAGGTTTGAACATTTTTAGATGGCTGTATACAGTTTTCAGCAGGGTTGCCTCATTTGAAGTATTGACTTTAATGGGGGCAATTTTGATTGTTCGATGAGTCTTATTATTATATCTTTTAATTAAATTTTTATAAATATCAAGCCAATGATATGTACCATTATGACTAAATTCTTTCCACATCATTCCTTTTAGCGTTCTATTAAAGCGTTCGACAATAGACGCTTTCATTACACTATAGGTAGAATAGTGATTAATTGAATATTTTTTCATAAGCTTTCCAAATTCTTTATTAAAAATTCTTTTCCATCATCAGTTTGCAAGTTCTTTGGTGTTCGATCTGATTTTAAAATTTTTTTAAATGCCTCCGACACATCATTAGCATTTTTGGTTTTAGTAGCTTCAGCCCAGGCGTATTTGGAAAATGTATCGATAACAGTGAGTAAAAATCTGTATCCATTATTGAGTGTAGAATAGTTCCCCATTTCAACTAAATCTGCTTGCCATAGATCATCGATCCCTTTCACAATAACTCTTCGTCGTTTAAAGTTTTTACGGGCTTGCGTATGAAGTTCTTTGACTATCGCCCTCTTTTCCATTATTTAGCGTGTGGTTTTTTAGTTGTTATTGTTGTAGATTATAGTTGGCGTTTGTGGCATTGACGATAAAACTGCATAAATGTCTTTAAGTTTTTTCTTTAGCTCAGATATTTCACTTCTAATACTATTAAATTCTGTATTCAAATCATGTTTTAATATTTCTTGTATGTGTTTGATTTGCGAATATAGATATGCTTTGTTGACTGCATCTGAATCTTCCGTTGGGGGCGCGATGTTTCTGATTTTTTTATTTTGGATGTTAATGTTATAATCTTCATCCACAGTGATGCCCAACATTTTCGAAACATTTTTCTTTAATACTTCAGAGTTGTATTTTTGATTATAATAATGCCCAAATTTGTCAACCGTCATGAATTCATAGATATTTTTGTAATTTTATTCTATAATATTAGCTTCTCGCAATTCTTCAATAATTGACACAATTTCATTAGTTTGATTATTATTGCCAGCCTGTTGTGATGCTATCAAAAGCTTTAATCGTTCTACCAATTCATTAGGATTGTCCCAGTATATATAGTTTGGTTTTTGAAGATTCACTCTCATTAGACCTTTACCCGTGTGAGTATTATCAATTAACTTTTTTATAATGTTCTTGTACTTGTTTCCTCTATTTGCTTTAATGCGTTCATTTGGCTCATAGTTTACTTTGTGAGCATTTGTGTTTAGTAGAATCTTTTTGTATATTTCCAGTTCATATTTATCATAGTTTTTAGGGTTTTTATAAAAAAGCAGTTCAAATAATCCAGGAGTATAAGCCCAGTGTTGGTTCCCAATAATTATTTTCTCATCATTAACTTTCAAGTTTTCGCTTCCAAATTTCCATTCACCATTCACATCTTTATGAGGTCCAAATACATAATCTAGTTTTTTATTAGTTTTCAAATAAGATAGATTAGGTACGTCATCATACATTTGAGAATAAAATGTATCATCCTTGGCATAATTTTCCCCATCATTAAAAGTTTCTTCACCATCCTCTTCCAGACTATCAAGATTGTTTTTAAGAGCACTTTTAGACAAAAATTCTTGTTTAACAATTCTTTTGTTAGGAGTACTCGTAATTAATGACTCGTGAAAGGATTTTTTGGGGAAAAACGTGTTTTCATTCTTTGGTATGATGGAATTAAAAGTATTATCGTTTGATAATTTAACAAGTTTCTGTAGTGGCTCTGTTAAAGGTTTAAAGGTATTTTGTAATTCTTGTGATGTAACTTCTTCACCCATTTTTATACTTTGAAACTTTTTCTTTAAAATATTTTTTGATTTCACTAATTGTTTAAGCATTTGCTCCTCCATGATGTGACGCTTGAATACGGGGTGTAGAGCAGGTTATTGAAGATAACGTCCTTTATATTTAAATGTATAAATACAACTAAACTTGTATATAGATATCAAAGCCTTTTCTATATCTTCCGCAATGAATTTCGTCATCTTTACTAATAATTAGAAATCCATATCTATCCTTCCAACATTCTCGACAGATGTCTCGAAAATTTTCCATACTCATATCACTCCCCACATGATCATTGAAAATGTTTCGTAAATTCAATTCATCTTGTTTAAACATGATAATCATATTTGCATTATCGCGAATCAGGTGTTTTGGTATGCGTGTGTAGGTTTGACACAAATAAAATGAATCTACATTTTTATGACGACCCATACAAAAATAAGACCGAATGTTGTTTTGTTTCTCGCATGCTACATCATCGAATATCATAATTGAATTTGGTTTTATATTTTCTGGTAGTATAACATCAGCGTTTTCAGAGAAGGTGTAAAACCCCATGCCCTTAACAGATGTCACAAGTCTCTTCAAGTATTCATATTTCGGTTGATATAACGATTTTGAGTAAATGTAAATATTTCCAAATTTCAGTCCATTGGGACTTTCAATGAGACTTAACATTACATTAGTCTTTCCACAATTAGATGGACCCACTATTAATGCTCTAATAGAATTGGGTAGCAGTGAACTGTGTCTTCTTTTATTATTTTGTACGAAATCTAAATTTCGCACTAAAATATTTGATTGTTGCTTTACTAATCGCATTTTGATTACTAAACAAATGTATGAAAATTAACATCTTTTATAACAAAAATATTTAAAATGAATATTTTTAGCGGAAAAAAACTATAAAATGATTGTGTATAATAAAAAGAAAATTAATTGCAAAAGAAACGTCGAAGGAAGAGGATTAATAAATAACTTGATAAATTCGTTACCGATTGAACTTCATTTACCTGGTTATCAATTTTGCGGCCCTGGTACAAGGTTGAAAAAGCGATTGGATAGAGGTGATAAGGGGATAAATCCATTGGATGCAGCTTGCAGAGCACATGATATTGCTTATTCACAAAACGAAGACATTAATCATCGCCATCGAGCTGATAGAGAACTTACTGAAATAGCTTGGGAACGAGTAAAAGCCAAAGATAGTTCCGTTGGAGAAAAAGTTAACGCCTACATTGTTACAAACGCTATGAAAGCTAAAACTAAATTCGGTTTGGGTATGGAGAATGCCAAGAAGAAAACAAGGAAAATGTGTGGTAAAAAGATTTTTAATGATGCCATTAAAAATGCTACAATTGTTTTAAAGAAGGAGAAACCACAGGACATAAATAGTGCTATAAAAATTGCAAGAAAAGCAATTCAAAAATCTTTTCGAGGAAAAAAGTCTAAAGCTGTTATTCCAAGAGTAATTAATGTACCAAAGAATGGTGGGTTCCTACCCCTTATACCCATTTTGACTGGACTTGGAGCTTTAGGGGCCTTAGCTTCCGGCGGCTCAGCGATTGCGAGGGCTGTTATCTCTACCAGTAACGCCAAAAAAGAAATGGAAGAAAAAGTTAGACACAATAAAACTATGGAATCTATAGCAATGGGAAAAGGACTTTTCCTCAAACCTTACAAGAAGGGGTATGGAATATTTGTCAATAACACTCCAAAAAACTAATAAAGCATCAACCCAGACGACCGCTAACCGACGCAGATTTATTACATTTCGGTCAAAAATATATTCCACATTTTAGAGGTGTTTACATGAGAGATAAATTGCCGAAAAAACGTAATCGTAAAGAATGTGGTATCATTAACTTGGATTCGTTCAGTGGACCTGGTACACATTGGATAGCTTACTATAAAAATAATAAGGATGCTGAATATTATGATAGTTTTGGAAATTTACAACCTCCACTAGAGGTATTACGTTATTTAGGATATAATGTAACGTACAATTATAAAAGAGAACAAAAATTCAATACCTTCAACTGTGGCCATCTATGTTTAAATTTTTTGATAAAAATGAATAGAAAATTGAACAACAGAATTTAGATAAAAGGGTGAAACTCCAATTTTTTTCATCAGTTGCTTGCGATAACACAAATAAAATGTTTGAACTGGATAGAGCGGATTTTGTGGTGGTCGATTTCCAATTCTGTAATGGAAATGATAAAAATATTTATATCAAGGAGCTATCCTATATGTGTGGCACATCCGTTGTACCTAATAACTTTTTATTTCGACCCCCCTTCGATGGCAGAAAACTCACAAGAGCAGCATACAAAACAAACATGTATTGTAAAAAATTTATAAATGGGCTGGATTGGACGGATGGACATTTGGATTATTCTACTGTTGGAGACATTCTTTCGCCACTTGATAATTTTAAGTATATCTTTGTTGTTGGTAGAGCTAAAAAGGATTTCTTAACAAAATATAATAAGCCAAATATTATAAATTTGGAGAATCAAATGAGTCTAAAAAATCGAACAAATTATTTTACTGGCTGTCCTAATCATTACGATTTGAGATATAAATGTTCTCTTAATAATGTATTTAAAATTTTTATTTTTATAGAACAAAATTTCTGTACAATTGAGAATTTAATATATAATAAAATAAATGATTGAAAATAAAAAACAAAACCTTTTCATTTCTTATTAACTATATTTATTTGCAAATTGAGTATACAAAGTTTATTATGTATTATACTAATATCCTTTACCGCACACATCATACGATAGTGGTGGTAGTAATTTATCCAAGCGGTCGGGGTTTATAGGATTATTGCAAGTGATGCGACGTCTCATCAGCAAACAGCTCGGAGACCAACGCAAATGTTCGATTACCGGAAAATCCCCATCTTGCCAGTTAAATATTTCTACTCCACAGAAATGGCATGCTGTTTTATCCTGATCTCCTGTGTAATACATCCCCGTCATGGCCAATTCTTTGACATTGATAAAGTCGAGCGGCCAATTATCAAACGTTCTTAGTCGCACGACTTCATTATGTAGACCGGAATCGAGCGAGTATTTATACATGTTTTCAATACACTTTCAGTACATCAAATGACACTTTATATCAGATATCGGCAAAACGGCGCCATGGGCGGCTCTCTCACACATACTTCCTCTCAAGTATATGGGTGTGAGAGCAATCACAATAAAAATAATTCAATCTCGTATTATTTACGTGCATTGAGAGAGGGACAACTTCGCTCACCCACACAAACACATTTAAGGTTGTATGCGTGTGTCGACCCCTGCTTTACATGGACGAACAAAACTCTGCATGACTACTTTTATATAAACACTCACCGCACCAAAAACAAAGTGCATCGTCGTCAAAATTCTGCATGCCAAACTTATATAACGAACACACCATATTACTAAAAACAAAGTGCATGTCGTTTCATGCCTAGCATCAAAATTCTGCATGCCAAACTTATATAACGCACACACCATATTACTAAAAACAATGTACATTCCCTTTCATAACAGACAGGCGCGGACGGACAGGCTGGCCAATCACATATCTACAGTACTTACCCCACTCTAATCTCATAATACATTACACACCACAAATCTACACACACAAACAAATATACCTTCCATTCAAAACTCCATGCATCCACCAAGTACAGCTCAAACTTTGAATAAACACATCTTTGTAATATGACACCCCCAATAAACAACGCGCCAACTCATACGGAGATTCCCCACCAAGAACAGTGCGCACAAATACCTTATTATTTTAGCGCGCTAAAATAACAACTCATTTGTGCGCAGCTCCTCTTGAGCGAAAATTCCCACGCTACATCAAAGGGACCGCTCCGCTCTTGTGCGCTCTGCTGCTCCTCTGCCGCTCTGAGTGAGAATCCCCATCTCCCTACTACTAATAAATCTTTAGATTTTCTTTTTTTAATTTCTTGTCGGATTCTTCGCGAGAATAAATTGTTTTGTTTACGTTTTTGTCTGCAAATGTTGGCTTTGCAGACAAAAACATATGTTTCGATTTTTTTGAGCAGAAGTTCGAAAAAGAGAATTCACGTGAGAACCAGAACACCTCTCCATTCGTTGGGTGAAGTGAATTTGTGAAGTGAATTGAATATTTGGTGAGAGCCAGAACAGGGCTGAATATATTCCAAGTTTTGCTCCACTGAATAAGGAAATCTATACGAACGTTTCCATGTATTCAGAGTTTCCAGAAACTGATTTTAAATGACCAAATAATCCAGATTTCGGTTTGCCCACTGGTGGTCAGGACACAAAATCCAGTCTGGAAGCTAAACGGAAAGACAATATACTCTGAATTTTGCACCACTGAAAAAGGAAATTAGTACGAACATTTCCATGTATTCAGAGTTTCCAGAAACTGATTTTAAATGACCAAATAATCCAGATTTCGGTTTGCCCACTGGTGGTCAGGACACAAAATCCAGTCTGGAAGCTAAACGGAAAGACAATATATTCTGAATTTTGCACCACTGAAAAAGGAAATCAGTACGAACATTTCCATGTATTCAGAGTTTCCAGAAACTGATTTTAAATGACCAAATAATCCAGATTTCGGTTTGCCCACTGGTGGTCAGGACACAAAATCCAGTCTGGAAGCCAAACAGAAATACAATATATTCCAAATTTTGCACCACTGAAAAAGGAAATCAGTACGAACATTTCCATGTGTTCAGAGTTTCCAGAAACTGATTTTAAATGACCAAATAATCCAGATTTCGGTTTGCCCTCTGGTGGTCAGGACACAAAATCCAGTCTGGAAGCCAAACAGAAAGACAAATATATTTTGAATTTTGCACCACTGAAAAAGGAAATCAGTACGAACATTTCCATGTATTCAGAGTTTCCAGAAACTGATTTTAAATGACCAAATAATCCAGATTTCGATTTGCCCACTGGTGGTCAGGACACAAAATCCAGTCTGGAAGCCAAATGAATTTTTCTGCAAAATTACAATTTTTATAAATTTAATGTTGAAACTTTCTGGAGAAGTGTATAATAATAATAACTTTTGGTAAATATTTCTAGGTTGTTGGGGGCAGTAGCCTGCTTCCTCTTCACGGCTTACATACTGCCTTTATTTAATGTATTCGTTTACTGCGTTTGAACGTTTAAGCGGCGCTCATATTGCAGTGCGTTTGTCACATTAGTGTGTATATTTGTCTAATGTTGTCTTTTTAATGCATATATGCCTATGAGCGCTGTCTGCGTTTATGTCGCTCTTTCGCGTTTCGTCTCGGTCTTGCACTCATATTCACACATACATGCATACATATTTGCATTCTCAGCAGAGAAAACAGATGATCGCTGCTAAGTCCTCTGTTTGGTTGTCCACTTTATGTATGCATGTGCGTGTGGTTATGTGTGTCTATCTAAACAATTTGCATTATGTTTTTGGCGCACATATCTGGTTACGTACATTGTGTGTCGTTGATATGTTTGTCCATATGTACCTTATACATTTCTTTTGGCACATATATCTCTCTACGCACATAATGTATCGTTGATATGCTTGCAAAACCAAGCTAATGTATTATATCGAAAAAATAATGAACTTTACTTTAGAAAAAGAAGTCTAATAAAACGGTTGATTTTTTGGAAATTTGTAAAATTTCGTTTCGCTTTTTTTCGCTTTCTTTTGCAAACTAAATAGCCAGTAAAAAAGCTTACTGGTTCAAACATTGGTGACCCCGACGTGATTTTAATTCGTTGAAATTAATATTGTCAATTCGGATAATATTAAATTGTAAAAATATTTTCAATTCGGAAAATATTTAATTCGGTAACTCGGCAAATAATATCATTCGGATAATATTAGCCTAAATAATACTATTATTTCGGATAGTATCAAACCGTTTCGTGGGTTTTTGTTTCGGTAAACAAGTGTTTTACGTTTTTTAAAAAAATATAATAATGCCAGGCGATCAAGCCAACACCAATAACAACACCAGTGATGGAGCAGATAGCCCTAATAATCTGCTTCCTCAAATAGCCAGAGTGGCAGCGATGGTGAAGCAGCTCGAGCAGCTTAAGCAATCCCTAACCTCCAATCAGTTGGAGGACTATGACGACGCCGATTTGTCTGCCCGGCTGGAATACGTCGAGCAGGTTTATACTACATTCGACGAAGCTCAGGCAACACTGGAACAGAAGGTAACCAGTGAGTTGGAGAGCTGCGAGCGCATGAAGTTCGTATCCTTGTTCCTCGATGTAAAGGCGAAGTTAAATCGACAGTTAAATTTGACAAGGAGAAGTGGTGCTATGCCTCGTTCGTCAACGTTGCGTCAATTCTCGGTCGATGGGGCGCCATTTTGTGAAGCGCCATCGTACTCGCGCAAAACCAGGCTTCCTGAAATTCAGCTTCCAAAATTTAGTGGCGCATATGCAGATTGGCAAAATTTCTTTGCTCTCTTTTCGACGGTGGTTGATGATAACAGTGACTTAAGTGAGCTTGAGAAATTCCACTACCTCCGTTCCAGTTTGACCGGCGCAGCTCTGGAAACAATTTCGTCGCTGGAACTCAATAACAAAAACTACGTTGAAGCGGTAAAAATATTAAAAAATAGATTCGATAATAAATTGCTTACTTTTCAGACCCATATTATGGAGATTTTCTCGCTGAAGGCTGTAAGCGGAGATTCGGCTGCGGGCTTGCGGCGTCTTAGCGACAAATTAAATTCGCATTTGCGTGCAATGTTGACCATTGCAAGCAAGGAGAAAATTGCAGATGGTTTGCTTGTATATTTGGCGACGTCAAAAATGGATAAAACGTCGCAAGTAAAGTGGGAAGAGTGCCAAAAGATGAATGAGCTGCCAACATGGAGTACTTTGTCCACCTTTCTGGAACGAAGGTGCCAAATGTTGGAAAATTTGGAAAACTCTGTTGTCGGTATGTCGTCTAGCCAGCAAGTATTGAAGAAGGCCAATCCCAACGCACATCACGTACACGTTGCCGCTTCCAGTTCGCCCCTTATGTGTACCTTCTGTGACTCTGTAGGCCACGTTATAACGAGCTGCACTTTGTTTTCCAATTTGGCACCTTCTATTCGTTTTAGGGAGGCCAAGAGACTGATGTTGTGCCTTAACTGTTTGCGCAAGGGCCATGTCTTCAAGAAATGCTCATCCGGAAATTGTCGCAAGTGCTCTTTGAAACATCATACAATGCTGCATATAGAGCCTAGTCCATCCGTCCAGCCTTCAGCGTCGCATTCCAGTGGGCCCTAGTACATCGCAAGCTGTACTCGTTTCGTCTCCGTCCAAATCATCAAAGTCACATTTGAGTGTTCTGCTTGCCACTGCAATTGTCTTGGTCAAGAACAAATATGGTGTTTTTGTTCCTTGCCGGGCAATACTGGACTCAGCATCACAATTGAACCTGATGACGAATCGCTTCATGAAACGCCTGTCCCTGGAAGGCAGGCGTGTTTGTACTACCATATCTGGAACTGGCGATGGAAGTGTGGCTGTTGATAAGTCCGTTGAGGTCGTGGTGAAATCCAGATGTGGCGATTTCTTGATACCGCTTGCTGCAATGGTTGTGCCCACTATCACGGATTATCAACCGAGCGTGAACATCAGCACTTCTGATTGGAATATTCCGTATAATATTCAATTGGCTGATCCCTCCTTTGATAAAGCTGACCGCATTGATCTTTTGATTGGAGCGGAGCACTTTTTTGAGCTTATGTCTGTGGGACAAATAAAGTTTGGGGAAAATTTGCCAATTTTGCAGAAGACTGTCTTCGGATGGGTGGTCGCTGGCGGTGGTTTGCGTTCTCCACGGTCCTGGTCATTGGCTTTATCATGCTCAGAAGTGACGGATGAGGAGGAGGAGCTGTCGGCCATAGTGAAAGGTTTCTGGGAAGTTGAAAACAACTTCCAATTCATGTCGGAACTCGGTGAAGAGGACGTTTTTTGTGAAAACCACTTTGTTCGCAACACCGTTCGCCTTCCTTCTGGAGCCTATTCTGTACGTCTGCCAATGGCTGAGGGCAAAACCGCCAGCGCACTTGGAGGTTCTTATGAACGTGCCTTGCAACGTTTTCGCAATCTGGAGAAAAAGTTTAGGAGACATCCCGATATAAAGACCCATTACGCTAATTTTATCAGTGAGTATGCCTCTCTTAATCATATGTCCCTAATTTCGCCACAGGTGCCCGCAGCAAAATACTTCTTGCCACATCATTGCGTCCATAAGTTGGACAGTACGTCAACCAAACTTCGTGTAGTTTTTGATGGCTCCGCAAAAACTACTAGTGGGTTGTCTCTTAATGACATTTTGTGTGCCGGGCCAACTATACAGCCCAAACTTTTCAACACCCTCCTGAGGTATCGGTTTTTCGAAGTGGCTTTAAGTGGCGACATTTTCAAAATGTACAGGTGCGTCCGGTTGTCTCATCCTGATGATTATTTGCAATGTATCCTGTGGAGAGAAAATGAGGATGAGGAAATTCAGGTATATAAGCTCAATACGGTTACTTACGGTACAAAGCCTGCTGCGTTTCTGGCAATTCGTGCTATGCACCAACTCGCAGCTGATGAAGAGGCAAATTTTCCATTGGGAGCAAATATCGTCAGGCGAGATTTTTACGTGGATGATTTAATTTCTGCTGGCGATTCGATTGAAGAAGTTTTGGCGATAAGGCAGCAGGTATCAGCGTTGCTTCAGAAAGGGGACTTCGTGATACGAAAATGGTGTTCCAATGTGCCAGCGGTACTAGATGGCTTACCTTCGGATCAATGCGAAACTATGTTGGAGTTTCACGATGGAACTGACGTCACAAAAACGCTTGGACTGGTTTGGGATCCGAAGGATGACATCTTCATATTCTGAATGCAGCCTCTTACAGATTGGAAAGTTGTCACCAAGCGTTCTATTCTGTCTTCAATTGCTCGACTCTATGACTCCTTGGGTTTGATTGGCCCAGTCATCACAAAAGCCAAAATTTTTATGCAGCATCTATGGAAGATCAAATTGGACTGGGACAAAAGTCTGCCGCAATCCTTGCATTCGGCTTGGATTGATTATGTGTCCAAATTTGATGCCATTCGCCTTTTCACATTTCCTCGTTACGTTTCTTTGCCGAAATCGTCGATCCAGCTCCACGCATTTTGCGATGCCAGCCTTGCTGCTTGCATATATGTCCGTGCTGAAATGGGTGACGTCATAAAAACATCCTTATTGTGAATGTTATCGAGGGTTTCTCCGTTAAAAACCTTTACCGTGCCAACGCTCAAGCTTTTAGCTGCCTCTCACCTGGCTGAGTTGGTGGATGCTGTTTTGATTTCGCTGCCAAAAAATTGTTCTGTCCATTGTTGGTCTGACTCTATGGTTGTGCTATCGTGGCTTCGTGAGCAACCATCAAAGTTCAATGTTTTTGTGGCGAATAGAGTATCCCGTATTCAGTCGTGCACAAATCAAATGACGTGGCATTATGTACCAACAAGTTTGAATCCGGCCGACATTCTATCGAGGGGTGCAACTCCTGAAGAGCTCTTAAACTCAAATCTTTGGAATTCGGGTCCGCCGTTCTTGCTGGCTGAGTCTGCAGTTTGGCCAGACAATGTGGAGTTTCTTACGGAGTTGCCAGAATGCCGAAAAAATGTGTTGGTAGTGACGTCTCTAGCCGACTTGTCGATGCAGTGTAAGTATCACAATTCGTATACCAAAATGCAGCGAATTTTTGCTTATGTTTATAAATTTTTATTTCCTAAATTGCGAGGTAAATCCGAGGTACTAACTCCAGGTGACATTAAGAGTGGAACCTACCTCTTAATCAAAAACATTCAGCTGGTTCACTTTGCGGTCGAGTACAAGTGTTTGAGGGCAAAACAAAGCATCCCACCTTCAAGCAAGCTGTGCTCCCTGATGCCAATTATAGACGACTTCGGCCTGATTCGAGTGGGCGGTCGTCTTCAGAATTCGAGCTTGGACTTTGATGCTCAACACCCCATAATTTTGCTTAAATTGCACCCTTTTACCGCATCTATGGTGATGCATTTGCACAAGAAAATGATGCATGCTGGTTCGCAGTGCTTACTGGCATCAATTCGGCAGCAATATTGGCCAATTGGAGGTCGGAAGCTTGTAAGTTCCATCATTTCGAAGTGCTTGCCATGTTTCAAAATGAAGCCGAGATTGAGTCAGCATATTATGGGGTCTCTGCCTTCCGATCGAGTCAAGCCGAATCGGGCTTTTCACACCACCGGGATTGATTTTTGCGGTCCATTCTATTATAGATCCGAGGTGAAGACTCGCCCTCCAACAAAATGCTACGTGTGCATATTCGTATGCTTTTCAACGAAGGCTACTCATCTTGAAGTCGTTCAAGATTTGTCAACACCGGCATTTTTATGTTCTCTTCGTCGATTTGTTGCCACCAGAGGGAAACCGCAGACAATCTGGTCGGACAATGCTACAAATTTCGTTGGAGCTAAAAACGAATTGGAGGATTTAAAAAGTATGTTCTCCAGTCAGGCGCATCAAAATGCTATCCATCAACAGTGCCTAGACGACGGCATAGAGTGGAAGTTCATACCACCAACATCGCCCCACTTCGGCGGATTGTGGGAGGCAGCCGTGAAGTCTGCAAAACTTCATTTCTATCGAACCGTTGGATCAAATACTCTGACGTTTGACGAGCTAAGAACTTTCGTTTGCCAAATATCTGCAATTTTAAATTCTCGCCCATTGTTTCCCATTTCAGAAGATCCTGATGACCTAGATGTGCTGACGCCCGGCCATTTTTTGGTGGGTGGCCCATTAATATCTATTATCGAGCCAGATATGTCGTGCGTAAACTTTGGTCGTTTGAACAGTTGGCAAAAGGTATCAGAGATGCAGCAACTCTTTTGGCGAAAATGGAGCAGTAGCTATTTGTCTTTGCTGCAAGAACGCACGAAATGGCGTGAGCAAACTGCCAACATATCTCCGGGTGTCATGGTCATCCTAAAAGAAGAAAACGTGCCCCCTCTTAAGTGGCAACTGGGTCGCGTGATAGAAGTCATATGCGGCGAGGATGGTGTTGCTCGCGTTGTTAATGTTCGAACTAGCAATGGTATCTTCAAACGTGCCGTCTCAAAGGTAGCAGTTTTGCCGATTGAAAGCTCTGTTGAAGTTCCCTGCCCTTCAACGGGGGGAGGATGTTAACCGCGGCCCTCTGATCCGGCCCTGTTGGGGGCAGTAGCCTGCTTCCTCTTCACGGCTTACATACTGCCTTTATTTAATGTATTCGTTTACTTCGTTTGAACGATAAGCGGCGCTCATATTGCAGTGCGTTTGTCACATTAGTGTGTATATTTGTCTAATGTTGTCTTTTTAATGCATATATGCCTATGAGCGCTGTGTGCGTTTATGTCGCTCTTTCGCGTTTCGTCTCGGTCTTGCACTTATATTCACACATACATGCATACATATTTGCATTCTCAGCAGAGAAAACAGATGATCGCTGCTAAGTCCTCTGTTTGGTTGTCCACTTTATGTATGCATGTGCGTGTGGTTATGTGTGTCTATCTAAACAATTTGCATTATGTTTTTGGCGCACATATCTGGTTACGTACATTGTGTGTCGTTGATATGTTTGTCCATATGTACCTTATACATTTCTTTTGGCACATATATCTCTCTACGCACATAATGTATCGTTGATATGCTTGCAAAACCAAGCTAATGTATTATATCGAAGAAATAATGAACTTTACTTTAGAAAAAGAAGTCTAATAAAACGGTTGATTTTTTGGAAATTGTAAAATTTCGTTTCGCTTTTTTTTCGCTTTCTTTTGCAAACTAAATAGCCAGTAAAAAAGCTTACTGGTTCAAACACATTTCGAATAAATTCCTTATATTAATAATAAATTCATTTTCGACAAAATTTGGTAGAAAAATGTTCTTGTTTCTGCTATTGTAAATAATTTATTTAAAAAATACATTATAACAAAACCTAATCTCTACATAATAAACACAGTACAAAAATGTTGTGTTAAAAATGCCACATCAAATATCGCCTGCTGTTGTACATTACGGGACCTCGTATTTCATGGACTTCTCATAAGATTATTGAATACTTGTATCTTATATCATCATTTTACAATGTACCCAAGCCAAAATACAATTCCTATCTATCTTTTGACAAATTTTGTGAGATACCACCATCGCCATCAGAACGAGAAGATGGGTGATATCCTGGCATCACAGAGCAAGTTGTGGAAATGTGTTTTACGTCTTTCCACTAAGACATGCCATATTTCAAAGAGCGGGTGTAATGCGATAATGCGCCCTCATCATAACTCTTTTGAACTTCAGCAGAAATAAGATCACCTTCTTGCAGATACTTTCGCATTGCCGGTTCATATTCTGCTAGACGCCTTCGCAGTTCTCCACCCAGTAAATTAACGGAGGAAAGCAAAAGCACAGAATCTAGTCTTGAATTGGTATTAACGTTCCATCTTTTTGTTGAACCTCAGTGATACGTGCTACCACTACATCCAATATTTCTCCAACGTAACGACTCTTCAGCGGTGTAATGGAGACCAATTTTTTTCACCTGTTCCATGACGCCAGCAACGGAAGCTTTAATATCATCTGCTTCCACATAAATCTATACTGGACAGTAACCACTTTGCCGGGTGCGTAAAGGCGAAGAGCTGTGGCTTGATTTTGAGCCAATAAACCCATATCGACGCAGTCCAAAGCCAGACGTATGTTAACACTTGTGGTAATTTTTATTGATTTGTTCAATATCTATTGAAAATAGTTAAATTCTACTGAGAAAATATGAAACTACAAAATGTAAACAAAAACACACTGTACTCGTGAGAAATTACAGAGATGCCACTCTATTGTATTTCGCTCTCAACAGTAAATTGAGGTATGCCTTAAATCAGAGCGCCGACGGATGACGTACTATAGCCGAAAGTCCAGATTTACACTTGGATTTTTTTTTTCAGCAGATTATCCGCTAATTCTCTTTTAAACTAGCCTCTGCGTTTAAACACGTAATTTTGTTTCGGATATTGCTGTGTGAATTGTTGTTGTTTCAAAGTGCGAGTGAAACACAAAAAACGTTCAGCCCGAGTACGGGAGAGTTTTTTCCCCCTCTTGGCGACTGCCTTTCTCTCATGAACATTCAGCCAGTGTAAAGTGGTACAAAAGCAAATCGGGTTTCTTAGCCGATCTGTCATTCTGCCTTAAATGGTTAGAATTTTGTATATCGGCCTAAGATTTTTTCCAAAAAAAAAGTTCAAAAATCGTTTTTATTTCTTAAAAAATATTGTTACTTATGTTTATATTTTAATAAAAATTTGAAATATACAAAACACCCGATACAAATTTTTTCAGGCAAGTGTCAAAGTTTTTATGAGAGAAAGGCAGAGATTTTTCCGCCTACCTCTCCCTACTACAAACCTTGACACTTGCTTGAAAAAAATTGCCGAGTGTGAATCAGGACTTTTTATTTTTTTATTTAAATATTTTTTTAAGAAATAGACACGACTTTTTTATTTATTTATTCTCCAAAATTCTAACCTTTTGGGGCAGAAAGACAAATCGGCTAAGAAACCCGATTTGCCTTTTCGGTTAAGTACGTCATCCGTCGGCGCTCTGATTTAAGGCATACCTCAATTTACTGTTGAGAGCGAAAAACAATAGAGTGGCATCACTGTAATATCTCACGAGTATAGCGTGTTTTTGTTTACATTTTATAGGAAAATCTGGCAACAGTGATCACGTTCAGAAGTGTTTTCTTACATTAATATATATTTTACTAATTTTATTGTTTTTAATAAATTAACTCACTCTTAAAGGCATCCTTATTGCATTTAACTGCAAAAAAGATGCCTGAATCTGCGCCGCCTGACATGGAGTGTGATGTAGCAGAGGAGATAGCTACAACATCACAACAGGCCATAAGCCAACAAACAACAACACAACCAACCAAACCAAGCGACCGCAAAAGGAAAAAAATTGATGCCTCAATTTTGCCTTTAGATATAGATGTTTCGGAACTAGCTGAAAGGCTATCCAATCACAAACCTAACGACCAGAACAAGTTTGGAATCCTTGGCGTATTAGGAGACATAGATATTGAGACTACCCCTCAAACAAGTAAACATGCACCGGTAACCTCAAATGCCACTGATACGACTAGGCCAAATAAAAAATCCTGGTGTCCCCCCATATTTATATTTAATGTCAACATAAAGACATTAGTTGATTCATTGCGCCTAAAAATTCCTGAATTTTCATTCAAGGTAAAAAACGTAAACAAAAATAAAAGCAAATTGTATTTTTCCGACGTATCAGTTCATGCATCAATGATGGCGATTCTCAAAGCCAAAAACATACATTCATACACCTTCACTCCAAAGGAACTACGACAAGAAACATTAGTCCTGAGAGGGCTTTACGAAAACAGCGATTTGGAGGAAATCAAAGCAGACTTGGACAAACTTGTCCCGGATACAGTAGCATCAATCACAAAATTTAAAACACTATCATCCATCAAGAAAAATGTTGATACTGGATTACTCCTCGTCTCATTGCTTCCCGGAAAAAAAGCTGGTGACGTGACACAAATCCGTGATCTACTACATCAAGTAGTATCCTGGGAAAAGCCCAAAAAAAAAGATGGCGAAATACAGTGTCATAGGTGTCAAAGATGGGGACACACAGCAAAAAACTGTAGCTCACCATACAACTGTGTCAAATGTGACAAACAACATAAACCAGGTGAATGCACACGCATAAGATCCGACGATTCTTCTGACCCATACTGCATAAATTGCGGCGAAACTGGACACCCCGCAAATTGGAGGGGTTGCCCAACATATAAAAAGTACCTTGCAGCGAGACAGAACAAAATTGACAAAGCAATGGAGGAAAAAGCTACAGTGAGCAAAAATGTCATCAGAGCTGTAAGTACTATATCCCCTGGGAAGTCATTTGCCAATTGCTTCCAATCCCATACTGAACAGCAAAGAAAACCGCCAATTGTGGAACAATTTTTGAGCCTCGCCAAATACATTCTGGAGCCAGAAGAGCTTACTGTCGAGCAGGAAATAAACATATTTCTCACTGAATACAAATCCATGCCAAAGCCTGAAGCCAAAAGTGAGTTTTTGCGTCTTCTAAACAAGGTTAGAAATAGTTATGGACCATAGTTCCGTAAAATTTCTAACATTCAACGTTAGATCACTCGTAGACACAAGTCGCCAAGTTGATCTATGCAATACACTGCACCAAAACAAAATTGACATTGGTTTCATACAGGAATGTCACCTAAGAAGAAGCAGGAAAGTTAGGATAAACGGCTACAACTTTATTTACGATGGCTCGCCCGTTGGAGTCGCAATCTTAATTCGAAACAAATTTGACTACAATCGTATAACAGTACCTGACATGAGCATTAACTGCTCGCTCATCCAAATAAACTGTACCTACAACAACATTCGCAAAGAAATTTTAATTGGCTCCATTTACATTCCATGCAACTGTCCAACCCAAGGGCTGAATGCTGATTTAAACAAGCTCCTAGAACTCGCTGCTAAATTCGATGGTTTTATACTTGGTGGGGATTTAAACGCCAGAAATCAATCTTGGGGCGATTCATCCGAGAACTCAAACGGAAGAACACTATCCAGTTGGCTTGAGGACAATTCTTTGGATGTCATACGTCTATGTGACGTATCTCCATCATATCCGAACGGGTCCTCGTACCTTGACCACTTTCTAATTAGCCCGCACTTTTTAGATAGTGGTAACTTAAATTACACTATTTCTACAATACCATCATTCTCTGACCACTTTCCACTGAAATTAAACCTAAAACTGGAACACTCGGGATTGGCTATGAAGAATCCTCGGACATTTACATCGTACAATAACACCAACTGGGATGATTTTAATCGTGATATGGATGATATGTCTCGTTACATGATGCCTTCTTTGAATAGAAACTTAAACAACTCTGAAATAGATGAAATAATCAAGGAATTCAACAACAGGTTTACCTCAGTTCACGATGCACATTCTCAAAAACTTGAACTTAAGGATGGGAAACTTCCCCTTCCAGAAAATATTAAAAAGTTCTTCAAAATTAAACATCAGTGGCAAAAAGAACTCAAAAAAATTTTTCATCGCACAGGAAATCGTATCAGCCGTGAGTATACGCTTCTTTCAAAACAAATACAACTCATTAAAACAATTATAAAGGAGTTAGTCAAAATAGAAGAGGCAAAAAAATTCAATAATAGACTAAAAAACATAAAACCTGGCCCAACGGCATTTAAGGAAATCTACCAAATAATTGGTAAATCAAAATCGCCTTTTTGCCAACAAATACAGGTCAACAATAACACCGTAACTAGAAGCACAGAAATAGCAGAAAATTTCCAAGAGTATTACTCCTCGCTATTTCGCCAAACTTCTCCCATTCAACCTGTGGATGATCTCGATGCCAGAGTGTTATCCTATGTCAATACCATTCCCCGCCATATTTACTCCTTCGATGACGATTTCACTGCTTTAGCGAATCAAGACTCTTTCCATTTCACAGAATCTGAAGAAATAAAAACCATTATGCAAAGAATAAAAAACAAAAAATCTAGCGGCATTGATGGAATCTCCAACTTTATTATAAAAAAGTTACCAGATTCCACTATAAAATTCTTAGTCACAATTTTTAACAACTGCATAAACAATGGCTACTTTCCGGACGACTGGAAAATGGCAAGAATCATTCCACTAAAAAAGAAATCATTAGGCGAATCTACAGCTGATTTTCGACCAATCTCCCTGCTGTCCAACATCGGGAAAATATTTGAACAGGTTCTGAAAGGAAAACTGGAAAATGAATTTATTATAAACCCCATTTCTAATTTCCAATTTGGCTTTAAAAATGCCCATTCAACGCAGCACGCCCTTCTAAAATTCCATGATGATATCATCACGAATCTAAGGAATCAGGTCTGTACAGTCGCAATATCGTTAGATATTGAAAAAGCGTTTGATTCTGTATGTCACATGGGCATTTTATACAAGTTGGTAGAATTGGGAGTTGATCCTTACCTGGTCAAACTAATGCAGAGCTTTTTCCAGTCTCGGACATTTACGGTCCAAATCAAAGAAGCCAATTCCAGCCCTGGAGCAGTAAACAGCGGCGTACCGCAGGGCAGTGTATTGGCGCCATACCTATTTAATATCTTCCTGAGCGATTTTCCACACACAAATGATAATTCGCAGGCCCTCCTTTATGCTGACGACTGCTTGATTTATGCCCACAACTCCTCTCCCTGTCAAGCACTAGATATAGCTGCTACTCATCTCCGCCGCATAAACCAATACTACAAAGCATGGGGCATAAGAATCAACGCTGCTAAATCTGAAGCCATATGCATAAGAAATGCATCAGGGAAATGTCCCAGAAAGGTGGTTCCAGAAAGCAAGTCGCTTCAGTTGTTTCTGGAAGGAGTTGACATCCCTTTCAAACACAGCATCAAGTATCTCGGAGTTGGCTTTGACAAGCTGATGAAATTTAACCAGCACGCTCGCTCCACACTACAAAAGGCAAAACGCATATCGGGGCAGTTTTCATACATAATCAAAAATAAATACTTGCCAAAAAACACTAAGCTTCTCCTCTATAAGGTGGCTATAAGATCGGTCCTGATCTACGGATTTCCAATTTGGTTCTCCATTTCACCAACGGTGGCAAAAGAAATCGAAGTATTTGAGAGAACGATCCTGAGGAGATGCATAAACAAACACTATAAAAATGAAACAAAAAAATTCTCCAATACTTACGTCTATAATACATCAGCGGTCCAACCCTTCTGTAAGTATGCATTCCTCCTCATGAGGAATTTTGTGGAAAAACTTCCCACTCATGAAAACACCCTCATGAACGAAACCTACGAACGTGAAAAACACATAACCTGGTCCGGATCGGCATACCTTTCTCCTATCGGTGTAATCAACGAAGTTCCTGACAACGATCCGGCGCCTCATACTTACACTTTGCCAGAATTTTATAACAAGGCAGCACCAGGTTCCCACCGGGGATAAGATAAACAAACCAAAAACACAAACAAAAGTAATTAGTATATACTTTTATTTGATTAACATAAGAAATATGAGCCAAGCTCAAATCAAAATACCACACGTACCTTATTTTTATATATATTTTATAAATGCTTAAAAAACCGTACCTGAGCACTCGATTATATTTTACACACATAAAAATTTCTGTGATACACAAGATTCTACATAAAACCATTCAACATACGTTCATATATGTATAATAACTCTGTTTGCCATTCGTTCTCAACAGATGTTTTTGTTATTTCGTTTTATGCTGTTATTTCGTTTTAAGTCTATTTATTTATTTATTACCTCTACACAGACACACATGCTCTGTATGTTATCATAAAGGCCGCGAGCAAGCCTTGTTCTCACTCATTCACTTACGTTATAGTACATAACATTGTTTTTTCAAATTTGCAAGTCGCATACTCTCATTCATCATCGTATATTAGAATAAGACAACTATAGTTCTAAGTTTACATGTTAACAATTCGTAATACATACCACATGTCATCGAAAAGAAGAAGACTCAATAAAAGATTTACTTACTTACTTACATTTTATAGTTTCATATTTTCTCAGTAGAATTTAACTATTTTTAATAGATATTGAACAAATCAATATTGGCTCAAAATCAAGCCACAGCTCTTCGCCTTTACGCACCCGGCAAAGTGGTTACTGTCCAGTATAGATTTATGAAAGGTGATTGAACTTATGTGGAAGCAGATGATATTAAAGCTTCCGTTGCTGGCGTCATGGAACAGGTGAAAAAAATTGGTCTCCATTAAACCGCTGAAGAGTCGTTACGTTGGAGAAATATTGGATGTAGTGGTGGCACGTATCACTGAGGTTCAACAAAAAGATGGAACGTTAATACCAATTCAAGACTAGATTCTGTGCTTTTGCTTTCCTCCGTTAATTTACTGGGTGGAGAACTGAGAAGGCGTCTAGCAGAATATGAACCGGCAATGCGAAAGTATCTGCAAGAAGGTGATCTTATTTCTGCTGAAGTTCAAAAGATTTATGATGAGGGCGCATTATCGCATTACACCCGCTCTTTGAAATATGGCATGTCTTAGTGGAAAGACGTAAAACACATTTCCACAACTTGCTCTGTGATGCCAGGATATCACCCATCTTCTCGTTCTGATGGCGATGGTGGTATCTCACAAAATTTGTCAAAAGATAGATAGGAATTGTATTTTGGCTTGGGTACATTGTAAAATGATGATATAAGATACAAGTATTCAATAATCTTATGAGAAGTCCATGAAATACGAGGTCCCGTAATGTACAACAGCAGGCGATATTTGATGTGGCATTTTTAACACAACATTTTTGTACTGTGTTTATTATGTAGAGATTAGGTTTTGTTATAATGTATTTTTTAAATAAATTATTTACAATAGCAGAAACAAGAAACAAATTATTATTTTTTATTAAAATTACATTTTTCTACCAAATTTTGTCGAAAATGAATTTATTATTAATATAAGGAATTTATTCGAAATGCTTTTATCTAGAAAATTTTGTCAAATATATGATTGAAACAGCAATTTTATAGAAAAATTCGTCAAAATCGCATTAACCTAGAAATATTTACCAAAAGTTATTATTATTATACACTTCTCCAGAAAGTTTCAACATTAAATTTATAAAAATTGTAATTTTGCAGAAAAATTCATTTGGCTTCCAGACTGGATTTTGTGTCCTGACCACCAGTGGTCAAACCGAAATCTGGATTATTTGGTCATTTAAAATCAGTTTCTGGAAACTCTGAATACATGGACATGTTCGTACTGATTTCCTTTTTCAGTGGTGCAAAATTCAGGATATATTGTCTTTCCGTTTAGCTTCCAGACTGGATTTTGTGTCCTGACCACCAGTGGGCAAACCGAAATCTGGATTATTTGGTCATTTAAAATCAGTTTCTGGAAACTCTGAATACATGGAAATGTTCGTACTGATTTCGGTTTTCAGTGGTGCAAAATTCAGAATATATTGTCTTTCCGTTTAGCTTCCAGACTGGATTTTGTGTCCTGACCACAAGTGGGCAAACCGAAATCTGGATTATTTGGTCATTTAAAATCAGTTTCTGGAAACTCTGAATACATGGAAATGTTCGTATTGATTTCCTCATTCAGTGGAGCAAAACTTGGAATATATAGTCTCTCCGTTTGGCCTCCAGACTGGATTTTGTGCCCTGACCACCAGTGGGCAAACCGAAATCTGGATTATTTGGTCATTTAAAATCAGTTTATGGACACTCTGAATACATGGAAATGTTCGTACTGATTTCCTTTTTAATTGGTGCAAAATTCAGAATATATTGTCTTTCCGTTTAGCTTCCAGACTGGATTTTGTGTCCTGACCACCAGTGGGCAAACCGAAATCTGGATTATTTGGTCATTTAAAATCAGTTTCTGGAAACTCTGAATACATGGAAATGTTCGTACTGATTTCGGTTTTCAGTGGTGCAAAATTCAGAATATATTGTCTTTCCGTTTAGCTTCCAGACTGGATTTTGTGTCCTGACCACAAGTGGGCAAACCGAAATCTGGATTATTTGGTCATTTAAAATCAGTTTCTGGAAACTCTGAATACATGGAAATGTTCGTATTGATTTCCTCATTCAGTGGAGCAAAACTTGGAATATATAGTCTCTCCGTTTGGCCTCCAGACTGGATTTTGTGCCCTGACCACCAGTGGGCAAACCGAAATCTGGATTATTTGGTCATTTAAAATCAGTTTATGGACACTCTGAATACATGGAAATGTTCGTACTGATTTCCTTTTTAATTGGTGCAAAATTCAGAATATATTGTCTTTCCGTTTAGCTTCCAGACTGGATTTTGTGTCCTGACCACCAGTGGGCAAACCGAAATCTGGATTATTTGGTCATTTAAAATCAGTTTCTGGAAACTCTGAATACATGGAAATGTTCGTACTGATTTCGGTTTTCAGTGGTGCAAAATTCAGAATATATTGTCTTTCCGTTTAGCTTCCAGACTGGATTTTGTGTCCTGACCACAAGTGGGCAAACCGAAATCTGGATTATTTGGTCATTTAAAATCAGTTTCTGGAAACTCTGAATACATGGAAATGTTCGTACTGATTTCCTTTTTCAGTGTTGCAAAATTTGGAATATATTGTATTTTTGTTTGGCTTCCAGACTGGATTTTGTGTCCTGACCACCAGTGGGAAAGCCGAAATCTGGATTATTTGGTCATTTAAAATCAGTTTCTGGAAGCTCTGAATACATGGAAATATTCGTGTAGGTTTCCTTTTTCGGGGGTGCAAAATGCAGAATATATTGTATCTCCGTTTGGCCTCCAGACTGGATTTTGTGTCCTGACCACCAGTGGGTAAACCGAAATCTGGATTATTTGGTCATTTTAAATCAGTTTCTGGAAACTCTGAATACATGGAAATGTTCGTACTGATTTCCTTTTTAATTGGTGCAAAATTCAGAATATATTGTCTTTCTGTTTGGCTTCCAGACTGGATTTTGTGTCCTGACCACCAGTGGGAAAGCCGAAATCTGGATTATTTGGTCATTTAAAATCAGTTTCTGGAAACTCTGAATACATGGAAACGTTCGTATTGATTTCCTCATTCAGTGGAGCAAAACTTGGAATATATTGTCTTTCTGTTTGGCTTCCAGACTGGATTTTGTGTCCTGACCACCAGTGGGAAAGCCGAAATCTGGATTATTTGGTCATTTAAAATCAGTTTCTGGAAACTCTGAATACATGGAAACGTTCGTATTGATTCCCTCATTCAGTGGAGCAAAACTTGGAATATATTGTCTCTCCGTTTGGCCTCCAGACTGGATTTTGTGCCCTGGCCACCAGTGTCCTAAGTGGAAAACAGCAAGTTATATGGTGAGATTTGGCATTTTAAGGACATATGGTACACGAAAATCATCAGTGCAATGACCTCTTTTATTTCTATTATTCACTTTTCTTTAAAACAAAAATAATTTTCACTTATTTACTAATAAATGACAATTTCACATCTGTCATCCACCGACCAAAATCGGTAAATTTTTCTGTCTAAAACAGCTGATACGTATATACACACACGTACATTTTGTTTTTTGACATTATGTTGTGCTACTTTGGATCACCCTGTTATTTCGTGTTATCGAAAGTTACCGACGTCGGTATCTTCACGCAGGTTAATGAAAGTAGATGGGACATCACCATTTATCACCTTCAGTACCATAGTGGAGTTCAGCATAATACGTCTGCTCTTAAGAGTAGGCAGTTTTATCAAACTCATCCTGCTAGTGTAGGGTGGAAGAACGAAATCATTATTCCAATGAAGATGCCTCAAAGCGAACAATAAAAATTGTTTTTGAACCGATTCGATCTTATCGACATAAGTCCCGTATTGTGGGTCCCACACTACAGACCCATATTCTAGAATAGGTCTAACTAGGGAAGTATACAACTGTTTTGTTACAAAAGGGTCTGAGAATTCTTTCGCCCAACGCTTAATGAAACCAAGAACGCCAAAAGCCTTATTCACCATCGTAATTATGTGATTATTGAAATTTAGTTTAGGGTCCATCAATATACCGAGATCCACGAAGGATTCAACAGTATCTAAATAGGAACCACAAAGACTAAACCTAGATGGAATCGACCTCGATCTAGAGAAACACATATGTTTACATTTCTTCAAATTAAGGTCCATGCAATTAATATGGCACCAATTATCTAAATCATTTTGTAGCAACATTGATTTATCAGTTGTATTATAAGAGAAAAATATCTAAACATCATCTGCATACATTAGTATATTAGATCTAGATATTGAAGCCGGCAAATCATTAATAAATAGTAGAAACTCCAGGCACTGCAGATCGGACCAGAGCAGAAACTACCAAATTTCACAATTTGAATATGGTTATTAAGATAAGAGGATATCCAACTTAACAACTTACTACTAAAACCAATACGATCCAACTTATATAGTAAGAGTATGTGATTAACTCTATCAAAAGCTTTACTAAAATCTGTATAAACCACATCTGTCTGATTACCAAGAATAAACTCATTAATTACTTGGGAAGAAAATTGAACCAAATTTGTCACCGTGGAAAGTCCCTTACGAAATCCATGTTGTAAAGGGCTAAGGATAGACGATACACTATGAGAGAATCTCAGTGACCATTTTCTCAAATAGTTTTGGAATGATACTTAATTTTGCAATTCCACGATAATTCATGACATCAACCAAACTTCCAGATTTATGAAGTGGAGTTATAAAAGATTTTCTCCAAGAATATGGGAAATAGCCATACTTTAACGAATTATTAAATAGCAATGTGAGCGGGACAGCAAGACTTCGTGCACAAAATTTTAAGATTATACTCGGTATACCATCAGGTCCAACACTGTTCGACGACTTAAGCCTACCTGAACTAGACGATACGAATGACAAATCGAAATAAGGTATGCTCAACTGATTCAGTGATGGAATATTGTAAGGATAGGAGACATCTAGTTGATATTGTTGACGAGAATAGGTCGATGCAAAACAGAATTTTGCAAAACAATCGGCGATTGACTGATCACCACAGAATTCCTCACCATTCATTCTAACTCTAGAAGGCCTTGGATTTGACTTACGTTTCATATTGACAAAATCATAGAAAGATTTAGGGTTGACCTTAAAATTTTGAGCTAACTTCTCTAAGTAGAGCTCATAGCATTTACGAGATTCAATATTATACTGTGATCTGGCGACAGAGTGCCTCGCGTAATCGACATCTGAACCAGATCTTTTGAATTTCTTAAATAGTCTGCTTTTCAAGTTCTTGAGAGCAGTCATATTAGAAGAATACCACGGTGGTCTATTGCAATTTTTAATATGAATCTTTGGCACAGCTTGTACCAAACATTCATTCAAAACATCATAGAATCTCTCATTATCTATATCAATATCAGTAAAATTTTCACAACAGCAAACAACATCCCAGTCAATATTTAAGAGTAGAGTATTAAGCAATCCAAAATTTTTTCTTTTGAAACAAAAAAACTGTACCCTCATCAGGTGGAGAGTTTACAGAAGAAGAGTTGGACATGTCATACAGCATGGAAATTCCCAATGTAGGATGGTAATTATCCTCCGGGGTAGAAACTGGAGAAATTCTATAAATACCGAAAAACTGAGGATTGTTCACAAATACTAGGTTAGGTTAGGTTGAATAGAGGAGACGTTTAAAACGTCTCATGTCCATGGACATACACTTAAGCCAGTGGTTCGGCCTGTTGTGCGCTCCTTATTTATGATTTTCATACCCATGGATTACAGAAAATCGGTACTAGACACGTATTTTCTCAGTATCTTCCAGTCATATCCTCTGAGATGAGTCAAGTCTGGCAATATGTCGGAACCGAAATATCGGGATCTTGCATGTGTGAAAGCTGGGCAGTGACACAGAAAATGTTCCATCGTTTCGATGTTTTCCCTGCATGCCCTGCACTCGTCGTTTTCTGCTAGTCCTATGCGATGAAGATGTGCCTGTAAGCTTGAGTGTCCCGTTATAACACTTATCATCTTACTAATCTCGATCTTGTTTAGTTTCAGAAGACTACTGGTTTTCTTCTCATTTGGGTCACCGCACAGTATCTTTGCAGTTGCTCCTACAGTTGCGCTATTCCACACAGTTTTGTGAGCCATCAATGCCCAGTGCTTCAACTCATCCTTCGTAGCTTCGAAAGGTTTCCAATTTTCCAAGTTTATTACTCGAAGTTCTCTGCCCTTTGAAGCCAAGCTGTTTGCTCGTTCATTTCCAATCACTCCGTTGTGTCCCGGTACCCATAAAATACGCAGTTGACCTTGGACTGAGTAATTTACAGTCTTTTACAGTCTAACACTGTTCTGGATTTGACCTTTTCCGATGTTATTGCTTTGATCGCCATTTGTCTATCTGTGAATATGTTGGCATATTTGGTATGTGGTATTACTGAGCCAGTTAACACACTCCGTGATTGCTCGAACTTCTGCTTCAAATACTACCAGGAGCGTCTGTCTGGCACGAACGAATCACAGGTAGCTGTAAGCCGCACTTCAGGAATGCGGTCGGAGATTTCCGTTGTTTGAATATGACCGACCAGTGATTGTAATATCTTCTGATGGTACGACTTGTGGTCTCGATTTATCCATTCACCCATCACTTGTAGACGTCTTGCTGTGAGGGCTGCCTCATACTTTATACGGATATCTATTGGTTGGATGTGCAGTATAGTCTCCAACGCTCTTGTTGGTGCGGTTCTAATTGCTCCGCTTATGCCTAGACAGCACATACATACGTTGCACTTTTTGCAATGGTATTACGTTGTACTTTTTGTCCATTGATGTCCACCACACTACAGAGGCGTAGGTTATTATTGGTCTAATCACGCTCATGTAAAGCCAGTGTGTCATAATTGGACGTAGTCCCCATTTTGAACCTATAGCTCTTCTGCACAACGACCAACATCTGTGGGCCTTTGTAACTCTTTTTTCAATATGATCTTTCCAGTACAGTTTCTGATCCAAGATTACTCCCAAGTATTTTATGTTTTTAGATATGTCAATATTCTTATCCAGGAAACGAGGCACGGTAAAAGGATGAATCTTCCTTTTCTAAGTCTAAGTCAAGTACTTTATCATTCGAATTGGAAATACCGTTAATCTGGAATAGTTCGAGATCAAAACGTCTAACTATATCATAAGTCCACTCAAATGAGGCTGATGAAGAATTCAAAGGAATATATGCCTCAGTATCTGGCAAGGAAAGCCAAGAAACGGAGGGTAAATTAAAATCACCTAAAATTATAATACGGTTAACATCCCTCAACATCGAAACAACTCTGCTAATAGCCAACAAGTGGTTATCGTAAACAGATAATTCTGAGTTTGGAGGAATGTAAGAGCAGGTGACAAATAATGTAGTTTTCAATGTAAGAGCAGGTGACAAATAATTTAGTTTTAACTAAATTAATTGAGACTGCAATAAATTCAATATCATTAGTCTCGTCGAGAATGACGCGTTCAGAAGGAAGGGAATTAATTGTTGAAGATATGGCAACACCATCCAACGCGTATATTGTTCTCTAGGCTTCGTAGTTTGTAAGTTATTTTAAATCACTCACTTTTTCTGTAAACCCTGAACTAGATAGACGTTTTTTTCTGTTCATTCACTTAGTTAAATAAATATAATCATAAACTGAAACAGGTTATGGGCCCAGAACAATAAATAGACTGTGGAGACTAAGCAAAAGGAAATTATAAATTGTGATTTTATAATAATTAAAGTAATTCAAAATGTGTGCTGCTCTTTTGCAAATAGAGAAACTGAAGGACACCAACTATGATAGTTGGTCCATACAAATGAAGAGCGTTTTGATCCACAGTGGCTTCTGGAAAGTGGTGAGTGGACAGCAGAAAAAAGATGGCGAAGGCACTGATAAGTCAAAATGGGAAGAGACTGACGAAAAGGCATTGGCGTATATTTGTCTGAGTGTGAAGGCGTCTCAGTTGGGGTACATTAGGAACTGCTCAACATCTCATGATGCTTGGGTGAAGCTGGCGGACGTGTACATGCCCAAAGGTCCGCTGCAAAAGGTATCCCTTTATAAAAAGCTGCTGAGTCTTTCGATGCCAGAAGGAGGAAATGTTGTAAACCATATCAATGAATTTGCTGAAGTGACTGAAAAGCTAAAGGAGACTGGAATAGAAATTCAGGAGGAGCTGTTGGTCATCATGCTTCTGTCAAGCCTTCCAAAAGAATTTGAAAACTTTGTGGTGGCCATGGAGACGCGTGATGAATTGCCAAAATTTTCGTTGCTGAAGCAAAAAATACTGGAAGAGGGAAAGAGACGAAAAGAACAGTTTGAGAGTGAAGAAGCATCCACACAGCAACAAGCTTTTGCCGCTAAACCGAAAGGCTTCAACAAAAGGGGTAGCAACAACTCAAAGAAGCAGTTCAAAGGAAAATGTTATGTGTGTGGAGTAGCGGGACACTTTGCAAACAAGTGTGAGAAGAGAGAGAAAAAACAACAAGCTCTCACAATGCTGGCTGCAACCGAGACATCGTCGCTGAGAAAGCAGTTGTGGTATGTGGATAGCGGCGCAACATCGCATATGTGTAATGATCGTTCTCTGTTTTCCCGATTCAACGAACATGAAGAAAGCATAGCATTGGCAGGCGACAAACATATTACGGCAGTTGGCAGAAGTGATGTTATAATTCACAATAGCGGATTCGAGCTTTTACTTGAAAATGTTTTATATTCGCCGGAATTGCAAGCAAATTTCATTTCGGTATCCAAAGCAGTGGACAGAGGGCTGCTTGTAAATTTTGATTCCGCAGAGGCAGTGATGACAAGAGCTGATTCAACTGTAATATTGAAAGCAATGCGGCGAGACAACATGTTTGTGGCTGAAAATGAGGAAGAGAAATTATTCACTGCAAGCAATACTGTACTGTGGCATAATAGATATGGTCATCTCAACTTTAGGAGTCTGTCCCAGTTGTCAGAGAAGAAAATGGTGAATGGTATGTCCGTTTCAAAGAATTCCACTGACTGTAAAACATGTATGCTAAGTAAAATACATGTATTGCCATTCCCAAGTTCTTCCGAATGTAAGTCGAATGCAATTTTAGATCTTATTCATACAGATGTTTGTGGGCCTTTCAGGACAAAGTCTATTGGTGGGTCGAAGTACTTTTTGACGTTTATCGATGACAAGTCCCGGATGATATTCGTATACTTCATCAAGTCCAAAAGTGAGGTTTTCGAGAAATTCAAAATTTTCAAGGCGATGGTCGAACAGCTTACCAATCAAAAAATAAAGGTTCTAAGGTCGGACAATGGAAGAGAATATGTCAATGGTGAATTCGACGAACATTTGGAGAAAGAAGGGATTTGCAGACAGTTGACGGTGCCATACACTCCCCAACAAAATGGCGTCGCTGAACGTGCCAATCGTACGCTTATAGAAATGGCGCGTTCCATGATGGTTCATGCGGGTGCGAGTCAAAATTTATGGGCAGAGGCAGTGAATACGGCTGCATACATACGGAATAGAAGTCCTTCGAAGATTTTAGAAAACAAAACTCCTTTTGAAGTGTGGTATGACAGAAAGCCAAATGTTAAGTATTTTAGAACGTTTGGATCGAATGCTGTAGCATTGGACAAAAAGAAGAAGTCCAAGTTCGAGGCAAAAGGCGCTCAATGTGTAATGGTTGGTTATTCTACGACATCAAAAGCTTACCGTCTATTGGATAAGGAGAGGAGAAAAATATTTGAACATCTCGACGTTCTTTTCAACGAAGATTTTTTCAATGACGAAGATGTCGGAAAGTTCAAACCGGGAGATTATCTACCGTTATACATTGAGGGAAATATGGAAACTGCAAGTGACATTGAAGGTCACCAAAACATTGCAAGTGTTCGCGATGAAAGTTTTGATACAGCTGATGATATTTCAAACCCTGAAGACTTTTTGGGTTTTGACATAGACAGTGGAATGAGCGATCAGGAAGCCGTAGAAGATATTGTTGACGAAAACGTGTTGTACAGTGCCATAGATGACTGTGTTCCTCAGACTGTCCAGCAAGCTCTATCCAGTAAAGAGAAGAAATTTTGGCAAGATGCTATGAGCAACGAAATAAGTGCACTGCGTAAGAATCGTACGTGGTCGTTGGTCGACTTACCGTTAGGACACAAGGCAATTCCATGCAGATAGGTTTTTGCTCTGAAAAGGAATACGAATGGAGACATCGAACGTTATAAGGCCCGTCTAGTGGCAAAGGGTTGTAATCAGATATATGGAATAGATTACAAGGAGACATTTTCGCCGGTGGTTCGATATTCCACTATTCGACTGCTATTGGCATTGGCAGTTCAGGAGAAAATGCATCTGCACCAGATCGATGTAAGTACAGCTTATTTAAATAGCAGTTTGCATGATGAGATATATATGCAACAACCAGAAGGGTTCAGAAACCAACAAAATCCAGAAAAGGTGCTTAAATTGGAAAAGGCAATATATGGTTTGAAGCAAAGTGGGAAGGAGTGGAACACAAAGCTAGATAGTGTCCTGAATCAAATGGGATTTCAAGCTTCCGAGAATGAACCATGTTTGTACAAAGCCAAGATAGACGGAGTAATGGTATTGATCGCGGTATACGTCGACGACCTAATTATTGGATGCAGAGATAAGGACATCGTTATACGAATGAAAAGCCAACTCTCATCTAATTTCGAGGTCAGCGATAAGGGTGAATTGCATCATTTTCTAGGAATGGATATTGAACGCGAAGGTGAGACTGGTACAATCAAATTATGTCAGCGTAACTACATTCGAGAAATTTTGAGGCAATACGGAATGGAGAATTGCAAACCTTTGTCAGTACCTTTAGAACCTAGTTATCAGACAAAGTGTGACGATAAATGTGAAAAGGCAAACCAGCAGGATTACCAGTCACTAGTTGGTACTGTCATGTACCTGGCAATATCGACAAGGCCGGACATACTTCACTCAATTTCTAAAATGGCTCAACGAAATTCTGATCCGCATCGAGAACATATGACCAAATTGAAACATATACTGAGGTACTTGGCTGGAACAATAAATTTGAAATTAATTTATACATCTGGGGGGAAGGCGTTAGAAGGCTACGTAGACGCAGATTGTGGCGGTAATGCCGAAGACAGAAAATCATACACCGGTTTTGCATTTTTCTTTGGTGGTTGTCCCGTATCATGGGAATCAAGAAAACAGACATCTGTGGCCCTCAGCAGCACTGAGGCGGAGTATATGGCAGCATCTGAAGCGGCTAAGGAAGCCGTATATTTGAAAAGGATATTAGTCGAACTAGATATGTACAACAATGACCAGTGTTGTTACATATTGATAATCAAGGGGCTCAAAAACTGGCTGAAAATCCAATCTACCATAAAAGAAGCAAACATATTGATGTCAGATTCCATCACATTAGGCAATTGGTTCATGACGAGGTCATTAAACTGGAATATTGTCCTACTTCGAATATGGTGGCTGATATTCTAACTAAGAATCTACCGAAGATCAAGCATTTTAATTTTATACAATTAATGAATATGGAATAAGCTTTTATGTAAAACAATATCCACGTTGAGGAGGAGTGTTGAAGATATGGCAACACCATCCAACGCGTATGTTGTTCTCTAGGCTTCGTAGTTTGTAAGTTATTTTAAATCACTCACTTTTTCTGTAAACCCTGAACTAGATAGACGTTTTTTTCTGTTCATTCACTTAGTTAAATAAATATAATAATAAACTGAAACATTAATTACTGCAATAAGTACACCACCGCCAAGTCTATCAAGGCGATCTTTTCTAAATATTAAATATCTATCCGACAAAATCTCAGTATCAAAGACTGAAGGTTTTAGCCAAGTCTCAGTGAAGCATAAAACAGAGAAGTCAAAGTCAAAGCTATCAGTACATAAGCGGGTCAATTTGGTATTAAGCCCCCTAACATTCTGATATGCTATGACAAAAGATCCTGTTAGTTTTTTGAAGAATTTGACTGTCGCGAAGGTAAATGCGCTAAATTGTCTACCCTATCATCAAACTCTTTAACAAATGCCTTAGGCGGCCAAAAATCAATCAATTTATCAAAGATCTCTGTTGGAACGATGATCTTGAATGATGACCTGTATATGGGAGAAGATGAACGAATCTTGAAAATTCTTGAAATAATTAGTTTTATCCTTCCGCTGAACGAATATGGTTGTGTATACGCTTGAACAACGCTGGGAGCGATCGACTTACAGAAGATGCCGATTTTGCCAAAAAAATATCTTTTCAGATGAAGCTCATTTTGATCTTGGCGGGTATGTAAACAAGCAAAATTGTCACATTTGGGGCACAGAAAAACCGCACGCATACATTGAAAAGCCGATACACCCAAAACGAGTCACTGTTTGGTGCGGATTTTGATCCAGAGGCATAATTGGGCCATTTTTCTTCGAAAATGAGCAAGTGGCCGTTACAGTCAATGGCGATCGTTATCGGGCCATGTTGAACGAATTTTTGTTCACAAAAATTGAAGAGGAGGATATTGGCAACATTTGGTTTCAACAGAACGGCGCTACGTGCCACACAGCCGAAGCTACACTCGATGTTTTTGGCGATGTTTTAAAAAAAAAAGTTATTTGGCGGACCCTTTAGAAGTTCGCGTCGTCGGAGGACGTGTCCGGAGCAAAACGAGAGACGAAAACCACTTTCTTGGCTGAAACCACAGTCAGTGTTTTCGGTCTACTAACTACTTGCAACGCCGTATTAGCAGGAGGATTAGGACTAGTTCCAGAATGAACTGCCGAACTTTCCTCCCGGGTAGGGACAACATCGTCAGCAGCCGGTGCCTTAGCGTTAGCGACACATTGCTGATCGACAGAACTAGACTTCAAAACAACAACAGAGTCAGATGAATTCATAGGCACATCCGACGCCGCTGGGCCAGAAGTACTCGGTACGACGGTGTAAAGCTTCTTAGAAAGCGCACTCTTCGTCGACCTCTTGCGCTTCTACCCAGCAACATCAGGAGAGCATACAAACACATCCAAATCTGGAAATGTATCAATTATAGAGGTGAAGTTATTAAAGCGTTCATACAACGCCCAAAGTTCTTTCCCCATCTGTGCAACCTCAGAGGAATAATTTTTCACAAATTTGTAGAAATCAACATTAATTTTTCTACATCTAAGACAACACCACTTTACACCGTTATTTTCCCCATATAAGATGTCTACGACTCTAGCTGGTATACCAGCACACTTAGCGTGCCATAGGTTAGTACACAACCAACATACAATAGACCTCTCCGAATCAGAAACAATTTTATAATTTTCGTTACTGCACGACATTATTAGAACGTTAGGAATAATAAAACAACAGAAACAGTTACAAATATTTCACCCTCTACTAGAGAATTAAAAATTTGCAATATAATTTAAATTGAAGAGAAACAAAAACTATGCGATGGTAACTCTGTTTAGCCAAAAGAAAAAAACACCGTACAAAAAAGAGCACTCAAATTAAAACAAACACAATACGAATGCAGCACACAGTTGTTATCCAATTGCAATAGCAAATAAATTACAACTGAAAATTCACAGATTACAGGAAAAACACCAATAATCTACTAAAAACAATAAGTACACTTATCAAAAATACACTTATCTGAATTTTGAACAATTTTGGGAACACAGAAAGTATTAAATACACACAAATACTAATTTAATTAAAATATTTGTACGGAGCACCGAATTCAACACAAACTATTGCAAGCAGGGTTGCCAACTGAGGAGAAGTTGGTACGCATCGACCGCGCTCGCCGTTGACGATAATTTGTGGTGAACGTCAAATAAATATGGAATGATGACTACGTCAGCTCAAAATCCACTTCAGCAACAGCAACTTTTTCGGTATGTATTGGACGTTATTGGAACTTATATGGATTGAAATAGTGAGAAGCTCTCTGCTGAGTAACATGATGAGTAGCTCCCAACCCAAAGTCTTCTACGTCGTCAGGAGGCCCAGTCTGCCGTAAAGGATCTTGTTGTCGACATTTCGAGTTAACTCCATTGCGAGAGAGGCCGGGCCTCTTCCATTTTATGCATTCCGAGTTCTATTTTCACTGTTATGGGTGACACGTTTGGTCACATTAAGCTTATGCCTCTCGCCACTCATTTGTAAGGACAAGCTTTGAAGAGACAAAACTTTCAAACAAATTATTCCAAAGAAGTAAAATCGTTGGAAAGCTCGACCGGACAGTATTGTATGTATATGCCCTCCATCATCAAGTCCACTCAGTACTACAACTGCAAAATATCTGGGTGCAGTGTCGGATATTGACACTTTATCATATATCCAGCAATAGATTCCAAACGTCTGCCCATTCGAGATTAATATGAGGAAATTATTTAAATTTTATAGTTTCTTGAAGAAAAAACTTAAATTGTTTGTGTATCGCAATACAAGAGACAACTTATTATACCGAATAAAAATGCAGTCATATAGTTTGAAATACTAGAAAATATTATCTTTTTCAAATAAAATTAAATTTCAAATAAAAAATTTATTTGACTACCAATTGTTGGTCAGCTGTTCGAGTCGTCTGCCTATTTTGACAAGCTATGGTACGAAAATACGGCACAGGGTTGTATCCGAGTTTTGTTGTTGGGCAAGTGATTATACCTTCTATTATTGTATCATGTTGTGATGCAGGAGATGCGGTAACACTGTTCGCCGCATTGAAAGTGTGTTATATAACTCTAGTTTTTTCTTTCGACCTTTATTTAACTATAAACATAGTAGGAAGATAATGCGTATTTACTTTACGAATCCGGCAACCTTTAGTTTTCAGCAATGTGTTGTGTAAACGAATTGAATTCCGAACATCTCTGTATCTGCTCGTAAATTCTTCATTTAAACGTATTTGTAAGGTTGTGAATCAGACGAAACACATAAAAAAGAGAAATTGCAAGCACATTCAGTGAAAATTATTATAATATTGCAATATTAACCTGTGAGGATACTATCGCATCGAAAATGGCAACCAGTGATAAAACTGTAGATGACTCACTTTATCCAATTGCAGTTCTTATTGATGAACTTAAAAATGAAGATGTACAGGTGAGATTATCGCGCAGCTGAACGATTTATGTCGTATCTATTACCATTTCATGCATGAATTATATATCACTGTTCATAAAACAATATTTGTAATGTATGAATTTACTTTGTCCGGAATCAAAATTTTTTAGAAAATCGAAGACAGAGGGCACAATAATTTTTTTAAACAGTAACACTATATTTAATATCGAAAAAGAGGAACAGGTTCTTAAGGGCAATAATAAAATAAATAATTCAAAGAAAGATGAACTGTATGTTCGACTCGCATTTGATGAATGTTCACAGGGATGGAACAAATTTACTTTGCAAATTTAAAATTGTTGAACGTAATGGCTTCGGTGTATTTGTCCATGTATTGATCATTCAGTAAGTCCTGATCAGTGTTGCCGCTGGAAATTTTTTTCGGCCCAAAATTCGGTTACACAAAACTAATTATACCAAATTTCAGCCCTATTCGTTGAATTTTCGGGTTTTTGTGGCGATACGAATTCAAATCTAGAGGGACCTTTGTATGGGGGCCATACTCGTATCAAAATGAAAAATTCCGGGTATACTTAGTAGTGATCCAGATTAAGTTAACATCGGTTGTCATATTGGCCTTGATGAATTGAACTTGAGATTTGTTGGAAATCAACTCCCTTACCCTTACTCACATGATGTAAATGAACTTCTGGGTCGATATTCTGATGTAGGCGATTTTTCATTCCAATGCATATCTGTTTCTGATTTGTATCAATCTTTTTCTTGCATTCACTCTAATGTTGGCAATGATGACTTTCCACTAAAATTCCTTAAATTAATATTTCCACGTATTGATAGCTACTTTTTACATTTGGTTAATACCATAATTACAACATCCACTTTCCCTTCTCTATGGAAAACTTCTAAAA